>CM059038.1:8460285-9660285 GCA_030279155.1 Forsythia viridissima
GTTTATGTTTTTCAGTTTCATCTGTAATGCTATTAAATAGTCAAGTTTGTTATTGAATAAAGCAAGTGATTTCCTCCATCTCCTCTGTTTCTATCTTTACAGTCTCTATTTCCTAACAATTGGTATTAGAGCCTGATAACAGGGGCTGATTAATTAGAATCAACAGTCTTCTATAAGTGATCTACAAATGATGACAGAGAGTTCATTTGTACAGCCAGCCATTCCAAAGTTTGATGGGTACTATGATCATTGGACGATGCTCATGGATAACTTCTTACAATCGAATGAGTATTGGGAGCTGGTGGAAAATGGCGTTCCTGCAGTAGTAGAAGGTGCTGTTCTCACTGATGCAGAGATGAAGCATCTTGAAGACCAACAGTTGAAAGATCTGAAAGCAAAGAACTATCTATTTCAGGCCTTAGATTGTTCTTTGCTAGAGACAATCCTTAACAAGAAAACTTCGAAGGATATCAGGGACTCTATGAAACAGAAATATGAAGGTATGTCAAGAGTAAAACGTGGAAATCTGCAAGCTCTTCGAAATGAGTTCGAAGTTCTTCATATGAAGCCGGGAAAATTTGTGAATGAGTATTTTTCTCGCACTCTTACCATCGCCAACAAGATGAAAGCAAACAGTGAGGATAAAGGTAATACTGCTGTTGTTGAGAAAATTTTAAGATCCATGGCTCATAAGTTTGACTATGTGGTGTGCTCAATTGAGGAATCTAAACATACTGATACTCTAACCATTGATGAAATACAAAGTAGTCTAATTGTGCATGAACAACGCATGAGTTTCCATGTTGAAGAAGAGCAGGTCTTGAAGGTTACTCATGGTGATCACTCAGGGGGAAGAGGTCGTAGACGTGCTAACTATAGAGGAAGAGGAAGAGGTCGCAACATGAGGTCTTTTGATAAAGCCACAGTGGAATGCTATAACTGTCACAAGCTTGGACATTTTGCATGGGAATGTCCAAGCAAAGAAACAGAGGCAAATTATGCCGAGAATCAAGAAGAGATGCTGTTAATGACGTATGTGGATCAGAACAAAGCTAGGGATCATAACAAAGCTAGTCGAGAAGATATATGGTTCTTAGACTCTAAATGAGAGATTATAAAATTGGAGAAGGTTTTTCTGAGGAAGAAAATGATGGTACTGCTGCAACAGATTCTCATATTGCAACAAGAAATCACATACCACCTATCTGGATGAGAGATAATGAAACTGGAGAAGGTTTTTCTGATGAAGAAAATGCAGCTCAACTTGCTATGTTCACAGTTGCTGATCCTACTTCTTTTGAAGAAGCAGTTAAAAGTAAGAAATGGAAGATAGCTATGAACGTGGAAATGGAAGCAATAGAGAAAAATGGTACTTGGAAATTAACAGATTTGCCTGAGGGATGAAAGACAATTGGAGTAAAATGGGTTTATAAAACCAAGCTAAATGAACATGGAGAAATAGAAAAGCATAAAGCTCGACTTGTGGCGAAAGGTTACACACAACAATATGGGGTGTATTATACTGAATTTCTTGCACCTGTGGCACGTATGGAGACAATCAGATTGGTAATTGCTCTTGCAGCACAGAGAAGGTGGCCCATTTATCAATTGGATTTGAAATCTGCATTCCTACATGGTGATTTGAATGAAGAAGTCTTTGTAGAGCAGCCTTGTGGTTATGTGCAAAAAGGAAATGAGCAAAAAGTGTATAAACTAAAGAAAGCACTTTATGGACTTAAGCAAGCACCTCGTGCTTGGTATAGTCGCATAAAAGCATATTTCATAAAGGAAGTGTTTGAGATGTGTGAATATGAGCATACTTTATTCATCAAGACTGACAAGGAAGGTAAAATCTTGATTGTAAGTTTATATGTCGATGATCTAATCTTCACTAGAAATGATGAATCAATGTTTGCAGAATTTAAGCATTCAATGAAGCATGAGTTTGATATGACTGATCTTGGTAAGATGAGGTATTTTCTTGGTCTTGAGGTTTTGCAGAAATCTGATGGTATTTTTGTTAACCAAAATAGATATGCCTCTGAGATACTACATAGGTTTGGAATGGATAAAAGTAATCATGTTTTTAATCCCATTGTTCTTGGTTACAAGCTAGTGAAGGATGAATGAGGAGTTAAGGTGGACAAGACTTACTATAAGTAGATTGTAGGAAGTCTCATGTATCTCACAGCCACCCGCCCATATTTAATGTTTGTAGTGAGCATCATTAGTAGGTATATGGAGAATCCCACTGAGCTACATCTACAGATAGCAAAAAGGGTGTTGCGTTATTTAAAAGGAACAACAGACTTTGGGATCTTTTATAGAAAATGAGGAGATGATGAACTTGTCGCCTACACTGATAGTGACTATGCTGGTGATTTAGAAGACAGGAAGAGTACATCAGGTTTTGTTTTTCTATTAAGTTCAGGGGCAATTTCCTTGTCAACGAAAAAACAACCAATAGTGAGTCTGTTTACCACAGAGGCAGAGTTCCTTGCTACAACTTCATGTGCATGTCAAGCAGTATGGCTAAAAAGAGTTTTGGGAAAACTGGATCAAAATCAAAGCAAGTCATGTGTTATTCAATGTGATAACAGCTCTGCAATAAAACTTTCAAAGAATCATATAATGCATGGTCGAAGCAAGCACATAGATGTTCGTTTTCATTTTCTTCGAGATCTTACAAAGGATGGTTTTGTGGAATTAGTGCACTGCGACACAGAGGATCAATTGGCTGATATAATGACTAAGCCACTCAAGCTAAATACTTTTACCAAGCTGCATGGACAATTGGGAGTTTGTTCTGAGATAGATGTAAACTGAAGCACATAGCGTTCAGTTTAAGAGAGGAAATGTCAGTTTTAATTTAGTGGTCAAGTAGTTAGTTATCACCACGTCTGTTATGTCCTTTTATTTTGGTGTGTTTGTTATTTGGCAGTTGTAAAACGTGGGCTATGTTTATATTTTTCAGTTTCCTCTGTAAGGCTATTAAATTGTCAAGTTTGTTATTGAATGAAGCAAGTGATTTCATCCATCTCCTCTGTTTCTATCTTTACAGTCTCTATTTCCTAACACAGATTGCATGGTTGGTTGGACGCCATCACTTGTTGAGCGTTTCCTATGACGTTGCGCAATGATGCATGGGAATGGTTTGATACACTACCCCCACAGTCGATCACCTCATTCTCCGACTTCACAAATAAGATTGTTGTTTGTTTATCGAGTAGTGCCAAGAAGAAGAAAACGGCCATGGAACTTATACAAGTGACTTAAAAGAAATGAGAGACACTGCGGGCATACATATCACGCTTCAACAAGGCCACTCTCAGAATCAAGGAATTCTAGACGTTGTCGGTCGTAACGGCATTACTTAACGATTTAAGAAACCAACCATTTAAAGCAAATTTATCTAAAAAACAAGCGACCAGAAAATTTGTTGTCTTTTAAATTTCAAGAAAATAAAATTTTTAACTTTCGGTGTCGCTACGAACTTTTTAATACAATTTAAAATATTTTAGTCGTGATACTTTTTGCACGATCTTGCCTTTTATTTTTTATATGACAAACATGAATTATATTTTATCATCAAGACTAATTAAAGTTTTATAACCAGAATAATTTTTCTATATTTAATTTTGGGTTAATTGTAGAACCATCGTTAAATTAAAAACCATCTTTCCCCCCACTTTTCGATAAATTTGTTTAGCTCAGTGTCAACCCTTTTTCCGCTCAATTATTCTTCTGTTTTTAGTCCAACACATGGTCCACCTAACTGCTAGAAAATCACCCCCAAATGGTCCCTTATGCCCTGCCAAATAACCATCCAAACAGGCCCTAATCCCAGACATAATTCGACTCTCAAACAGCCCCTAAAACCAAGAAATAACTGCCCTTGTCATCCCAATTTTCTCATCCATGATCCTCCCATGTGCAATACTTTTTACCCACTATGTTACCCACCTTTGGAAACTAATTTAACCCCAATCAAACGATTGAAAACGTCCACAAGATTCCTCTCTAAACCTACTAAAAACAGTCCAAAGGTTACCCATTTTCCATCTCCTATATTATCCTATGTTTCCTGCCAAAAACCATCCACCACTTACCTATTTTCTCCACCTTCAAACCCACTTGATTTGCAGCTGAAGCACTTCTAAGAAATGTGTGGAAAATATGCACCCTTTCACAAGAAAAAAAACGGCCAAATCCAGCCACTTTACCCTCTGAAATTCACCCATTTTCCAACTAATGTTTTCTCCCAATTTCAGTCTTCATCTTCGACCCTTAATTTCCCTCCCTTACCTTATTAATCAGCCAAAAGAATCATAGTATTCTCTCTCCATATTTTATTCACTTTTCAGCCAACTTTTCCTCATTTTCCTTCTCACATTTTTGGCCAGCCAAAACATCCATTTCCCTTCACTTCAAGCCACCCATAAGCCCCTTTATTCCCCTCTTTTCAGTCCCCAAAAATATTGTCAAGCAATCCATTCTTTCATATAAATTTTCGGCCCCAAAAGACTTCTCAAACTCCACTTAGTTCAGGTATTTTTTTTCACTTTCAGCAAACCTTTTTCTAGCACTGTTTTCTCCTTTATTTTCTGCCATTGTTTTGTGCCATTTGTTTATCTTTTTTCACTCTATTTTTATCACTTGAACAACACATAAAACATACAGTTTTGTTAATCAAAAGGGCAAGGGCACTGATTTAAATTGAGGAAAACAAAGTCATTTTCCCTCCACAATTCAACTCAACAAGGCCTCGATTTTACAAGATAGTTTCTTATGCTACCAAATTTTGAGTTGCATGACTTTAAATTGAAAAAACGATATGTAAATTGATTGACATGCTTAATGTTAAAATCAAAACTTTATGATTGTGGCTTGAAAGTAATCACATATGTATATTAATAACTGAAGGTAATCACTTTTAAGTTCATGTGGTGCCAATTACTGGAAATGTTGTTCTTATGTATGTTTAAACGATTGGTGTGTCGCATAATAATTTCGTATATTTTTTCACATATTAGTATAGTTTACTACTAAGTGTTTCTCATGAAATACTCACCCCAAAATGATTTAATGTAATTATTTTTTTGGTTGGCATTTACGCAACGGCGTAAAATACGACCTTGAATGAGAAACTTAGTTTATTTATTTTTATGGTTTAGCGTCGATTTAATTGAGCCCTTTATAATATAAAAACTCAAGTACAATGTTGGATTAATTGTCTTTAATTATGTAGAGTGCTAGAATTCTCGAATTTATATTTTAGATTGCCGGTTGGATTTTAAAGATGTAGAATTGTGATGTGTTTTCTGAAAATTCTAGCATTCTACCCTTAACTTTGAAGTATCATAACTTATTGTGTACTTTTAATTTTTGAGTCAAATCAGTGGATTTTGATAGGTATATAAGTGGTCTAAGAGCATCTCCAACCCAACGCCAAATTGAATGCAATACGCCAAGATGGAGCAAATCTTCTCTCCAACCGGACGCCAAACGCTGCGCTATGTTGAGATGATGAACAGTGCTGCGCCATATATGGCGCAGCACTATAGCGATGAGGATGAATTTGGCGTGAAATTTTATTCCACATTTACCCCCAACTTGGCTGCAGTGAACAATTAGTTTCCTTTTGTATCCCTTTTCTTTACAGTTTCATTGTCTTTTTTTAGTAATCTGACCAATTTTTTTATTTTATTATGTTAAATATTTTTGAAATTGAGATATTTAGAATCTTGCTTTTTTTTTTTTTTTAATGAATGCAATAGTTAAGTAAATTTAATTTAATAAAAATTTTATATATTTAATATAAAATTATAAATACACTATATGATTAACTAATTTTTGAATTAAATTATTGTTCAAAATTACAAATATAAATATATTATAATAGACACTGTTCATTTGGTGCAATATTTGAAGTAATGGGTTGGAGATGATATTTGGATTTGGTATAAAAGTTGCACCATTTTAGTGCAAAAGTTGCACCAATTTGAAGATATGGGTTGGAGATGGCCTAATAGCATAATTTGGAATCACTTAAAAACATTATCGTATGAATTCTTTATGATCGTTTTACCAGGCCACATTAGTGCACCAAGGACATTTTTTCAAACAACTTTGGCCACATTTTTCATATATCAAACGACATGGTTAAGGTGTGAAATTTTAATATGTTGTATCCTAAGGTCCCAAGTATTTTACCATTCAAATATAGTAATTTTTAGATTACGTTTAGATAGTCAAATAAGTTATGGCGACACCAAATACAGTTTTGGTAAAAAGCTTAAGAAATTAGAATGTTAATTCATCTTCCCTTGCGCGCTTGTTACTTTTCTCAATAGTTTAATTTTTAAAATTATTCAAGGGCACGGGAAAGTGACCCGTTGGGTTGAGAAAATTTGGGATGTTACAGCTTGGTATCAGAGCGCGGTTTTATTTTTGTGTACACTCACGTAAATTTTAAAATTTTATTTTATTTTTATATGGTATTTATTTTATTGTGTCAAGTTAAACATTTAGAAGTCAATATTTTAGAATTTAAGCATCGTTACTTGCCATCGTCGTGCTACGCAAGCTATGGGGTAAACAAAGTTTGATAATTTTCTTTTCATGATTAAGTACGACGTAAATGAAACTTTTATTTATGAAATTATATATTTATTTCATTCACTATAAATGTTAGGTTGAGTTGAAATTTTTAAAGTGGATATTAAATTTTTTAGTCATCGGAATAAACTTAAAAGATAATAGAAACCCACTTAATCAGACTCTTCATAATTGGTATTTCAGACATGGTTCCACTAAATGAGTATTATCTAGAATCTGCCAAAGCGGCAAGAAATTATTACATTCAGTTTATTTCGCATCCTGAGTGGGCGATTGGCCATCATGTTGGTACCCATAAGACATCACATATCAGGACGATGGATTACAGTTTGGTGACAACTGATGTAGAGTCCATTGCCTATCTGGTTGATTCACTAATTGGCCGGGGACAATCGGTTGCCATGAAGATTCTGAGAGACCTAGAAGAAGTTTACCAGCCAGATATGGAGTATGATGTTTATTGTGAGTCACTCATTATACACTGAAAGGAGTACAATCTATATATCGGCGGTCTCAATCTTGTCCTTGAGTCGGCTCCAGCAATTGAGCTCGTTTTCAGGCCCACTCCAATTCCTGAGCTAGTTTTAGTTTTTTAGTCTAATTTAATTGTTGAGGTTGAAAAAGACCCAAAAGAGAATCTTGAGGAGGATTCCAAGGTCGAGTCTTGTATTACCTCGGATGATATACGATGCTCTACAGCCGAAGAGGCCTAGAGTGCATATAGGTCGGATTAGCGATGACGATGCTTAGAAATAGCATAGTAGTAGACATATGTTTTTCTTTTCAATCTTTATTTCAATATGCATATACAGTTATTTTACCGTTGTTTAGTGCTACACACTTTTAGTTCATTATACCTCTTGAAGGATGATTTAAATATATAAAAGATATTATTTTATTTTATTTTGTTGATAGCCCTTTTAGATATTTATATCATTATGTACGGTGTTTATTTCGATGAATTACAAATTTATTTTGTTTTGTTTATCCTAAAGAAAATGGCATTGACTACGCAAACAAGAGCTATCAGGAAATTACAACTAGCGGTGGAGGATATGAGGCGAGCGTTGGCAGCTCAGATGGCACCTCCAGCGCCGCAGCTACCAATGGCGCTATAGGCACCACAAGTGCCTCAAACACAGCAAGCCCCAGTGGCACATCACATGGCCCATGTAGTGCTAGTGATTGAGAAATTTTGTTGATACATCTCTTAAACCTTCGACAGTGGAAAGGGTCATCTTGTAGCCGAGGAATGGTTGAGAACAATGGAGAAAATTTTCCGACACATCTTTTGTCTAGAAAATCTGATGTGAACCTACGAAGAATTGAATCTTGAAACCTACAACCAAGAATGATATGAACTCGCAAGACTTGATCCGATGATTACTTCAATCAAAGAACCAAGTTTGAATGCCACAAATATTTGTGAAGTCTTTGATAAGTTTTGGTTAGTTCAATTAAGAACACAGAAGAAATAAGTGGATCTCACTTAATCTGAATCTCTCAATAAATCAAAGTTTTAAATTGTCTACAATCAGAAGTGTTTATATAGTAAAAGCAGTAAAAATCCTAATCTAATTCGAAAATAATTAAAAACTAAACAAAAATAGAGTTCTAATTAAAAAAAAGAAACAAAAATCCATATTTTTAATCAAAAATGGCCTGGGCAATCGTCCAGTGTATGCCTGGGCAATTGGCCAAGCAACTTGTTTTGCCTTTGTTTTTTTCTTTTGGTGTGGGGTGATCACCCCCACACTTCGCCTAAGCAAAACTCTCACTTTTCGTATTTTGACCTCCTAATTTTATTTCATACTTGTTTTGGTCCTCTAACCTTTCAATAGCATCTCATATGCCTTCAATATGGTCCTTAGTTTGACTCAAATGTACCAAAGTTAGCTCTTCATTTGTCATACTCATTTTGAAGGATGGTGTCGCCTTTCGGATGTCGGTTTCGGCCCATATAACTTGGACAAGACCTTGTATAGAGTCCTTGATCTTCTTGGCTCTTGGTCTCGTTATTGGCCCCACCGGATTATATAACGAGTCTTTGTTAGCAGGTCCATGACTCGCATCATCCCTTCCTTCATCAAAAAGATTCGACATCGAATCATCACCTACATCTAAGGGATAAAGATCACCTTCCATCCTCAAATGCAAACAAACTCAATCACCAGGCTCAAAGATGAGTCTGCTGCCTTTGTTGGCTTTAGCTGTTGATTGCCTATTCTTCTTTTTAAATTGTTGCCTTTGAAGCTCATTTTTCTTTTCTGGATTACTACTACAGGCTAGTCATTTTGGAATAACAGCTCCAAGTACAAAGTGAATTTGATATTCAATGTTTATAATAGGTAGTAACCTACTAGACATCTCTTCTGAAAATACGTCCACAAATTCCTGCAGTAAAAAAAAAAAAAAAGGCAAATTGGAGAGGGATTGGTTAGTTTTTCTAATTACAATCTCGTTTTTTTCCTCCCTTTCTTTTCTTGTGCTTTTACCTCACCCTTAATTTGTGCACAAAGAGCATGCCTTGAAAATAGGACTTCACCTTCTATATGGTACTCACCATCATCCTCAAACTTAGGCATCTCATCACTATCACTATCATCCCCAGTCTCCATTTCTCTATTATCAAGCAAAATCATTACCCTTTTGTTTGGATATTGTGATGCAATGTGCCCGGAATCCAAACATTTAAAATATTTGATATCCATATTCTTAGAAGGTTGAAAATCTGACTTGAGTTTATTGTTGCTAGTTACATCTTCTTTTTCCTTAGGTGGTTCGGTCTCCTCCTTTGAAAAAGCTCTATTACTCACACCATTACTATCCCACTTCGGTTTCCAATGAGGGTTAGATCCTTAAAAAAACCTAGCTGTCTATTTTCTTTTCAATTGCCTCTCCATCTTCATAGCTATGTGCATCATGTCCTCCAACTCCACATAGCGTTGTAATTCCACTACATTGGCTATATCCCTATTTAACTCATTCAAAATCCTGGCCAATGTGGCCTTTCTATACTCCTCAACATTAGCCCTAATCATAGCCACCTCCATCTCCATATGGTAATCATCTACACTATTTGAACCTTGAGTAAGGTTCTGCAATTTTTGATAGAGGTCCCTATAGTAATGACTAGGTACAAATCTCTTCCTCATGAGAGCCTTTAAACTACCCCAAGTTTCTACATGCCTTTCATGATTTCTTCTCCTATTTGTCACCAATTGATCCTACCACATGATAGCATAGTCAGTGAACTCAATTACTACTAATTTCACTTTCTTTTCTTTCGAATAGCTATGGCAATCAAATATTAATTCTAACCTCATTTCCCACTCATTCCTACCTTGGAATGAAGGTATTTTTATTTTTATATTCCCAAGATTTCTATCTACCCCCATCGTGGCCTCAAAAGTCTCATTCTCTAGGTTCTCTTTCAAACCTATCTCCTCTACGCCTCATCCTACCCATCTCAGCTACATAATTATAATCATCTTCATCTTCAAATTCAGCCATAGAGTTATGATCACTCCTATTCTGTCTCCTAATATTAGGGATCTCGTGTAGTTGCTATCTTAGTAAGGTTATAATCATCATATCATGCCTATCCATTCTACCCATCATGTCTTTATTAACATCTATCATCTCGTCAAACACCATGTTCATTCGCTTAAATTATTGTTGCATGAATTTTAACAAAATGAATTGGTTGTTCTCTTCCCTAGGTGTTGTTTCTTCATTATTAGACATTTTGGGAAGAAAAAATAGAAATTAGGATTGAAAGAAAATTTAACCTCACGTGTTTACACTTGTGTTTCACTCTATTTGGATTTTTTACGATAATAATCTCACCACTCTTGCATTTTACCTCTGTTTGTTTATCTTACCAAGTTGTCTAAAGAACTAACTAAACTCAATCAAGAATTCAATCTCCAAAACATTCAAGAACAAGAATAAAGACATAAAAAACAACGAGAACGATCAAGAAGAAAATTACAAAAAGAATAAGATTTGAATACTTAAGCATCGGATGACAATATAGAATGTGTGTTTCTTGCCAAATATAACATAAGAATTTCAGATAACTGCGTTTCTTGACTTTTCTTGAATTTTATTGAATTTTCATTTTTTTTTTTACTTTTACAATCCAACGCAAGAAACTAAAAAAATATCACAAGGCAAGAAATAGAAAAGAATTAGTTTTGTGTCTTAATGGATCATGCACAAACAATTCTTGAATATTGTTTGTGCAAGAAAATAATTTTTTTATATGATTCAAGATGAATATGATGGAAACAAAAAAATAAAAGATAGAACCTGATTTTAGAGCTAAAGCTCTGATACCAACTGATGCAAACCCTGAGAAGAATTGAATCTCAAAACCCAGAACCAAGAATGATATGAACCCCAAGAAAGCTAAAATTAGACCGCAAGACTTGACCTGATGATTACTTGAATCAAATAACCAAGTTTGAACGCCATAAAGATTTTCGAAGTCTTTGATAAGGTTTGGTGAGTTCAATTAAGAACACGGAAGAAATAAGTGGATTTCACTTAATCTAAATCTCTCAATAAATCAAAGTTTTGAATTGTCTACAATTAGAAGTGTTTATATATTAAAAACAATAAAAATCCTAATCTAATTCAGAAATAATTAAAAACTGAACAAAAATAGATTTCTAATTGAAAAAGAAAACAAAAATCCGAAAATCCAGATTTTTACTCAAAAATGGCCTGGGTGATCGCAACTTGTTTGGCCTCTATTTTTTTCTTTTAGTGTGGGGCGATCGCCCCACACTTTTGTCTAGGTAATCGCCAAGGCAAAACTCTCCATTTTTGTATTTTGACCTCCAAACTTTGTTTCATGCTTGTTTTGGTCCTCCAACCTTCTAATAGCCTCACATATGCTTTCACTATGGTCCTTAGTTTGACTCAAATGTACCAAAGATGGCTCTTCATTTGTCATACTCATTTTGAAGGATGGTGTCGTCCTTTAGATGTCAGTTTCGGCCCATGTAGCTTGGACAAAACCTTGTATGGAGTCCTTGATCTTCTTGTTATTAGCCCCACCAGATTATGTAACGAGTCATTGCTAACAGGTCCATGGCTCGTATCAAAATCAAAATCAAAAAGGTCTTTGGGATGAGTCCATGCTAATTGGTCGAGTATGTCACTAGTGGGAGTCGACATCTCCCACCCATACTAAAGAGAAACACAATAATCTCTCATTAGCACAATTCAAAGTTGAGCTGATGGAAAACTATTTTCCACAGGTTCTGTGAGGCTACAAGGAGTCGAGATTTCTTCATATAGTTCAAGGAGACATGGAAATCACTTATTATGAGCGGAAATTTGAAGAACTATCACACTATGCTCCGTATTTGGTCAACGCTAAATTAATAATGGCAAGACGTTATGAAAGAAGGTTGCGTCCGGAGATCAAACAAATTGTTAGCTGACATGAGCTTCCTATATTCAGAGTAGTGGTCAAGAAAGTTCAGACAGTGTCCTTCTCAGGTTTAAAGGTCAGAGTGCAAGGACAACATAATGACTCGGGAAAGAGAAAATGGTAAGATCATAATAGAAATTAGAATTTGGGCTAGTTCAAAAGACAAAATCAGGGTCCTAGGGGAGAAACAGTCGAGCAATCTAAATTCTCAGTGCCCTAAGTGCAAAAAAAATCATGGTGGTTATTGCTACTTTAGTAAGAGTGTCTGATATCATTATGGTGAGCTAGGTCATTATGGTCGCAATGTTGGAAAGCGCCAGCAAAGGTTAATAATCAGGCGAACAAGGAAAAAGCCAGAGTGTTCGCCATGACTTATGAGGAGGCTGTCCAGAATTCGGACGTTATTACAAGTATGTTATCTATCTCTAGCGTACCTATATACGTTCTTATTGATGTTGGCAATGCATTTGTTTATATTTGATGCATGCCTAGCTAAAGTTAATTTTATGTTAGAAATAGTCTACTAGAGGTTAATATGCCATCATGAGGATCTATAGATACGGATAAGTTAGTTAGGGTAGTTCAAATAGATTCTGATGGGTTAGTTTTGTCAGCAGGCCTACATGTTATAAATATGAAAGATTTTGATATCATCCTGGGTATGGATTGGTTGGGAAGTAATCGTGCTACCATTGTATGTTTTGAGAATGAAGTAATCTTTAGAAAACCTGAAGATTTAAATTTTATGGGTAGAAGATTAAAGTACTTTCCCACCTCAATTTAGCATTGTAGGCAGAGAAGTTACTAAAGAAGCAAGATCGTAGAGGGTTTCTTGTCAATCTCACTGAAACATCATCTGAAGAATTATCAATGGATAATGTACCAGTGATTTGAGAGTGCACCTACATGTTACCAGAAAACCTATTAGGTATCCCGCCTGATAGGCAGGTGGAATTCATGATATATATGATACTTGGAGCTACAACCATGTCAAAGGCTTCGTATCAGATGGAAAAAGAGTTAAAAATGCAATTGGAGGAGCTACTGGATAAATGATTTATCAGACCAAGTGTATTTTCGTAGGGAGTTTCAGTTCTTTTTTGTGAAGAAGAAGGATTGGTCGATGAGAATGTGTATCGACTACCGTGTGCCGAATATATTGACGATCAAGAATAAGTATCCCATTCCAATAATTGAGTATTTGTTTGATCAATTGAAGGAAGCTTCAGTATTTTCAAAGATCGACTTGAGATCTTTCATAATATGAAGCGACACATTATGTACAAAATTGTTGTTAACATTTCCTTTTTGAATCCATTTCTTTCTCATAGTGACATAACATATCGAAATCTCTTCATTTTATTATTTCAGCTAGCTGAACATCTTTTGGGGTTTTATAATTAGTTATGTTTATATACTCTCCAAGAGTATACGCTTCTTCAATGGGACCATCTTTACTATTTGCTCCAATTTTATTTTGAGAGTTTTTGTTTTTGAATCAAATGTCACCACGCTTCAGGTATGCCATTAATTTACCAGATATAATGTTAACAGATTGTCCTTTTAGGACGTCAATATGAGTTGGAGTATTTATAGATTGTATAAGAGATTTTGTTAATCTTTTTGGTCAGTAAATACATCTGTCAATTGTATAACTTACAAATGAGTTATCTGTCGAACTTCTGGTTCATATTGTCTTGTGCAAGGATCTAGAAAACATAATATACTGCATTTGCATGTATTCTTTTCAGCTACTTAATTTATTCCCCCCTGATGTTGAGAAAATTGTCTTATCAAAATGACATTCGAAAAACTGTGTTATAAAATATCACCCGTTATAACTTAAGATATTTTTTAAGGTTTCAAACTAAACATGTATTATCGACATTTTTTAATGCCCATCACAGTGTACTATTGCACTAACAAAAAATATCATTAGATGAATAATATTAGGTTCTAACCATAAGACAACATAGTAAGGATAAATTTGATATTGGCATGATGCATATAAATGTTGCTGCATATAAAATAGCATTCCCTAGATAAAAATGAGAAATAATTTGTTCTCAATAATAATTGTTTAGAAATTAATTGGAGACATTTAACTAACAATAGAGCTAAACCAGTTATCATTATCCAAATTAACATTTATTAAAAGTCTGAGATTTAGGCTCACTAACATTAACAAGGAACACGTCTTGATTGTATAATATGAAAATTATGCTCATAATTTAAATTTTGAGCAAGTAATCTTGTAAACTTCAAGTTGCGAATAATAATACCATACAATCATTTAATAAACGTATCTATTAGATACAAATATTATATAGATGGTCAGCATAGAGGGTGACGGGGGCCAATATATCATCCTAAATAATTTTCAAAAATACAAGATTTTAACCCCAATTTTAGCTAGTGAATACCTACTATTTATATACCATGAGAACAAGTATCACGTGATAATTCATTATTTTAAAAATTTTCTGATTTTCAATAGATATTCTCATTAATAATTCGCATCATATTGATCCGGAATGGTTTAACTAGGAATGCCAATCAATAAAATTTCGAGGTATCGAACTTCTGACTCAATACAATTTAACAACTATATTTTTTATTTATTTGGAGAACAATTTTATGTTCATTGTCTTACAAGAATGGAGAATTGTCTCACAAGTTTACTGTACTTTTTGGAGTAACAATACTCTAATATTACACTATATTGATATTTTAAAATTGTAAAGTTGTGCTTCTTCAAAAATAATAACACGATATTTTTCTAGAATATTGATATGTATAAATTTATGCTTCTTCAAAAGCAGTCATATAATATTCGTTGAATTAACACAATATTTTTCTAAAATATTTCTATATTTTGTTTTTCTTCAGGAACAACAATATCATTTTTTTTAGAATATTGATATCGACGACGTTATATTTTTTTCAAGAGTATTAATCCAATATTTTTATAAAATATTAGATTTTATAAAATTACACTCTTCGAGAGCAAGTAATATTCTGTCAGAACTTTTTCAAGAGCAACAACAAATTATTTTGAAATATTGAATTATATAGAAATTAACTCTTCACGAGTAATAGCATAATATTCTTACAAGATATTAGATTTATAAAATTACGCTCTTCGAGAGCAATAACTCAATTATATATCTAACAAATTACGATATTTGGGAGCAATAACTTAATATTAATTTTTACAAAATTACGCTCTTCGAAAGCAAGTAATATTGTACTGAAATATTAATTTAATATTTGTACTACTTCAGAAACAACAACATATTGTTATTAGGAATCTTAGATTATATAAGAATTTACTCATTAGAAGCAAAAACATAATACATATTTAGATCTTATACAGTTATGCATTTCAAGAGCAAATAATATTCTAATAGAATATGATATTTTCAGAGTTGTGTTGCTTTCAAAATATTATATAATATTCTTCTAGAATATTGATTCTTAGTAATAGACAAAATTTTCAAAAATATGATATAATTTTCTCTAGTAATATTGATACAAGAAAAATATGTTTCTTCGGGAGCAATAACTCAATATTCTTCTAAAATATTAAATTTTTGATGTCACGCTATTTAGGAACAAGTAACATTATTCTAGAATATTAATATAATATTGTGTTCTTCGGGAACATTAACATATTTATTAAACTTAGACTTGTATAAAGTTAATCTTCAGGACTAACATAATATTCTTCTAGAATATTGATTCGTACAAGGAATAACCAAAAAAATATTCCTCTTGAATATTTGTTTAGTTGTATTATGTTTCTTCAAGAACATCAACACGATTTTGGTTTTTTAAAAGTATTTAATTTGTTAAAAAAAGATTTAATTGATAAAAAAATTCACAAATCATGTAAATTCAAACTTACAAAATATAATCAAATGATTTGTAAGAATGAACTTACTTGGAATAGGAAAATAGTAATTTGTTGAAATTAGTACCAATTCGAAATTTGCTATTGTAGCAATATCTCACGAATTAACATTTTAATCTTTAACCGTTGGATTTGAAGAAAAATAAGTTTTGAACTTTATGTCAAAATTTTACAACGATCGAACGATGAAGTATTGAGATACTGCAGAGGCATCCCGGATTCTGCAAAATTTCTCTCTATTTTTGATGAGCTCTCTTGTGTTGATAAGGGGGTCATGAAACTAAGAAAAAAGAGAAGAAAATAGAAGAGAATTAAGAGAGCAAGTGTGTAAATTTATTATAATAATAACCATTATTTATAAGATTCCAATGGGAGTTGCAATTTAATTAGAATACATTTTTCTGAAATAAATAGATAACTATGTAAATATCTAGATAAAATTATATAGTCATTCATCATTATCTATAATTTTACAACATAAATATTATTATTATTATTAGAATTCTTATCATTATTTCTTTTTCATATCTATGCTGATCTTATAAAAAGGTTTAAATTAAACTATTTATTTTGCATGTTGGATAATTAATTAATTTGTACTTATTTATTGGTTTTCAAACTGATCTACAATTTTTTTGGCTGATCAATTAATTTCACTCTTTAAACTAATTTGAGTTTGGAAATTTTACATCACTAGGTGATTTGCACCTGAAAATCACATTTATCTCGAGAAAATTTCACTAGAGGTCACCAAATTTATAGGTTTCTTTAATGTTAGTCATCAACTTCAATTTATTTTAATTTAACCACCCAACTTAATTTTAGTTCAATTTGACCATTTCATCTTTACCTGTGGCCAAAACTGATGACTAGTCAAACACAGGTGACATAATGTGTTATATAACACTTATTTGATGCTAAATCAGCACTTAATTTTTTAAACAAAATTATGTAAAAATAAATAAATTTAAAGTACTTAATTTTGTTTGATTTTCTTTCATATCCACAACTTTTGAAGGGATTAAATTCTAGAAAATGAAATTTCAATCAAATATCAAACGTGTGGGTCCCACTCTCGTACTCTCCGGCGCACTATGAGACACAAGACCCTCACTTCACTAACATGCACTTCTCATCCCCACAAGAGTGTCATATCCCCAACCCCCCACTCCCCTACCCCTCCCTCCCCTCCCTCCACCCCACTCCCACTCCCAAGTCCCAACTCTCTAATTCTGTGAAAATATTATTCAGCATATTCTCTGTTCCTCCATCTGTTCTTTTCCTCTTCTCTCTTCATCATTATCGTTTGTACGCAAGGGAAAATCAATTTCCTCTCACTGAAAACCCAGAGAAAGATAAAGAAGAAGGAAAAAAGCTTTTTTTTACCTCCCTTTTCCCCTCTGTTTTCCCTTGTGTGCAATTATCATGGATCTCTGGTCTGTAAATGTGAAGAGCAATAGTTTTTTGCTTAGGAATTCGATTCTTGAGAAACCCATTTCTCGGAACTTGAGAAATTCAGCTATGGCTCTTGAGATCAGGAAATCTTTTTCAGATTCTTGTAAATATCGATCAGTTGTGGTGAATGCTATGGGGAAAAAGAATCATGGGAATTCCAATTCTTCTTCTGGTAAAGTTTCCTTCTCTATTCTTCTTAATCTTTATTCTTTCTATTTTTCATATTTTTTTGTACATAATTATGATTTATTTCTTGGTTTGGTTAAAGGGTAGGTTGGAGTTGACTTCTTTTTCTCTTCTTAAGTCTTACCCATTTGCAGCTGTCACTTGTAATCAGCAAATTTTCTATTTTATATATTGCTATACATGTAATCTAATTTACTAGTTCAAAATCTGTTGAATCATAAGCATACAAATTGAATGGGTATGGCTGCTATACTTAAGTAGAGTTTAAAGTGATAGGTTGTATTGTATTTGTAACGCCCCAAAAACTAGTTAAAGACTTTCTAACTACCAAAGATAACCAAAAATAAATAAAAAACTTCCTAGCGTCTCAAACAATGGTTAAACATGCGACTTGAAATAAAACCTTTTTAAACTGGCAGTTTGGAGGTGACCTATATTTTCTTGACCAAATGAAATAATTACACCTTCAAATTTTAATAGTAGACTAACGACATGTAGAGGTAACACATACTAAGAATTCACGTCCCAAAACCATCAGTTTGTCAACCAAAATATTTTCCAAAATCCGAATTAATTATTCTGGATACGACTACCACAGGTTTACTAAAATGAGCATAACTCAATCGCCTGATTTCTAACATACACAAGAGACTTGAGAAGAATCACAACACAAATCTTATCTAGTAATCACCTTAGCATAACCAAAATTAAACTTTAAACACGACTTAAGCATGGCAAAGATTACACTTTGAACATAAACTTAGATAATACCAAATTCACACAAGTTTAAAACACTTGATCATAGTATCATGACATAAACTTAATTACTATAATGTCAAAAATTATATAAAAAATGTCCATTTTCATAACATACTCTCAATTGGAAAAAGAGAAATGTCTCTACAATACCAAATAGCTTCAAAACTTAACTTAAAATTTATCAAATATACTTGCAACCATCAAAGAAAACGCTGGTACTTCCATCAACCACACGCCTGCACCGCATCGTCCCCATCCACAGCCGATAATAGTAATACATAGGGAAAGATGGGAGAAAGTGATAACAAACATACTCAATAGGAACCATACTTAGTGCACCCCATCATTTAAATGTCACATAACAAATATTTAACCAAAATTCATACCGTTGTACATAAATCTTTCAAGGGATTACCAACAAAGTCCACGTTCTGAAGAACACTTTATCGGTCCCGAAGAACTCATTTATTGGTTCTTCAAAACCGTTTATGGTCAACATAGAATTTCTCGTTTCATCAACAATATAAATCAGCCAAACAAATGAACATACCAACTAAAACAGAACCGAAAATGAAAATACTGCATGGGTTCCTACCTTAGATTTTCTTTGATGTAAAGTAGAAGAATCTTTGCTTGATTAAAGAAGAAAATCCATTGCAAACTTCCAAAACTTCTTGAGTTGCTTCATGAAAATAAGTGATTTTAGTGTCTGCAAAAAAGATAAAAGAGAAAGATATAGGGATGGTGTCTGGGAAGAGAGAAGAGGAAGAAATTGATTTTCTCTTGTAACTTCCAAAGACATAAACATTAGGTTATGAGGATTTTATTATGCTTTAACTGACTATAAAATGGAAATTAAAGAGTTTTGTAATTCGCAAATTACAAAAATAAAAATCTCTTTTAACAAATATTTGCACGGTGATTCGAATTTGGGTTGTTTATGTGCTAAACTATGCAGATTACCTTTATGCTAAATCACTTACTTGTTTGAGAATGAAAATAAAATTCTTTTAAAACTTTAAATAACTCTATTGCTGGGTTAAAACTATATACTTTGGGCTATTACTTCTTACATGGGCCTAGACCTCAAAGGTTCTTTAATTGATTAGGCTAAACACACCAAAGTAAGAAATAAAATTTCGGGACATTAAGTTAAGTGCTTCACGGGGTAGAGATCTTAGGTTTGAATCGTTGGATACGTGAAAGAAATTCATGAGTAAGATGGGCACAGGTTCTTCCAAAGCGAACAGTAAGGGTGAGTACGGATGAGACGAGATCTCGAGTTTTCTTTCGCTTTGGGAGAGCCTGTGCCCATTTTATCCCTTACGGATTTTTTTCGCGTCCCAGTCTTCTTAAAAAATCTGTAAAGATAAGATGGGCATAGGTTTTCCCAAAGCAGACAGTACGGATGAGTTCACTGGAGACGCGAAAAAAATCCATGAGAGGTAAGACGGGCACAGATTCTCCCAAAAGCGGACATGAGCTGGGGACGCAAAAGAAATTCGGGAGGGGTAAGATGGGCACAGACTCTTTCAAAGCGGACAATATGGATGAGTACAGTTAGGGCAAAATTCCAAGAAGAGGAATCCTGGTCATTTTAGTATTGAACATAAATGAATTCAAGAGGATGTACATTCTAAATGTTCTAAAAAAGAAGAGCTATTTTTAATTGTCGAGTTGTATACTTTAACAATGCAAAAATCTTGTATGGTGTGGGAAAATTGCACTCAACAAAAGATTGGAACTTTTGTGCTTCAATTATTTGCACCTTATTTTCTTGGATTAAGAAAATCAAAGTCGTCCTTCTTATGAGGGTATAGTTAGACTTGTGTAGTTCTTTATTTTGTTGTACCATGGAGACGTTGCCATTAGCTTTATATCTACGATAGCAAGATGTGCTGGAGATATTGAGCCTATCTAGAGATATTATCAGCATGTTGGACTGTTGGAGTTGATGGAGAGGAATTATGGCGTTGGAAATTTAACGGGCATGTCCTTTTCCTATTTAGAGATGCAGCTGAAAAGGAAGAAGAATGTGTTTTAAGTAGTCTTATATAAGCCAAAAATTAAATGAACCTATTATGGCATTGAAAAGTACTATTTTCAGAAACTTCATTAAGCACTTGAAAGAAGGAAAGATGGACCATTTTGTTTGTATCTGACCTCATAATGACCCAAATGTAGGCCCATCATTTGGGTTTCTTTGGATCATCTCTTATCCCACTAAAATCACATCTAAAATTGAACATATAGTGACAAGACTCATGCATCTGATTTGCAATTTCAGTTCAAGATTTTTCTTTTTCTTCTCTTCTTACCTAGTTTACAGTAAGTTTTAGTTGTAGATTAGACACTGCATATTATTCTTCAAAAATAAAGTATTGATTGAAATTAACTATGCACGAACCGTATTGATCAGTTAATTGTCCTTGATTAGAGACATTTGAACCGAAACCTATTGACATCTTATCTTACTACATCCATTATCGATCTTCCATGTGCCAAGTGGAGTGCTCCTATTATTCGTCAAAGTGACAGGCTGAAGTGTATAAACACTTGAAATATATTTGTGAGGAAAGCGTGATTCTAGAGACCAACTGCTCTCTGCTTCCATGCTTTACTCTATTGAGTAACTCTCCAAGTTGGTCCTATTGTTTAATCATCTAATTTTTCATTGTTTATGGGTAAGTTCTAACTTTTGGTTTAGACCTGTATGTATTTGAAACTTGAACTTGCTACAATTTTCACTTTATGGGAATTGTTTACATTTTTCACTGGCGTTCCACATTATCATCACGAGGGCCAATATATAGATGAATAAAAACTGCAGATTATCTTCAGGACAATTTGTTGACTAATTAAAATTAGGTTTAGGTGAAATCTGTATTTATTCAACTAGGTCATCTTTGTACTTTCTCTGTCCCCTTCTTGGTTTTAGAAGTGATGTGTAATATATCAATGCGTAAGCTTTGGATGGCTTTCTTTTGAAGTGTGTTTTTTAATGGGTTAATTTCATCCACAGTCACTCAACTTTCAGAAAAATTTCAATTGGATTCTTCTCTCTTTAATTTTTCTCATTTGGATTGCTGAACTTTAATTTGATTGCAAATTACACTACGTTGTTAACTTCTGTCACCAACAGCGACTAAAACTAACGGTAATTGCTGATTTGGCAGTTAAACAAAAAATGCGTTCAATATGTTGCTGATTAACATGCCAACTCATCATTTTGCCACGTCACAAAGTTGTTAAATTAAATTAAAACAAGAAACAAAGAAATAAATAAAAGAAAATCATATTCTTCCCAGCATCTCCCCCATACCCCCCCTGTGCTATTTAAGTGGACTGTGGCAGCAACAGAGTGGCCGCAATTACCAACATTTTAGGGGTTTCTTTTACACACAGTTCATATAGTCTGCATTGGAAGATCCATTAATGGCAAATGGGCCATCTCCAGAGAATAAAACTTGGTAGTTTAAGATTGGGAGGTGTCGAAAAGATTTTTTATTGTTATTTGTAGCCATGTAGAATAATCAAGTTCCAGCTTTATTTGTTTCAATCCTCTTCCAATATGGGTTTTTGCACCAAAATCGCATTCTAGCACCACCATCTTGTTACCATGTGTGGAAATTTTATATACTTGTTAGTAAAAAGTAGTCCCATTTCAGAATTTCAACATTTGCTTGCTTCAAACCATATGAACAATTTCTTGGAGAAGAACTTTTATAGGTTCTTGGAAGAGGGGAAGGGATTGGCGGTGGTGTTGATGAAGTTTTGTGGATGAAGGTATAAATGTGGATGAAGAAGATGATTTTGCAGTTATCAAAAAAATTGCACCAGTGGTGGTTGTGGAAGGTGGGGTGTGGGTTGGCATCGGAGGCGGTCGCAGCAGCAACAGCAGCACGTGGGTGCTGAGACGGTGGTGTTTTGTTTTCTTTTTTTGTCTCTTTCTTCTGTTCTTTTTTTCTTTTATGTTTTATCATTTTTTTCCTATTAGACCTTGTTGTCAGAATTTTTAATTCATGGGATCCATAGTGGGGGAGAAAATCACCTATTACATGACTTGTTGGAAATTAACACCTTATTTTAAAATAAAAAATGACATGTCAGCATTCCATCACTGTTAAGTGTGGCGTAAGAAAATTCTGTTAGTTTTATTGATGGAAGTGAAAATAGTGACTGTCATTGGAACAAATGAAAGTTAGATGACCTGATTGAGACAAATTGAAGTTCGGTTTCTTAACTGGTCTCAATCTTTACAATCTAGAGTTTCTGCCTGAACTCGGGATTTAAAATAATCAATGAACTCCTGCATGTCCATTGACTAGAAATTTGTTCAATATGGATGCTTTTGCATATACAGGGAATGGTGATAAATCAAAAGCAGGAGGAGATAATCTAAAAGGAAGCAGCCCTGAAAGTAACACATCTAGTGACTCCAGCTCCCAGAAGTCCCATCGAAAACCGTTGGACTGGAGAGAGTTCAGAGCTTCCCTTTACATTCAGGAGCAGGTACTATTGTTCTTTCCTAAACTTTTGTTTTAGCACATGTTTGGGTGTGCTTATGAGTACTAGGGTCCACTACTTTTTGGCTCAAAATAAACAAATTGTGGGTCCCACACAATAATTGTGGCTCCAAGTTTATCTACATTTTAAAAAGTAGCTTTTAAGAATGACCAAGCAAGCACTTAGTATGGTTGATGGATGTATTGTTTTTACTATTTATCTATGACCCTAGAATGCTGCTGAAACTGTATATTTGTGCAAGTTTATGAATTGGATCGTGGTAGTTCTTGTCCAACCTGACCTAATCTGTGTAGAGATAATCAAAATTTGTCTGAGCGCTCTGTTTTAGTCCTAGTTTTATTGAATCGCGAATAATTATAAAGAGAACAAGTATTTGACATACCCTTCGGTTTTGGATTAAAGGAAACTAGTTTTCTGCCGAAACTAAGTTTCCCCTAGTTTATGGTTATTGGTTAGTTCAAATTTAGTCCAAAACTGATCCATACAATAGCTGCAACTAATAGTGTCATGATTTAGTTTCAAACCGGGTTCGGATACTGTGGATTGACTAATTTTCACTAACATCATGCAGAGTTTGCCTAAAAACTACCTAATGCAGTATGTGAGGTCGCTTTTAAGTGAAATATAATGTAAAAGAAGATATCTATCTTCTTAAAAATCACCTTAGGGCTCGTACTTAATCAGGTCCCGTTTTATCTAACATCCCGACTTGTTGCTTTTACATGATCTAGTTCAAAAGTTTGACTGCAACTGACTCCGGCATTGGTAGCTGGGTCGTCATTGTGTATTCTTACTATTAAATGACTTGCCGGGAAGAATACGCCGTAGAATTTCATTTTAGATTAATGAAAGTGCTTCAATTAGTGTTGTTGGATTCTGTCTACTGTCCAGGATGCGCTTTCTAAGATGTTCCAATCACCTGTCTTCCTCAATCTTATTTGATGGTCATGCAACAGGGAGATATAGTTTGTTAGTTCCACTATTTTGGAATATGAAATCTTTCTGATTGTACCAAGACCCTATATGCCATTGCTTTTGTAAAATAAGTTTTGACGTGTCATGTTAATGGCAGACTGAAATTGTTGTCTCCGACACGCTCAAGCAAGACAAGGCAGCTACCGGGTCGAAATCTCTTCCCCTTAAGTGGGCCCACCCAATTTCAGCACCCGAAAATGGTTGTCTCCTCGTTGCTACAGAAAAGCTCGATGGAGTTCGCACCTTCGAGAGAACCGTTGTTCTCCTCCTCAGATCTGGAATGCATAACCCGCTAGACGGACCGTTTGGGGTTGTCGTAAATCGATCACTTCACAAAAGGATGAAACATATGAATCCCACTAATTCCGATCTGGCAACAACGTTCGCCGATTGTTCTTTGCATTTTGGTGGACCCCTAGAGTCTAGTATGTTTTTGTTAAGAGCACGTGAAAGTACAGGACATAACGGTTTTGAAGAGGTGATTCCCGGTTTGTGTTTTGGCTCTCGAAACAAATTGGATGCAGCCTCGACACTGGTGAAGAAGGGGATACTCGGGCCACATGATTTCAGGTTCTTTATCGGATATGCCGGGTGGCAGTTGGATCAGTTGAGGGACGAGATTGAATCAGGTTATTGGTATGTTGCTGCATGTAGTGCAAATTTGGTTTTTGGAGTTTCGGAAAATTCTTCGCCAGACAGTTTGTGGGAAGAGATTCTACAGCTAATGGGAGGTCATTACTCGGAGTTGAGCCGCAAACCTAAGCAGGATCTCTAGTTATTTCTGAACTGAAGAACAGAAAATTAATAATCGTTAATCGACGAGGGTGTTGGACTCAGAATGTACAGGATCATCTTAACATAGAGTTATGATTAGTTGAGTTTTTTTTTACTTTTTATTTCTATTTATCTAAATAAGTATGCTATGTATATACTTTATTAAACGTTTATAGTTCTGATGAGAAGTTACAAGTAACATTTGTTAAAAGCTGCAGTTAGTTCTTGAAAGATATATATATTCGAAATGAGATGCATCCATGCTTAGGATGCCTAGGAACCTCTATATTTTTGTTTCGTACATTGAATTGTACACTTCTAAATAAAATTAGCGTTGAAAAAGAAATTAAGGTATGTTTGATTGGCAAGTTTTTCATGGAAAATATCACATCTGAGGAAAATATTTTCTACTTTGGCTGTTTGATATAAATGTGGAAAATGAAAATAAATTCTAAGGTATAACTACTTTAAGCTTGTTTTTGGCTAATTCTATGAAAAATATTTTCTTATGGATTTGATGGTTTTTATTTTCAACTTATATGGAAATTTTTTTCTTTTCCACCATTGCCAATCAAACAAACATTTATTGTCTCTTTGTTTACACCATTTTCTATGGAAAATGTTACATCCGAGAAAAATAATGTTACATCATAAGAAAATATTTTTCTACTTCAACTGTTTGATACAAGGTGAAAAAGGAAAATGAATTCTAAGGTACAGTCACTTGAAGCATGAATTTGGTTATTTTGGTGGAAAATATTTTCTCACTATTTTGGTGGTTTTTATTTTCTTTTTTACATAGAATTTTTTTTTCTTTTCCACCTTTTTCAATCAAACAAACTTTTGAAATTTTGTACATTTGTATCCTATATAGTGTACCAAATATAGACTTAGGGTATACTTAGGAGTTGTTGTTTTTCTCCACCGATTTTGAGTGGTACCGTGTATGAGAAATTGGAAAAATTGGTACTTGTTAGTTTTTTGGGGCACTGAGGTATAGTGTAATTTATGATATATTTCTCAATTCTCGGATTGGTAGTTTTAACCTTTTTTTCAAATTATCTTTCAATTTTACCTTCTCTATTTTAATAATTTAAACAAAAAATACATACTCTATTCTTTCTCTTTTCTTCAAACGCACATTTTACTCTCTCCAAAAAATAAATTTTTTATGTACTATTGAATTATTTTTAAAAAATTTTATCGTCGAATATATATATTTATATTTAAATTTTTGCATACTTCATATTGTTAACACATACCTACTTTTTTAATATATAATTATATATATAATTTTATTTTTTAAAAAAATCTTTCACAACCACTAGATAATAAACTCTCAAACATGGATTTGATAATTTCAAAAAAAATAATGATATTTGCAGTCACTCACTACCAGTAGTCATTATATGTGGCATTATTCAATTGGATGAATTATTTACTTTAATTAAGTAATATATTTATAGCCATTAATTATGAATAATTCATCCAATTGAGTAATGACACATATGACGACTACCAATAGTGAACGACTGCAATTAACATTACTCTTTTAAAAAACACTACTAAAACCACCCATAACTGGTAGTCCAAAAACTTCCAAACATACTTTTAATGTTTCAATCCGAAACGTAAACAATGTCCTTAAATGATGCAAGAGTATTGGCCACAGGGTTAAGATACAAAGAAAGGCATACAAGCAGTAAACAACAGAAACGCTCACTGTTTGGTACAAAAACAGTATTATTATGTACATTCCTGTCCAATGTTAGGCACCTAACATGACTTGTAGTGTGAATATGTGGCTCATCTCACATCCATAAAGTAGCCCAACATCCTCAGTCTTTTAACACCGGTCATCTAATTATGTTTGGTACAAAAACATAATTATTATGTACATTCCTGTCCAATGTTAGGCACCTAACATGACTTGTGGTGTGAATATGTGGCTCATCTTACATCCATGGAGTAGCCCAACATCCTCAGTCTTTTAACACCGGTCATCTAATCAGAAGTTTTCGTAGTCGGTGCAGCTGCTGGTCCGGATGGAGTTCCTGCTGCATCATCGACCGTCTTCTCTCCTCGTTTTGGTACTCCATACTCATGTACTGCACGTGCCTCCTGCACGATATCTGACGGATATGTTAACTTTTCCTTAATGGCATCTTTTAAGCTTCCCATTGCACCATAGATGGTACTCCTTGCTGCCATTCCCCTATTGAATCCAGCAAAAGTAACTTGTGATTCGAGCTTAACAAATTCGTTCAAGAAGAATACCAAAAAATATTTTAGAAAGTTATACAGTGTCACGATCGACATACAAAATTGGAATACTTGCCTGTCAGCTGCTGTTTCCCAGTCTGCCGCAGCCCTCTGTTTGGCCACGTCCTGTACGCCCTCTTCCTTAAGCTTCAACTCTTCCATCTTCTGTCTTGCTTTCTCCTCTGCCACAGGCCTTCAAGGTATTTCTGCCACAGCAAATTAAACATGAAATCTAGTGCTCAAACGCATTTAGGGGATATTAGACTATACACAGTAGCAGAAAGTATAACTATCCAATCGAACATAACAAACATGTCATTACAGTTTATATCAGCAATGCAAAACGCCAAAAACCCCAAATCTCTACCATTACCTCCCTCTTCACATCACTCAATAGAAGGGGGAAAGGGGAAAGGGGAAAAAAGCTGAAGCATACGAAGAACATTTTATAATAATGTTCGGCTCAGAAACAAATAAGGAAATATTATGACTTTCTAAGAATTGTTTCCAACTTGATCATATGAAAACTGTCCAAAAAGTTTCCACGAAACTTGTAATCAACGATAAAATGGTTTGAGTTTTGGAGCAGCCAAACTCCAAAATAACATGGGACAAGTTAGAAGGGGACAGAATCACAGAAACACAGAATACAATATGCTGCGTTAACAACAAGGCCGAGAACAAAGTATATAGACAGTTGAATCTTTTGCATTATCACATCATTGCATTTGTAAATAATGAAACAAGTGCGTGGTATCCATAACGGCCTCTTCATGTTGATGCAAGTTATTTCCCGAATATTTGTTTGCTAATTCAGTGAAAGAGAAATACTAAAACTTCCTGTAAAGAGGGTAAATGATACTTGATGATTCATCTATCAATCCAAAAATCTCCTTTCAATGTGTGCCGTCTTTTGTTTATACTATAGTGGCCAAATTTCTACAGCATGTACTAATGTGCATACGAGTGTTCTCCTATCTCGTTGAACATCTCGATGTAATGGAAAAACGATTAGTCAAATATTGCAATTAAGGGATATATTGCCTAGAAACAAAATGCAGGATCAGGCGTAAAGCTCAAAAGTTGAAATGGACAGTTTTTTCCCAAAAAAAAAAATGAGAAGCTAATGATAACTCCGTTTTTCCAAAACTAAACAATCAACAATAACAAAAAAAATGCGAAACAAATACAGGGTGTGAAGCGAACCACTCAAGTTCAAGTGTACAGGAACTCACCTAAGACATTCCACCACTCTCAAGTGCTCTTCGTTCAGCCTCCTGAGCTCTAGCAGCAGCATCATCCTTCAACTCGGGCATTTTATCAGCAGCGGCATCTGTTTCTTGAACTACCATGTCTTTTGTCTCCTTAGCTTTTTCAGCAGCATAGTCTTTGTATT
This sequence comes from Forsythia viridissima, assembly GCA_030279155.1. NCBI lineage: Eukaryota > Viridiplantae > Streptophyta > Magnoliopsida > Lamiales > Oleaceae > Forsythia > Forsythia viridissima. Next base: position 8,488,597 of record CM059038.1, read on the forward strand.
CCTCTGCTTTCCTTGTTACAAAATCCTTAGTCTCCTTGGCCTTCTCTGCAGCAGCATCTTTGTATTCGCTCGCCTTTTCTTCCACAGTATCTATTAGAATACAAAACAGTACTCAAACGGAAATAACAACCATATTTTACAGATTCAACTCCTCAAGGAAAGTATTAGGGCTCAGAAACATTGTACCCTTCTGTATCAAACCCAAAGACCCAAGAAATAGCCCCAAGAACCAGACCCAAATAACTGCAACTCGTCTGAGTTGCTACAGTAATCACAAAGACCACGAAAAACCAGACCTCTTCAGCGATTCTTCCTCACTAAACAACACTCACTCAGAGATGAACACAAAGCAAAAGGAAGAAGAAGAAATCCTCAAAAACCAGAGGTTTTCAGAGTGTAGAAGACGAAGAATATCACTCAGATTTTTCTCTCTCTCTCCACCAAACTTACAGCCGAAGAGTCTGGAAGGTTATGGACAGTCAGAGTCTGCAGATGGCTATTTATACACAAATCAGCAGCCATTGATCATCCTTCTGATCCAACGGTCACCAGTAGCCTTCTCGAAGATCGGTTGCAGATTTGGGCCGGTTCCAGATGTGGGTTTCTTGGGCTTGAGCTGAAGTTATCAGGCAATGGCTTGGATCACAGCAGTTGGGCTCGAGGCCCATTTTCATCATTGCCCCAAATCCTTAATTCTGTTTGGTATCAAAACGTCCAACTAATTAACATGACCCAACAGAATCTCCACCTTGATGCCAAACAGATTAAGCAACAAGGTTACCTGCAAATGGAAGTAAACGAAAGAACTTTTAAGCAGCATCAATGTTCAACATTTTTAAGCAAGAGTTGAATTTATTTAAAGGCAATACCTTAGTACCCATATCTGAAGGATTAAACTGAGTTGGTATCTTTTCAAGAAACAACAATTCTTTTGAAACTATATCTCTAATGAAATGTAATTTAACATCAATATGTTTAGTGCGTTCATGAAACACTGGATTCTTGTATAAGTGTATAGCACTCTGACTATCTGAATACACAATTACAGATTTGGATAACATATTGATTTCAGACAACAATCCTTTTAACCATAATCCTTCTTTTATTGCTTCAGTAGCAGCAATATATTCAGATTCAGTGGTAGATAAAGCAACAATAGGTTGAAGTTGTGACTTCCAACTTATACAAGTGCCACATAGTGTAAAAACATAAGCAGTTGTGGATTTCCTATTATCTTTATTACCAGCAAAATCAGCATCAACAAAGCCTTTTAAAATAACTCCCTCATTACATGCACCATAAACTAAACCAAGATTGGACGTACCTTTTAAGTATCTAAGCAACCACTTAAGAGCTTCCCAATGTTCAGGACCAGGATTGGCCATGAATCTGCTAAGAGTACTAATAGCATGAGCCACATCTGGTCTAGTACATACCATGGTGTACATAACGGATCCTACAGCATTAGCATAAGGAACCTTTTCCATGTATTTCACATCAGATTCATCTATTGGACATTGATCTTTACTCAGCTTAAAATGACTAGATAAAGGCAAGGATACAGATTTTGAATCATGCATTGAAAACTTAGATAACACTTTTTCAATATAAGCAGATTGAGTTAATTTCAAAATATGACTTGACCTTTTCCTTTCAATATCCATTCCTAATATTCTCTTAGCATGCCCTAAATCTTTCATATCAAATTCAGAACAAAGAAATCTCTTTATTTCATTTATGTTATGCATATTGGAACCAATCAGCAAAATATCATCAACATAAAGGAGCAAGTAAACAGTCACATAACCATCTTTATCCTTTTTAAAATACAGACAATGATCATAGGCACTTCTCTGAAAGTTAACAGTTAACACATAGTTGTCAAACCTTTTGTACCACTGTCTAGGTGACTGTTTAAGGCCATATAAAGATTTCTTAAGTAAACACACATAATCAGGTTTAGACTTATCTACAAAACCTTCAGGTTGAGACATATGAATAATTTCATCTAAGTCACCATGCAAGAAAGCAGTTTTAACATCCATTTGTTCAATTTCCCAGTCATGGTGAGCAATCAAAGCAAGTAGAATTCTGATAGTAGTGTATTTCACAACAGGGGAGAATATTTCATTATAATCTATGTCATGTTTCTGAGAAAAACCTTTTGCCACAAGTCTGGCTTTGAATCTTAAAGGTTCTTTATCAGAAACTCCTTCCTTTACTTTAAAAATCCATTTGCAATCAACAAGGGACTTGTTTTTAGGTTTGGGAACAAGAATCCAAGTATTATTCTTTTTAAGGGACTCCATTTCTTCTTTCATAGCACAATACCAATTATCAACATTTTGACCACTTACAGCTTCACTGTAAGTATTGGGTTCTTTGAACATAAGATCATGATAAGACATAGCAGCAAGAGAAACATAATCCCCAAACCTAAGAGGTGCCCTAGTGTCTCTTCTAGTCCTATCTCTAGCTAATTGGTAATCTTGAAGATCAGGTTGATGAGTTTCTTGGGCCATATCATCATTTTCAGGAAATTCCACATCAACCCCATCCTGCACATTGTGATCAGTCTCTATTTCAGATTCAGGCTCCACCTGAATTTGATCTAACCCTTCAGTAGGAGTGGAAAGCTCCACCTGAAGCTTAGTGCTGTGATCTAACTCACTTTCTTTCAAATTTTTGTCAACAAGACAAGGCATTTCAGACTCATTAAAAGTCACATCTCTACTGGTGATTATTTTGAAACCACCAATGCCTTTGGCCCATAACCTATACCCTTTAACCCCATCAGGATACCCTAGAAAAACACACTTTTGAGCCCTAGCCTCAAGTTTTCCTATAGACTGATGAGAGTATGCTGCACAACCAAAAGTTCTTAAGTGACTATAGTCAGGAGACTTCCCAGACCATTGCTGTTCTGGTGTTTTACCATCAAGAGCACTGGAAGGGGTTCTATTTACAATATAAGAAGCTGTCATAACAGCTTCTCCCCATAAGACCTTAGGGATACCTGAACTAACCATCATACACCTAACTTTATCTAAGAGAGTCCTATTCATTCTTTCAGCAACACCATTTTGCTGAGGGGTATAGGGGACAGTCTTATGCCTTAATATGCCACTTTCATCACACAAATGACTGAAGTCAGAATTACAGAACTCAAGGCCATTATCAGTTCTAAGGACTTTAATTTTCTTTCCTGTCTGATTCTCTATAAGAGTCTTCCAGGTTTTAAACTTCTCAAAAGTATCAGATTTTTGTTTTAACAAAAAAATCCAGACTTTCCTAGAGAAATCATCAATCAAAGAAAGAAAATACTTATTTTCTCCTTGAGTGGAAACAGATGAAGGGCCCCATAAATCTGAGTGAATGTATTCAAGGATAGAGGTGGTTTTGTGACTACCTGTACTAAAGTGCAGTCTGTGATGCTTACCAAGAGTGCAGTGTTCACAAAATGGGACTTTGGAGATCACATCTTTACCAAAAACTCCTTGTTTTTGTAATATGTGAAGACCTTTTTCACTCACATGTGCCAACCTGGTATGCCACTTTAAAGTGGAATCACCATTAGTGCTGAGGGCAGTATTACTGAACTGAGACATAGCTTCAGCTCTAGTAATATAAATCCCATTTCTTCTAAGACCTTTGAAGATGACTAAGGATCCCTTGATCACTTTTAGCATGCCATCTCCAAACTTACAACTCATCCCTAATTCATCCAAACCACCAACAGAAATCAGATTTCTATTAAGATCAGGGACATACCTTACCTTATCTAAAGTACAAATGAAACCATTTTCAAATTTTAAAGTCACACTACCAATCCCCTTGATCTTACAGGCCATATTGTTTCCCATTAAGACTTCTCCAGAAGTTATATCCCTAAAATTCTGAAGCCAATCTTTCCTAGAAGTCATGTGAAAAGTGCAACCTGAATCCAAGATCCATTCTTGGATTTGATCATGATTGTCAGCAATATTTGCAGCAATATGATCACTGCTAGGCTCAGTGACAACATACACATCAACAGTGTTAGGTTCAATTGGTTCAACAACATTTCCTTCATCAGCTAATTTTTCTTTTAAATCATTTTTTCTTTTATAGCAATCTTTGATGAAATGTCCTGTTTTACCACAACCATAACACTTCTTATTTCTAGACTTAGACTTAGATCTAGACTTCCCTCTATTCTTCTTCTTGTAATTGCCACTCCCACTACCCTGATTTGACTGACTTTCATGACTCCCATTCTGCCTAGTCTGAGACCTTCCTCTAACATAAAGAGACTCTGAATTACTACTATCAGCCTTTTCTGTTTTTAGTTCCATATCTTTACTTCTCAAGGAATTTATTACAATATCAGGAGTGAGAGTATCCCTACCATACTTAATGGCATTTTTGACATCCCTATATGCTTCAGGAATGGCATTTAAGAGTATAACTGCTTTATACTCTTCAGACACTTTCTCACCAGTATTAATGATATCTTGAACTAACTTATTAAAGACATCAAGATTATCATCTAAGTCCTTTGAGGAATCTATCTTAAAACTAAAGAACTTTTCTAACAGAAAAAGCTTATTTGGTAAGGACTTAACTAGGTACAACTCTTCTAATTTTTCCCAAAGAAGCTTAGTGGAGTCTAGTTTCCCTACCTTTCTAAGGACTTGGTCAGACAAATGCAAGATTATGGAAGTATATGCTAACTCATCAGCTTCAAGTTGCTGATCATCAGTCATAGACTCAGGGTACACTCCCTCAATGGCTTTAGCCACTTTCTGCTGAACTAAAACCCCCCTCATTTTTTGTTGCCAAATCGGAAAGTCCCCCTTCCCATTAAACACTCCTAGTTCAAAACTAGTAGTAGTCATGACAACAAGAACACAAAGTAATGCAATACAGAGTGAATCAAGAAACAGGGGCACACACAGTAAGCACACAATCTTGATTAAAATTTTTACGTACTAATACACAAAATAGTAAGTAAAAGTGACCACTCTGCTTAGTTTCACCAGGATTCCGTGAGAATCTAGTTCCCAGGTCAAGGCACAAACTGAAGGACAGAGGTTTTGTTTCACAGAAAATCAAATACCCAAAGAAAAAGTTTCAATATTCTTTAAAAGGAACCTTTTAAGGGATTTGAAAAACACACAGCAGAATATAAACAGCAAGGAGTTATTAGAGGCAAACCGCTGTGGTGATCGGAGACTTGATCACCATATATAAAAGAATCAGAGAATATAATATTTTGAAGATGTTTCTTCAAGAAATCCAGACCATTAAACGGAAACAGATGAGTTTATCCACAGGGACCAGAGATCAGAGAGTTTATTTTCCAGAGTTATAACAAGAAGCCTTAGACCCAGGCCATGAACCCCAGATTCAGTAACAAGATACACAGAAACTTTACCAAGAAAGAGTATCGAACAAAAGAAAAAATGGGTTAAACTTCCAAGAACGCCAACAAATGGCTCTGATACCACTATTAGAATACAAAACAGTACTCAAACGGAAATAACAACCATATTTTACAGATTCAACTCCTCAAGGAAAGTATTAGGGCTCAGAAACATTGTACCCTTCTGTATCAAACCCAAAGACCCAAGAAATAGCCCCAAGAACCAGACCCAAATAACTGCAACTCGTCTGAGTTGCTACAGTAATCACAAAGACCACGAAAAACCAGACCTCTTCAGCGATTCTTCCTCACTAAACAACACTCACTCAGAGATGAACACAAAGCAAAAGGAAGAAGAAGAAATCCTCAAAAACCAGAGGTTTTCAGAGTGTAGAAGACGAAGAATATCACTCAGATTTTTCTCTCTCTCTCCACCAAACTTACAGCCGAAGAGTCTGGAAGGTTATGGACAGTCAGAGTCTGCAGATGGCTATTTATACACAAATCAGCAGCCATTGATCATCCTTCTGATCCAACGGTCACCAGTAGCCTTCTCGAAGATCGGTTGCAGATTTGGGCCGGTTCCAGATGTGGGTTTCTTGGGCTTGAGCTGAAGTTATCAGGCAATGGCTTGGATCACAGCAGTTGGGCTCGAGGCCCATTTTCATCATTGCCCCAAATCCTTAATTCTGTTTGGTATCAAAACGTCCAACTAATTAACATGACCCAACAGTATCCTTCATCTCCTTCGCCTTCTCTGCATCATAGTCTTTGTATTCACCCGCTTTTCTCATTACCGAATCCTTTGTATCCTTTGCTTTCAATTCTGCATAATCCTCGTACTCACTCATTTTCTCCATGGGAGTATCTTTGGCTTGCCTAGCCTTCTCAGCAGCAGAATCTTTCAGTCTCTTTAGCCTTGTCTATGGCATAGTCTTTATATTCACCCGCAGAGTCCTTTGCATCTTTTGCCTTTTGCATTGTGTAATCTTTGTACTCTAACTTTTCTCCTGTGTAATACTTGTCTTCCCCGATTCTTTCCCGCCCTCTATGCCCCTCTCGGCCGCAGTATCAGAAACTCCACGAGGCCTCCATTCTTCCTCAGCGGCTACATTTGTACATTGTACTTCCCTGAGTCTTCTCAGTATTATCATGAGTTTTGCTAGTGACTGCCTCCTTGTGATCATACGTATCCTCAACGGACTTCAATATGCTTCCGAGGACCCCAGTACTTCTTTGTTCGGGTTCTTGCTCAAATTTATTTTCTTCTTCACGTTGCCTTCTCTCTTTGTTCACATCCCTGAGCTCATCTGCAGCCACCCAGCAGCTGCTTCGGCTCTCTCTTCTTTCATGGCTTGCCTTGAATCCATTATTTCTTCCTTAACACACTGCAAAGCAAATTTTCCCAAGGGGTGTTTGATTTTGCTTGAATTTTTCAAAAATGATAAATTCAAAGTTAATAATTAATTTTAACCATACATATTTTATGGATTCACAACTTTTATCAATTTTACAACGTTTCATCAATTTTTATCAAAATTTACAAAAATTTAATTTTTAGCAAAATCAAACGGACACTCAAAAAGGAATCAAAATTCCGACAAAACTTCACTAGGTAGATTACTTACAATCAACCAATGTCATACAACAAAACTTTCATAACCACAATTGGAAAATATAGAACCATGAGTAAAAGTACCATGTATAAAGAAGGATTCAACTGTTTTCGAACCATCTCAACTTCAAAAGTGACAAAAAATTTAAAAGTTCATAGCAAATTCTTATATGAAGGCCTTGAGCCAACCATATAAATGATGTACATATAACCTTCGTAACCAGCTAGCTAGTTGTTATGGCAACCGGTTCAACATGGTATTTAGGTAGTGAATTCAAGTAGCGCCGACAGCCATTCAATAAAATTGTGTACATATCATACTTCAATTGAAAAAATGGATCCCGCATGAATGTGAAGGTAAGTGTTGAAGAATAATGTTTAAATGATATACCCATAGCACTGAGAAAGTCTTCTCATTGGTGTAATATCTTTATTACTCGTGTTAAAGGTGAAAACAGAAACTTCTTTGTGACATATTTGAGCCCCATTTCATAAATTATTGTGAACTTATATATTAGAGAAAGCAATTTTAGTACAACAACAGACAAACTTTGATTTTAATTTATCTTCTCTACCAACAAGTCGTCATAGATAATCTTCGACGGAAATGTTCAACGGTTGATGATCATCTACCACATAATTCATCCCATTTTGGTGATCAACATTCTCCACATTATCAGAACTCCTTTTTGAGGCTAATATTTGTGCATCAATGGCCATGCCAGCGTTCGATGAGACATTTTGGACCGACCTAGGCGACATTCCGATACGGGCACTGGCAGGTAACTTCAAAGGGAAGTTGAAATTTTCTGGCGCGGACGACGTTCCTCGTAGACAATACAATGCTGTGTCATGAGCTATGGCTGCAGCCTCTGGCGTGGAGTAAGAGCCTAGCCAGAGTCGGTCTTGCGTGCCCGGAACTCGAATTTCCGACACCCATTTGCCCCATTTTCGTCTTCGAATGCCTTTGTACTTCTTTTCGAGTTTGTCTGTACTGATACCATGTTCGTCTGAGGTGCTCATTTAAGCAGATGTTTCCAGCTTATGATCAAGAAAATTCAGTTTTGTTAGATGTTTTGTGACATATGATGTGGGGGGAGAAGAGAAGTGCTTATATAAGTTGAAGAATTATATAAGTCAAACGGAATTTGTGGGCAGCTGACCATGTGCTTTCTTTTTCATCACGTGGTTTTGGGATATAGAGTCTGGAATTTCAAAGGTCTAAGTCAAATGGGTTTTCTCCATTAAATAATAATTAGAATACTCATTGCATTAATTCGATTCCAATCTAAATTTTTGACTTTTGATTTTTTTATTTTTGATTTTTAGTTTTCAATCAATGTCGGGAGTAGTTTTTAAAAGTAATAAAAAAAATTGATATTGGTACTATCTCGTGGGAATAGCGCTAAATAGTCATGTAATCCGACAAATTTTTCTGAATGACCGTTGACCTATTTTACAAGTAAATTATCAAGTATATTCCTACATTTTTTCCCCACTTTTTACATTTCAAACGATTTCAAATTTATTTGAGAGAAGATTTTTAAGTTAGAATTTAACATATTTCAAAGTTAAAGTTAAGCGTATTTCATCTATGTAAGAAATTTCATTTCAAGGTTAAGATATAACCTATATAAATTTTTGCAAAATGTATGTTATTTATTCTTCTTTTAATTTACGGTAGAAATTGTGAATTATATGGTATAAATCATGAAAATATGTATATATTTAAATATGAATTGTAATTTTTTGCTTTAAATTTCTGTAAATTTGAATTCATTTGAGACATGTTAATTGAAAAATCAATTTAACATATATAAACTGCCTTAACACCTTAACATAAGTTTGTTAACAGATTTATAGTCTTAACAAATCATTTGTTAACAGAATCTGTTAATAGATTATTTTGTAAACAAATTTTATTAACGAGAGTATATAATTTTTTTTTTTTTTTTTTTTTTTGGTAAAAAGAAAATTTTTAAACATAAATTGTATAAAATGAACAGTATTTCGATGCAACTTGTTTGACACTATTTTTTATTGTTTGACATTGTCTTTTAACCAAAGCGGAGCGGGGTATGGTCCACAAGGGCCAAGTCTAACATTAAGGTTTTGGGAAAATCCAAATCCAAGTTGTTGAGGTCAATCCGTCAATTGTTCACATACCATATATGTCGGTACGGAGATAAAATGTGAGGACCCTCAAAATTGACTCTTTCTATAAATTTTTTATTCTTTAATTTTTTTTTATTCCACCTTGTACTAATTCATACAATAATTCATTTCAACAAAAAAAACAAATTATTTTTTACTATTAAATAAAATTTATGGTTAAGTATATCTGATGACGATAATAAATTATATTATATAGTATAAGAGATATAATTTTAAGTCGGTCTTCTTTTTAATTTAATTTAATATTATTTAATTTATCAAATTAAGAACATGTTTTGTATGATTTTTTTGAATTTTTTTTAAAGACTCATTTAGACATTTTCAAGCGCATATTTCGGTAAGATTTACAATTTTTATCAAATTTTTAATTATATATATTCACTAATTTTTTTAAAAATTTCTTAAAAAATACTTCTTAGACTACACCAAACATGAACCAAATATATTGTCATTACGCACGATTCAATCATAGAGTTTACTTTGCCCATAAAAAAATATGAATGAAATGCAAGTCAAATAGTTTTGCATTCTTCTATTGTGAAAGTTGCACTATTCATCCTTAACTTATTTTTTAGTAGTAAGTTGGTCTCTAATCTTTATAAAAAAAAAAAAAATTGATTCCAAATATTTTATTATAATTGCACAATAAATTTCTAAGAACAGAAATCGTCCAAAAAATATTCCTTCAATATCATGTAACTCTCATAAAATATGTCTCATTTCAAATTTTTAAACATTAAGCCAAGTTAAGAAGTAAAAACTAATAACATAAAGTTAGACATATAAGATCATATCTAATGCTTTCATAGATTGATAAAAAATTGTCACAAACAAAAATAAACAATTTTTAAAAAGATTCATCTCCAATACAATCTGACGAAAACTGTGTCAAGCCAACGTGACAAATGAAAAACAAATATTGTCTAGAGTTTTGTCTAGATTTAAAAACTTTGTTAGACATGTTGCTCAACAAATTTATATTTTCTTATACAAAATTATATTTTTATTCTGATTTAACATGATATTATTTTTGTTTTTTATGAAAATAAAAAACGTCATAGAATGCATTGTATATTAGACTTAAGTGTTTATTCGTGGATAAAAAATCTTTTAACTTATATGCATCTAGATAGAGTAATCTATAGAATGCATGCACTGGAGATGCTAAAAGCCACATCAGACCACATCACTATTCAACAAGATTTGGACCATTTTTGTCATTTAGGATTAACTCTCTCCTGTTGAGGTAAGGACTAACTTGCTACTCCACAATAAGTAGAGAACCAATGGTGCAATTATTTCTTCTTGTATTCTATTTTCTTTTGCCTTTATCAAATTTTTTTGGAAAATACCAATAAATGGTCTTTTCACACAAAATATTTTGTCAAATTACCTTTGATCAAAAATAAACAAATAAAACTAAGTCCAAAAATAAATAATAAGTAAATGACCTAAATATCCTCATATAACAATCTCCAAATTTACTCCCTCCATCATTTTCTTCTTTTTCACCGTCTCTTCCTTCCTCCAGTGCCGCCAGCTATAAGATCTTAGCACATGCTTGTGAATACTTTGTTCAAGTCTTCCATCAAAACCAACTTATTTCTGCCATCAGGTTTCCTCTCCTTACAAATTTGCTATATTTTATTGAATTTTTGAGGTCGATTGTAGTATTAATGGTTGTTGAGGAACGAAAATTGGTTTAGGCAACCTCTTCTTACCAATTTGCTATATTTTATTGAAATTTTTATGTTGTTTGTAGTATTAATAGTTGTTGAGGAACGGAATTTGGATTAGGCAGTGGCGCTTGAAGGTTAAATTTTTAGTAGATTATGTTTTTATTAAGAAACTGAGAAAATACCACGTGTATTTTAGATAAACTTGCAATGGTGGTGTGTGTATTTTTGCATCCATTCTTGTATTAACTTTTTCCATGGTGTAATATTTCAATCAAACTTGCTATCAAGGTTGTATAGTGTTGTTAAGATTATCTTGAGAAATAGTAATTTGCAGACATCTCTTTTCAATTCAAATGGCATTAATTTCAACCAGTTTTTTTTTTTTTTTTATATTGTTCAATGCTACATAGTCTGCTTTAATGAACAAGCCCTTGTTGCTTTTGCAAGGACTTTGATGTCTCGATCTCTTAGGGCCTGCTTGGGAGTTTTTTCCATCGGTTTTGACTGATTTTGGGTGCTACCATGTTTATGGAAAGTTGAAAAAATTGGTGCTAGTTAGTTTTGTTGGAGCACTGGTGTATTGTAATTTGAAGTGTATCTCTCAATCCTCAAATCGATAGTTTTTTGCCGTTCTTCAAAATTTCTTTCAATTTTACCCCTTTTCAAACAATTATTTTCAAAACTACCTAAACTTAATATTTGTAAAAATAAAAGAACATATACAAAAAGATTAGAATTTTTTGGGGTTTTGATTTTAGTTACAGATTTTGGAGTTTTGTTAGTTACATATTTAAGTTTTTGCTTATTATTAGTATAATATAATCCAACTTCCTTACTTTCTCTTTGCAATTGACTTTTAAATGGAGTATTTTATTGACATTGAAGAAAGGGTTCGAGACAAAATCAGTAATAGATGTAAACTTAAGATTATTACTGATGTATATTATGCTGTAGATTCCAATCATCAAAAAAATTTACAGATTCATGTGTTGGCCACCTTCTTTCTGTTGCGGAGATTAAAATTTTTCTTCAAATCGTTCACCAATGCATTCTTAGGGTAGTGAGGACATTGAAAGAGAATGAAGTTTGGTGCAAGTTTGGAAACAAGACTAGGTTTGGGTCAGGAGAATTTGTATTAGTCACAGGCCTAAAAGCTAGAGAGTTAGAATCGGAGGATGAGAACATATGCTTAAAAAGTGGTCTTATACAAAAATACTTCAAGAAGACCAAAGAAAAAGTAGTAAGAAAATAAATTACTAAATGCATTCTGAAGGTATAGTGACCAGCCAAACAAGTTCAAGATGGGTCTTCTCCTAATTTTGGCATATGTTTTGTTGAGTGCGGAAGAGAACACGAATTTAAACTTGTGGTGGTTTAATTTGATCGATAATTTTGAGCGATTCAACAACTATACTTGGGGAAAGAGATCGTATGAGCACACAATTGGGATATTCAACCAAATAAAAGGAGAAACGATGAAGAAATATGAAAGAAATGAATGATATCCATACAACTTTCATGGATTTCATCTTACAATCATGCTAACTGTTAAATTATTTTCATTGTTTGTATAATATTCCAATTTATGAACTGATTAGCAATGTTTTCCTTTCTACATATTTGGGCGTTTGAAGCGATACCCGCTCTTGGAAAGCATTTTGCTCACAGGCTGGAAAGTGACAGAACTCCAAGAATGTCAGAGTGGGATTTTCAACAGATAAAGCTGGATAGAGAAAGCGTGAGCAAATTCTTAGATATTAAAATTCAAATTATGCAGCTCAGGGTAAAGCGTACATTAGTTCCTTCATAGGAAGAAGCCGAGGAAGAATTCTGTCAGGGAATGACACCACTTGATATTATAGAAGACTCTACAGTAGATAATGGCTTGAATGAGGATGGAGTAGATGTGTTTGAGGAAGACGAACCACCTGTTTCCATGCATCAACTGCCACACGACTGACCATCCTCCTCTCATAACAACAATTTATTGGAGGTAGTTAGACAAGAAATTAAAGAACTTGAGAGCATGCTGGTACGTGTGATAAATGGTCGATGTGATCACTTTGAGACCAAACTTGATAGGTTGCTGAAGTTGGTTGGAAATGGTGTATCCCAACCACAAGGAGGTGAGTTTCAGCCGGACATGGGTGGGTTTTAGTCAAAAATGAGAAAATTTGACACCTATTCACCTCATCGTAAGGACAATGTCTCGGAAGAGAATAAGGGGCGAGAAGAAGATTGTGTTTTCGAGGATGCAATTGAGAATTCTGTTAATGTGGAATATTGCACATACAAAGAAGAACAAGTCACGCCAATACAAGGTGAAGGGCGAAGGAGTGCTACTGGTCAAGGTTGGTTATTTTGTCATGATTTTATATTTTTAGTTCCATAAATTGTTGAGATTAAATATGTTTCTATTGACCTTCATTCATATGCATGCTCTCGAACCCTTCAATTGCCATAGTCGTGTACCGAAAAATGCCTTGGATATTGATCCCAGATTCTGAGCACCGCTTGGGAGAATGTGAACCTGTTGACGTTGTGATGTCAAATCAAACGGAGCAGTATGCAGAAAGCTTCCCTGAAGGTATATAATCTGTAGATTGAATACAAAAATGTTGACATTCTGTGTAACAATGATTGTTGATTGAATATTGCTTGAACCAATTTTTAGATCAAGTCGGAGAATGTTATGCTGTTTTTCTTGAGGATGAGACAGATGAGGAATCACCTAAAGGTAGAGGGAAGAAGAAAATGAGGAAAGGAAAATTATTTGCGTACTCCATCGACCAATCCCTTAAAGAGGAGGAATTTTAAGAATCTCACTGCTTATGACCCCTTCCGAGAAGTGGATCCTGCAAAAGTAAGTGACCTTAATGAGTGGATGGAAAAAGCTTCACCAAGGTAATTTGTTCTCTTCATTGACCTGCATCTAGTGTGTTATCTTCTTTCAATGTAGAGCTGATTTGTTACTGGTGCCACCTGATTGTATAGGGATGTAGTTGCATTGGCAATCTGTGACGCCAGGAGGAAATTTTTTGAGGATCTTCATGATCAAAGTGTGTGGCTAACTGGTGGCATAAGTAAAAATGTTGTCATCTTTCTATATTACTAGGTCATTTCAATTTATTAACTATATGTTTACGTGCTGCATGTGGACTCGGTATTATTTCATATCAGAGAGCAAGCAGTTAAATATGTAAACCTTTTTCAACAAGACTGCTCCATTCTCGACTCTAATTTCTGGAAACTTGTCGAAAATGCATTCGACAACAGGGTAAAGCCTGGCCACAATAACTTAGACGAAGCGTTTGCCAAGATGTTGGTGCGTTATGTTGAAGGGGAAACTCCCAGTCTGAAAAACCCTTGGAAGATTTGTCGATATCTTTATCTTCCATACTGTGTCCCAAATTCACATTGGTTTGCAGTTGAGATTGACTTGGAATAGCAACGAACATGTTCTATAATGGCAGGCATGCCTTCCTAGTGATACCGTAACGACATGCATGGCATTATGCCTCAGGTTCTAACTTCTTAAAGTAGTAAATTTCGGTACATTTGAACATAAATATGATATTTGGGAGGCCCGAAATAGAAAAATACATAAGTAGTTTCCATAACGGCAGTTGTATGCTTATAAATGACCCGAACATGTTATACCTTCTTAAAGTAGTAAATTTCGCTACATTTGAACAGCAATATGATGTTTGGGAGGCTCAGAATAGAGACATACTTAAGTAGTTTCCATAATGGCAAGCATGCTGTTCTAGTGATACCGTAACGGCACATGTGACGTTATGCTTCAAATCTCTTTCGCAAATATTTTTCAAGCGTTTTCAATGTTATAATAGTTATTATATTGATTCATATACAATCTCTCTACCTCTAAAACTATTCTATGACATCTTATCCATCCTGAACAGCAATATGCATTGTTTTTACATACTCAAGTTCTTTGCTAACAAATCAACTAAACTAAGTATCGTTAAGGTCATTATAACAAATAAGACACATATTAGCTTATTTGTTAAAAAATAACATCTTTATAACCGAATTAAGAGAAAAATTAGTATTGTAGAACCATAACGGCAAGCGTACCGCTTTAGTGTATCTATAACGGCATTGCTGCCGTTATGTTTCTAAACTGTTCGGAATGACTTTGAAGCTGAAACACTGACTTGTTAGAGTGATTTTATCATAAATAAGATGTTGAATGCCGAAATGAACGATATAAGAACTTTTAGGAACATAACGGAAAGCGCACCGCTTTAGTGTACCCATAACGGCATTACTGGCGTTATTTTTTTAAACTGTTCGGAATGACTTTGAAGCTGAAACACTGACTTGTTAGAGTGATTTTATCATAAATAAGATATTGAATGCCGAACTGAATGATAGATAAAAACTTTTAGGACCATAACGGCAAGTATGCTGCTTTAGTGTACCCATAACAACATTGCTACCGTTATGTTTCTAAACTATTCGGAATGACTTTGAAGCTGAAACACTGACTTGTTAAAGTGATCTTATCATAAATAAGATGTTGAATGCCGAAGTGAATGATAGATAAAAAAATTTTAGGACCATAACGGCAAGCGTTCCGCTTTAGTGTACCCATAACGGCATTGCTGCTGTTATGCTGGCAGAATCTAACACCAACCTAAAGTAAATACTATTTTTAACTCCATGTTACATATTGAACTTACTGCAGCATACATCACAATAAAAACCACCACATTCAATCAATAAAACTTCAACACTAACATACACAAAAATAACACCACTTTTGCTGTTTTGAGAATGGTAAAATGGATTAAAATTTTGAAATGCAAATTACATACTAATTCAAAAGGATGTTCAACGATTACGTAAGTGTGTAAAGTTCTCTGTAGCCGGTAGAGCATTTGTACAAGTAGTTCGGTTGTGCCCAGTTTTTAAACACCTACCACATTTACGGAGCACGCGTGCCTCTCCAATTGATTTTTTTTCGCTAATTCGGTGGACGTCCAGCAGATCTTTTTGTCATCAGGAATTTGCCACTAATCATCCTTCGATAATGGGTATATGAATTTCGAATATGCTTGTCTCCAACAAAAAGTGGTATAGAAAGGATAGCAAAGGTTATAACCATCAGGACCATCCTACGTTGTAGCAACAATTGCGTGTTGGCAAGGAAATTTATCCAGATCAAATTGCCTACAAGTACACATATATTCTTCCAAGTTACAATGTATGATTTCATATTTTTGACTACCTGAAATTCATTTCGGGATATTCGAATCGCATTCCAGCCATGTGACTCATTATACTTTAAGCACAACTTTTTCTCCATAGGTGGGGTGAGTTAGGTAGTGCACTTTCCTGCTTCTACATGCCTTTCATAATATCATTTCTACAGCACCTGTCGAATATATTCAATCAAACCAACTATAGGAAAATCACGGGCCTCCTTCAACGCGGAATTCACAAATTCTTCATTGTTTCTTGTCATGATATTGTATCGAACTCCTTCGAAATGTGCTCTACTCCAATAATGGAAACCACCAATATCCTTTTCCAAGTATTCTCTGATGCCCTTTTTTTACCGTAAAGCGCTGCCATGTACAACTTCGATAACAAAGCTTTTTGGGTAGGGAACAATTGTTTCAGTTGCAAATCCACATTTTCAGAAATCCTCGATGATGGCCCACATAGGATTGAACTTATATCTATCGTTAAATTCCCAATGTTGATGTAGATAACAACTTCATGTGAACGATGCGCAACCGTCATAGGAGATTCTTCGTAAAGATCTTCTCTTCTAGGGCTAAATGGAATTATATTCAAACCATCACAATCTACAAAGTTCCCATCAACAATTTCATCTCCTATATTTTCCTCATCCTGCACATAATTTAATTCTCGACTCATGCCTCCACGTGTTCCATCATCTATTTGCATTTCACTCAATGAGTCACTATGGGATACAATAGTAGCATGTTCTTGGTTTTCTATTAAACCATCATTTTCTTCATATTCCTCAACATCTTTCGTCAAAAGTGTAACACAAAGAGGAACTTCTCTATAAATAGTGAGATACCACTTCACACTGTTGTCACAATCAATCTTCATTGGAGGAACTGGAACGTTACACATTCCAGGGACAACGGTTGCCATCTCTATATCATTTAACCTAGAATCAACTCCCAAAACCCCTCGAATTTTATCGCACAGCTCCGCATAGGTAGTAGTATTTGAAACAAGAACGGGAGTCACATTTGCTCAACCATTGCTTATATACCTCCATGTCCACCCACCACCTTTTTTTTCCACAAACTCAACAAAATAACAAATTGATATCCACACATTGTCCAACACTTCCATGACTGCAATTCAACATAAAACAAATAGATTTCAATTGATCATATCACAAAGTGCTACATTATACAAGTCAAAGTGCATATCAATAAAATTTTCAATCAATACATGATGAGTGCTAACTATTAACCTACGTCTAATAGCACTAAACTAGTCTATATATTCAAAGCCAATTATCAAACCCAATGCTAGGTAGATATGATAGTTAGAAATTAGATAACGCCACTGGTCCCGTTATACATTATAAATAACGGCATACTTGTCTTTATTTTAAATTTTTACTACACTCACATATTAACTCACTAAAACAAACATTTATTTAACGAAAGTTATCACATTAAAAATTATATGTGCGCTGAAAGTGGAAAAATAAGATAACAGCATGGGTGCCGTTATAGATAACAGATAACGGCATATATGATGTTATGGCACATTCTTAAGCAAATGCATATATCAGCACCAATGCTGTAAAGACCAAAGATTATATACATGCTGACAGTAGGGAAAAAGATAATGGCATGGATGACGTTATATATGACCGATAACGGTATATATGACGTTATGACACATTCTCAGGCAAATGTATATATTAGAAACAATGCTGTAAACTAGAACGAAAATTGAACAACAAAATTACAGAAATTGATATTAGTATGTACCTATTATCTTCTACAATTACAAATCTAGAATGTGGATGATTTAACAAGTTTACACACTACTTGAAGCTACAATGGACAAAGAGAGAAGACAAACATAAAGATTTTTTCGATTTCTATGTAGAACAAGTGCAATGAAGATGGTGGGGAGAGATAGACATGGCTGCCACTTTCGTAGAGAGAGAAAGAGAAGAACGTAAGGGGTGAAGATGAAAAAATTAGGACAATTTTGTTTTAATCACTTGGGGGTATTTTGAATATTGTGTAATATTTTTTATACTTTATCTAATGATGAAGGCCATTCACCAAAACATTGTAAAATGAGTCTATTTTACTAAAATCGTTGTTTAACAAGTCTTTTTAACTCAAAACCCCAATTTTTTTTCCAAATCAAACTAATCGAAGTCATGTAATTTTCAAATACGAGGTGGTAAACCTCTTACCAGCAAAGATTCCCACTAAGATACCCACTAGCATGCCTTAGGAGGAGAACCACATAATGAAAATACAAGAAAATTTGAACTATAGGGCCTCAATCTTATTGTATTAGCAAATTGATCCTCAAATTTTAAAAATTAACAAATTAGTTCCTAACCTTTCATTAAAATTATACAAACAATCCTCCAACAACAAAAATTATCCAAGTCTTTATTTATTCATCATGTGATCCTCGCATATCTATCTTTATTAAGCTACATTTTATTTTCTTGTTTGGACCGATGTTAAGAAAAATTGAAGTAAAAGTAGTTGTTCGTGAAAGCCAGTGACAAGTTACCAAAAATTGATGTGCTTTTTTGTCATTAGGGATTCAAGGTTAATCAGTTAACTTCGCGTAAATTGAAAACCAACTTATTATTGAATCCCAATAGTGCAATTTTTTCAAAAATAGAAATACACATGCACATCACACAAATTTGTTGTGCAATTTAACAATTGAACAAATGAAACTCGAACTAAATTCAATTATGTGAACCATAGTAATCGTAATGTTGGGGGGATAGAGTTTGACAAAACACAAATTAGATTGTAAAATTATGCATTTACTAAAAAATAAAAAAGAATTTGATTTTTTTTTTAAATCTGAATTGCATAAGAATAAATATAGAATGTGAGGGCCCCCAAAATTGACTCTTTTTAGAATTTTATATTTCCATTAATTTTTTTATTCCGCTTTCTACATTCTATGTTGTTACCTAATCCCTTTGAATTGCCTTTGCAAATATTTGGTACCAATTCTATGTCATAATTCATATAAATAATTTACTATTCATTCTTATACTCTCTTATTTTGTTTTATTTTATTTATTAATAAAACATAGAACAATTGTGATAGATTAACTCTTATTGTTATAAAATTATAAAAATAAAAATAAAAAGCTACGTAAATGTTAAAACAATGTTTATGATATGTTTGATACGCGATACTTTATAAATCAATATAACTTTACTGAAACAAAATATTCCCACCTTCACCAACTTATATTATTGTAGATTGAGTTCAACAATTTCATAATATTGTATGGGTAAGTCTCTTTACTCGCAACCAATTATCCAAATATCCTAACGGATAAGTGTTTAGGAAAAGTTGTCCACTATGGGTGTTGACCCCAAGCGAAAACAACCTAGTACATGCGATGCAAAAAACAATCTCGTCCTCTTCTTTCCACAAGTATAGTCTCACTTCAGTATGGATCATAGTTTTGTAGTTGACGAAGCAAGGGATTAATACTATTATGAAGAGGGGTGGAATGTAATTATTTAGTCGTTTTTGGTTGGGCATATTGATGTATTGGTGACCCAACCAGATGGGGTGGGATTACAATTTACTAGATTCTATAATAATCCACGCATGGAATTACTCTGCCGATTGTGGGATACGAGTGCTGTCTCTTGGGTCTGCATAGGTGATTTTAATGAAGTAATGACATTAGAGGATAAAAAAGGTGAGGTGGAATAAGCAAAAAAATGCAATGACCTATGATAGATTCGAATGGGATTTCTTAATTCAAGTTATGGAAAAAATGGAGTTCTCTTAGAAATGGCAACGTTTTTATTTATAATTGTATATTGACATCTAGTTTTTTCTTCCATCTAAATGGAAGTGTTCAAGAACGGGTGATTCCTTCTTGGCGTCTTCGACATGGATGCCCCAATCCCCCTGTTTATTCCTACTACGTGCCGAAGCATTCTTTGGCCTATTGAGAATGAGAAAAGCTACTTGTACATAAGGGCTCACAGAAGCAATGACAGATGATGTGGCAAATAGTAAAATGACCAAATTACCCATAATATCTTCCCAAATTTGAATAAACCCAAATGATATCTATCTTTCGAGTGAACCAATTGCCAGTAAATGGAAGAGAGAAAATATACCATTTACTTCCTTGAAATCGTCAATTTCACATAAACAGCTCGTTGTCACCAAAAAAAGCTGGGTTGTCACCGATAAAAGCTGGGTTGTCGCCAGAAATCAGGCGCATTGCCACATTATTGTGGTTATTCGAAATCTTCATTTCTTCTCAAGAAATAGACGAGATCTATTTTTGAATTTGGGGATTTCAAATATGTTCAGCATTTCTGGTAGAGGTCATCATTTTGGTTTTTGTTTTTCATTTTTAGAGTTTGGTATGATAAACAACATTTTTTTTTTGAATTCGGTCAGTGGATATATGTTCGTCATGTTCTGATTTTCATGTGTTAAAAAATTATGCTCAACTTTTTTCATTTTCCTAGGGCATTAAGATTTATCTTTCATAGGGTTTTGTTCTTGGATTGATTGGAAGTAATGGGCTTGTACTGGAAATTAATGCGGAAATCATTATAAATTTTACAATTTGAAGTCAGAGAAGAGTTTTTACAGAAACAGCACACTTATTTCCAACCTCAAGACTATGAAGATAACGTTTCTGAATCTTTCAAACAACAAGGCAAAATCTCTGCTACGTAGAATATATTTGATGAAGAGTAATCTAGAAGAGTCAGGGAAGAGTAATCTATGATTTATTCATTTACTTTTGGCACAATGAAGAGTAATCTCTTATTTATAGTGTGTATATTCTAATTGTGGTGTGTGTACTCAAATTATGTATATTTGTTGAGGATTTAATCACATCACCGTCTGTAATTGGTTAATTCATTTGGTGATAATTGTTGTATACTTTTGGATGCAACAGACTCTTAAAATTGTAGGAAAGAAAAATGGAATTTGTCATAGTTGTAGAGGGTCATGGAACTACTTGTCGGTTATGTCTTCAATTCTCTTCATCTTTTCTTTCTCTCTCAAGTCATGAATAGCTAGATTTAATGTTTGGATGAACGATGTGGCCTAAGTTTAATTCTTTAATTTCGAATCTCAAGTTTTAATAAATAAATTGTTTATGTATTTGATTTTACTTCTTTTCTTAATGCTTGAGATAATTGGCCATTATTTGTCATTGATTTGTGGATTGTAATGAATCGAGAGGTAAATTATTAATCTAGACCACGTAGTAAAATCTGGCAATTGGATAAAAGGTAGAGATACGCTTTTGTTATTATCACGGTCTTGAATTGAATTCTTAGGAGATTTAATGTATCTAATTAAGGATCATTCTGACTGCCTAAGTTGACTTAATTAGATAGGACTAATTTAAACTCGAGATAAGTAAATTAGGTTAAATTTGTGAATTCGACCGAATACAACTTTAGGAATAAATCTTGAGAGGAGAAATTAGAGATGATAACTAGGTGAATTCGTTTGTCCAAACGCTTAAACCATCATATTTTATTAATTCTTGATTTTTTATTTATTATTATTTTCGAAAAATCCAAAGTTATAGCTTAAATCTTTCAACTTAATGTATTTTAAATTATTTACAATAGACTAGCACTCTGATTAATTTAACTAGTATCTAAATAGGATAAAGCTACTAGTACATTAACTTTTACCACCACTTTTACACCCAGCTGATGTGGCATAACAGTGTAATTACCATATTGCCCATCTAATCAATCCAAGCATTCTTAAAAGGGAAAATACCTTCCAAAAATATATATTCATCTCAAGTCGTCGGTGGAAAGAGAAGGGACGAAAACCGTGGAAAGAGAAAGGATACATTCATCTCAAGTTGTCGGTCGTCGTCAGAACTCTCGTCGGAAAAAATCTGGGCAAAATTCAAACTTACACGTAAGTAAAAATTTCTTGCTAAAGGGTGGAAGCGATCGATCGATTTTTTTGAATTAGGGCAAGATTCGTCGTCATTGGTGATTATGGGGTTCGTATCTGTAAATAAAGTATGCTTTTGTTTGGATTTTCAGAATTATGTTGTTATTTTATCTCAAGAAAGCAACGAGTGGAAAATATCATAATTAGGTTTTTTGCGATTTATTGCCTTTGATATATGTTCAATTGCGAATTAGGGCTTTTGCAAAGACTAGTTTTTCACATGAAATCCTTATATGTTTTAGGGTTTTCAAAGATTTATGCGAATTTAATGTTTTCTAGAAACTGGGAAGTGGCCAAAAAAAAATTATGTTAGTCTCCTTCAAGATAGCCTTGTAGTTATTAGACATTCTGGTTGAAACAAAATAATATTATTTTTAATTTTTATTGAACATCTAACATGTTAGCATCTAAGATCATTAGAACCTATGCTTAGTTTCACATAGAACATTCAGTGTTGTCTCCTTCGGTCTAAAGAAATGGAACATGACTCTAAAGTTGTGAACGAGTTAAATTAAACTCATTAAGCAGATAATTCTGAATACTCTAATTTTAGATCCCAATTGTCGTGTTTTCTCGCCCAACTGCTGGCAACATGAAGAAGAAGATAAATGAGTGAAATTTCTTAATTCATTGAAGCTGAGAATTTGTTTTTATTTTATAGTTTTACAGTCTCTGAAAGAAGCACTTGCACACAATTTCTTAATTGCATTGTTGATAATTGATTTACAATTGTGAATGCAACAGAGTTTTACAATGATAGGAAAGAACAAAGGAATATGTCATGGTTGTAGACGGCCAGGGCATTACTTGTCAGCATGCCCAAAAAAACAACGATGTCCCGTATGTGGTAATGGCTTTGTGAAATGGATGGAGGTCGAGAAGAAGTCTGCGAACATAGAGAGGTTATTCTTTTGTTGTAGTAGTAACTGTGGATATTTCAAATGGAGCGATGAAAATCTCAATGGTGATTATCATGTAGGTGAATCAAGTGGCGTTGCTACAGGTAGTCCTACGGCGAAAGATGAAATCAAAGAATTATCACGTATATTCAACATATTTGCTCAGATTACTGAATGACAAGATGTAGAGATATCGGTAAACGTCAACATTCGCAAGGACAAATGAAGTACGGAAGAGAACAACAAAGTAAAGGAGAAGACATAAATGAATTAGAAATATTTGTAAAAGTATTGGTTATATTTAGTTGTATTAGGTAACTTCTTATTAATTCCATTAATATAAGCAAGTGTTATGGGTTCCTTATTTTTTGGTTCAAGTCATTACTTGAATTTGCATGATGGTGATTATTGTTGTTTGAGTCGAGTTAGGCTTACATTTGAAAGGTGAACATGAATATTGCAAGTTTGCATGGGCAGATAACATGTTATCTAAGTGCTGAATATTGAAAGGTGAACATGTTATCTAACATGTTATCTAAGGTGAACATGAATATTGAAAGGTGAACATGAATATTGCAAGTTTGCAGGGGCAGATACATGATGGTGATTATTATTGTTGAAGATGGCATATTGGTCCAGTTTTTTGCTAAGTGCTTGAATGTCCAGTTTTTTGCTAAGTGCTTGAATGATTATTACCTATCCAACCTTAGGCAATTTTTCCTATTGTTGCCAGGCAGAATATAATGCCCTTTAATGTATGTTCACAGGATCCCAAAATTGGGTGAAACACATGAAATCATCAAATAACTAAATGGGGAGTGCACTTGATAACACATGCAAACAAATGATTTCCCTTATGACTGCAATTCATAAGACTCGAGCAGGGACATAAGACTCGAGCAGCAGTTGCGCTGGGGATGGGGATTTGATCTCAACAATCAGATTTATAAACTTCCACTGCTTAAAGTGCAATTAACATATATAAACTTGAACATTTCAGCACCAACTTTGCCACCACAAACATCTATAAAGTGCAATTAACATATAAATTGCAATTAACCTGGTGCAAAATAGTATTCTTCATTAACATAAAATAATGGCAATAAAGTGCAATTAACATATCCACCACAAACATCTATATTT
This sequence comes from Forsythia viridissima, assembly GCA_030279155.1. Classification (NCBI taxonomy): domain Eukaryota; kingdom Viridiplantae; phylum Streptophyta; class Magnoliopsida; order Lamiales; family Oleaceae; genus Forsythia; species Forsythia viridissima. Next base: position 8,512,729 of record CM059038.1, read on the forward strand.
AATGGCAATAAAGAATGCATTCTATGCCAACAGAAATGAAATTTACATAGCAGTGCAGAGTTCCCCGGTGACATTAAAACTTGGAGTTCTACACTAAGTACACATTAAAACTTGAAGGATCAACACTAAATGTTGGACACTGTAATGAATCACCAAAATTAAATTAGAAAACCGAACCACTATGGCCTAAGCACTGAAAACATATCACTAGATGAAATAAATTAAGCTTGAGCTTGGATATCAACATATTGTAGATCAGTCCTATATTACAATTACATATTTAGCCTATGCATTGGTTCACTAGTACACTCGTCCGCTACGTCATCAAGTGTGTCATGTACGAGATGTGTATGAACACTCAAATTACGATCCATCTGAAATGTAGGCATCAAGTTCACTCCATAGCAATGGGTCCAAGGTGGAAATTGATCACCCTATACCACACAGACAAAATAATAATGTTATACATATCCATTTGAGAAATTCTGCTTCAAAATAAGCCTACAAAATCAGATTTGACATTATAAAAAGAATTTATTACCAGGTTAGGTAATGAGACAGGCATGTAACTTTGCATTGATGGCTGAATGGATGTACCGATGTTTTCCATTCCAGGTTGCACAAGTTTCTTTGATTTCTTTCCTTTTGAAGGAGCCTATAATAACATCAAAAAAATTTATATCAAATGTAATTAGATGTACATTTAAAGAAAATTAAATGTAATTATATCTACCTTGGTTTTCTTCGCTCTTACTTCCAACAGTCCTTTCCTACGTAGTTTTTTCGGCGCTCCTTTGGATTGAAAGAATTTCGGATCCAAAATTTGCACCGTTGAATTTTTTTCACATTCGGTACTAAGCGAGCCTATTTGCACACTGTGTTGGGAGAGGAAACTACTAGCTCAACTAGGTCTCGATCTCGGTATAGATATGTCATTGGATTGACATTCGATCCATTCCATAATTTCTCGACACCGTTCTTCATCATCTGCAACCAAGTCTGCTACCTTTGCAAATGCAAGACACATTCGATCATAACGTAATTGCCCAGGATTGGTGATCCAACCATTGTAATTGATTTTAACCCTTGTATAGGCTCGGCTTACGTCTCTCCTCCATCTCCTCAAGATATACAGGTCAGGAAGTTTTAAAATATCATTACGGATCAATACTGATAATGCATGTTTGCATAATATTCTCCTAAACTCAAATAAATGACAACTGCAAACAATATGGCATATATCTCTTTGCAACGAAACCGTAAACATTTTTTTTTCACTGCTTCATTGAATATAATATCCTCGCGTACCTCGTAGTCCGTTTCTAAACAACCCTCTTGAGTAGATATAACCTCACAATAAAATTTTCCAGTAAATTCCTCTTGAAACTCTCTAAATTTCGCAATGGTGTAAATTTCTTGAAATTGCTTCTCCATCTCGTACTTAGTTGCACATGGGACCATTTGGGAAAATGACTTAAAATCTGCATGAAACTCCTTTTCTACTTTACTCCTCATTGCACGCTCATATTGTTCTACAAATTGCTTTAAAGAGGTTTTCGAATGGACATACCCATCAAATAATGCATTAATACCCTCACTACGTTGAGTAGTAGACATCCCCGCCCAGAAATTAGTTTTCAAGAAACATGTAACTCATCGATTTCTGTCTTTGTAAAGACCAGGCAACAATCGTTCTCACGTAAATCAAACATTTGAAGCATCTCACTCCAACCATCCTCAAAATCTGCAGGACTGTGTGAATCATATACTACATTATGTATAGCAGAAAATAATAAACCCTTGCGATTGTTGTTCCCAAATTTTTCAGGAAATTTTTTCATTATATGCCACAAGCACCACCTATGCCTTGTTGTTGGAAAAACGATATGAAATGCATTTTGCATAACCCTATCTTGATCCGTAATAATTCCTTTGGGAGCCTGACCATTCATACATTCTAGCCATGTCTTGAATAACCAAACAAATGTCTCTGTATCTTCGTTTGATACTAATCCACATCCAAGTAATGTTGATTGTCCGTGATGATTCACTCCAACAAAAGGGGCGAAAGGCATATCATATTTATTAGTCAGGTATGTAGTGTCAAAGGTCACTACGTCGCCAAATTCTTTATATGCTAATCTACACCTATTATCTGCCCAAAATACGTTCTTCAATCAACATTCCTCGTCTAAGTCCATGTTAAAATAAAAACCAGGACAATTTGTTTGCATCTTTGAAAAATACGCCTGTATAGCCGCAGCATCTCCTTCCCCAAGTCTTAACCGCCTAACTTTCTCAATGTAGTTCCTACAATCTTTTTCTACACATGTCATCTTGTCATAACCACCCGCTTCAACAACTGCTAAGTTAAAACTTTTGTGTAATAGAATTCCCGCAATATCATTACATTCGAGCTTTCATTTCACATGTGCAGTAACTTCTCAGTTGTATCTATACAATCTTGATTTGGAAGGACTTGTTTTATGATTATGTTCTAGATGAACTGTGTTAATTCGCCATAATCCACTAATCTCTGAACCCGCTGTCAGTCTAGCTTTATACCCTGTTTGACTAGTTGGTTGAGGCTTCAATGAAGTGCTCGTAGTACTAGTTCTTCGACCTTCTCGGCTACACGTTAATGTCACATATCATACAATCTCATCATCCCTCTTCCTTGAATTTCTTTTTCTAATTGGAAAACCTAGAAGATAAGCATATCTTTCGAAAACTTCATTGTCATCATTAAATTTCATTCCAACCTTAGGCACAATCGCACTATTTTCCCCTAACATGTCATCATCCAATGTGTTCACATTCTCCATTACTTTGTCAATATCAGATTCTTCAACATTTTTGTCATCCACAACTCCAACATTCATATTAGCCGTCTCATCCTCAAAATAGAAATTATTGTTTCCTGGATATGGAAAAAAAATTCAATAAGCACACCTAAAATTACAGTAATCTCATTCATATCAGCCATTCATATTGTTTCTTCGTATTTCATATCAGCCATCACATCATCAATTTTTATTGATATTCGCTCCATAAAAAAATGTTTATGGTTTGATGTACACTGCTTCACCCAGTTTTACAGAAAATAAACACACCAAAATTAAAGAAAGTACAATTGGAACATTTTTCTTCAATAAGTTGGTATTCTTTGGAATCATTTTCAAAGGCGAATAAAAAAGATCGATTTATTGAATTTCTCTTCAAATAAAATGGGAATCACACATTTACCTTTATCCATTATTCGATCGATGTGGTCAAAGGTGGAAGAAGCTCGCCGGAAATGGAAGATCAGTGCTGGAAAAACAGTTTTGCCAGTTGGACAATCTCGTCTCGTCGCTGTTTTGGCTCCGTTCCAGCTTTTGCCTTCGTTCCAGCTAGCTTTTGGCCTTCATTCTCTTTTTTCCCGCTTTTCTGCTTTTTTCCCTTGTCTTCCCGCTTCTTGATTTCTTTTGGGACTTAGTTTTTGGCTTATTTTATGCCACATCAGCTGGGTGTAAAAGTGGTGGTAAAAGTTAATGTACAAGTAGCTTTATCCATCTAAATAAGATAGTCTTCGTGGGAACGATAATCCGGACTCAAAAAATCCACTTTATTACTTGTTAACGATATTGTACACTTGCAATCACGTTATTTTCACAATAAGTTTTTGGCGCCGTTGTCGGGGACTATTCTTACTTAATATTAGTTTAGGTTAATTTTTATAGTCAATTTATTTTTATCTTGATACTCTTTTCTTTTTTTTATATAGACTACAGAAAAGGGTGTTTGTTACATGCTCCGTACGCAAGGCGGCGATCTTGAGACCTTCGATCCTGAGATTGAACGTACTTTTAGACGAAGACCCAAAAAACACAACCAAAAACAGAGAGATCAAAAACAAATTCTAATGGCAGATGCACCAATAAGAAGAGAAGCTGAAGAGGCAGCAAGAGCAACCGCTGTAGAAGCAGTCTGATTGGCAGCTCAGCAAATTCAACTACACAATGAAGAAGAAGAAGAAGATGACGATGGAAATATACCAATGGCTCAGTTCTTAACCCCGGTAGTAGCTCCTGATCGTTCAAGCATAGTCTATCCAGCTTTTAGTCGGAATGATTTTCAATTAAGAGCCGATCGTATTAATCTCTTCAGCAATAACCTGTAGTTCTATGGCAGAGCGAATGAAAACCCGAATACTCATCTTTCTCGATTCCTACGGATGTGCCGTAACTTTCAGTTTCAATGAGTGAATGAGGATGCCATCAGACTTCGGTTACTCTCCTATACACTGAGAGATGGAGCTCTTGAATGGTTAGATTCTGAGCCACATGCTAGTATCGCCACCTAGGATGACTTGGCTAGAAAATTCTACAACAAATACTTTTCACCAGCTAAAGTGGCCAAAATGAAGTTGGAAATTTCTACTTTTCAGCAACTTGATGGAGAGCGGTATCATGAAGCTTGGGACAGATTCAAAGAGTTGCTCAGAAAATGTCCAAATCATGGTATTAAAAAGGGACTTTAGGCTCAATATTTTTATTCTAGGCTATCTCCTCAATCCAAATCGATAGTGGACTCCTCAGCAAACGGGTCCATTGCGAATAAAAATGTCAATGAAGCGTGGGATTTATATGAGCTTATTGCAAACACACATACCATGTTTTCATCTAATCGAACCACTCCAAAGAGAGTAGCAGGTATACATGAGATAGACAGTCTATCAGCTACCAATGCACAACTTGCCGTATTGACGAAACAGGTGGAGCTCTTGGTTAGAACACAAACACAATGAGTAAATGCAGTGCAAACCACTATGATGTGTGAAAACTGTGGGGCTAACCACTCAACTTCAGATTGTATGTTATTGGTCTCTCCAGATGAACATGTAAATTTTGTTCAGAATAATACACGTCAGCAGTATAACCTTTACTCTCCAACATACCATCCTGGCTAGAAGCAACACCCAAATTTTAGATGGTCAGATAATCAGAACAGTGGTAGTACAAGCAATGCTCAGCAGGAGAGAAGACCAAGTTTGGAGAAAATGTTCCAACAGTATATGCAAAAGACTGATAAACTAATGGAGAGGCAAGACACAAATTATCAGAATCAACAGGCTTCTATCAGAAAATTAGAGACTCAGATTGGCTAGTTGGCCTTACAACTATCAGATAGAACTCCAGGGACCCTTCCTAGCAATATTGTAACAAATCCAAAAGAGCAAGTACAAGCAATCACGACAAGGAGTGGAGTACAATTACTAGAAATTCACGTGAAACGACCTGAGAAGAGGGACAAACAGTTAATAGCTGAGGATGAGATAGTTGAGAAACATTCAACGCAACCACAAGAAGAAGTTCTAAAAGAATCTGCAGAATCATCCAGAGCCAAGACACCAATCCCTGTCAAGGCTTATGTGCCACTGATTCCTTTTTCTCAAAGGTTGCAGAAGCACAAGCTCGACAAACAATTTGCAAAATTTCTTGAAATTTTCAGAAAACTCCATATCAACATCCCATTTGCCTACGCATTAGCACAGATGTCTAACTACGCAAAATTCATGAAGGACATTCTTTCAAACAAACGGAAGCTGGAAGAGCATGAAACAGTTTGTCTGACGGAAGAGTGGAGTGCAATTCTTCAATAAAAGCTTCCACCTAAATTAAAAGATCCAGGGAGTTTCACTATCCCTTGTACTATCGGTTCAAATTATTTTGATCATGCTTTGTGTGATTTGGGTGCAAGTATTAATCTTATGCCTTTATCTGTGTACAGAAAACTAGGATTGGGAGAAGCGAAACTGACCACTGTCTCGTTGCAACTGGCAGATCGATCTATCAAGCATCCTCGAGGTATCATTGAAGATGTATTGGTAAAGGTCGATAAATTCATATTTCCAGCAGACTTCATCATTCTTGATATGGAGGAAGACAGCGATATCCCCATTATTCTTGGAAGACCATTTTTAGCTACAGGGAGAGCGCTAATCGATGTTTGTGAAGGAAAAATGATTCTTCGAGTAGACAATGAGCAGGTTATATTCAATGTTTTTAAGGCGATGAAATATCCAGCTTCTTCAGATTCTTGTTTTCAAGTCGATGTGGTAGACAAATTAGTTGCAGACACATTTGAAATAGAATATCCACCAGATGAACTCGCAATTTGTATGATGTGTTCTGAATCAACAAAATCAGAACATCTAGCTATACAAGCACGAGCCATGCAACTAGAGGCATCTTCACCAGTCTCTTACAAGAGAACTAGATATTTTAAACCACTTGGTGAGAGCCTACAAAGACCAGTACCATCCATAGAGAGAGCTCATGCTCTTGAGTTGAAACCATTGTCATCTCACCTTTGATACGCATACCTAAGGACTACTACTACTCTTCCAGTAACTATTACTAATGATGTGACAGAATTGGAGGAAGACAAATTGCTCAGAATACTGAAGGAACATAAAACAGCTATTGGATGGACTATTGCGGATATTCGAGGAATCAGTCCTTCTGTGTGTATGCATAAAATCCGTATGGAGGAAAATTTCAAGGCTTCAGTGGAGAGCCAGCGAAGATTGAATCCGACTTTGAAAGAAGTGGTCCGAGCTGAAGTGATGAAATTACTAGATGCGGGAATAATTTACCCGATCTCAGACAGTTCTTGGCTAAGTCCAGTTCACGTAGTGCCAAAAAAAAGAGGAATCACAGTTGAGAAGAATGATAACAATGAGCTCATTCCGACACAATTGGTCACAGGTTGGAGAGTATGTATTCACTACCGAAAACTGAATAATGCCACAAGGAAAGATCACTTTCCTTTACCCTTTATTGATCAAATGCTGGAAAGGCTTGTCGGCCACTCTCATTACTGTTTTTTAGATGGCTATTCGGGATACAATCAGATCCCCATTGCTCCGAAAGACCATGAGAAAACCACTTTCACATGTCCTTACGGGACATTTGCATTTAGAAGAATGCCCTTTGGATTGTGTAACGCCCCTGCCACTTTTCAGCGTTGCATGATGGCTATATTCTTATACATGGTGGAGCGATACATTGATGTATTTATGGATGATTTCTCAGTTTTTGGAGACTCTTTCAATGTATGCTTGACAAATTTATCTAAGGTGTTGAAGAAATGTGAAGAAACTAATCTTGTACTCAACTAGAAGAAATGTCACTTTATGGTGAAAGAAAGAATAGTTTTGGGACACCAAATTTCAGCTCAAAGAATAGAAGTCGACAAAGCAAAAATTCAAGTGATTGAGAAATTGCAGCCACCGAATTCAGTTAAGGGTGTTAGAAGTTTTCTTGGGCATGCAGGATTTTATATGAGATTTATCCGTGATTTTTCAAAAATTACTAAGCCACTTAGTAGCCTTTTGGAGAAAGACATGCCTTTCAACTTTTCTGATGAGTGTTTTATTGCTTTTAACACTTTGAAAGAAAAATTGACAACTGCACCAATTATTGTTGCACCGGATTGGAGTCTACCCTATGAAATTATGTGTGATGCTAGCGACTTTATAGTAGGCGCGGTACTTGGACAGCCCAGGGACAAAAATCTACATGTCATATACTATGCAAGCAGGACATTAACGGATGCACAGATCAACTATGCAACAACTGAAAAAGAGATGCTCGCTGTAGTTTTTGCCTTTGACAAATTCCGTTCCTATCTCATTGGGTCAAAAGTAATTGGCTACACCGACCATGTAGCTCTTAAGTATTTGTTTGGGAAAAAAGATGCCAAGCCTAGATTAACTCGGTGGATTTTATTGTTACAAGAGTTTGACATTGAAATATGTGATAAAAAGGGAACAGAAAATCAGGTGGCAGATCACTTATCTAGACTGGAGCAGAGAGAGTCCACTAATAATGTTGACATAAATGAAGTGTTTCCAGACGAACAAATCTTGCAGATTGGGAATGCACCGTGGTATGCTGACTTAGTCAATTATTTGGTCAATCAAATTCTCCCACTAAAATTTTCTTATCAGCAGAAGAAAAAACTTGTCCATGAGGCTAAATTCTACTTTTGGGAGGAACCTTATCTATACAGGAGAGGCCCAGATCAGATTATCAGAAGATGTGTTCCAAAAGATGAAATGAAACCGATACTTGCATGGGTACACTCTTCGGCTTATGGTGGTCATTTTGGTCCTACCAAAACCGCTGCTAAGGTTTTATAGTGTGGTTTCTACTGGCCCACATTATTCAAAGATGTGCATAGTTTTTGTAGATCCTGTGATCGATGCCAATTAACAGGTAACATCTCCGCTCGTCACGAAATGCCATTAAACAACATCCTTGAAGTAGAATTATTTGATGTTTGGGGCATAGACTTCATGGGACCATTTCCACCGTCCTATTCCAACAAGTTCATTATTGTAGCGGTTGATTATGTGTCCAAGTGGGTGGAAGCAAAAGCATTACCAACTAATGATGTAACAGTGGTAGTTGGGTTCATCAAGAAATATATATTCAACAGGTATGGAGCTCTCTGAGCTATTATAAGTGATGGTGGTTCTCATTTTTGCAACCGTTTATTGAAATCGGTCCTCAACAAATATGGGGTACAGCATCGAGTTGCCACGACTTATCACCCAAAAACTAGTGGGCAAGTGGAAACATCTAACAGACAGTTGAAACGGATCCTTGAGCTCACTGTAAATTCAACTCGAAAAGATTGGTCCAAAAAGCTTGATGATGCACTATGGGCGTACCGCACAGCTTTCAAAACTCCTATTGGCACGTCTCCTTATCGTTTGGTGTTTAGAAAAGCTTGCCATCTACCAGTCGAATTCGAGCACAAGGCCTATTGGGCACTAAAACAGTTAAACATGGATTTGGACAAGGCCGGCGAAACTAGGCTGCTGTAGTTGAACGAGCTGAATGAATTCAGAATGGATGCCTATGAAAACTCGGTGATCTATAAAGAAATGACTAAGAACTGGCATGATAAACATATTCGGCAACGGCTATTCCAGGTTGGGGATCAAGTTCTGTTGTACAATTCGTGACTCAAACTGTTCCCTGGAAAACTGAGACCAAAGTGGTCCGGACCATTCACAATCGCCAAGGTTTTTCCGTATGGCACGGTTGAATTAACTCATCCAACCAAAGGAAATTTCAAAGTTAATGGCCAGAGAGTGACACACTATGTGGAGGATTTTCCATCGGAAAAATCCACCATTGACATTGCAGTGCCAGAGTGAATGCCGCCAAACAGTCGAACCCAAGACTCTAAATTGAGCGTTTAATGGGAGGCAACCCATTCTCTATCCCTTATCTAGTATTTGTTTTGCATATAGAATTTTAGGATTGTTTTTCCCCGTTTTTATCATAATTCGTTACATTTATTTTGTTTTTCTTTCAGGCCAAACGTCTTCATCCTCATAGTAATTAAAAAAAATTTGGAAAATTGAACTCTGGTCTGTTGGTAAGGGCGAACGCCCAAGCCATCAGCCCAGGCGTTCGCCCATCGAACTGCAGGTTCACCTGCAGCCTTTTCGGTGCATTGGGCGAACGCCCTGGTTTATACCAGGCGTTCGCCCAGTTTTAAAAAAAAAAATTAAAATCACATACATATATGCTTGGCGTCCGCCCCTCTTATGTTCACCAGCCATTTTCTTTCATTCCACACGGTTCCCTTCCATCTTCTCCGTCCTCCACCCACACACTTATGCACTTCTAACTGCATCTAGTCTTGATTGACTCTCCATTCCTCACCCTCACGTTGCCCAAGTTCCCATTGCAAGGTATGAATTTCCGTTTCTCTCTCCATCTTCCATATACGCTTTGGCTTGTTTTTTTGGGTGATTTTTTTTATGCTTAATTGGAGGAGTTTGGGGTTAGGCAGATTGCTGGGTTCATGATTTTGTGCTGTGGTTTACCAATTTTTGGGCGGAATTCTTGATCTCCAATCATTCACTTTCCAATAACATTCGGGTGACTTCAAGGTGTTTGATGAATTGACTTAGAGGACTTTATTGTGAAATTGGGACTCACCATATATTGGACGTTGTTTCTCCACATTCAGGACTATTAAATTTGCATGTTCTCCTTGGGAATGTCATCAGTGGTTCCCCATTTGGTTAGCCCCCTCTAGGGACTTTATGGCCTGCCCAGGCTACCCGCCGGCAGCCCTCCAGTCCCCGTTTCGTCCTCCTATCTTCTGCCTTTTCTGACCTCCGATCGGCCTATATTTTGAACCTGATACACACCACGCTATGGCATTACATGTGTCCAACAATGGCTCGAAAAACTTTCACTATTTCCTCAGTTTTCTCAATTGTGTAAATCCTTGGTCCGCTTCGTTCTCTAACACTACTTACTTTCATTTTGTCTCTACATGTACAACATGACACCCAAGCGCAAAGCTACTGTTGCAGAAAAAGGGAAAGGAAAGGTCAGCGGGCCTTCTACACGGACTAGACATATAGCAGAGCCACCTGATGATGGGAATATACCACGATTCCAAACTGAGGCCATCCAATCATGCTATAAAAATAAGTGGACTCCCAAGCTTTGTCACAAAGAACGCCAGGTAACTAGGACCGACTTCTCTGATCATTTGTTGGAACGAGTCATCTAGCACTGTGGGTGGAGCAAGGTGGCAGGTGCTCAACACGCCGCATACCCTACTCTAGTTAGGGAGTTTTTTGCTAATTTCAACCCGGACATTGATGTCCTGGAGTCTCTCCACCGACACAGAACCTGGGTGAGAGATCAGTGGATACGTTTCACCCCCACTATGATTGACAGGTATTATGGCCTCACACACACTGGGCTTGACCCTCTCCCCACTCCGCACGACCTTGACATGGCGTTGGTGGCCCGTTATTTATATGGTCACGATGATGCTTGGCCATTGGACACCCCTCGGTTCATGCATGATCAGCTTACCAAGGAATTGCGCGTCTTACATATTTTTGTCAGTTCCAACATTAGCCCTACCAGACAGAGGACGAGATTCAATGAGCACCAGGCCATCCTGTTATATCATCTGGCAAGGCTCCGTAAGTTCGACTTGGGGACTCATATCTTTGAGTTCATCAAAGAATTAGCTACTAAGGTGGACTCCCAGCGCGCCATTCATTTTTCTTGTCTTATCAGCAGGATCTGTCTAACTCAAAGAATTCTCATTTTTCCCAGCGAGGAAGCTGAGCCCCCTGCCCCCTTATTCAATGCCCGTAGTGTTGAGAACTCAGAGACCAAGTTGGCAGCCGGAGGTACTAGAGTACACCCTGCCTAGGCCGGGAATGTAGATGAGGATTTTCACGATGAGGCACCTCCCACACCACCGTCAGCTGTCAGCTCGGACTTCAGCATTCAGTTCGTGCAGCTATTGGTAGCTCAGACAGAGATGGGTCTAGCCGTTAGTGCCATACAGAGTGCGGTTATACATATACACCAGAACCAGGATGCTATGCTTGGTGGCTTGCGCTTTGTGACTAGTCGAGTGAGGAATTGGCAGCAAACTGACTCTCGGACTCGATCCAATCAGCGTACCCTGGATTACCAGTACCATACAATGCACGATCAGGTGAGTCGTATTGGGAGCCGTATGGAAACCCTCGATGAGAATGTCGCGCAAATATCAGAGACCATCTCTAGCTTTTCACATCAGCTTGCATCTTTTCGACCCTCTACTTCGGCTGGACCGCTCCACCGGCCGAAACCATCTTCTCCACATTTACCTCCGAAAAATTCCTGATCCTTTCCTACTTTTTAATTTTGTTCTACGTTTTTCTTACATTAAGGACAATGTGAACTTTAAGTTTGGGGGTGACTTTAATTACTTTCATTATTTTTGTGTATGTTAAAATAAAATAAAAAAACAAAACAAAAAAATTTTGTGTGCTTGTATGTAGGATAGCCTTGCCGGCTTATGATGATATTATTTGAAACTGTTATCAATTCATGAATTATGACTAGGTGATGCTACTTAAACTGTTTTTATAGACTATACTTATCCATGTGAGATATAATTAAGTGTGAGCACAATAGTTATGAATATCACTATCTTTGGTTGGTATATTATATTGAATACAACAGTGAACATAAGTTGTGAAAACTAAAACCACCAGTTGACAACTCAATTACCTAACTGGTTGAAAGGATAGTTTGGGAGTGGTTAAAACCATTGCAGAAGCTGTTTAGATAGGTGTTGATTCCGTGTTTGAGTAATAGTTGTGTGGAGTGTATTTTGGCTACCAAGTGGAATCTAGGTATTGATCGGATGCTAGGAATCTAATCCCCGCGTGTTTGTCTTGCAAAAAAAAAATGAAAGACATGGCTCTTGCATTATCTTATACCTCTCTTCGTAGCCTAGTTGACTCGAGTGATAAAGTCCATTGGAGTTCTCAAAACTAGGTGCCCTAAAGTTTAACAGACCTAGGAGCCATCGGCCTAAAGCTCGCTACAAGGGTCATCTAGAAAGCTTAAGGGAGTGAGGTCTTACACATAAGATATGTATCAATATAAATTGTTGAAAAAAAAAAGCAAAAGCAAGATTGAACCATTGTTCGCATAACTTGGAGATATAGATGACTAGTGGGTTTGACTTACCTAGTGAAAACTTGATGGTCAAAGCACTCAATGAAGGGAGAATCATTACAGATCTAGATAGCTAATATATTGGCTAGACCTAACCAAATTTTGAGCAGTAAAAGAATAAGTGTTTTGAGAGTCACTCTAGAGCTAATACCCGGGGTGAGAAAATTGAATATCGGTTTGGGATTGTGTATTCTTACGAGCGAGAAAGGAAATATTTGACCACTGGGGGCATAATATCACCAACCTAAAGGCTTATGGTGATTGAATTGACTATGCGTACACACTTATATCTGTCGAGCATTGGATAAGTAAAACTGATTGATCTTGGTAGCATGATTTAGAAGTTTTAGTATGAATTGTTTGATTGTTTCAAAAATATGAGGCAAATACGGCAAGCTATCTGTTATAATATATTTTGTTTGATTGTTCAAGTAAATAGTTATGTTCGAGGATGAACAAATGTTCAAGTTTGGGGGTATTTGATAAGTGTGATTTTACACTTATCTAGACTATTAAAAGTGGATAATTGTAAGTGCTCTTAAGTGATTTTTTACTTAATTGTGAGTTAATTTAATTATTTCAGGTCAAAACCCAAGTTCTGAAGGAATTGGAGAAAAACAAAGCAAAATAGGCGAAAAGGACTGAAAGTGTACGAAAACTTGGAGATGGGGATCAACTTGCAAACCTCCAAAAGTTGAATGAACTGTGTTGCAAATAAAAGAGGACTAAATTGAAATATAAAAAGAAATCAGAGGACTAAAATGACTACAATCAAAAGTTGAAGGACCACAAGCACAGAATAGACAGAATTTGGAGCTGGGCGAACGCCCTAGATCAAAGCTGGGCGTGCGCCCAGCTGAAGCAGCAGGTGACTGAGGCAAATTCAACTACCTGGGCGATCGCCCGGAAAAGGCCTGGGCGTTCACCCAGGCCAAATTTGGCCCGCGGATTTTCTGATTATTTTGTTTCCTTTTTTTGAGTCCCAATGTAATTGGAAAACTTTAGTCCACAATTTAGAGGATTTTGAGGGATCTTTTAAGTCATCTTGAGAGACCTATAAATAGGACTTATACACTCATAATTATGGTCGTTAAATCTTGTAAAAATCATATTGAGAGAGAGAGATACCAAGAGACGAAGAACAAATGCGGAATTGAAGATTGGAGCTTGAAGACAAAGATTTATTGGTGCAATATATTCAACGTTTCTTTCTCTATTATTTTCAAGATCCGGTTATGTCTTCAATTCTCTTCATCTTTTATTTCTCTCGAGTCATGAATAGCTTGATTTAATGTTTGGATGAACGATGTAGCCTAAGTTTAATTCTTTAATTTCGAATCTCAAAGTTTTAATAAATAAATTGTTTATGTATTTGATTCGACTTCTTTTCTTAATACTTGAGATAATTGGCTATTATTTGTCATTGATTTGTGGATTGTAATGAATCGAGAGGTAAATTATTAATCTAGACCACGTAGTAAAATCTGGCAATTGGATAAAAGGTAGAGATACGCTTTTATTATTGTCATGGTCTTGAATTGAATTCTTAAGAGATTTAATGCATCTAATTAAGAACCATTCTGACTGTCTAAGTTGACTTAATTAGATAGGACTAATTTGAACTCGAGAGAGGTAAATTAGGTTAAATTTGTGAATTCGACCGAATACAACTTTAGGAATAAATCTTGAGAAGAGAAATTAGAGATGATGACTAGGTGAATTCGTTTGTCCAAACGCTTTAACCATCATATTTTTTTAATTCTTGGTTTTTTATTTATTATTATTTTCGAAAAATCCAAAGTTCTAGCTTAAATCTTTCAACTCAATTTATTTTAAATTACAAAAAATCTACTTTATTACTTGTTAACGATATTGTACACTTGCAATCATGTTATTTTCACAACAGTGGTCTGTTCATTTGGCGGTCTCTTTGTTTCCAATTTTATTTTATTTCACCAATTTTTATCATTGAATTTCTCATGAGAAATTGGATGCTAATTAAAGTGGTATTTTCATTGCCACATCATCATCTGTCATTGCTTCTGTGAGCCCTTATGTACAAGTAGCTTTTCTCATTGAGAATAGCTGAAAGCAGTGATCCGCTAATAGGTATACGATGTGTCAGGGCCTGTGTTAGTAACACATTTGTTCTTCGTAGATGATTCTCTTGTTTTTCTCTATGCCAAAGATTCTGACAGCCAAGTGTTGGTGGATATTCTGCAGACCTATGAACTAGAATCTGGCCAGAAGATATTATGCAGAGTAACACATTTGTTCTTCACAGATAATTATCTCATTTTTCTTCGAGCCCGAGATTCTGACTGCCAAGTGTTTGGTAGATACTATGCATACCTATGAACGGCATCTAATCAAATAAATTTTGACAAATCGACAGTCACTTTTGGCCCAAACTTAATAGCTAGATGAGGAAAAACATTTAAAGGCAAATGGATTTGAACTCTAATGTACCTCATGATACTTACCTAGAAATATGGGTGGCGCGTGAGTTGAGTTAGTTCTATTTTCAAACCTACCCGCCACCAAGTTGAACAATTTGGTTTAGATAATTTTCAACTAAAATCAATCCAAAATTGACTGTAAAATCGAATCAACCCAAATCGATCAATCTTAGGTTGTTCAGTTTGGACTTGGGTCCAATTCAATCTAGACCACTTGTTACATTTAAAATGAAGATTTTTAAAAGCTTTTTACTTATTTGTTAAAAAACTTAAAATATTTGGACATTAAAAAAATTGTTGGCCTCACCAAACAGAAAAAGTGATTAAAAAAACTAATCATAAATATAATACAGTAATGAGACAGGTATGGGCCAATTTGCAAAATTATATTTAGTTTATAATTATAATTATTATTATTTTCTCAATTTGGGTCGATTTAGGTTAGGTTTCTTCAATAAAACTGCAAACTGACTCAACCCGACTCAGTTCTTTTGAGGAGAAACTTAATCGAACCAAAATATTGCAAAAACTGACCCAACCCGACTCGATTCAGTTTGAGTTGGTCAATTTTGGCAATATTTCGATTAAATTTTTTTTCTCCTTAGAAGAATCGAGTCGGGTTGAGTTGGTTTGCATTCGTAGGTTAAATGCCCACCCTTACCTAGGGTGGTCGACATCAGTGGGGAAAAATAAGAAAAGGGCTTTTGGAGCCACTTGAGATAGAGTTTGGAACATAGTTATCAAACCCGACTTGGACATTGACCCAGACAAGGAGGCGGTTCACCAGGTTGTTGGTTCAACCGATAATCCGGTGGTAAAATATGTAGGTCAATTCAGATCGAACCAATAAGTTGTTAAATGTACATAAAATCATGGATTATTACACTCCAATAAATTAACATTATATTAATTTTGTGACTAACTATCACTCTACAAGTCCAAATCAAACAAAACACTATATATATAGTAAAAAAATCATCAAAATCAGAAATGTATTTAGCAAAATAAGTACGAGATCATTAACTAATTCTTGTAAAAAATAACATAAATTATTGTACTTCATTGGTGCGTCTTTGGGTAGAATAAGTTAATAAAAAATTAAAAATATTCATTATGTAATGACTCGAACAGGTCATCAGATTACTTAAAAAATCGACGGTTTTTTCAGATCGTAAACGGTTCAATTGCTAGGCAGTCAAATTAAGAGAACCGGACCAGTTATGGGGCACTGAGTCGCCAATTTTGTGGGGTGGAGATGTTGCATCTCGCAAAATAGGCTAGGTTCGTTGGAAGGGTTCGTGACTTGGAATTATTCAATAAAGCACATGTAGCGAAGCAGGCGAGGTGCTCATTGCAGTAACAATGATTCTTTGGCGGTGAGGGTTCTTAAGGAAAAGTACTATTGTGGGATGGACTTTATGGATTGTTCAGCAAAGGAAGCGACTCAGCGGTATGGATGAGCATTTTGTGAGATCAGGAACTTCTCAAACAGAGATTGAGGTAATGGTTGGGAACGGCCAATCAATCAATATCTACTCTAACTAGGGATTGCAAAAACCTTTGTCCCATCCTGTTAGGTAATCAGGAACGGGGATTTTGGTCCTGTTTCGAATTTCTCTAACTTATTTTTATTTATTTTATTTTATGTTTTAAAACTTAAATCAAATTTAAAAAATAATTAATTAATTAAAAAAGACAATAATGATCGTTCTAATTCGGTTGACATTCCTAATTCTAACCTTTGGCTACCAAATCCTAATACTTTGGTTGGGATAGGTACGTATGGAATGATTGTATTACTCATTCAAACCGAGCCCAATATTTTGGGACGAGCTCGATTGGCCGGCTCAACTCATTGCCACCCCTACTAATTCCTTTCGTCAGCAATTTGTCACGATATGAATTAATATAAATGTTGGAAATGGACACTCTAAAAAACAAAAACAAAATTACACGCACATTAAACAGTCTCGCCCTCTCCTTCCCAAACCAATCAGCACCTCAACTACAAAATCCCCAAGTACACCTCGAGAGAGAAAAGAAAAAGACAACCAAAGTAGTAAATACCACCACAATCAGGACAACTTACAGAAAAGAAAAAGGCAAACATTTGCACCAGGTGATAATATTTTTCTCCCCCTCCTAGCACGGTGGCATAGTAGTGGAGACCTACAAAATAGTGGCGGGCTTCTTTGCCCCCGTGTCCACTCTAGGGGGTCATAATCAGTATATGATTAAAACAGAAATGCAGAGTGTATGAGAGTTGGCATCTATTTATAGGGATGACCTACAATTGTGGCCTTTAATGTCCTTAATAGCGGGTGTCCATTCATCTCCCTCATTACTAGGAGTTAATGAGGGATATTTCATCTTTCCAATTGTTGATGGATGTTTCATCTTCCCAATTGTTGGTGTTTTGTCTTCTCAATAACTGATGGTGACTGTCTTTCTATGGGTCACCTGTCTGGCTAACCTAACGATAGTTGGGTTATTGCAATCTATCTGTCATAGGCGTGCTTATGAGACCAACGAGGCATGCGAGCCGATGAGGCGGGCGTGCCAGAACGTGCCACCATTGGCAAATAACATAGAACAGGTGTCATTATTTCTATCATCATAAGCCCATCTACTTCCCATAGACTACCTTTCATAGACTGTTGTCAATGGAAAGTAGAAATAATCTACTGCATCTGCTCCTCTCTAACTTTTTCAGACAAAGGTTCATCGCATTGATTTTTAAACATAGGCTCACTGCCTTTGTTTTTTCTAACAGAGGATGATCGCCTTGTTTTTCTAACAGAGGCTCATCGCCTTGATTTTTAAACATAGGCTCATCGCCTGGTTTTTCGGACAGAGGCTCATCACTTTGATTTTTAAATATAGGATCATCGCCTTATTTTTCAGAAAGAGGCTCATCGCCTTGATTTTTAAACATAGGCCTATCGCCTTGTTTTGTTTTTAGACATGATTTATCACCTAGCCTTATTTTCAGACAGGATTCATCACCTAGCCTTGTTTTCAGACAGGACTCCTCGCCTTTTTTTTAAAGCCTCGGCTCGGCTCGGCTGGTCAACTTGCCTATGCTTGGGCGAGCTCGCCTCGACTCATTTTTTTAGCTAAGGCTTGTTGCCTCGTTTGATCGTTGCAGTAGTTGAGGATATTTTTGTTGCAGGTCGAGTCCAGTAGGTGTAGCTAGTCTAATCATTCATTGGTACCCTTATTATGTATCTACCTTATATAGTTCATTTTTTGCTTGCCTTTATCCTCTCCATGTTCGGGCTCTGAGTCCTCCTTTTGTTAGACTCAGGCTCCTTTCGATCTTTCATGCTTTTGGTAATGAGATATGCTTCCTCATCATCCACATACTTATTCTCCCTCTTTAATAACTCATGCATCGTATTCGGTGGGTTTTTTAAGAGTGGCATCTTGAAAGGACGACTTTGAGTTCCACTCATCATGGCAGTGACTACAGCAGACATCTGCAGATCTTTGATTCCCAGCGTGGCTATATTAAATCAGACAATGAAATCTTTCAGCAGCTTGTCTTTGTCCTGGGTCAATTACATCAGGCCAATGGTAGTTTTCTTAGTACGTTTGCTGCTGGTAAAGTATGCAACAAAACTCTTGAAAAAAATCGTCAAATATACGGATCGATTTTTGGGGAATGGTGGCTACCCAGTCCCTGGCTTCCCGCTTAAGTGTTGGCAGAAAAGTCCTCCACATAATCGCATCAGAGGTGGCTCGCAACCTCATCAAATTGACAAAAGCCCTGACGTGACCGACAAGATCAGTAGATCCATCGTACTTCTCCATCTTTGGCTGTTCGAAGTTTCATGGAAAAGGAACTGCCATCACTTCTAGAGAAAAATAATCTTCTTCCAACACTCTAGATTGTTGCCTACTACTTGTCTTATACATAACCTCAGTTATTTTGCTTCCCATCATGTCTTCTAGTCGCTGTTTTAGACTTAGCACTGGTGTCACAACCAGGTAGGCATGGGCACCCATGACGGGCCCCAATGTGGATTTGGGCCAAATATCAATGAATGAAAGTAGAGTGCGGAATGTGGAGCCAAAGAAACTGAAGCTTGCGTTGGAGTTGCTGTTGGCGGTGTTTCTATTGTTGAAAAGTTAGGAGTCTAGGGATGAGTCCTACCGGTAGAGGGCTAGGACCTTGGGGCAGAGCTCCTGGTGGTAATGATCCTACCAATGGAAGGTTAGAACCCTGTGGTGACCGAAAAACCGCAGCGTTCCGATCCTGGAATAGAGGCCGCCATATGAACTTGCAATGCAGCAAGTTGAGTAAGTTGAGCAGCATAGTCAAATTCTTGTTGTGGGTGATTAGTGGCGGCGTTAGACTCAGTATCTACATCCCATACGGGGGCTGGTGGAGCTCTTACATTCCTAGCTCTTCTAGTTCGAGTCATGACTTCTTGTGTGGTTTCCCACATATGGCTCCAAGTGATGATGATATTTTTCTCCTCTTCCGAGCACGGCAGCTATAGTAGTGGAGACCTGCAAAATAGTGGCGAGGCTTCTTTTCCCCGTGTCTACTCCGGTGTGATAATCAGTATATAATTAAAACAGATGTACATAATAGAAATGCAGGTGTATGAGAGTTGTCCTTTTACCTTGGGGTTAGCTTCTATTTATAGGGATGGCCTGCATTTGTGGCCTTTAATAGTCTTTAATAGTGAGTGTCCATTCATCTCCCTCATTACTAAGAGTTAATGAGGAATGCTTTGACTTCCAAATTGTTGAAAAATGTTTCATCTTCCTAATAGTTGGTGTTTCGTCTTCTCAATAACCGGTGGTAACTATCATTCTATGAATCGCCTGTTTGGCTAATCTAACGACAGTTGAATTATTGCAGTCTATCTGTCAGAAGCATGCTTATGAGACCAACGATGCGTGCGAGCCGATGAAGCGTGCGTGTCAGAACGTGCCACCATTGACAGATAACATATAACAGTTATCATTATTTCTATCACCAGCACATTTTCATTCGGCTATATCATTTTCAACAACAGATCTTATACAAGTATCAACCTTGTTCAGTATCTATCTACAACATCTTATAAACAAAAACAACCTAAGTTTTGTCAAATCAGGAAGAAAAAGAATGCAAGACATTTGAAACAATTTTTAACTGAAAATATTATCTCTATGCAATGAGAACTCATTCTTTCAATACACTTTTATGACATGTTTGGTAAGGTGTAGTAGATAGTATACAGAAAGAAAAATGACTTAAAATCTTGTCCATTGAACTTTTTAATCCTGCCCAATACCGCATACAGAACATGTCCTGAGTGAAAATTACTTAAAAGCATCAGAAACGGAATAAATGAAGTCCAAGAAACCGGTTCCCTTGAGGAGTCCTTTACCGGTCAATAGTTCGAAATCCAGCAGCAATAAGAATCCAATTACTGCTGCCTTTCCATTTATCAATTCATTCTTCCCCGTGAAACCGAACCCTTCAAGATCCTCATCGACCACCATTCTAACCTGAAGAACAAAGTAGAAGCAGCAGATTAATAATAGCTTTCCAGGAGCCGTTATACTCGTTTGACGAGATTTAGAGCATGTTTGGCCAAGACTAAAAATAAGTAGAAGTACCCCAAAAAAAAAATTAACTTTCAAAAATGTTTGAAAAAAAAGGTAAATTAAAAGACTTTTAAGCTTAGCCAAACTGATCACTGAGCCACTAATTACCTCATCAACATTAACATCTGTTGCAGTTATCCCAGGTTGAGCCTTTCCGCTGAAAACAATTTCTGCAGATGCATCAGATCGAGCACCACCGGTTATACTTATAAAAATATTTTCTCCATCAGTTTTCACGGGATAGATGAATAAATTTCTTAAAGGGGGAGTCAGGACTCTCAGCACAGGATTATTTGGATACCACTCTTTGATTGCTCCAGTTCGCAGGTCAAATGTGCTATCAGTTGTCGGACAAACAATGCACCCGTCCTGCAGAAAATGACATAAACTGTTATAAAAATAAAGCAAGCTTTTGTTTATCATACGTGTAACAGATAAAATTACACAGACCAAATCCCTAAATATTAGAGTTTCCGTCTTAATATAACAAATTCTTTAAATACACTCAATTTACACACTACGTTCTCTGGTCGAATTATGTGTCTTGATATATTATTGTTGTTGTTGTTATATACATACGCATCAAAAAAGGCATGGGACAATACCTCACATCTTTGTTACATGTATCGCCCGAGAAGAAAGGAGGACAAAATGGGCCAAGGAATCGAGGAAGCAATTTTTTACCACAACAATATAAAAAAAAATAAACTTAAAATCTTGAGATTGTTCAAGAACACGATATGCCTGATAATAGAGGCTAATTTTATTTCAACCAAGAACTTAGTTACTGAGGAAAATAAGTAGATCTTTCTCTACACTTTCAAAAAAGATCAACTTATATTAGTTATGATATTTTTCATATGGAAAGAAGTATTTAAGCACATGATTCATGTTTGGTTAGGGATTGATATTCTACCAAATAGTAGCATTTTGCAAGTGAAGCAAACTATTATATTTTACAGTAACAATGTTACACTCAAATAGATGGGGGTTTTTAAACTACCAGAAAACGCAGAGACAACAACAGATTTTTCCATCGCTGAAGTCCCGATTTCTGTTTTCATCGAAAATTCCATAGGTGATAGTCACCATAAAAGTTGCCGATGGGAATAAAGTATCTCAGCAAAAATATATTCAAGTCAATAAATATTCAATAGCCCTATTTGATTGGAAGGATTAAAATTGAGTTTCAAATCCGGGAACAGAGTTAGGCTAGATGAAGAAAGCAAGGGGATAATAAAATGAACAATTACAGCTGCAAATTGGTTGGATTTCGTGATGGTATACAAAATCCATTTATATGACTACCAAGTTATATTCATATCGTAAACCTTATCAACTTCCATTGTAACTTACTTCTAATGTTTTAGTCTTCATTATTGAAGACTTAGTGGGAACGAATTGGAAGAAACTGATTAAGCTGCTTAGCACAAGAAAAAAAAGGAAAAAACAGAAAAGCGAGAAAGCAATAATATAAATACAGAGAACAGATTACATCAAAGTAAAGTTATGACAATTGCAAACCAACAATTATGTCATGTGTGAAATTACAAAGCAAGCTAGGTTGTTGCAGATACATTTCAAAGCATTAGGTTTCAATAGCAACCATCTGTAAATTCTGGTACAAGCATGTGTTGAAAATTGGTATAGACCAGTGAAGATGAATCTTGAAGAAGTTTAATTGAACATTGGTAGACAATAATTATTTATCATTAAATCTTGAAGAAGAAACATGAGTACTTTACATCACTGAATTCATGTATATACATTAATGAGAATGTTCGTAATTCTAGTATAAATAGGAGTCTTAGGTTCGAATACAATTCAGAGTATCATTGATTGAAAATTTTCCTTGTTTCAAGAGAATAACAATTTTCTCGAGTAAGAGGCATTGATCGAGTCCACATTCGCTTCCAACAGCACATAGATAAGTACATGAATTCAAGGAATAATTAATGGAAACCTAAGTCGGCTTAAGCTAACAAATATTCACCGACCGTAGGGAGATTTACTCCGCTACAAGTAAAAAAAAGTACTTCTTTGTCTGTCACTACGTTTTCATCCTTTCAAACCAAAACTCATATCTCCATCTCAATTTCTCAATTTCTCCATATTCATCAAAATCAAACTCCCCTCAAACAAAACGCTATCTCTCTTTCATTCTTCTCAACTCCTCAATCCATTAAAATTCTCTACGGTCGGATTCCACCGCAAAGAAAAGTTGTATACTAGTCTAGTTGTTTTACATCCAGAACCAAGATCGTACACACGGCCACACCCCGCACCATCCCCACAATGAAAAAAAAAAAATATCTTCCACTGGATTACATTACTGGAAGGGATGGCTCGTCCCTTTCAACACCCCACCAAAAAAACGAAAAACAAAATCCTCATCACATTCATACTTGAACACACACTCCCTCTGAGAGAGAACCCAAATAAATTCTTGCTTCATCCCACATTACATATAGCAATTCACTTTTGTATAATCAAACAATCACTTCTATAATCAATATTTCTTCCCATTTGCTTAATTTCAAGTCTCCCAACATATAACAACGGTCAGAAGGAAAAGAAAAATTTGATATTGAATCTCCAAATCACAATAAAAGAGGAGAGAAAATGAACCTGGGTTAGTTTAGCATTAAGCAAGCCTTCAGAGTAGGCGCCCTCAGCAGGCGACCTATTCTCTATAGCGAACACATCATCCTTGTACCACAACAGCAATATGGTTTCATTGTCCTGTATGATCACGCGCCGCTCTCCCTTCGGCAGCGCCGCCAGAGGCACCACCGGGACCCAGTTGTTGTTCCCGGCCGACAATGGCTCGGGCTCTTCCTTTGCCACTGGTGATGATGAGGATGATACGTCAGTGGCTTTGCACGTGACGATAATTCTATGGAAAGTGGAAATGGTGGTGGTGGTGGGTTTTGTGAAGGTGAGTGGTGGCAGGTGGTGGTGAGGCGGTGGTTTACGGCGGTGGGATGGAGATGGGACGGTGGTGAAGAGGCCGGTAGTCAGCTTGGGTGCTGCACTGGCCATGAGTACTTAGAGATAGAGAGAGAAGTGTGTGTGTGTTAGAGAGAGCTTAACCGTGAATTCCATGGCCACAGAAAATTGGATAAAGAATAGAGGAAGCTATGGCTCTCAAATAAGGGGATTTGGCGTACATGGTCCTTAATTTTAACTTCAGTGTGAAATTGGTCTCTAACATTTCTTTTTTATCACGAATATCATTAACTTATGTATTCTAGTGCACAATTGGTTCTTATTTGACAAAAAATACTAAAGGTGTGTTTGATTGGCAAGTTTTCCATGGAAAATGTCACATATGAGGAAAATATTTTCTACTTTTAGCTGTTTGATACAAATGTGGATAATGAAAATGAATTCTAAGGTACAACCACTTTAAACTTGTTTTTTGTCAATTCCATATAAAATATTTTCTTATGGGCTTGATAGTTTTTTATGCTAGGCACTCTTTATCATATACGTAGTTAGGTGCTCTATTTTCTTTGCTATCAGGTCGGTCGGGTGTCTTATCATTTGGACAATAACTCGACCAGGTATAATTATAATTATTGTCTATAAAATAAACAAGCCCTTCCCAATTCGGGAGAGTGAATAACATTTCCTAAAGTAATAACCAGCTCACATAATTTCTCTCTCTAGAATAAAGAAACGCGATCAATTGGCGCCATATGTGGGAAAGATTCTTTTCTCTTTCTCAAAAAAGAAGAACTAAGAACCATGTCATGAAGAACTAGAAGAAGGCCTAGGATAGAACATCCAGAGACTCCACCACCACCACCAGAAACAACGGCAGAAGAGCAACCTCCATCGCAATTCGCCACCATTCAGCAAGTCACTATTCTGCAAGACCAGATGTCTACAATTATGGAGATGTTGCAGAGAATGGCCGCTCAGCTTCGTACATCAGAGGCACCGCCGGCTAATGAAGTTCCTCCGACGACAGAAGTACCATTAGCTGTAGAAATTCCTCCAGCAGTAGAGTTACTACCATCCGAGACTATACAAACACATGAAATGACATCTACAAGCTGTCATTCGATACCAGTCAATTGGGAAATCATTTTGAACGATAAAGTGGAGGAAGCGATTGCACGAAGAAAGAGCAGGGGGAGACCAATTTCTATAAAAGAGGATCCGTTTACCGAGGACGTGATGAATGTACCTTTACCGCTGAAATTCAAATAACCAACTGGAGATTTTGATGGAACCGGTGATCCTATCGATCATATACGAACATTTCAAGACCGGGTAAGATTGTATGGCTAGCCAGATGCCATATCATGTAGGTCGTTTTCCATGACGTTGCGAAAAGATGC
The DNA here is from genome assembly GCA_030279155.1 of Forsythia viridissima. Taxonomy (NCBI): domain Eukaryota; kingdom Viridiplantae; phylum Streptophyta; class Magnoliopsida; order Lamiales; family Oleaceae; genus Forsythia; species Forsythia viridissima. The sequence continues at coordinate 8,537,701 of CM059038.1, forward strand.
AAGATAGTGGTTTAACACATTACCTCCACGGTCGATATCGTCATTTGCAGATTTCGCTAACAAATTTGCAATCTGTTTATCTAGTAGTGCGCGGAAAAGGAAGACAGCGATAGGGCTTATGCAAGTAACACATGATAAAGAAGAGTCACTGCGCGAATATATGTCACGATTTAACCGTGCAATATTGGGTATAAAAAACTTGCAGATGTCATCGGTAGTTACCGCATTGCTGAGTGGATTGAGGAACCACGGCCTCAGAGCCAGTCTCTCGAAAAAACCAGCCGAGTCTATGACAGAACTACTTAGACGAGGAGAGGAGTACATTGATCAATAGGAGGTGTTGAAAGCAACACGAGGCGATCGAGATGTGTACGATAGTGGAAATAAGAAGAGACGACGTGAAGAGCCTTCAATAAACCAGCGTAACACCAGGAATATGACTGAGTATACGTATCGACCAAGGCCAGAATTGGTTAATGCAATCTCACAGATACAATTGAATGCACCTTTGTCAGTCATCCTCCGAGAAATATCCACGTTGAAGGAGTTACAATGGCCAGAGAAGTTGAGATCTGATCCATCCATTCGAGACAGTAGTCGCAGGTGTGAGTTTCATAAAGACCACGGTCGTGACTATGGTCATGTATAATAAAGACTAAGGTCGTGACTACAGTCGTTTATAATAAAGACCATGATCGTGACTACGGTCGTGTATAATAAAGACCACGGTCGTGACTATGGTCATGTATAATAAAGACTACGGTCGTGACTACGATGATACATTAAAACGAACGACTAAAGTCATCAATACATAAAGAATTGGCGATGCAACTTTAGTTCAAAAGTGATTTATAACAATTGGTATGCAGCCCAAATATGTTTGCAAAAAAGTAGAGCAGCAAAAGTTTGTGGAGGATCACTCTTCTGAATCATCATCATCATCTTCATCGACCGATGGCATGAAGGGGGCACCCGTAAAATCAGCATTTGGAAAATGTTCTGCGAGCCAGTCCCGAGTCTTCCTGAAAGCCATGTCATGACCGCGAAAGCCCACCATGCCCACGGTCGTCATGTAATCTTCACTTCCCTTATATTCTTCGATGGCAACGTCTCCTTTTATGATCAACTCTTGAGAAAGACGAGTAACCGTATCTTCCAAAGATTGAGTTTTGTTGTTTGTATGCTGCAACTTTTCTTCGTTTTCTTGTAAAGACCTCTCCAGTTCAATCAGTCGTGCTTCTCGATCGTTGAGCGTATCGGTCTTATTGGCCAGTTCTTTGCGAGTGTCATGTAAATCTCGGTTTCTCTCTTCCAAGGCACGACTGGTCTAATCGATCTTTTCTGCTTGGTCACGAATTTTGCGAAAGGCAGAATGGCGAAGAGACAGAATCTGTCGCGGAAACTATAATATTAAAAATAAAAAGTAAAAGACTCAATATATATCACACAAGGAACTTTCTCGCCGTTCTTCCACCATGATCGACCGCTCCAAGCTCTCTGGAGATTTATTCTTACTGGCCTCGACCACCTCCCAGTCTAAGCAAGATGCAATGACTTGACAATCTTCCATTATCTTCTCAAGCGGACGACGCATATTACAGGTTGGTCGAGATTCAAAAACCACACGAGTAGAGCCAAATCGGGATTCAGGTGTATCAACTGGTAAAGTCACGGTTTGAGTGACTGTGACGAATCAATAGGTAAAATTTCTGGTTGACCAGTCGAGGGTGCGACATCAAAAGAAGGCTGATCAACAGATGGAGGGTCCCTACTTCTCTTTCTTTGACCCCGAGAATTCTTTCTAGCTAGTTCCTCCAAGAAGTCCTCAGTAAACTTGTCAGAAGACATATCTGGAAGAACACACACATGGTCAATAATTTAAACAACGGATAAGGTTATATTGAAATAGACAAAGGAAAGACTTTTCCTACCGTATGGACGACCGATGCCTGCAGAAACCAAGGTATCATCGGTTAACACATCATTCATCGACCGACCAAGAGGTTCAGCCGCTAATAATATAATTAACGAGTCAAGTTCCGGTTCAGTTAAAATGGGAGTGGAGTTAAATTCTTCAAAGGGAGGGACGCTCCAATTTAAGGGGATAGCAAACATTCCCTCGACTGGCTTTACAAAGAAGTACCTATTTTTCCAACCACTATTGGAAGTAGGACAGTTGGGTATCTTAAAGTGGTCATGTGTGGGAAGGCCACGGTCATGATGAGAAAAAACAACATAGCAGTCATAACAGTCGAGTAACTTCATCTCAAAAAGCAGGTGAAACACATCGACTCGTGGTTCTATACCATGGCTCAGACACACAAGTAGATAATAGGTTAACATTCTTAAAGCATTGGGCACCAATTGCCCGGGGGAAAGGTTGAAGGTACAAAAAAATTCAACTAAGAAAGGGTGTAAAGAAAATCTAAGCCCGGCCTTGAGGCTATCCTGATAAATTGCTACTTCTCCATTTCGACTAAGGGGAAGATACTCGGTCGGTCCAGGCGCCCGGTAAATGTGTGTTTTACTAAGAAAAAAGTGGTTGATTGTGCGCTTTAGGGTTGCTTCCGTGTACGTACTCGGGTTCTTAGGAATATTGTGAAAGTTGGAAGTTGATCTGTCATGAGTAGAAGTATCGATCGATCGATTTTCTCTACCTAGTCTAAGGTGTCTTCTTTCTATCCTTACCTATTCAGGTTTTGGAGATAAGGTTTTTAGAAGGCGATATATCGCCGACTGCTCCGTAAAAAAAAACAACAAACGAAAATATATATATGGAGGAGTAGGGGAGAAACACCAATTATGAACACAAAAAGGAGAGAAAAGACCTACTGGATGTTACTAGTCCAGATGTTTGAATGATGTTCAAGGGTAAGCTATTTACTTCTGGCGCTAAGCTGTCTAGTGGTCCAAGAAATTCAATGAATTCTAAAGAATTAAAAGAAAACTCTATTTCAAAGAGAGAAACGGCCTTTTGTTCGTCCGACGAGCTCTCCAAGTTTATAATGTTCATGAAAGTTGTGAAGGGGGCTACCTATATGTGGAAAAGAGTAATTGTTGTTGATAAATGAGAAATAAAATGGTAGTGCTTTTGAGTATTTACCTGTGAAGAATGTTAGGAATGTGTGGAAATTTCAAAAATTAAAAGAAGACGGAAAAGGCGGCAACAATGACATCATGAAAACACGCTTTCCCAGAGTGACACTGTCTCTTCAAATCACTGTGCACATAGGGAACATGCGTGACATTAATTAAGGTGGCCACGAGATCTCCATTTGAATTGACAGCTGAAATGTGAAATGGTACATTGGTCGCGGTACTGTGCCTACGTAATCGATACGTCTAGTGACGAGATAACTCTCAAGATATGAAAATGATATATGCTTGAGAGTAGGGGGCTACTGATGCTAGGCACTCTTTATCATATACGTAGTTAGGCGCTCTATTTTTTTGCTATCAGGTCGGTCGGGTATCTTATCATTTGGGCAATAACTCGACCAGGTATAATTATAATTATTGTCTATAAAATAAACAAGCCCTTCCCAATTCGAGAGAGCGAAGAACATTTCCTAAAGTAATAACCAGCTCACATAATTTCTCTCTCTAGAATAAAGAAACACGATCAGTTTTTATTTTTCAACTTATGTGGAATTTTTTTTTTCTTTTTCACCCTTACCAATCACACACACCCTAAATATATGAAATATATTGATAAGGGCATTTGACGCATCACGAATAAAGAATTCAAGCGAAAACCTAAAAAAAACACAAGAGTTGGAATCCACTAGAGATCTGAAATCCACTAGAAAGTAAAAGTAAAACTCTAAAAATAATATTAATAAATAAATGATGAAAACAAAGAATTAACCCTCTATTTATACAGGTATAACAATCCTAAATTATAACAGAAACTAAAACATAGTCTAAATCAACCAAAATTATAAGAAAACATAATCTAAATCAACTAAGACTATAAGAAAACTTAGTCTAAATCAACTAGGATTACAAATCGAAATTAAATCAAATAACATAATTAGTACTAAAAGTAAAGAAGCCGTTTTTTCGAGGTATGCCATATGTCCTACATCAGTCCCTTCCACCTCCGAGAAATTCGACCTCGAGTTATAATGTGGGTAGAGTGGCTCATCATCTTTATGGAAATCATATAAATCAACTACAATGAAGGTACTCGAAATTCCATGGAAGCCGATAACTCAATAATGTAGGCATTATTGTTGATCCGCTTAAGTACTTTGAAAAGACCATACTTTATGGGCTTCAGCTTGTTGTAGGTAGCGATAGAAAATCTCTCTTTTCTAAGATACACCATCACTAAGTTTTCCTCTTGAAACTGTTTTTTCCATCAATGAGAATCGGCTGTTGTTTTATACCTAGCATTAGTCTTCTCCAACTTCTGCATGACTTTATCACGGACAGCCAACACATCTTCAGCCAACTGCTCAGTAGTTACACTCTTGTCTTGACCTTTGGGTAGCTTCACCAAGCCTACTACATGATAAGGAACCTCAGTACACAAATAGAAAAATGAAACTTGCTTGTCGCATTGTAAACTGAGTTGTTGTATACCAACTCCACCTGCATAGCATCCTCACCAACCACAAAATCCAATAACAACAGCTTATTTGTGCTAAATGTAACATATAATTTATTTTTCTTTAGAACATGAAGGACTTGTCTCAAATGAGTTAAGTGCTCTCTCTTGGCTTTGCTGTAGATGAGAATATTATCTATTGACGTCAGAACTCGCACCGTCCACGTGTCAACAGATCTCCAGTCACTCCTCTGCCAACCTGTATGTTACCTGCACACTCGGACAATCGTTAGGCACCAAGATCTCTGGAAAAAAAGAGTCTGGCGATCATTGGTACTTCAACGATCAAGTCAACTGTCAGTATAGGAATAATACACGGGAGGCAAAGGTAATTGGATGTGGGAAAGACAAGCAGGCAGAGATTTGAGCAGAGTTTAAAGGTGAAATTTTTAGTGCAAAAAAGAGCGTACCTTAGAACGACCGGAAACGTTGTATTTATAGCGCAAGAGTCCTTATTGATTTAGGAAACAAATCAATCAGATACCTAACTGGATCCTCCTTCCTTAGGGGATAGGGTTCATTCGCTGTCAAGGCAATCTCCAAGATTATCTTCCTTATTTGATTTTATCACGTTGCCTAATTTTTAGGAGATTATGATTTGGTTTCCTTATGAAGATCTGTGTGCCAATCCAACGCAATCTGTCTTCAACTATATTTCCGGTCTCTCCAGAACATCGTGCTACCTATTAGTTATAGTAAATACGAAGCCCACTGAGGCTCTAAGGGTCGGCCTTGAATGCCGAAGCCCCCCAGGGGCCTTGCGATATCCTAGTTCAAGAAGGCCAAGATGTCGGATGGGCATCCGAGGCCTTCTTAGAATTTATGAGGTCCTTGTTGGGCCTATATGAGATTTTCATTGGGCCTTTGCTGACATGGAGGCCCTATTAAAATTGGGTGATAACAATATCAAAGTACACTACAACAAAGGAACAATGAAAAGATGAAGAACCTAGTTCATTAGTTTCATAACGGTTCTTGGAGCATTCGTCATTCTGAATGGCATCACCAGCCATTTACAAAGTTCATCTTTACTCTTAAAGGCAGTTTACCACTCGTCCCTGGTCTAATATGGATGTGGTAGTAGTCACTTCGAAGTTCTATTTTAAAAAACACCTTGGAACCCTCATGCACGTCTAACATGTCTTCCAACCGCGGAATGGGAAAGCTGTATTTTACTGTTATCTTGTTGATGGCACGATTGTCAACACACATGCGCCAAGTTTCTCCTTTCTTTGGCACTAAGAAGACGGGTACTGCACACAGACTCATACTCTCTCTTATGAAGCCTTTCCTCAACAAATCCTCAATATGTTCCCTCAGAATTTCATTTTCTTTTGGACTTAGTCGATAGTGAGGTAAATTTGGAAGACTAGCCCCGAGAGCTAAATCGATTTGGTGTTGAATATCTCACATGAGAGGCAGCTCATCTGAAATTAAGCCATCAAAGTCCTGCAAGATTTTCTACATTTCAGGCGAAATTTCATTATCATCCATACTTGTCAAAAGCCCCTTAAAACTGGGTAGAAATAATCGTCTTCTCTTACTGAATCCACAATCTCTCGCTCGCTTTTTGTAAAAGTAAAAAATCTCTCCAATCGTTGCTTGGTTGACTTTTCTGCTTGATTGACAGGATTCATGACAATCTTGTGAATGCCCCATGTAAAGATTACCACATTATCTCGCCCTTTCAAGGTTAAGTCCACATCAAATTGCCATAGATAACACAACATAATATGGCACGCATCCATGTCGATAATATCACATACCACATCATCTCTATAATGCTTGCCAATGGAAAGTGGTACTTTATAAGTCTCAACAACCTGAACAGAATGACCCTTCTTCACCCAACCAACTGAATATGGATTACAATGGCTCTCAGTTGGTACTTGCAACATATTTACCAACTTCTCTGCTACAAAATTTTCACATATCCCATTGTCTACAATTACCTCACATATCTTATTCTTGATAGAACAAAGTGAACGGAAGAGGCTATGACGCTACTCCTCTTCTTTTAGCGCTAAGAGAACTCGCTGCAACACTATAGTTAGCCTCTCTAAACTTTCCTCAATTGCAAGCTCAGCCCCTACATAATCATCACCTACCATCGCTTCTTCCTCTTCTTCAAGTACCTCTACTTCCATCAAATTAGCCTATTTTCACTTCGGGCGGTAGCAGATGTCATTCATTGGCTTAGTATATGAATTCTCCTGCTAGGGTGAATTTCGATTTTGTCCTCTGTTAGTAAACCGATTACTGCTCTCAATACCACTTTTTGTCTGAACACTCGAAGGGTTGGCTATGATTTGTTACTGGGCCTTACCTTTGTTTGTAAATTGTTTAGTAAGTTGAGCAAATCTGCTATAATCAGTTGTTCTATTGTCAGTTTCCATCATCTTAGCCTTCAATGCTATGCTAATAGTTCCCTGCAACATCCAAATAGTCTACAAGCCTATTTTATCATGAATAGCCACTTTCAAACCGTTGGTATATTTGGTGATCTTTTGATTTTCAGTTTCTGATAGGTTGTTATGTTCTGCATGAACTTGTTAGTGTAGTCTAATATGGTTCGATTACCCTGTGTGCACCCCAAGTGCATATATTACAAAATCTACTCATAATCTGTGGGTAGGAATCGATCTATCATAATTTGTTTCATCTTTCTCTATGTTCGAACATGATTCTTTTCTTGTCTCTGGCGGGTATTCTGCAACTGATCCCACCAAACTACTGTCGTTGCCTTCAGATGGAAGGCTACCATCTTCACCATCTTTTCTTCTGGAGTCTCCATAATTTCAAAAAAATCACTCGACTTCCACCATCCAATCTAAGAAGTCTTTGATTTTCAAATTTCCAGAGAAGTGAGAGATATCTACTTTGATTCTATAATCATCAAAAGTGTTTCGATTTTGACGAATAGGGTTTTCTCCGAACTCTACCTCCGACTTTAAATCACTTTTTTGCACTGCAAGTCTCTTGTTGTTTACTTTTCTTATGATAGGTTGCATGTTCCTCTCGTTGTTATTTCCTCTAACTAGCCGTTGATCGTTCTCCTCATTATTGCCTCCATTGTTCCCAATAGCCTGTAACAACAATTGACAGATCTCTCCAATCTGAGTAGTTAGATCATTAATCTGCTGACCGACCCGCAGATTTTGGGCGTCAAAATCTGCCATAGTAATTGACGTGTCACCCATAAATGATAATTAAGAATATGGATAGTAATCAAAAGATATGAAGGTGGAGAAACCTTCTATGATACCACTTGATGCAACACGAATAAGAAATTCAAAAGAAAACCTTAAAAAACACAAGATTTGGGAAAACCTTAAAAAACACAAGATTTGGAATCGACCAGAGAGTAAGAGTAAAATTCTAAAAATAATATTAATGAATGAATGATGAAAACAAAGAATTAACCACCTATTTATACGGGGTATAACAATCTTAATTTATAAATGAACTAAAACCTAGTCTAAATCAACTAATATTGTAAGAAAACATAATCTAAATCAGCTAAGATTGTAAGAAAGTATAGTCTAAATCAACTAACATTGTAAGAAAACTTAGTCTAAATCAACTAGGATTGTAAAAATCGAAATTAAATCAAAACATAATTAGTACTAAAACTAAAGAAGCTATTTTTTCGAGGCCTGCCATTTGTTGTACATCAGCATTTCACCGGTTTTGAATGCTTACTTATTTTTCTTGTACATGTTTGACAGTATTTATAAGTATTTAGTTGGTCAAACTTTATTTTTATCTACACATTTTGTAGAACTCACGAATTTTATCCACATATTCCGTAAAATCTAGAGTTTATAATTAACAAAAAAAATTATTAAAAAAACACTAATTTTGAAAAATCATGGACAATATCGATGTCATGTTAGTTTAAACTCATTTTGAATTTCTTACTTATTGTGACACTCATTTTTATTTGCAAATTAAGTATTTTTTTCATTTTTTAAGAAAATTTGACTCCCTATTAGTAGAGTCGGCAAAATAGGCCCAGATATGCCAGCCCGCATGATCTGAATTTTGGGTCAATTTGGTTCAAAAATTCAGGCCTATGCTAATTGGGCTTGGTCCGATCAAACCTTTTAAAAAAAAGTGTCTATAAGTCACCCGTAGGTGACTTATTTTAAATTAGATCAAAATACTTTTCAAAATTGTCATTAAGTCATACTACTTCACACATATTTCAATTAATTCCATAACCACTCATGTAATCCAAATTAATTAGATTTAAACTTCAACATCACGTATTTGGCATCCTCTTCTCCCAACTCCCGTCAGCTCTTGCATCTCGTTGCTGGCGTTAAGCGATTCGACGCGGGCCACCCAAATCTTTTTCTACTATTTTTGTGAGTGATAATTGTATATTCACTATTTTTTACTGTTGTTTTTTTTCCAATCATGTAAAAGATAAAAATTTGAACTTTAATAACTTGATATTGTTATCAAAAAATGAAGGTGATTCTGAGAAGTATTGCGCAGTTCCTGGATCGCAAAATTTTGGAAAACAAGTGTTTTTTTAATGTCATTTTGTAGGTGAATTCAATTTTTATGAATGATTTCTCTTATTTTTCTTAAATTGAGTTATTTTTGTTAAAGATATGGTTTTTTTTATATATAAGAACACAATTGTTTTGTAATTATTTTTTTGTCAAATAAATAAAAGCAACATTTATTTCATATATATCAACATTTTTATGTATTTTGGGATATCATTGTCATATATTCATATGTATTGTTTGATACTATATAATAGAAAATAATATCTTATTAAGAACAGTATCTCGCAATATAGTATCACAAATAATATCTTATTAAAAACTGTATTTTCAACATCTTAATATAACAATATTACAGATAAAAATATATAAATATTTCAGTATCACAAGTACATTATCACTATCTTAGAAAGTTTTCTCCGCTATAGAAAAAAAAAGTACTTAAATGTCCATGCGTCACTACGTCTTCAATTTCTGCTCTCACATAATCATCTCCTTCAAATTTTGTTGACAGCTTCAATCCACCTCTCTTATTCGACTATCTCTCTCAACCGATCATCTCTCAAATCTGCTCACCTCTTCAATCCATCTCCCTCCACCGATTATTTCTAAAATTTATTCACCGCATCAATCCATCATCATAATAGCCTACGGTTGGATCCACTGCAAAAAGCGATGTATTAGTTATATTAATATAACAAAAACATGAGGAACGATCTCTTACCCCTAGTGGGCAATTGTTATCTTGCTCACATCTAATGTGTCACTTGCACATTAGATAAAATGCTCACATAAGTAAATGTCACATCAGCAATTCATCAAATGTATAAGTGATACATTAGATATGAGCAAAATAACAATTACCCACTGAGGACAGGAGATCACTCCTTTTAAAAACATTAGTATCAGTATATCTAGAAACAATGACACTGTTACACACTATCAAAATAGAAAAATTCTAACCCAACAAAATTACAGTATCATAATAAAATTATCTTAATAAAATGATATCATAAAAAACAGTATCAGAAGCACATTAGTATCAATAACTTAATAATAGTATCATACGGTTAAAGGTAGCAAACAAGTTAAGCCAATATAACAGTATCAGAAGCACATTATTATCAAACACATGCTTATGTAGGGACAAATGTTATGTTTTCACATAAAACTATAGCACAATATCTAAATAAAAATATTATATTAATAAAATAGTATTTTAATAAAATAGTATCACAATAAAATATTATCTTAATAAAATAGTATCATAATAAAATATTATCTTAATAAAATATTATCATAGAAAACAGTATCTTAATAAAACAGTAGCATAGAAAATAATATCCAAATAGAACAATATCATTAAAACATTAACTTAATATAACAGTATCATAATAAAACAATTTCGTGTTTGAATTAACGGTTTTGCAATTGCAGGACGCATTGGTCTTTTAGCTATGAAATATGATGAAATAAGTTTGGGTTTGGGCTATATGACTTCAAAGCCCATTAGTGCATGATAAGTGACCGGCCTTGAATTTTGGGCAAACTTGACAAGAGCCCTACATTTTGTAAAAAAAAAAAAGTTGAAAAATACTCTCTTTTTTAATTTTTCATAAATTACCTCATTTTCGTTAAAATCAATATTTTATAATTTATTTATTTTTATAATTAAATAAAAAAATTCATTATTTTTATTTAAAATCTATATTTCAGTTTTCACTATCTAAAATTTTATTATTTACTTTTGAAATCAATATTACAATTTTTCATACCTAAAATTATATTATTATTAACTAAAGATATCATATTTGTATATTTTATCAAATATAACAGTAATTATAATAACATTTTAGAATTTATTTAGATTTTTTTTTTAAAATACATTAATTTCATTTATAATCAATATTTCATTTTTTCATTTGAAATACAACATTTTTATACGATTGACCATTTTCATTAAAATCAATATTTTATAATTTATCTTTTTTTTAATTTTTTTAAAAATGCATTATTTTAATTTAAAATCGATTTTTCATTTTTTTATTTCAAAATAACATTTTTACATGATAATATACGGATAACATATATATATATATATATATATATATATATATATTACCATACATTACATCCTCATTTTTATTAAAATAAATATTTTAAATTTTATCTCCTTTTATAATTCTTTTAAAAATACATTAATTTCTTTTAATATTAAATTCTAAATTTTCCATTGAAAACAACATTTTTACACCAGTAACATGTGTTACCATATATTACTTCATCATTTTCATTAAAATCAATATTTTACAATTTATCTCATTTTATAATTTTTTTAAAACTACATTATTTTTATTTAAAATTAATATTTCAATTTTTCATTTGAAAAAACATTTTTACCTGGTTAACATATATACTTCCTCATTTTCATTAAATCAATATTTGACAATTAATCTCATTTTATAATTTTTTAAAAATATATTATTTTCATTAAAAATCAATATTTTAATTTTGCATTTGAACACAATATTTTTACACGAGTAATATATGTGTTATTATATTTTATTCATTTATTATCATTTAATAACACCTACAAGATCATTTATAGATAGAATCATATTGAGAAAATTCATTCAAAGATTTATTGCATTTATATCTTCAATATCATTTATTAAACAACTTTGTTTGATTAAATCAAACTTTTGATTCATCATTTCTCAACAAAGTTTTCTTCTAACACTTGAACTTTCTTCATCTATTGCTATTCATTAAAGTGTTAGTCTCTCTTAGAACTAAACTTGTTTTTATCATTCATCAAGAGATAAATACTCAAATCAATATCTTTACATTTTTTGGGTCATATTAAGGTCCTTTGAAAGTTCAATATTGTATAAGGATCGGTGCTCCTTATTTGTAAGTCACCGGATACATTGTAAGGGTTTGGATTGCACCATAAGTCAATCAAAATAGTGGAAATACCGTGCTCGTGTTGGAGAGCTTGGTAACGGGGGACGTAAATCATTGGTTGGATCGAATCTCCATAAAAATATTGTTTGCACTCTCTCTTCTCTTTTATTTACTTACATTGTGCTTATATTTTTGTGGATTAATTTTTATTTCTTAATATCATATTTTAAGAATATTTTTCGAAAAAATTTGAGAAAACCAATTCACCCCCTCTCTTGGTTAGTTATTCTTGGGCCATCAGTACAGCTTATGGGAACGAGCCCATGAGCCGGGCTCGTTATGGATTTGAATATGTTCGAAAAACTTGAAGATTTTGAATAGTAAGTATTATTTTGTATTAATATTTGATATTATTGTCTTATTTTTAAAAAAAAATTGTACACGTAATATTTTGTTCGTGTACAATTTTAACTCCGCCTACTTTCAAAGTAGTCGGTCCCAAGTCTGAAAAAATGATAAGGGTTTTCAACTTTTCATTTTTACTATAAAGGATTTCCGATATTTTCTTTCATTTTCATTTTCAAATTTAAAAAAAAAAAATCCAAGGCTGAGCCGAACTCCTAGGTAGCTTAGCTCGGCCTGTTCGGCCCACAAGCTCGTGGGCCAAACTGAGCAGCATTTTGGGGACAAGCCGAGCTCGTTTTTCAGTTGACTTGGCTCATTGCCATGCCTAAAGTAGGTTGAGCAACTGTTTGAAAAAGAAATTTAATACAGGTCAATTGTCAGTCCGACCATTGACCTGTAGTACTTTTTTTTTCTGATAGTTGAATGAAAAATAAAACTACAGTTGCAATATATTCCGACATTTCAACTGTCTTTCGACAAAAATGTATACATAACTTTTTGTACCAAAAATTTGCCTTTTTGTAAATGTTATTAAAAGTTCTATTTTTAAAAATAACCATTTGCATTTGTCTAGATTTCTAAATTCTTCCTAAAAAATTTCCATTTACCACGCCCCGTGTAATTAATTAATTAATTTTAAATATTATTTTTTATTTTTTAAATACGATTTAAATTTTAAAACATGTAAATAAAATAAAATAAAATAAAATAATTTAGGGCAGGACTATGATCCTCGTCCATGCCCCGATTACCTAACACGGAGGATTCCCCGCCCCATTCAGGGAGTGGCGTGGCGTGGCGGGGCGGGGCGGGGCGGAGTTGGGGTCGGAGTATTTTGCCATCCTTACTTCTATTTTCATACAAAATTAAGAAAACTTAATTATTATAGTTGGAACTTACATCTTCTTAATGTGTGTGTGTGTGTGTGTGTGTGTGTGTGTGTGTATTCAACATTTGTGGTGGAACTTACCAAATCAATGTGTGAAACCAATTAATGAAAACAAACTCCTATGCAGCATTTATGGCAGAACTTACCAAATCTGGAAAGAAAAAATGGAGGAAAATGTGTGCGTGAAATTTTCGACGGTTATCCTATTATAAAATTTGTTTTCTTTAATTAGTTTCACACATTGATTGTTTTTTTTTTTTCTTCTTCTTACAAAAAAATGAAGTGTAACATTTAATATTATATACGATAAATGCAAAAACTTTTCAGATTCTTTAATTGGTTTCACACATTGATTATTTATTTTTTTCTCTTTTCTTGCAAAAAACGAATTGTAACTTTTATATTATATATGATAAATGCAATAGCTTTTCAGATTTTTAAATTTATACCGGTTGAGGAATTTAAATAAGTTATGTTTTCAAAAAAATGAAACATCAATACACGAGAACTATTGGTAATAACGCAATAGTTTTCCAAAAATAAATTTATTCTTCCTACAAATTTTTTATGCTTCCCATAGTATGTTTAATTAGGTTGCAGTTTAAAAAAAAAAAAAAAAAAAAAAAAAAAAAAAACATCAATACACGAAAAACATATAATTGTCTTATATTATCAAAATATCTGATTTATTGATTAAAAATAATAAGTCGATTAAACTAATAAACTACATATGATAATTTCAAAATTAAATTTATAGGATTCAAAGTTTATCTCAGTTCGACCCCAAACGTGGTTTTCAAAGAGGTATTTCAAAATCTAGATTAGTTATATTTTATTTTTCAATATCAATAAGTAATCAAATATTATTTATATAATATTATTTTATTTGAATGTAATAAATAAACAATATATATTTTTAGAATATTTTAAAATCACTATTATGAAAAATAAGTGCCGTGCATTGCACGAGTGATATACTAGTTAATATTATAGTAGTTCATATTTGTTGATAATATAACACATTAAGAAAGGACATATTTGAAAATTAAAAAATTAATTATCTAAGGAAAGTGGATTATAATTTGAAATAGTTGAATAAAGTAAGTATATCTAGGACGTATTTTTTTTTTCTATTTTATCATTATGTATTTATAAAATATTATTTAATAATATTTAACTATCCATGTTTCACTTTTTTTTTTTTTATCGTTTCTTAATATTTTTTATTTAAAGGGAAATTTGCATAAATGGTCTCCAATTTTTGTCATTAGTGTTAAAATGGTTCATAATCTTTATTATTTTGGCACAGAGTCCCTAACCTATGTGTTTAGTGCACAATTAGTCATTATTTGATGAAAAAGACAAATATGCCCTTATTTTAAATAGTGAAATTTTTAATTGGATTACTAATCTCTGCAAAAAGTACAAATGGATCCGACACTTTTATTTTTTTATAAAAAATTAAAAGAAACTAACAAATTGATAATATAATAAATTACTTTGTATATTTTACGAACTATTATAAAATAACTAAAATTTAAGCTTATAATTATTAACAAATGTGTTAATTAAAATTATTTCATTATTATCAAGTAATCATATTATTTAAAATTTAAACTTTAATTTTATCGTTATAATATAAAAAGAAAAAGAACTTTGTCATAAACTTGATACTCAAATATTTTTATTTAATTGAACTATTTGTTTATTAACAACAAATATTAGAGCTCAAATTGTATTATTCATATTTTAATTTATCGTTTTGTTAAATAAAGAACACATAATGTGTAAATTAATTTTTGTTAGCTCTTTATGTTAAAAAAACATAATATTATTGGTTCAATGTCATAAAATTATATACGCTATTTTGTTATTTATTTAACTTAATTTTTATTCAAGTTTTTTATATCACATAACAATTACATACACCTAAATCACAATAATTTTACATTTTTCTCTTATGAAAAATTTAAACGACTATAGTGATATATTTAGTATGCTAAATTAAATATTATTTAATAAATATATCGAATTTATTTGCACATTTTAAAAATGTTAGAAATCTAATTGCAATTTTCTTTAATTAAAATTAAGAGTATTTTTGTCTCTTTATCAATAAGGACTAAATGCGTACTAAAATACATAGGTTATGGACTAGTATGTCAAAAAATAAAGGTTAGAGATCATTTTCGTAATAAGGACAAAGATTAGGGACCATTTACGCCAATTTCTCTTATTTAAATGCTAACATTATTTTCTGCTAACATTATTTTCAGCTAAAACAAATATTATTAAACTTATGTAATAATGTTTGAATAAAATTATACTTCTTTTGATCTTTATTTTGTTGAACTCTCAATGATTATATTTTATTAAGGGTGTATTTGATTTTGATTAAAATTAGATTTTTTGTAAAAGTTGATAAAAGTTGATGAAATGTGTAGTTGAAAAGTTATAAACAGTTGTGGGTCTATGAAATGAGTGTTTAAAATTAATTGTTAACTTTGACTTTAATTTTTTAGTAAAATTTTAAGTGAAAATGAAGAATCGATGCAAGGACGAGAACATGGTTTGGGCTTGTATTTTATTTATTTATATTATTTTTTATGTGTTTAATTTAAAATTCATGTTTAAAAAATAAAAACAAATAAATAAGTAAGTGAAGAAGTAAATGAGAATATTTTAATCTCCATCTCCGTCTTCACTTCTTAAAAATCTCTGACGGGTGCGGGGGATAGGGAGGAGAGCCCTTCTTTCCACTTTCCACGCCCGTTGCCTTCTCTATTATTGTAATACAAAAAATATGGTAAAAAAATCAAAATTTTCTTTTCTTTACCTGATTCAATTTAAAATTTTGGATCAATGTTATTCTTTGTACATGAAAAATAGAAAGGATTAATTTTTACAAACATATTGAATGTAATTATTTGTGAAAAAAGACAAATAATAGAACAAATATAGTTTTATATTTTAGCATCAGAGAAAAGGGCAAACTAGAAAATATATGCTAATAAGGGAGGTTTCTATAATTTTTTAAACAAGAGAGAGTGTCTATGAAATTGTTATAAACTTCAGGGGATGTTTCTAAAATTTACCATAATATTAATTATAAAAATAAATTTTACAATATTATCAATAATAATGATACCTGAGGACATGTCTAATTCATCAATTGTATACCGACCTAACAATAAAGAATTGTGTGATTATATGACAACGTACTTTTCTTTTTTGCACTATATGCCACCAATCTTTATTTATTGATGCACTAGTCCTAACCTCTATTTGTCAAATTCTTATTCTTAATCTTCTATTAATTAGCACATATAGTTTCTCATTATTGTTTCTGTCAAAATATTCTGTTACTGAATGAAGCCGAAAATATTTTATCGCATTTTTGTACATGTTGTTTTTACTTATTTAAAAGAAAAATTGGCGCAAATGGTCTGTAGCGTATGACAGTATTGTGCAAATAGTTCCTAATCTTTAATTTTTGGTAGAATGGTCCATAATCTATCTATTTAGGTGTGTAATTAGTCCTTTTGGATAGATTTCATTTAAAACCTATCCATTTAGATGCTCAAATAGTCCCTCTCATTTTTTTTATTTTTATTGGTGGAGGTAAAATTATCAAGTTACATTTCTTTTCTTTCTTTCAATTGGTGCAAATGGTCTCTAACATTTACCATTAATGTGGTAATAGTCTGTAACCTTTGTTTTTTGGCGCAACAGTTCCCAACTTATATGTTTTGGTGCTCAATTGGTCCTTTTTTGATGAAAAAAACAAAAATACTCTTAATTTTAATTAAAGAAAATTACAATTAGATTTGTAACATTTGTTAAATATACAAATAAGTCCGATACATTTATTAAATAATATTTAATTTAGCATATTGAATATATAATTTATCATATTAAATATATAACTATAGTCGTGTTAATTAAATTTTTCATAAAAGAAAAATGTAAAATTATTGCACTTTAGGTATATATAATTGCTATGTAATCTAAAAACTTGAATAAAAATTAAGTTAAATAAATAATAAAATGGCGTATATAATTTTATAACATTAAACCAATCTTATTATGTTTTATTAACATAAAAATACTGACAAAGATTAATTTAAGCATTATGTGTTCTTTATTTTTGAACAATAAATTAAAATATGAAGAACACAATTTGAGTATCAAATTTTTGACAAAGCTATTTTTCTTTTTATATTGTAACGATAAAATTAAAGGTTGAATTTTAAATAATATGATTACTTAATAATAAAATAAGAATTTTAATTATCACATTTGTTTATAATTATGACCTTAAATTTTAGTTATTTTATAATAGTTTATAAAATATACAAAATAATTTAGTATATTATTAATATGTTAGTTTCTTTTAATTTTTTATAAAAAAAATTAAAGTATCGAACTCATTTTTACTTTTTGCAAAGGTTAGGAATCTAATTGAAATTTTTTTTAATTAAATAAGGACCAATTACGCACCAAAATATATAGGTTAGGGACTGTTGTGCCCAAAAAAAAAAGTTATGGACTATTTCCACGCTAAGGGTAAATGTTAGGGATCATTTGCGCCAATTGAAAGAAAAAAAAAAAAAGAAATGTAATTTGACAACTTTACCCCCATCAATAAAGACAAAAAAAAAAAAAAATGAGATGGACCATTTGCGCTCCTATATAGATAGGTTTTAAATGGAATCTGTCCAAAATGACCAATTGTGCACCTAAAGGGATAGGTTATGGACCATTTCACTAAAAATAAAAGATTAGAGACAATTTGCACAATATTGGGACCATTTGCGCGAATTTCCCTATTTAAAAATGTGAGGGGCAAAAAAGTTTTTTTACGTTCTTCTGATAGACTTTTTAGATGAAGAATATCATTAGGAACAATATCTGCTAATTAATGAAAGATTGGTGATTAGAATGTGACAGAAAAAAGTTATACACATAAATATGACATTAAATAAAGATTAAGGACATTTAGTACAATTAAAAAGTAGTGCAATAATAGAAAAGTGTAGTGCCGATATAACCACTCTAAAGAATTTTATTTACCAAACACTCAAATTTTGATTTTGAAGCATTCACCAATTCTAAAATAAAAATTTTCCAAACACTTAATTAATTCTTCTTTCAGTCAATTTTTTCTTCAACGCGGGTAAAACTGATTTTCTAAAATCTACAGCAATATCAAATTAAAATTTCGTTTGGTAAAAATTGATAAAAATTTGAATCAAAGTCAACAATTAATTTTAATCACATATTTTATCAAAATCTACTAAAAAATTGATTTTTAACAAAACTAAATACGCGTTAAGTCAAAGCAACATTGTTAACACCTTAATAAAACAATTAATTACGATCGTATACGTAAAGAATGACTTAACTTGTACACTTTTTAAATTTAATAGTTAAAGTAACACATTTTGAAAGTTTGATGAAGAACCAAGTTTTTATCCCAATGTTTTAAACTTTTAACAATGTGAAAAATAAATCCATCTCATTGTCCATTTTCACCTTCATACATTCTTTAAATTTTGACTTCATAGTTAAAAATACAGATTTTTTACTCAAAATCATTACCAAAGAAGTCATAAAATCCGGACTTATCGCATTATTTAGTAATTAGTACCTTTCCAATTTTATCAGTAATCTTCCAGAAATGTCTGATTCTCACGTAGCACTGTGTGTGTATATATATATATATATATGTGCTTGTCAAAATTTTCAAAATTTGTCACAAACCTATTTCCAATAACACGTTAGTCCACAATCTTTTATAAAAGAGAAAATTTGATCATCGATTTTCAATATAGTTGAACATTCAATTAAAACAATAATAATAAATCTTCGTTAAATTTTTAAGTGTCCCTCAAAAAAAAAAAAATGTGGTTCACTTCAAATTTTTATGAACTAGTCTAATTTGAGTTGCAAAACCTAGCTTGATAAAGATGAACACACTCACTTGCGTTAAAATTAGCTATTCGAAATGAATTTAATAATTCTTTTTTTATCTTCTAATTCTCATTATCTCTTTTGATTTATTTTTGAACAATGTTCACTCATCGGAGTAAATTCTTGGTACTATTTCGAAGCATTTACGGCAAACTTCGTAATGCATCTTTTGGATTGAAAATTGTTAAACATAAAATTCAAAATAACAAGCCAAAATGACTACTATAATTGATATAATATCCAATTTTTATCTTTTAATTGACATTACATGTTTTAGTTTATTTTTGGCTTATGTTTTTTCTCTCTTCGAAGTAGATTCTTTATACAATTTCGAATAGAAAACTTCGTAATGCATTTTTTGAATAAAAAAATTGTAAACGAAAAATTCAAAATAACAAGTCAAAGATGGCGGCTAGAGATTGATTTAATAATTCAACTTTTCACTTTTAATTTCTATTTTGGTACCGTTTTAAAGTATTCGTGACAATCTTTACAACACATCTTTCAGATTGAAAAATCGTTAAATAACGAGTTTAAAATAATAAGAAACAGATGAATGCTAGAATTGATTTTTTATTCTCCTTTCGTTCGTTTGCGTTTTTAAATGTCAATTTAATTGCAATTGTACTTAACATTAATTTGATTCGTCTAAGTAGTAAAATTAAATATAAAAACATAAAAAAATTGAGATATTATAAAGAGTCCTTGAATAATTTTTTTAATAAAAAAAAATTTTAAAATGGAATCTAATAAAATGGGGGGCTCAAGACCCCAAGGTCCCCCTTGGCTCCGCCAATAAACACACTAGAATCACGTAACGATTTAACAGAGATTTAGACAATTAATTGTGCGAGTTAAATAAAAGGTGGAGACAAACATGCAATTTTTCCTATATACATGTATACATGTTTTTATTTTATAGGTTGTGTATATATAGATAGAGAGAGGGAAAAAGCCTAGTTCCTCCTAAAGCCCTCTTCTTCTCCTCACATTACAGTCTTTTCATATTCCACCCTCCCCCCATGATCCCATCCATCCATTGATGCACGGCCTGATCTGTCCAAAAAATCATGGTTGGTTATAATATTCTTCTTCTTCAAGGGAAGGCTTTGAAAAAAGAACACAAATTCTTAGGCAGCTTTCATGGCCAAATTGGTGTTCTTGATTGTGAGGAAAAATATTCTGATGAAAAATATTGCAGTTTTTTGAATCATGAATTGAATGACGATGATGAAAACGATGATATTGATGAAGACGAAGGTGTTAAAACCGAAACTCAAGACGCAGCTGAACGAACAATTTACTGGGAATCACAAGAATCCTTGCTTCAGGTATATATGTTTCGTCTATGCATGTACATGGTTTTTTATATTTTTTATTTTTTATTTTTTGGGTTTTTTGAGAAAGAAATAAGCTATTCATGCATTTTCTTTTCCCACAAAAACTCCTATGAACGAACACTAATGACTAATGTGCCTCCAATTTTCGTGTGAGTTTCTGAATAATATATGGTTGTTACAAAAGTCATAGTGGGCTAATTCATAAATTGAATCGTGACCTTAATTATAAAGTTATTTTGATATAAGAAATTCCTATATGAAAAATCCTGAAAGAGATCTCTATTTCTTAGAACCCTGCAAGAATATGTTGTCCCATGGAATCTACTTGTTCGTGAATACTCTATACATACCTAAAGCGATTCCTTTCCTCCACCCAAAAAGCTTCAAATAGAATCCTTATAAGAGCAATCCTTTTTTTTAACGATCTTTATAAAGATTTGAGTTTATAATTAGATAGTATTTACTTTCCAAATAGTTCGTCAGTCAAACCAACAATTCTCTTCTCAAAAAGTGATAAATAGACATTTTTCTAGTTCTTCTATCAATGCAATGAAAGAACCATTCCTTCTTACTAGATAGAAAGAAAATTAGACTCAAAGAGTGCTTCTTTACAACTTTTAGGTGGTGGGGGCGGAGGTGATTTATTATTGAATTTCAGAGGTAATCTTATCTCCATCTATATTCAATCCCAACGATAATAGAAGCTAGTTGCTTCTATCTTGTCTTGTAGTCATAGTCTTTTAGTTTATGTAGTCGTCAGCATTCTTACAGTACACATGCGTCTATCAGAATGCCTCATTAGTTCGGAATGAAGACAAGTCAATACATACGAGAGGCAAAGGCTTTACCTATTCACAAGGACTTGACTCTTATGTCCAAACATCACATGCCAGCAAATATAGTCATCACGATTGTTACTCAAGATATTGTGTTTGTAGCAACTCTTTTTGTTAATTCTATTTCCCCAGGCACATGGGATTGACTAACATGAGAATATTTTAAACTAAAAGTTTAAAAGAACGAGTTTTTTTTTTTTTTTTAAATATTCATGACCGTATTGAGTTTTCTCTGCAATGAAAAAAAAAACCACATCCGTGTCACACTCTCACTACGTCTTCAATTTCTTCTCCTCTAAAATTACTATTCAATCATCTTTTTGGACCATCTCCAAAATATACTCAACTTCTCAATCCATCTCTCTCAATCGACCATTCCTCTCCACCGATATTCTCCAAAATCTGTTCACCACCTTAATTCATTATCATAATCGAATCTACAGTTGAATTCTACCGCAAAAAAAAAAAAAAAAACAGTATACTAGTTTAAATTAAAAATATTGTATTGTGACTTTGGTATTTGAGACAAATCTGTCTATTTCGGACAACATCACATAAATAGTTACAATTTAGCCCACATATCTCATGGTATTATTGTTTGTCTATTCGTAATCAAAATATGTGGTTCATATACTCCTTTACATACTTTCCATGAGGGGAATCAAATTTATGACAGGTAAAGGAAAAGGACATTGATATTTTTATTAAAAATAGGAAGAAAAAAATACACATACACAACACAAATAATATACTAACTTATTTCTGGTATGAGATTTTTCTCAAATTTAGGTTTAGTCAAAATATTTTCTTGTACATAATCGTTTTTCGATTTTGGTTGACTTTTTTTTTTTTTTTTTTTTTTTTTTTTTTTTGAGAGAGAGAGGTTGGGAAACGGAACTTTCAATTTGTAGCAATGAGCTTGTTCAACCTTTCAATTTTGTATCACAAGAGTCTAATGTATGAAAATATTTTAGGAAATATTGGAGCGCTACAGTTCAAGTGGTTCGAAGTTAAGAAAAGAAATTAACAGACATATCGACTTAGTAAGCGAGTCGAATTTTTGCGATTGCCCTAACCCTAAACTCACAGGCTGCGCTCAATGCTTACGTCAAAGATTAGTCAATCAGCTATCCAACAAGGGATTCAATGCAAAAATATGTACATCAAAATGGAGGAGAACACCAAAAATACCAGGAGGTAATTTTTATTTTTTTAACATTTTTCATCATTAGAGTTAACTTGATAAAATTAACTGTCGAAAAGCTACCATCAATTGCCCGATCATATTTGTTCGTGCACGTACCACTGTGTACGATGATGATCCTAATCCGACAGCATTTCACTCTTGACTAATGCAATTTACAAGCAATGATCCTCATTTGAACCCCTATCTGTGTACAACATTGATCCTAATTCAACACCATTGCACTCTAGACTGATGCAATTTCACAAGGAATGATCCTAATGCGAACCCCTATGTGTACAACGGGGATTATAACTCAACAACATTTCACTCTTGACCAATGCAATTCACAAGCACCCCTATGTGTACAACAACGATCCTAATCCGACACTAATTCACTCTTGACTAATGCAGTTCACAAGCAATGATCCAAATCGAACCGTGTGCACACACAAAGAATCTAATCTAGCACCACTACACTCTTGACTAATGCAACTCACAAGCAATGCTAGTCAATTCACGAGCAATGGTTCTAATCCGAACCCCTGTGTGTATACAAGAAGCTTGATTAATGCAATTCACAAGTAATGATCCTAATCCGAACCCCTATCTGTACAACAACATTTCATTATTTACTAATGCAATTCACAAGCAATGATCCTAATCTGGCATCATGTCAACCGCAACTATTAATAGTAGTCCTACAACAATCAAAATGAAGTTAATGCATGATAGAAAAAAAATTACTAGGTAGCAGAATCTGATAATATTTATATTGTTTATACTGATTTTTTTCCTGGGAAGTTGATGTATAAAACCGAAGCTGAACAAAATCTATATTTTCCAGGGATGCATGAATACATTGAAGTGGTTGCAAGCACAGAAGGGAGAAAGAAGCAGATTCCATTTTTGATAGAAATAGGATTCCAGGATGAATTTATGATGGCAAAAGCATGTGACGAGTATAGTGCATTGATAAATCAACTGCCAAAGATATATATAGGGAAACCTGAACATTTGAATGCGATAATTCATGTAGTTTGCGATGCAGCCAAGAAATCGACTATGGAGAAAAAAGTTCATATGGGTCCCTGGAGAAAGAGAAGCTTCATGCAAATGAAATGGTCAGCTTCTAATGAAAAATCAAAGCAAAGAGAGACAAATACTCTAAATTCACTAAAAACAGTTCTGCAAGTTGCTTAGTATACTAGCCAAAAAGAACATTTCAACAAGCTTGTCCTTATAGGAGATGGAGGTTTGCCAGCTAAGGTTTTTCAAATCTTCATCCAAATTTTGTAAGAGTGTGGTAAATACATGGTGGAAGATGCAGGGATGCTTGTTGAGACCTTATTAGCAATTCCAATATTCCGGCCAGTTGTTTGGTTCATTTTTACATGTGTTGTCTTGTACCAGAAATATCTAAAAAAAAAAAAAAAAAAAAGGTAATGTATTGTACTATCAGCATGTACCTAGATGACAGATTATTATTAATGTGAGATATATCAACCGTAGTCAGTTTAATGTAAAAAAGAATGTATTTTATGAGACAACTATTTAAGTGTTTCAGGTTAACAAATTTCATTTTCAAATAAATTACTCTCAAATACAGTTGCAATAAGTTATCCTAGGGATCAGAGAATATAAACCAAAATTTGAAGGGAGGTTCCATATAATTCAATCATGTACATACCTGCAATTAAGCTATGATTATTGGCACTTAAATTTGAATTTTGAACATATGTGCAGCACAAATAATTCAATCTTGTTCCCGTTTTCCTTCACCAACCATGTTTGCAGTACAGGTTGAGATACCTACTCCATTTAACAACTTTTGGAATGTTATTAGCAGCAATTAACATTTTACGCTTCAGTCATAACCAGTCTGCCAAGTTTGGGAATTTTTGCAGCAGCCAAGCAACACCTCTGATAGCAACCTGGATACACAAACAGATAGATGTCAAGAAGCCAAGTAGTAAAAGAAAAATGGCCTGTTTGTCTAGCTTTTCTTCTTTGAAGTTCTTGAATTCGACGCAGTTATAAAAAGATAATGAGTAAAAAGTAGAAATCGCATAACCCAGAGGAGATTTTGGCTTGTAAATAGTTAACTACCAGAGTTTCTTTCAAAGAACTATTCTATTCCATTACAAGCAAACTGCTTGAATCAATATGCCTTTTTATTTCTGTTACCAATAGTAAACAATCCATTCTAGTGCTGTTTAAAAATTACAATAGCTCCTGAAACGATATTGCATGCTCGCATTGATATTAACACAGTCATATAGGCAGGGAATTCCCATAATTTAGTTGAGAAAAAAGTTGAGCTTCATACTTGTATTCTAATACAGACAGGCAATTAGATGTATAATAATGGAGAGATGCACAGATAATATTTACCAGAGCAGTCTCTCCAGGCTTGATCGCAGGTTCAACGCTGTCTCTCCCATAACTGTGTTGCAGAGATTAAGATCAGTATCCCGGTATCAAGTTACAAAATAATAAAATTCAGATGAGGGTGGTAAATCATGAATATATTTACCCCAGAGACAAACTTATGGCAGCTTTACCACAAAGATTTCCCAAAGAAACCAAACGTCGTGACAAAAAAATAAAAAAAAACCTCGCGTATGATTTTGTCTTCTACACGTCACCCACATGTAGACATGATTCACTTATTTTCGAAGGCATTTTTATAAACTGGCAACGAGACTTGAACTCAAATCTTTAATGTTGAATCACCTCTTTTAAAAGCTTAAGCTAGTACAGAAACGACACATTTATATATCTAAAATTTTGTTTTCGACATATTCATAGTTTCATACCCAATAACGCAGAAAATTTAATAAAAAATGGTGTTGAGCATTGAACTCAAGTTGCAAGAGCACCAATAATAAACTCACACTATTTGCCTCTGGCCATTTACCACTTCTAATCGATAAAAGCTGCATCCTTTGCTGAAGGGAAAAGTTTTTCCCTTCCATTCTGTTAATCATTCATATCATCAACAAATTTTTGGACTATAAGCAAGAGAAGTTGAATTGAAAAGCGAATAGAGGAAAAAGAAATAAATTCATTTCTTACCTAAGTGCCAAGTTACCCCAATAGCTGAGGTATCCTCCTCGGATATATCATCAATAGCAAACTGCAAATCAGTGCTGATTGCATTGATGAATTTCATGAAGAATTCTAGAATTGCCTTCACAAACAGAAGCATTAATCAGATAAAAGAACCAAAATAACAGATGCATTATTCAGATAAAAGAACTAAAATCTTGTCCGTTATACTATCCAGTACCATCTAATATTTCATTTTAAACATGTACTTGATGTTCAATATAAAAAATTAAGATGGAAAATAAAGCATTTACTTGCAGTGGCGGATATAGGATTTTACTCAATGAGAGCACTTCAGAATGCTGAAAACTGAAAAATTGCATTGATATTTTCAAAAAGCTGGAAAGTTGCCTATCGAAAAGTTGCTTAAACCGTGATTTTGTCACTGGCTTCACCGGCTTGAATATAGGTTGTTTAGTTAGCACGTTGAAATCCTCTGGTTGAATTTTCATTAGAAAAGGCATTTCTGAGTGATCAAAATGATAAAAAAAAAAGCTATTCTTTTGGAATTATCTCGAGCTTTTAGTTTTTAAAATCCATTTTTGACAGCACATAATCTTTTGGGACATCAATGCTCAGTCAAATATGAGACTTCAAATTCTAAAATCTAGTCCTCTTATTTTTTCCTTAATAATTTCTTATCAAATTTCTGGACTAGCTACATAATACATCAATCATTTTGAAAAACTCAAAGATTGGGCACTACAATAAGCATACCGATCAAACAAAAAAATAAAGTGATGGCATACTGATCAAACAAAAAAATACAATAATTTTATATTTTTAATTTAACACGAAAATTGAAAATTTCGATAAAAGAAACTAACTGATTTCCGAAATTTGATAGGTAAAGCAAAAATGGACGTAGTTATCTCAAGGATTATCTTAATAATTATACATAATCACTTACTTGAAAGTATTTGAGAGATAGAGTATAGAATAACTTCTAATGCAAACTAAAATTGAAAATCTCTGTTTCTGCTTAGGATTTACAACTACAGCTAAAACACTGAATAAATGCCTAGCGATTGCAATATCACATTACCAATTCATTCTAAAGGCCCTTTCTCTCTTTCCTTTCTGCTGTGTGACATAAAAAGGGATGAACAATCAGACAGAGAGGCTTTGAAGCAGCATCGCAGATTTATCTAGACATTTAATTTTTATTTTATTTTTTAAATTGAGAGAGGCCAATGGGATAGGCCTCTTTTGGGCCTAAACAAGTTTAAAATTGAGAGGGGGCCTTGGCCCCTTCTGGTCCTTTACAAGTCCGCCCCTGTTTACTCGTGTGATGTAGAACCAATGGACCAAGAAAGTTTACCCTGGTATTAATTTATACCATGACTGAAAATTTACTGGAGAAAAATCAATAATTTGTAGTTGTCAAATCCAACGTGTTTGAAAACCCAAAGAACTGTGTTCATATAGGCCCTATCCTAAGTAGGAAACAAAAGAATTAACCGAAAAGCTCCAAATTTGAAGAAACAACACAACATTATTTAAATTAAAGAAATTTCTAAAATCCGATAGCTTAAAAATAACTCTAGAATCTGACAATTAAAAGTAACCATCTAACTTCTCATTTACCGGAACTAATGCTAACATGGTGGCATTAGTGGAGGAAAGTATCTGCACTAAGAAACTAGCATGAGACCACATTACAGAACTGTTATCTACCTCCGCATTCTTGTGCACCAGTTTCTATTTTCCTACACACCTTCACAGAACTAGTGTCTGCCTCCTTATTCTTCAACTGACAGATACTGTATTCCTATTATGTTTCAATTCTCTTCAACGTAGGATTTTGAAGTTCTCATCAGCACCTCCTCCAAAACTTTACTTCCCTAGCTCAACCTGATCATCATGACATCACCACGTGAAGCAACCATGGCCAGTCTCGTCATTTTTAAGCCACTGTTTATCAACTAGTTCCTTCTTTATTTACAACTACGTAGGAGGTTTCTTCTATCTACTTTTTCCCAAGATGTTAACCATTATATTTATTTCTCTTCATAAAGGAAGAGTCTTTACCAAATTGGACTGTACTGACATGGTTATTCTTCAGTATGATTACATGACAATGCATATGTGAAATTCCCTGATATTTCTTTAGCAATGGTGATACTCCACATTGAACATACATTGGTTATTTTTCGCATTATACTATGCCGTCTACGAATCCGGAGAAAATAGTAAACCATTTTCCAATATTCAGTTTTTTCTTTTCTCTTTGCAAGGTAACTTTTGATGCATAGACTAAATTAAATTAAGATTTTGAGTATCATGTTATCCACTGCAAGAGCAAGGAACATTTCACAATCCTCTCTTCCTTTTCAAGTACCTAAAAATGAAGAATCAATACCATCTTCTCCCAAAAACTTTGGGACCAAACTATCATTTATAATGAAGAAAAATAATAATAATTTAATTAAATAGTTTTAATCTCAACATCTAAAACTTACTGTAATCTGTTTAAGTTTAGATGCCTTTTCGTGTGAACTAAGACCTCCACTAATTCTCCATATTTCTACGTTCCACAGTAAACAGGAAGTAATGCACTAGTTAAGCTATCGCTTTAATTTCAACATTTACTATCACTTGATAAAAAGCTTCTGAATACAGAAGCTCAAAATTATTAAAGTCTGTTATATTCAATCTAGTGTTCAAGAATAACGGATTTTGTGTCGAACACAGATTTGAATGTTCCCTAATAACTCATGAACACAACAACATGACTTTTAAGTCTTCTCTCCACTAAATTTGGACTTGGCTACAATAATTCTTTTCAGCCACTACAATTTGTTCCCCCAATAGCTCATTAATGTATTAAGGAGCATGTTTGGTCGTACGTAAATGCTAAAAAGAAGCAAAATGACGTCTTTTTGGGCCGAGAAAAGCCAAAAAGAAGCCATTTTTTGGCTTCCTCGTTAGCATATAAGACAGGCCAAACATCTCTTCAGTAACTTTTATCGAAACATGTTTGGATTTACTTACAAGTTACTTTTTCTTTAACTTCAAGTAAAACAAAGACAGTATTACAAGTTGGACCTGAAAAAAGCTCTCTCCTACTTGACTTACTTGTGAGTAAGTTCCATTAAGCTTATGCAAACACGCTCTAAACCTGAAGGCTGAAGCCAGAGCGAGAGCAAGATGTTGGAAATTGGTTTAAAATGTCGAGAAATTAACTAAGTGACTCCGTGTCAACTTGGCCAAATATACAAGACCCGACCCAATCCGTTTAGGCAAATTTGTTTGTCACTTCGACGCACGCTTCGGGGGCAACGCCCCCGGAATGGGGATCGACCTGCCCGGTCAGGTCGCGGGGGTCGAGGGGGCAGTGCCCCTCGTGGGGGCTCGGGGGCAACGCCTCCGGACAAAAATTCAGATTTATCTGTATGTTTAAAAGGTATATTTGGCATCTTAAAACCAATATCGAATGAATGAGAAATTACGAAAAAGGACAAAATCGGGTCAAATGTTTGACCATGCGATCGCACAGGTATGTAAACCTGCGATCGCTATATGGCTAAAATTTTAGCAGAGTGTATTTTGGTCCTTCCATGCGATCGCAGGAGGCAAAGCTTTGCGATGCATGGTTAATCTGGGCGAAGTCTTGTTCTAATTTTTGTGCTGTGCGATCGCAGCTTGGTTAAACCATGCGATCGCATAGATTTGCGTGAACAGACATGTCCTTTTGAAGAGTTGCACGATTTGGTTCATTCCTTTTCGTTTCCAACCAACTCTCCAACGTTAAAAAGGACTATGAACGTCCATTCTGTATATAGATTGATACAGAAACGATTGCAAACAAAAAAACACTCATACATTTCATTTTTGAACCAATTTTTTATTGCATTTAAGTTGCATAAAATCTGGTTTTCCATATCTTTCATCCATTGGAGTACAAAGCCATCCTTGGTTGGCTGTATTTGAGTGTTTGTTGTGCTACAAAACTCAAGCGAAACCGTTGTATCTTGGGAGTCATTTGCCAAAGACCGAAAGCACCTTACGGGGCAATTTTGACTTAAGGAGAAAGAGTTCAACTCTTGCGGTTTACATTTTCATCCTTTCCAGATTTTCGGTTCTTGATTCTTATTATTTTGGGTCACTTCCACAGAATCCCGCCAACACAAGAGAATGCTCAAATGAAGAAAAGTAAATACTAACCTGGCGACCAACAAATGGTCGAGGAAAGATAAGGTCCTCATACACACAATTCTCAGCGATAAGGGTTTCCACAGAGACCAAATCACGGCGATTGATTCCTTGATAAAATTTCCTCACAACACTCGATGCCGACTCGATTATAGCAGCATCATCGGGAGGAGAAGTAATCACCACCGTTGGATTATCACTGCTCTGTATGACCCATTTCTTTATTTGAGGAGAAGTGATTTTTCTTGTACAATTATCGACAAGAGAATTAGTATTAGTACTAATGGTGATTGTGGGAGTATAAGCATGGAGGTTTGTTTTGAGATTGGCAGCTGGAGAAGATGAGATGGAAAATGTGTGAATCATGGTGCGCTACTAGCTCAGTTAGCCGGGAATCATATGTATAACTCGTGAGGTCACGTAGCACGTGCCATACTTTTGATAATAATCATAAATTAAAGTGACAATAATCATAAATTAAAGTGACGAAGATTTTGGAGATAATCGTTGGAATATGATGATCGATTGAAGAAATGGATTAAGAAGATGAGTAAATTTTGGAGATGGAAGAGATAAAATTAAAGACGTAGTGACACACGTACGTATTTTTTTCTTTTCGTAGTGAAGAAAACTTCGTCGTAATAATTTCATAACTGATTTTAATGGATTGACGAGTTGAGAAGAATGAAAGAAAGAGAGAGTTTTGTCTGAGGGGAGTTTGATTTTGATGAATATGAAGAATAATATAGAGAAATATAGGAATTGAGCAGAAGATATGTGTTTTGGTTTGTGAAGATGAAGACGTAGTGATAGACAAAAAAGTACTTTTTTTGTGTTTGTAGCGGAGTAAATTTATTTACGGTCGATAATTATGTTATTAACAACTTGAATGTAGTATGGTGTGGTCAATAAGAAAATGATGAATTTATTTATTTATTCTACAAGATAAACCATGAAATTGAAAAAAAAAAAAAAATTATCATTTTTTTGAAGAAAAATCCTCTCTGGATGCTTTGAAGTAGTTTATAAAAAAAACTTTGCAATCTTGTTGAGAAATTAAAACATGCATAGGTTATGGGTTCACAATTTATTGAAGAAGATAATGATGTTAGTTGTGTCTTTTAAGTGATTGTGTTCCGCTAGATTTTTGATCGGGCACTACAATTTTTGTGTGCTACATCATATTTTAATTGTAATGAAAGTCTTCAATTTTTACTTATTATTATATGTATGTCTCTAACTTTTTTTTTGGATCTCATTCCTATAATCAATTTTCAATTAATTAGCACATGTTGTCCTTGATAACAACTTTTATTCAAATATTATGTAGTGTGCTTTGAAATTAGGGGCAAATATTTTTTCAAATTTTTTTATTTGTTATTTTTTTTCTTTTTTGAAAATACAAGGGGACAAATAGTTATTTAATGCATTCCTAAAGAAATTTTTGGACAGAAACAGTCACCAAGAATAAGTTATGCTAATTACTAAAAGATTGATGATAATAATGTAATAAAAAAAAGTTATAAACATAAGTACGACAATGAACAAAAATTGAGAATTTTTATTGTAGTTAAAATTTGGTGCAGTAAAAAAAATTATAGTGTGAATATACTTATTCTTTTTTATTATGTAGAAAAATAGAAAATATACGGGGGAAAAAATCCTACTTTGAGGGTGTATTTACAACTTGCACACCATATTTCATAAGATCAATCAATATTTTACTTATTAATACGATTAAAAAAAATATTTTACTTATTAATAATAAATCATCATATATATTAAGTTACGTAAGCATTTACATATTATTTTATTATTCTTCAAAATTCTAATTTATATTACTCTTTTATCAACAAAATATTTTCAATCCCTTGTCTAATACGATGTTTCTATTCTCGTATCGAAGCAGAATGTTTGCAATTATTGTCGTCCAAGGTGAAACGACTATTATAAGAGTTCAGATCTATTATCTCAAAAACATGTTCTATTAAATGTCTCTCCAATGAAAATCTTATACATTATCAATAAAAATAAGTATGAATGCATTAAATATTGTCCATATTAATCTCCTTATATATTTATTTGATGATATGTAAGATTTTCATTAGGGGGACAGCTAAGGGGACATATTTTTGGGACAGCAGATCTGAACTCCTATTACAATTATCCACTTTTTTTCAACTTAAAAAATTTTCAAAAATAATTAGAAAAAATAAAGGAAAACATTTCCACCACCCCTAACACCCATTCTCATCCCAACGGCCAATTACCACCACCCAATGCAAACATACATCCATTGTCGACACCACCATCTTCTTTACGCACTTTCTTACACTACCAAAAATCTCTTCTCCAACAGTTGGGAAATATGGGGATTTAGGAAGATGAAGATTTTCATTTTTCATTTTTTTAATTGATTTTTAAAATTATGTATCTGCTCTTTCGGCTCTTTGAATGTCACAACTAACGTATTTTTTTATGAGTATCTTCCAAAGATCTTTCGACCATTTAATTTCTCGAAGGCTTGGGACAGCACTTCCAAAATTTAGGATATGTTTGGTGAAGTTTAAAAGTAATATTTTAAAAAAAATTTAAAAATTTTGATAAAATATATGGTTGAAAAGTTAATAAAATTTGTAAATTTTACAAAATATATGGTTAAAAATAAATTTAAAAAAAATAATTTATTTTAAATCCAACCAAACATACACTTAAAAGTTAAGATCCGTATAACACTTTTTAAATGATAAATCATATTTTGTCTGATCTGTTATAATATTATATAATATTTATATGTAAATGACTATTATGCCCCTAAAGCCTTTATAAATAGAGGACTCCAGTTATTAATGAAATTCATTACTTTCAGTGCATTTTCTCTCTCTCCAATTTTCCTCTATTTCTCTTTAGATTTATAACATGTTATGTGCACGAAGACTCTAGCCAAATTAAACAAGAAATATTCCTCAACCGAATTGACAAAGCTATGGCCAACATCACAAAACTTGAGTTTGTTGCCCTCGACGCTGATCAGGAAAAAATTATCTATGATGGACACTTGACGCTGACATCCACCTTATCTCAAAAGGATTGGGTGAAA
Source organism: Forsythia viridissima (assembly GCA_030279155.1). NCBI lineage: Eukaryota > Viridiplantae > Streptophyta > Magnoliopsida > Lamiales > Oleaceae > Forsythia > Forsythia viridissima. Next base: position 8,570,732 of record CM059038.1, read on the forward strand.
CGATAAAAGAATTAAACAAAGAATCCCTGCAGGATCGTGCAAAAGCGCTTATTTTTCTCCGTCACCATCTCCATGATGGATTGAAAATTGAGTATCTCACTGTGAAGGATCCACAAACTCTTTGGACAAATATCAAATAGAGATTTGATCATCTAATGACCATTGTCCTTCCCAACACCCGTTATGAATGGATACATCTCCGCCTACAAGATTTTAAAACTATCAATGAGTACAATTCCGAACTATTCAAGATATCTTCAACATTAAAGCTATGTGGAGAAAATATCATTAAAGATGATATGTTGGAAAAGGCTTTTTCCACTTTTCATGCCTCAAATGTGTTCCTGTATCAGCAATATCGTAAGCATGGTTTTAAAAAGTACTCTGAACTGATATCTTGTCTTTTAGTTGCTGAACAAAACAATGAATTGCTAATGAAAAATCATGAGCTACGCCCAACTGGCTCCACGGCATTGCCTGAAGCAAATACAATATTATATCATAGACATGGACACGGACGCAGACAAGAACCTAGACGTGGGTGTGGATATGGTCGTGGACATGGAAATGAACGTGGTCGCTATCGTAAAAAAAATAATAAGCAACACTATCAGCAACAAGATGGCAACTTTAAGAAACCTATCATATTAAAAAAGAAGCGCGTAGAAAGTTGCTATAAATGTGGAATGAAAAGACATTGGTCTCGTACTTGTTGTATGGCAAAACATCTTGTGGATCTTTACCAATAATCAATCTAAGGAAAAGGCACAATTGAGACAAATTTTGTTGATTATTTAATTGGTGTAACTCATTTAGATGTCTCTGATTTTGTCATTAATGGTACTAATAATGTTGGGAATACTGTAATGGAAAATATTGATTAGTTTATCACACAGTCTTGTTTTAGCAAGTTTATGTTACAATTAATTTTGTTGTTTTTCTTTAAATTTTAAGACTTGTATTATTAATCTATTTCATGGTTAATCAAAGTATTTCTTTATGTTTTAAATTTTTTTTGTTGTATACTTCATTTCTAAAAGATCTATTTGATTATAAATTTAGGATGAATTATCGAGATTTTTGTTTAGCCGATAGTGCAGTTTCGCATACTATTCTTCAGGACAAAAAGTATTTTCTAGACTTAATGCTCGCAGAAAATAAAGTTATTCTCATAGCAGGTGAATCGAATATCATTGAAGGCTCTGGAAAAGCTTATAATATTTTATCAAATAATACAAAATTATATATTGATGATACACTTTATTCTAATCAATCTCAAAGAAATTTGATATGTTTCAGAGATATACGCTGCAATGGATATCACATTGAGACAATGGAAGAAAACGGTATTGAATATCTTTGCATAACTTTTATTGTGTCTGGCCAGAAGAGGATACATGAAAAACTCACAGCACTACCTTATGGGATATATTATATAGTTATAAAAACAATTGAAATAAATACTGTTGTGAACCAGAAGTTCATTGATCCCAAAAGTCTAGTACTTTGGTATGATAGACTTGGACATCCGGAAATTACAATAATGCGACGAATAATTAACAATTCACATGGACATCCTTTAAAGAATCAGAAGATTCTTTTACTTGATAATTATCCATGTGTTGCTTGTTCGCAAGGCAAGTTAGTCATTAGACCCTTATCTGTAAATGTTAATTTTGAATCTCTCACTTTTCTAGAAAGAATTCATGGAGATATATGTGGGCCGATACATCCACCATGTAGACCATTTCGATATTTTATGGTTTTGATCGATGCATCAACAAGATGGTCTTATGTTTGTCTACTTTCAACAAGAAATGCCGCTTTTGCTAGACTACTTGCTCAAATCATAAAATTGCGAGCTTAATTTCCTGAATACTCAATCAAGAAATTCGTCTTGATAATGCTGGTGAATTTAGATCCCAAGCATTTGATGATTATTCTATGTCAATTGGAATTGACGTTGAACACTTAGTTGCACATGTACATATACAAAATGGCTTAGCAGAATCATTTATCAAACGACTGCAGTTTATTGCCTCGCCATTACTTATGAGAACATAACTCTCAAATTCTGTTTGGGGTCATGCTATATTACATGCTACATCATTGGATCGTATAAGACCAACTGCTTATCATTAGTATTCACCTTCATAACTTGCACTTGGTCAAGAACCTAATATTTATCATTTACGAGTATTCGGCTGTGCAGTGCAAGTACCAATCTCACCACCATAGTATACTAAAATGGGTCCCTAGCGAAGACTTGAAATTTATGTGGGATTTGACTCACCCTCCATCATCAAGTATCTTGAACCTTTAACAAATGATCTATTTACTGCATGATTTACAGATTGTCATTTTGATGAAACAAAATTTTCAACTTTGGGAGTTGCAAAGCTACATTCTCAAGATCAACGTAAAATTTGTTGGAATGAACCAACATTATCTCACTTTGATTCCCGAAGTAATCAATGTGAGCAAGAAGTTGAAAATATCATTTACCTACAAAATGTTGCAGATCAATTGCCTGATGCATTTGTTGATACAAAAAAAAGTAACAAAGTCATATATCCCACCAGTAAATACTCCTGCAAAAATAGATGTTCCTATAGGACAATCTGCGGTAACAAGTGACCCACAAATACGTCAAAAACGTGACCGACCTGTTGGTGTTAAAGACTTGGTACCTCAAAAAAGAAAGGTACAAGAGAAAAACCAACATAAAGAGGTTGATCAATCAAATCTTGAAAATATAGTTCCTGAAGAACCACAAGTGTCCGAAAATCATGAAATTTCAATAAATTATTTGTTATCCCATAAATTATGAGAACGAAATGATATTGTTATGAACAATATTTTCGCCTTTAACATAGCTCTTAATATTGTACAAAGTGAAGAGCCTGAACCACAGTCTGTACGAGCTGTCAAAAGATAAATGATTGGCCAAAATAGAAATAAGCCATACACACAGAATTAAATTCTTTGGAGAAACGCAAAGTATTTTGACATGTAGTCCGAACCCCTGAAAATGTTATCCCTGCAGAATACAAGTGGGTCTTTGTAAGAAAACGAAATGAAAACAATGAAATTATTCGGTACAAAGCCCGACTTGTAGCACAAGGTTTCTCACAAAGACCTGGAATCAATTACGATGAAACATATTCTCCCGTAATGGACACAATAACATTTAGATTTTTAATCAGTTTAGCTGTATGACAAAAGCTTGATATGCGCCTCATGAATGTATAAAGTGCCTATTTGTGTGGTTCACTTGATAGTGACATATACATGAAAGTTCTTGAAGGACTGAAAGTGCCATAAGCACATAATTCATGCAAAAGGGATATGTTCTCAACCAAATTGCAAAGATCATTGTATAGATTAAAACAATCAGGACGAATGTGGTATAATCATCTTAGTGGATATTTATTGAAAAAAGACTATAAAAATGATGATATCTGCCCATGTATTTTTATAAAGAAAATAAATACTGAATTTGCAATTGTAGCAGTTTATATTGATGACTTAAACATTGTAGGCACTCCTGAAGAGATCTACAAATCTGTCGAGTATTTGAAAAATGAATTTGAGATGAAAGATTTGGGAAAAACCAAATTCTGTCTCGGTTTGCAAATTGAACATTTTCAAGAAAGATTATTTGTTCATCAATCATCATATACAAGAAAAAGTATTGAAACGCTTTAATATTAATAAAACGCATCCACTAGCATCTTCTATGGTCATTCGCTCACTTGATGTGAAAAATGATCTCTTTTGCCCACTCAAAGATGGATAAAAAATTCTTAGTCCTGAAGTACCATACCTTAGTGCAATTGGAGCACTGTCTTATCTTGCAAATTGCACTTGACTAGACATAGCATTTTCTGTAAATCTACTTGCAAGATATAGTTCTAAACCAACTCAAAGACATTGGAATGGTGTTAAACATATCATTCGTTACCTGAAAAGTACTATATATATGAGATTATTTTACTAAAAAAAAATTGGGTGTTCCTTAGTAGGGTATACAGATGCAGGTTATCTTTTTGATCTACACAAAGAAAGATTACAATCAGGATATGTGTTTACACGTGGAGGAACAGCTATATCTTGGTGATCTGTAAAACAAACCTTAACAGCAACATCATCAAATCATTCTGAAATTATTGCAATCCATGAAACAAGTAGAGAATGTGTGTGGCTGAGAAATATGACCCATCATATACAAGCATATTGCGGATTACTTTCAACAAAAGAGAGTCCAACAATACTATATGAAGATAATGCAACTTGTACTGCACAACTCAAAGGAGGCTACATTAAAGGGGATAAAACAAAACATATTTCTTTAAAATTTTTCTATACCCATGAATTTCAAAAAAATGGTGATATAGATATTCAAAAAATTCGCTCAAATGATAATGTGACAGACTTATTCACCAAGGCATTATCGACATCTACATTCAATAAATTGGTATGTGAGATTGTGATGCGTCGACTTATAGATCTCTAGTGATCAATATCAGGGGGAGTAGATGTACTCTTTTTCATTCGTCCAGTTTGATCCCACTGAATTTTTCTACCAAGGTTTTAACGAGGCAGTATCACAATACTCCAAGTTAACTGTACACTTTTTGTAATTGTTGTACGAATAGTCATTTAAGGGGGAGTGTTATAATATTATATAATATTTAAATATAAACGACTATTATGCCCCTAAAACATCTATAAATAAAGGACTCTGGTTATTGATGAAATTCATTCATTCATCGCTCTCTCTTTCTCTAATTTTCCTCTATTTCTCTTTAGATTTATAACATGATCCACATTTATAATTTTGGGTGTCAAAGGTGTCGAGAGGTCACTGAAAAGAAAAATTTATGTATTACCAAAATAAGGGAATTTGGTCCCTAATCTATGTCCCCAGTACGAAAACGGTCTTTCACATTTGTTTTTTAGCACAAAAATCTATAACATGTGTATTTTAGTGCGTAATTAGTCCTTATTTGATAAAAAGACAAATATACCATTAATTTTGACTAGAGAAAATTGTAATTGGAATGTTAACATTTGTAAAAAAATACAAATATATCTGATAATTTTATTTTTTTTATAAAAAATTAAAGAAAATTAACGATTTTTTTTAGTTAACACTTTATTGACCAAATTGATTATATACTAAATTGTTTTGAGTATTTTACTAACTATTATAAAATAACTAAAATTTAAGCTTATAATTATTGAAAAATATGTTATATAAATTATTTTATTATTAAGTCATTATATTATTTGAAATTTAAATTTTTATTTTATCACTTCAACATAAAAAGAAAAATAACTTTGTTAACAACTTGATATTCAAATACTTTTATTTAATTGAGTTATTTGTTATTAACTTCAAATATTAGAGCTCCAATTGTATTCTTCATATTTTAATTTATCTTTCAAAAATAAAAAACACATAATGTATAAATTAAATTTTATTTTTTATTTTTTTGTTAAAAAAAACATAATAAGATTAATTCAATGTCATAAAATTATATACGTCATTTTGTTATTTATTTAACTTAATTTTTATTCAAGTTTTTCACCTCATATAGCACTTACATATACTTAAAACACAATAATTTTTCAATTTTCTCATATGAAAAATTTAATTGACACGAATATAGTAATATATTTAGTATATTAAATTAAATATTATTTAATAAATATATCGGATACTTTTTACAAATATTAGAAATTTAATTACAATTTTTCTAAGAAAAATTGGCCCAAAACGTCCCTAACATATAGACCCAATGTTTAAATCATCATTACTTTTCAAAATTTGGCAATTACATCCATCACCTATCCATTTAGTGCTCAAATCATCATTTTGAACGGAATTCATCCAATATTCCGTTAAACCTTTGAAATTTTGGCGCAAATGGTCCCTAACGTTTATGTTTTGGCAAACAAATCCATAACTTATGTGTTTTGGTGCGAAATTGGTCCTTATGGAATGAAAAAAATAAATATACCCTTAGTTTAATTAGAAGAAATTGTACGTGGATTCCTAATCATTACAAAATGTGCAAATAAGTCCAATACTTTTATTTTTTATAAAAAAATTTAAAAAACTAATGAGTTTTTTTTTTTGAATTAACACTTTAGTAATAAACATGTCAAATAAAATTATTATTTTTATCATTAAGTAATAAATATATTATTTAAAATTAAAATTTTTATTTTATTGTTGTATAAAAAAATAACTTTATCACAAACTTGATTTTCAAATACTTTTATTTAATTGAGTTATATATTTATTAATTACAAATATTAGAAATCCAACTATATTTTTTATATTTTACTTTATCGTTTTATTTTCGTTCAAAAATAAAACACATAATGTGTAAATTAATTTTTATTAGTATTTTTATTTTAAATAAAAATGTAATAAGATTAGTTCAATGTCATAAAATTATATACATCATTTTGTTATTTATTTAACTTAATTTTTAAAGTAAAGAGGAAGAAAAAAATTTATAAGTAAAGAGAGAGAAAAATGATTTCTCACAGTGCTTCTCTCTCTTTAAATATATTTATTACTTAATAATAAAAATAATAAATTTATTTGATATGCTTATTACAAAAGTTTTAATTCAAAAAAAAAAATCATTAGTTTTTTTAATTTTTTTTATAAAAAATAAAATTATTGGACTTATTTGCACATTTTGTAATGATTATGAATCCACATACAATTTCTTCTAATTAAACTAAGGGTATATTTATTTTTTTTCATTCTATAAGGACCAATTTCGCACCAAAACACATAGGTTAGGGTTTTGTTTGCCAAAACATAAACGTTAGGGACTAATTCCACACTAAGGATAAAAGTTAAAGACTATTTGTACCAAAATTCTAAAAGTTTAACGGAATATTGGATGGATTCCGTTCAAAAGTATGATTTGAGCACTAAATAGATAGGCGATGGATGTAATTGTCAAAATTTGAAAAGTAATGATGATTTGGGCACTGATTCTATACATTAGGAACGTTTTGGGCCAATTTTTCTTTTTCTAATTAAAATTAAGGACATGTTTTTTGTAAATAAAGACTAATTGTTTATTAAAATATATAAATTAAAGATTTTTGTGTGAAAAAATAAAATTTAGGAATCATCTCCGCACTTACAAAAGTTTGGAGATCATTTGCGCCGATTTCCCCCAAAAATAAATTGCAAAATTCAAAGAAGTAACCACTAATGCACCGCCACGTGTACAATGAATTCTAGGGGTATTTGGTACACCACGTTCCTTCTTTTCCTCCCAGTCACCGCCACAAATCGTCCGCTCCTTTTCGCCGAGAGCAACGAACAAAAATTCGTCTATCTCTCTCAAACAATCACACAGTCGAAAAACCCACAAAATAATATAGAAGAAAATGGCATCATTTGCAGAGGCGCCACCTGGAAACTCAAAGGCAGGAGAGAAAATTTTCAAGACCAAGTGTGCCCAGTGTCACACTGTTGAAAAAGGCGCCGGTCACAAACAAGGTATAAAATTTCGTTCTTGGTTAAATCTGATCTGTCCCCCAAATTATTGGAACAAGGCTTGGTTTGTTATTTTGTTGTTAAATTATCTGATCTTTTGTACACTTTTTTTTATATAGTAGTTGATTGAAGTCTTTGAAAAATCAAAATTTTCTTCATTTATATATTTGGTTTTCTTTTGTTTTTATGAAGGTTATTTTTCTGGGTTTTTAATATACAGTTCTAATTGTTAGATAGTTGAGATCCGAAGCTGGAACTGTGAAGATCTTTCAATTTTCTTCAGTTATAGAATTTTGATCTCTTCATTGAACAGGATACAATATTATGTTGTATTTTTTTCTTGGCTAGTTTAGGATAGATTGGGTGGGAAAGAAGAACAATAAGAAGATTTTTTGATGCTTTAGTGTAGCTGAAGATTGTTTAATTCTCATACAAATAGGCGTCTATAAGCAAACCAAAATTATGAGGGGCAATTGAAAATAATTGCATTGGTGTTTTTTTGAGCGGAAAATTGGTGGCTGTGTATTTAAATACTAGACTGAAAATAAATGAAGTCCAAAAGGGTATCCACTACCTTTTGCAAAATGGTTGTAGCTTGTCTGATTAGCTAGTTGGGTGAGGCAACTAGCTTACAAGGCGATGATATAGAGATCCGTCAGTTCATGGTCGTTACCACCATTTTGGCCAACTATGGATAAATCATCAGATTTACTTTCCTCATTTAATTTTTTGAACTGGACTGACTATGTCTCCATTCATTAATTCAGACGAACCTCTTGGTAATATGAGCTGTAAAGTTCTTGATATGTAAAAAGGGAATAATTGAAATAAGGAAAAAGAAGAATAATAAAGATTAGAGTGGGTGTGGGCGTACACTCTATTTGAGAAGTATCCCAAATTATGTTCAACTGGATGTTATTGAGGAACAGTTATGGCATATACGGTATACCATCTGCTAATGGGTTTGTGAGTTTTAGGTACCGTACAATAAGGTTTCGTTGTGGATAGAGTATTTTACTGAATTTTAATAGATTTTCGTTTTTTTTCTTAGAATTTGAATGACCCTTGTGCGTGGATGCATTCCTTTTATTGTCTATAAATGAAGGAGAAAAGGATAAAGACTGTGCATCAGGTTGATTCCTTTGATGTTGATAGATGTGTGTCTATATGTATGGTTTTTTTCAAAAATATTCCTCAAGTCCCGTAGGTTTGATCCTTTAGAATTTGACCCCTTTTCTCATTGAGCAAAGGGCGAGAAGTCAATCTGATTGATTTTTATGATCAAAAGTAATATGTGAAATCATTGCCATTCCATTATTAGGATGGTACTACCTCTTTTTTTAGACTCATTGCCATGCCATTTTATCAAAGTTAGGTTAGTATCATAACTAAACCAGAAAAAACCTCAGTAGGAATCAGAATAAAGGAAAAAAAAAATACGAGATGGAAGAGAGAAAGGAATCTTTCTGCTGTCGGGCTTGATACCATTGTTTCCTTGCCTGAAAGAAGACACCCATAAAATTGAGCTGCAAAGAAATCAAAAGTCAGTGTCCCTGTTGATTATTATAAGAGAATTTTGTCTTGCTTTGAAATGCTCCAATACTCTTCCCTTCTTATTATTATTTCATTCTTTTCAATGTCCAGCAGCTCTACTTACAATAGCTTCAAACTTGTTCTACATCTTTACCCATATCATCTGCTGCCACATTAAATTGTTGTAGTAGATATAGCAAATAGTTGTTGATGGTAAAACTGAAATAATTTTCCAACTCTCAAGCTTTTGTTTCTGCTGTTTGTGTAATCTGATGAAATGCATACACCTTCAGGTCCCAATTTGAATGGTCTCTTTGGAAGGCAATCTGGAACAACGCCTGGTTATTCCTACTCTGCTGCTAACAAAAACATGGCTGTTAATTGGGAGGAAAAGACACTGTACGATTACTTGCTGAACCCCAAGAAGGTACAAATCTGTTTAGACCATATTTAATTTAATGTCTTTTGCCATTTTTGTTTTCCCTTGTGTAGTTATGTTTATCTTAAGATAGTAATCTAATTGATGCCGAGTAAGTACAATTTGCATCACATGGAGCATCTTGTATTTGCTTCATTCGTTGCAGTCTTCTCGCAGCTGGTTGGTGAAGTTACAAGAAAGATCCTCCTTTATTTATGGATGCACGTGATTTGAATAACATGGGATACTCTATTCACTTTTCGATCTTGTTCACTCAATTGATTTGATAAATTATGAATATATAGGCATACCTGTTTGAGAGCTAGACCTCTGACAAAACGATTTTGAGGTCAGTGTCCTACAAAGCGGACAAGATATATACCAAAAAAAAAAATAAAAAAGGAAAATTTTGTTTCAAACTAGGCGGGATAAATAAGAAACTATTTGCTCACGTATTGAGTTAAGAGGAGGTCAACTTGTGTGTATCGAGCCTTTGAAACCTTTGCACTACTCCCTTGTGAACATTATTTAAAGATGTAGTTCGGCTCGTCTGAAAACCAGCGTATAGTCGGTGGCAAGGCAAGGCTATGGAAGATAAAATAACTGTATCATAATAGATTTTGGTGACAGTTTCATCTCATGATATAGTAGTAATAGGAGGAAAAGCATTTTTCCTGAATCCTCCAAATCTCCAATCCTTCATATTAAGGAGTTGAAGACTAAATTTAAATAAATAAATGTGTCCCCTATCCCTCTCTCGCAACTTAAATTTCTAGATGAGATGGTTCAAGATAGGTCTCGAGATCAAGTCTTGCCATCACCCACTTTTGGATAAAAAAGATGAATCTGGCTTGCATATAAGGGGGTATGTTGAAGACTAAATTCAAATAAATGTGTGTCTACTCTATGAACATCTTAATCTTTTCCCCGATATGTTTCACTGTAAAGTTCTATTACGTCAAGGTGGTTCAATTATTTCTTCATGGGCAATAACTCGAAATCTTTACTTTTATAATTTACACATTTCTTCTTTCCTTGTTGCATTAATGTTGGACCTTAATGCATTTCTTTTTATGCAGTATATACCTGGAACGAAGATGGTTTTCCCAGGACTGAAGAAACCACAAGATCGTGCTGACCTCATTGCATATCTGAAAGAGTCTACAGCGCAATGAATGTTCGACTCTTCTTTCTGTACTTCTCCATTTTGCAGTTGTGAGAGATAATATGCTTTATTCGGCGAAGACATTTTTTTTTTTTTTTTTAATAAATAGATCATTGAATGGTCTACTGTATTGTAGTCATTGCCTCTTTTAGAGAGGTGTTGCCCCTGGCGAACTGAAATTCCAATTGAACTTCAGTACATTCTATAACAGCATGAATAGATTGGCTTGAACACTGCCGGCTATTTGTTGTCGTCAAATCTTATTTGCTGATTATCATTTTCAATGTGTGTGCCTGTGTTTATAGAAAACAGATCCTTGACACTAGGCGTGTACGAGCTAACAAGTGAATTTGGAAGGAACTTAGATGTAACTAGAGGTGTCAACTGGGTCGAAGTGGTATGGTTTTGGAGAGGTACGTGCCAGGCCTATGTGGTTTTACAATATTCTCAGCATTTGTGTTTGCTTTTGTAATGGGTCTGGGATGGCTGACACAGCCTGGGCTAGCCATGGTCCCCTGTGACGGAGCCCAAAGTTGGGCTAGGCCTATTCTCTGAGTAGCTTGATACATTTTAACACCTCTTATAACAAACGACATAATCAATAGTTTCAGTCGTGCACTCCCATATTCCATTCTCTTTGAAGAATTCCTTTCAATTAAGGTACAAAAAATACCAGTTAAGTGTTTGTTTGGTAGAGTTTAAAAGTAGTTTTTAGGAGATTTTGAAAAAAATTGGTGAGATGTGTGATTGAAAAGTTGTTAAAAATTATGGGTCTTATAAAATGTGGTTAAAAATGAGTTGGATAAAAAAAGAATTTAAAAAATACTCTTCAAAACAGGTGCTGACTGCTGAGGCATAAAAATTGTTGAACTAGGTCTTTCCCAAACATGAGTTTGGAAATGCTCATTCTGTATATCTACTCGTTAATCTGTGCATGAGCTTCTAGGCTTTGATTATCCTTTGTTACTAGGCATATGAACAATGAATTGTCTTCTTATTATTCATCAATCAGATAGATAAATCAGTTGAAAGAATTTTTCAAAGAACAAGTGATCCCCTCTCTCACTACTAACTCATCTAATGAACTCTACAACCATTGTGTTTATACCAATTAACAAAAAAGTAATAATTTAAAGAAAGAATTTCTAAATTGAATTGAAGCAGGAGAATCAAGAATCGTTGGTCACCAGACGCTCGAAAATGAGTACCCCATCTTCTCAGTGAAGAAGGGCCTTTCGAACAAAATCAACAGAAATATGTCTTCTTCTTCTTTTTTATACGCTCGTTCGAGTCCTTCCTTTATCTAAAATAAATTCATGATTTTTTTCTATTTCTTTCGGACTTGGCCGATGAACAATTCACCTCAATTCCTTTTTATAAGAATCCAAGACTGAATCGTCAATGGATAAATAGGATTCTCTTGAGCCTCTCCTTTATATAAAGCTATTCCAAGCAAGTCCCATTTTCATACACAAGTATGCCCAAGAAAGGAAAGTTTTTCTTCCAAAGACTTTTCTGTCTCATAATTAGTCTCCAGTACTGCTTGGCCGCAAGCGCTTGACTTACAATAAAACCATTCTAGATATGCGATTATTTTTTAACCAGCACCCCCTTTTGGGTATGCAAGTACTAAGAGCCCTTTCACTACCATCCAATAGACATCATCTGGCAGGGTCTTGTCGGTATTTTCAGCACCTATCAAAGTCATGTAATCCTTGTGTACTTGTTATCGAAGTAACACCCTTTTTCAAATTCGATGCTTTACTTTCAGGTCATTAGGACTCCTGACGCTCACCACGAGCTTCCACGTAATAGACATTGTTACTTCTTTCAATCTTTTGTTGGGAAGGCCTTGGCTGCACGAGGCCGGTGTAGTTGCGTCTACCTACCAAAAATGTTTCAAAATAGTAACAGCGCATGTGTGATATTCCATTCAAAATAATAATTGCATATGTTTGATATTATATTGATCCAGTTTAGACAGCTTCACTAAAGCAGGAAATTGACAAGAGCCCTATATTCTATATAAAAAAAAAAAAAAATTAAAAAATATCATTTTTTTTTCAATTTTCTAAGTACTTCATTTTCGTTAAATTTTTATTAAAAAATACTTTATTTTCATTAACATCAGTATTTTATAGTTTACATCTTTTTATAATTTTTTTAAAAAATATATGTGTTACTACCAGATTTCGTTAAGGTCTCTACGTCAGCAGATGCCCAGAAAAGCCCTATATAGGCCCAAGTTAGGCCTCACTAAAGCCTTATAGGCCCAGCGAGGGCCTTCTGGATTCATAAAGGTTTTAGATACCTAGCGAGGACTTCGTGGACACATTTAAGGCACATCAATATATTAGATTCCTGAATCAGAGTATAGCTAAGCCCATGAAGGGCCTCGACGTTCATGGCCGACCCAAGGAGTTTTGCGGGGCTTCGTATCCATCGTAATTAGCAGGCAGCACAATATTCCAAAATGACTAGAGAAATGTTTAAAGAAAGATTGCGTTAGATTGGCACACGAATTCTCACAAGGAAAGCAAATATTAATCTCCTAAAAATCAGGCAACGTGATAAGGGAAACCAAATCAAATAAGGGCTAAAATCTAGGAGATTGTATTGATAACTAATCATTCTTATCTCATAAGGAATGATGATCCAATCAGATATCTAATTGATTATTTTCCTAAATCAATTATGACTATGATGTTATAAATACAACATTTCCGGTTGTTCTAAAGTACGCATTATGTTCACCCTAAAATTCTGGTCAAATCTCTGCTTGCTTACCCTTCCCACACCCAATTATTTTTATTCCCCGTATACTATTCCATATACCGACAGTTGACTTGATTATCGGAGTACCAACAATCGACAGAACCTTTTTCTCTGGTGATTTTGGTGCCTAACGATCGTCTTAGTGTGCAAGTAACATACATGTTGGCAGATGATTAATTAGAGACCTGTTGACACGTGGATAGTGTAGGAACCTTCAGAATATAAATTTGAGGCCTTCGCAAGACAATCAGAATGGAAGACTCTTTCTAGCGCGTAGAAACTAGTCAGCTCCTACTTCCAGCATGTTTGACAGGTTAGGGGTGAGATCCTCCATAGCACCACATCTACCGGCGCACAGCAGGCACAGTGAGCACAGCGAGGCCCGTACAGAAAGGATGAAGGATCCGAAGCTTGTCCCTGCGAGACTCGATGATGAAAAAGAAAGGTTAAGGTGCCATGAAGATGATGATGACAAGAACTTCCCATTCACCAACTTCATGAAGGCCATGGAGCTCACCGTTAACTTCAGAATGCCCATATGGAAAAATATAACGGGAGAGGAGATCCTACGAATCATCACATCAATGTGTATAAAACGAAGCTCCAAGGTAACTCCCTCACAGTGAAGTGCAGAAATTTCCATACCACCCTCACATCCGATGTGAAGATGTGGTACAATAAACTGAAACCGGGAAGCATAAGAAGCTGGCCTCAACTCAAACAGGTATTTATCAACGCTTTCATTGGCAACCGGACAATGATGGCCAATATTGTCAAACTCCACGACACTCGGTAGAGGGAGGGAGAGTCGATGAAGAGCTATTTCAAGAGGTTCAGTGTCGTCATCAATAAGATCGAGAACGTCACTGATGAGAAGGCTTTGGACGCGCTGGTGACCGAACTTCACATGTGCACCTCCTTCTGGAGAGATGTCCAAAACAATCAAGCCAAAAACTACAGCTAGCTAGTAGACTTGATCCAGCAAGAAATCTGATCTGAAGAAACGATCGAGAATTAGAAAAGAGCAGAAAAAGACAAAGGATCACTATCGAAGGGAGGGACGGCGCTCCCCAGAACCTCGCTTCAATCATTTTCGAGAAAAGTGTTTTCTCGAGCCGCAGAACAACCGTTATAGAATATTTAACCAGATAGAGACAATTCGGCCCCTCGCGCCGAACTACCCGTAGCAGTTCTCCTGCCAGTTGTTCCTCCACCCAAGTTCTGTCGTATATACAAGATCGGGTGCATAACACTGAAGATTGTCCCAATGTAAGTGAACTGATCAACCGTGGAAATCAGGAGCAAGGAGAGGGGAATCGACTAGCCCGAGGGCGTCGATGACCACCCAACCAAGGGTGAAGACCTTCGCACCGACACCATGACGATGGACCTCACCGCAATGACATAAAAAAACGATATAAATATGGACCCACCAAGGACGGAAGTGCTTGCCAGAGCCTCATACGGTCCGAGAAATTAATACAATCATAGGGAGGCCCTATGTTGGAGGGCATAAGATGAATTCGTGACGAAACTACTCGAAGATAGCAAGAGAAGAACCGGTGGAAAGTTGACAGGTCCATGGGCATCGGCCTAATGCCTTACAAATCACGTTCACCGAAGAGGACGAGGTTGGTATACATTACCTACATTGCGAAGCCTTGGTAGTTTGTGCCATCGTAGCCAGGAACGGGCTTGGACGAATGCTGGTCGATGATGGAAGTGCCATGAACATCTTGTTTAGCAGTGCCTTTGATCAAATGGATGTGGACCATGAACTGACAGCCATTGCAGAACCACTGTTCAGTTTCACAGGAGATAGCCTCGTCCCACGAGGAAGGACAACCTTCGTAGTGGATTTTGGAGAGCCTCGTGTCATCTGAGGAAATTTATGGAGTTCTTAGTGGTTGATACTTGCTCTGCCTATTATGGAGTCCTCTCAAGGATCTGCAGACGGTTACCTCAATCCATCACTTGGCAATGAAGTTCCCAACACCCGAAGGGGTCACCAAAGTTCGCAGTAACCAAACCGAGGCAATTGCCTTTTATATGAACGCGCTCCGAAAGGCAGCAAAGCGCAAAGATGTTACCCCCATGGTGATGACAATACAGATGGAGCTGATGGACATCGACCTTGACAAGATGGACGAGGAAATAGTACTGGACGAGTGTCTGGACCCTCGGATTATAGGCTCGGATTCTCTGGTCTCTTATACGGAAGAGCTGAAAGCATTCTCTAAAAACTCCTCGGACCCTACCCAGATGTTGCAGGTAGGGCAGAAATTTGAGAAAAGGTTGAAGGAAAAATTGAAGCAATTTTGCGAGAGAACACCAACGTCTTCGCATGGAAACATAGCGACATGGTGGGGATTGATCCATCTGTGGCTTGCCACACCCTGAAAGTGGATCCTAAAATGCGCCCCAAGATCAAAAAGAGAACACCTTTGAGTACCAAGGGATATGGTGCATTGAAAAAAGAAGCTGACAACCTATTGGCAAACGGGTTCATCAAAGAGGCAGTTTACCCCCAATGGGTATCCAACCCTGTGTTGGTAAGGAAAAATAACAAGAAGTGGAGTGTGTGTATAGACTTCTCGGACTTAAATCAGGAATTCCCCAAAGATAGCTTCATGTTACCATGCATTGATTAGTTGGTTGATGCAATTATCGGCCACAAGCTACTCAGCTTTATGGATGCCTACTCCGGCTACAACCAGATCCCGATATTCGCAGAAGACGAAGAGCACACCTGGTTCATTACGGACAGAGAGTTGTATTGCTCCAAGATGATGTCCTTCGGTCTAAAGAACGCCAGAGCTACATATTAGCGATTAGTGAACCGCATGTTCTCAGAACAGATTGGAAACACAATGGAAGTTTACGTTGATGACATGTTAGTAAAGAGCGTGAATGTCGAAGACCACATTGGACACTTGAATGAGATGTTCAGAATTCTCCGTAAATATCGCATGAAGCTCAACCCCCTGAAGTGCGCCTTCGGAGTCGCATCTGGAAAATTTCTAGGCTACATGGTGAATCAATGTGGGATAGATGCTAATCCCGAGAAGATCAAAGCACTCATCGATATGCGATCACCATCATCTCCCAAGGAGGTTCAGAGCTTGACTGGAAGATTGGCGGCCCTAAACCGATTCATATCGAAGGCGATCGATCATTGCCAGCCCTTTTTTCAGACCATCAAAGGAGTGAAGCGGTTTGAGTGGACCAAAGAATGTGAGAAGGCCTTTCAGGAACTCAAGATCCTCTTTGGGAAGGCCCCGCTGCTATCCAAACCAAAGAATGGAAAAACATTGCTTATCTATCTTACGTTATCCAAAAAAGTGGTGAGCTCAGTCTTGATCTGAGAAGAAGGTCCAACGCAGCTCCCAGTCTATTATGTAAGCAGAGCCCTACAGGATGCGGAGACAAGGTACCCAAACATGGAAAAGCTTGCCTTGTTTTGATAATCGCGTCTTGGAAGTTCTGGTCCTACTTCCAGTCACATAGCATAGATGTCCTGATGAATCTCCATCTGAGACAGATTCTCTAGAAGTCAGATACTTCGGAAAGACTGATGAAATGGTCAATTGAGCTCAGCCAATTCAACATTTCCTATAAGCCAAAGCTCTCCATAAAGGGACAGGCTTTGGCAGACTTTATGGCTGAGTTCGCCCTTATCCCATAAGGCCTGCTTGAAGCCAAGCCTCAGGAAGTACCAACATGGAAACTATATGTTGATGGATCATTCGACGAGGTCTGAGCTGGAGTCGAGATTTTGCTGATTAGCTCCGACGGTCATAATCTCTACTGCGCGCTTCGCCTGGAGCTCAAAGCCTCGAATAACACTGCTGAATATAAGGCGCTCCTAGCAGGCTTGAGGCTATTACAAGATATGAAGGTAAGGAAAATTCAGATCTACAACGACTCGCAGTTGGTGGTTAACCAAGTCAACGGAACCTTCACAGCTCGCGAGCAATCTATGGTGGCATATTTAAAGAAGGCCAAAGATCTCCTGTCTCATTTTGAGGTATTTGAACTACTCCAGATTCTCCGGATCGAGAATGGTTATGCCGATGCCCTTTCCAAGTTGGCGAGTAGTAAAGACTCTGACTTGATGATGGCCATCTCGGTTGAAAAGCTTAGTTGACCATCCACTGATGAGACTCTGCCGCTAAATACCATGATGATCACTGAGTCCCCTAAATGGATGAAAGAAATCATTGTATACTTAACTGACCAAGTTCTATCGGACAATAGGGAGGAGGCACGGAAGCTTCGCAGGAGGGCAACGAAATTCATCTTACAAGATGGAATCTTTTATAAGAGAGGTTTTAGCCACCATCTCCTGTGCTGCATTACTTAAGAGGATGTGAATTACATGATGAAGGAGATATATGAGGGAATCTATGGTAATCACTCATAAGGGATGGCCCTAGTACAAAAGGCACTGAAGCAAGGGTACTATTGGCCGACCATGAAGAAGGATTCGCATACTTATGCAAGGAAATGCGACAAGTGCTAGAAATTCACCGTTGTACCAAAGTTCCCAGCTTAGAACCTCACCTCAGTCACCGGTCCTTAGCCTTTCGCCAAATGGAGGATCGACATCATAGATCCTCTCCCAAATGGAAGGGGTGGGGTCAAGTTTGTGGTCGTAGCAGTAGACTATTTCACCAAGTGGTGCGACGTTTAACCCCTGGCCAAATCACGGAGGAGAACACATGGAAATTTGTTTGGAAGAACATCGTCTGTGGTTTTGGAATTCCAACTTCCTTGTTTCCGATAACGGTATACAGTTCACCGGAAAGAAATTTAACTCGAACTGCAAAGAACTAGGCATTCGGAGGGATTTCTCTACTCCCTATTATCCCCAGTCCAACATCCAAGTAGAGGTCGTCAACAATATCATCAAGCACACCCTAAAAAGAAAGTTGGAATCCGCCAAATGAGGGTGGGCCGAAGAATTACCCGAGACTCTATAGTCATATCGGACTACGTCTCGGACAGCGACAGGCTAAACTCCTTTCACCATGGCATATGGAACGGAAGCAATGATTCCCGTCTAAGTAGGAATACCTTCTCCAAGGCACTTACACTTCGACGAAGTGGTTAATGAGGATCTACGCAGGGCGAACATTGATTTACAGGAAAAAAGGCATGCTGACTCGCAACTACGTCTGGCGGTTTATTAAAAGAAGATGGCTAGGTACTATAACTCAAAAGTTAAGAACATGACTTTCCACGTTAACGACTTCATCCTCAAAACGTTTTATTGACTAATAGAGAAGTGGGGGTCGGAACCCTCGGACCCACTTGAGAAGGACCTTACAAGATCGTCGAGGAAGTTCAACCGGGAACCTACAGATTGGAGGACTCAGAGGGAAGGGAGACGAGGCATCCCCAGAACATTACTCATCTACGCCCATATTATTAGTAGTTTTTTCTTAGTTTTTTTATTTTTTAGCGCTAAGCCGAATATCAACATTCCTTTCGTCTTTGTTCAGACGCTGCATTATTTTAATAAAGTTCAGTATTTCCGAATCATGATACTCTCTTACCAATTATACAAGTAAAGAAAGTTCGACAGCGAGGGAGTATGGTTCGTGGCCAACTCTTTCAACTCGCTGAGTAAACATTCAACGCGTTATCAAACAAGTAAAGAAAGTTCGAAAGCGAGAGAGTGTGGTTTGCGGCCAACTCTTTCAACTCGCTGGGTAAACATTCAACGCGTAATCAAACAGGTAAAGAAAGTTCGACAGCGATGGAGTGTGGTTCGCGGCCAACTCTTTCAACTAGCTGGGTAAACATTCAACGCGTAATCAAAAAAGTAAAGAAAGTTCGGCAGCGAGGGAGTGTGGTTTGCGGCCAACTCTTTAAACACGCTGGGTCAACATTCAACGCGTAATCAAACAAGTTAAAAAAGTTTGGCAGCGAGGGAGTGTGGTTCGTGGCCAACTCTTTTAACTTGCTGGGTAAACATTCAACGCGTAATCAAACAAGTAAAAAAATTTCGACAACGATGGAGTGTGGTTCGCGACCAACTCTTTCAACTCGCTGGGTAAACATTCAACGAGTAATGAAACAAGTGAATAAAGCTTGGCAGCGAGAGAGTGTGGCTCGTGGCAAACTTTTTAAACTCGCTGGATAAATATTCTACGCGTACACATTCACGTAACAAAAGCAAAAGATCTTATAACTAAAAACGACGTAAAACGAGAATATTTTCCATTAATGAATTTGATGAGAACCGCACAAACAAATATTACAGAAGATCATGATTCCTGCGTCTCTGTTGAACCTTTGGGATCGACATAACCAGAGACCTCTAGTTTGGCCAACAATTCTTTGGCCTTTGAAAGCTCCGCCAAGGCCTCTGTTAACTCTTTATGTTTGGCATGAGCAATATTTTCACCCACCTTGAGTTTTAACTCTGTTTGCTTCCGAGCTTTGACAAACAACTTTGAATTATTTCGGCCATGCTTATCTTGTACTCAGCCTTAGCCCGCGCATCCTCGAAAATTGCAAGCTTCGAACAAAGAATTTTGTTTTTCGAACGCAACTCGTCAATATCCTCTACGCCCACAACTGTTGAATGCAGTTCATCAATCTTTATCGCCAATACCTTGTATAATTCACAGTTGAGTACATGGCTCCGAGAGGTATATATCTCCGTCAATTTTAACATCTCCAACAGTTCTACGTTGTCTGCTGCCTTGGCAAAGGCAGATGTCCAATACTTATGAACTGAAGCTACCGTTATGGCAAACAAAACGGGTAATTTTTCCAAAATGGCTGTGTCCAGTTCATCTTTATGAGACCCGATATTGATGCGCTCGTTCCAGCCGTAGAGAGGAGGAATAGAGGTCTAATTCGCACTTTGTGTAAATGGAGCAGTTTTTTCAGTTTTTCGAAAAGGAGTCCCCCGACCTCGCTTGGCTTTCCGAGAATCCCTTGCACTATCTTGATAACCCATTTCTCCTTGTCTGGTCGTCAGACATTTTTAGGTGGAAGTGGAGGTCTTCAAGAGGAAAAGCGGAAGAAGTGTCCACTACTATTTTTGGCACCGATAGAACAGTATTTGAAATATCCACCACTACCTCTGGCACCAATGAGATAGTGGCCGTTGGAGTAGATGATGCATACGGTACTGCAGGTTCAGAAGAAATAGCCTATTTTTCACCTACAACTTTCCCACTTCTTATTTTGAACTTTGGCAACCTAGAAAAATAAAAGCCTGCCATTAACGACAATGGTTGAATTCTAAAAGGAAGAAGACAGTGAAGGGAGCAACAAGAAGTTGCAAACATATATATAGGTGGAAAGCCTGATCCCGTCCGTTATCGCATATCCCAGAATGCAGACCTTCAGATAACGGACACGTGTAGGGGAGATACATTCTAAAAACCTTCGGAAAACGTAAAGGTTGCATGACTTAATTGCGCTTGTTGATTTACACATTTCTTATATAAGGATGACGACATCAGTCTACATCATGCGCATAGACAATTGCGAAGATACTCTGATTGAAGAGCTTCGCACGTATTGCGAGGACATCTCGATCAAGAAGCCTCGCACCCATTGTGAAGGCACCCTGATCGAAGAGCTTCACACATATTGCAAAGGCGTCTCGATCAACGAGCCTCGCACTATTCTAATTAGGTCTAGTCAGAAAGACTCGCATAATTTGTGGAGGTTACCTGATCAAAAAACTTCGCGTGGTTCGTGCAAGTATCTCTTAAGCCTCGCCGAATGAACATGTTTGATTATGGTTCAAAGTAATTCATCCTAAACTCAATCACGCGACAAACAAGGATAATCAAACTTCTTTCTCATCTATTTATCAAAATCCGGATTGCAAGATGAAGTGAAATACACATGACTATTGTCCTATACTACCCCCACCGACTCTTCTGGGCTGGCACAAGAAATGGATCTATGGTCTACTTAGTTAACCTTTGATCTTGGGGACTATGCAGGCTTCGTCGGTCTCACAAGTCTAACTTCACCATGACAGGAAGTCTCCCAAATCAATATGAGTTGATTTGGTGACTAATTAGGACATACTGCTCAAAAATGCCGTTGACACCTTTGGCAGATGGCTTTCAGCCTCGTCATCCAAATCAGGATTATCGAAGAATTTACCATTGATGTCCATTGTAGAGGTACCGTTGGAGAACTTCTCGTTAAGGCTACTAGGCCCAACTCTCTCCACGGTATTCAGCACACTCCACTGATCTGAAGTACAATCAGGACATTTGTACGAGCATGGGAGAAAATGGAGAACTGAAATTATAAATTTAGCTAACAAACTTTGATAAAATCTTCATGCCAACTTATAGTGCACATGCTGTATTTATACAACACTCAATCTATTAACAATCGTTTTCAACAATTTAAAATGACTAAAAGTTAAAAGCGTGTTTCTAATGTATTTCAACTTTAATATTTAATTCACTTAATAAAACGGCGTCGTTTGGTCTTGTATATATTTCTCTCTCAATTTGAATTTTAGTTATGGTTGTTGGCTACGTGCTTCCTTCACTTCTTCCTTGTTAACCTGTGGTGCAGCCTTGCCTTTTACTTGTGACAGTCCTCCTTACCTTAATCTTGTCCCCAAGGATTAAAGGATGGAAATTTATGTTGTATCCAATCCGCATCTTCTCAGGTGACTTCGTCCTCAGTCCTCTATAGCCATTAGATCAACCATTGTGTCACAGCTTGGTTACATCGTTTGATGAACTTTTCATGAAGAAATTTATGGGGTTGACTTTCTGTGGTATCTTCATTAATAATATATGGTAGATGTAGAATAGGAATTACATTTTTTCCTATCTTCTTCTTGAGTAGTGAAACATGAAAAATTGGATGCAACCTTGAACTTGCTTGTAAATCTAACTGATATGCCACTTCTCCCAACTTCTTGATCACATGATAGGGTCCATACCTGTTGTGTAGTGATTGTTGTCTATATGGATTTAATTTTAGGAAAACCCAACCCCAACCTGGAATACTCTTTCCGTCCTTCCTTTGTCTGCATATAATTTCATCATTGCTCTCGCTTGAGCTAGATTTTGTTTTAATTTCTGATCAATTTTGTGTCTATTCTTGCTGCAATGTTTGATTGTTGGTAGGGACCCAATGCAATTTGTGGGGGTTTAATTCCATAAAGTGCCTCAAATAGAGTCATTTTAATAGTATAGTGAAGTATGATATTATACCACCACTTAGTCATGGTTAACCACTTGTGCCAGTGCTTGGGATAAGTGTGGGTCATGCATCTCAAATACATTTCTACACATTGATTGAGCCTCTTAGTTTGGCCATCAGTCTGTGGGTGATAGGCAATGCTAAGCTGTAATTGAGTCCCCATTAATTAAAATAACTCTTTCCAAAACTTACTAGTGAAGACCTTATCCCTATCAGAAATTATACTTTGAGGTATCCCATGTAGTTTGAATATATGATCAAGGAATATATGGGCTATATCAGAGGCTGAAAATGGATGAGATAGTGCTATGAAATGGCCATACTTAGTGAACCTGTCTACTACCACCAAAATAGCATTTTTGTCCTTACAATTTGGAAGGCCCTCAATGAAATACATGGAGATGTGACTCCGATAATCCAGGGGTTCATGTAATGGCTTTAGTAACCCTGGGTAAGGAACATGCTCACCTTTACATCTCTGGCACACTTCACACTGGATGAATGTTCCCTTCATATCTTTGTTCATACCTAGCCAATTGAAATGTTTTCTGGCTCTGTATATATTGGCTTGAACACCTGAATGTCTTCATTTCTGAGAGTCATGTATGGTTTTGATCAATTTCTGTCTGATGTTACCTCCTCATCCTACATACATTTTATCTTTATATTTTAGAAGCCTATTCACACAAGTATAATCAGTCATTGCAGTGGTTTGTAGCAGTAGTGCCCTAATTTTTGACTCAGCGAACTCATTCCTTACATAACTGCTAATTATCTCCTGAATCTAGATTGGTGTTGTTGTGGTTATGGCTGTACAAGTCTATACCTCTTGCCTCCTAGAGAGCATCAGCCACTTTGTTCTCTGCCCCCTTTTTGTATAATATTTCATAGTGAAGACCAAGTAATTTGGTTAATCATTTTTTGCTGAATTGGAGTGGTAATCCCATGTTCTAACATGTACTTCAGTGATTTGTGATCAGTTTTTATGACAAATAGGTGACCTTCCAAGTAGTGTCTCCACTTCCCAACAGCTGTTACAATGGCTAACAACTCATTTTCATAGGTAGAGAGTCCTAGATTTTTTCCTGATATGGCCATGTCTTGCATTAATACTGTACCAATCCCATCATGGCAATCATCAATTTCAATAATGAATAGTTGTTTGAAGTTAGGAGTTGCCAACACATGTGTGTTGATCATGGCTGATTTGATGAGTCTGAATGCCTTGTCAGCTGAATTATCCTATCTAAAATTATCCTTCTTTAGTAAGTTAGTTAGGGGTCTAGCTATTGCTCCATAACCCCTAACAAACTTTATGTAGTAACAAGTAAGGCCTAAAAAACCCCTCAGCTGATTAGTGTTCTCAGGTTTAGGCCATTGTTGCATGACTCTCACTTTCTTAGGGTTAGCATATACCCTATTTTTGTTGATAATGTGGCCCAGATATTCCACTTGTTGTTGGTCAAAAGAATAGTTGGACCATTTGGCATACAATTGGTTATCCTTCAAGATCTGCAACACTTTTATGAGATGTTGACAATGTGAGGCTAAATCAAGACTGTAAACTAATATGTCATCAAAGAAGACAAGAACAAATTTCCTTAAATGCTGCTTGAACACATCATTCATGAGGCTTTGGAAGGTGGCTAGTGCATTGGTGAGGCTAAATGGCATAACCATGAATTCATATAGGATGTTTTGTGAATATCATGGTGAATATCTTCACTAGCAACCCAGCCCTCAAATCAATTTTGTGAATATCATGGTGAACACATCAAGTCATGAAGGCTGTTTTATGAATATCTTCACCAGCAACCCAGCCCTCAAATCAATTTTAGAAAAGTAGTGGGGCCTATATAACTCATCCAGAAGGTCATCAATTAAAGGCATGGGATACTTGTCTTTAGTTGTCAAGCTATTCAATAGTCTGTAATCAACACATAACCTTCGTGACCCGTCCTTATTTTTAACCAGGAGTACTGGGGAGGCATATGGGTTGTTGCTAGCTTGGATGATCCCACTCTTCAACATTTTATCTACTAACTTTTCAATTTCTAATTTTTGTATAAAGGGCACCTGTAAAGTTTGATTTTGAAAGGTTTGGCTCCATCTTTCAGGAGAATATGGTGATCATGTGATCTAAGTAGAGACAATTCTTTTAGTTCATTAAATACCCTTGGGAAAGAATTCACTATCTCTATTACTAATGTGGGTATCTTTTCTTGTGTTGGCTTACTGATGGAATATAATTGTCCCATAAGTCCATAGGATTGTACGTATAAAAGGGGTTGTGTTGCTTTCTCTCCAATCCATCTCATTTGTACTCAATGCTGCTTACCATTCGGTTCAATTTGAGTACCCTGATTCTGAAAACTAATGGTTCTGTGCTGGAAATCAAACAGGATAGGCCCAAATTGACTTAGCCAATCCACTCTAAGCACCATATCACTACATCCTAGCTTGAGGGTTCTCATCTTGAATTGAAACTCCAATCCCTGCATCCTCCATACTAATGGTCTACAAATAACATTGCTCTGCAATTTTGCCCCATTTGCCACAGTTATTATCGATGGTTTAGATTTGTAAGTGGTATACTTTAGCTGAATTATCAGGCTTTCATCCACAAAACTGTGTGTACTACCACTGTTAATAAGAAAGGATATCCTTTTCCCTTTCACCTGACCAGGAACCCTTATGGTCTTATGCCTCATATACCCAGCTAGAGCATTGATAGATATCTCTATTATTTCGTCTGTCTCATGTTCCTCTATACATTCTCCGTCCATCTCCACTTCTTCATCATCAACCAGCATGAAGTTTACCATTCTATTTTACACACATGGCCTAATGTATACTTCTCATCACACTTGTAGCATAGGCCCAAGCTCCCTTTAGTCTAAAAATCAGAATGGGATGTAGTTTTAAAGTGCATTGGTTTTTTGGGATTATTTTGAATGGTTCAGTGGCTGGGTTGGTATCTGTATTTTTGGAGTGTGGCTAACTCCATTTGGTGGTGTTACTGGAAAAAGATTTTGGTTTTTGGGCTTTGTTGAGGGTGTTTATAGTGGTTTCTTGTAGGGATGCAATTTCAAATGCTTGGGCCATAGTAGTAGGTTTCAACATCTTAACCATTGATTTGATCTCACTTTTAAGTTTACTAGTGAAGATAGAAATATAATAAGACTCTGGTAAATGAGGGAGAGACATCATAAACCTGAGCCTTTAATTCTTCAAACATTTCTTGATATTCAGCAATGGTGCCAAATTGCCTAATTTTGTTGAAGGTCTCTACTATTTCTTCCTCAGTAATCTTAACAAACCTTTTACACAATTCTTCAACAAACACATTCCAACTAGCATCAGGGTGGAAAACAGAAAATCCATGGAACCATAAATTTGCCTACCTCTTTAAATACATTTAAGCAATGTCTACCTTAAATTCTTCAGTCACATGGTGTAATTAAAAGTATTTTCTAGCCTTCCTCAACCATTCTCTATGCCCATCTCCATTAAAATAAGGGAAGTCAATTTTTGGCAATCTGGTATTCATCATATCCTCTTCTGTGACATGATTAGTAGGTGATGGTTCTAATCTGTGGCCGCCCAGACCAGGTCTAGACATATTTTGGAGAGTAGAACTTTCTACCTTTTATCCTTAGTATCATTCTTACCCCCCATTGATCTGAGCCATCATAGCTACCAATGTCTCATATTTTTGGTTCATCTCAGTCATGATGTTTTCAAAATTTTCTGCCTATTACATAACACTTTAAAAGTTAAATCAGAAGACTCTACCTTGCTTGATACTATAAGCTACACTCAAATCACCCATCTATTTGTCCACCTTACGCATTCTTCGTGGGTTTTGCTATTGGTTTTTCTCATTCTGTAGGATCACTTCTCTGATACCAATTGTGATGATTGAAGAACTCAACTGGAATTCCCAATCAAAACCCAAATTTGCATAGGCAAATCCGTATAAGAAATTCAATTAATCTTAAGAAAAATTGTAAAATGGAAAAATGGAGACAAACTTCAGTAAAATCTTCATGCCAACTTACAGTGCACATGCTGTATTTATATAGCACTCAATTTGTTGACAATGGTTTTCAGCAATTTAAAATGAATAAAAGCTAAAAGCGTATTTCTAATGTATTACAACTTTAATATTTAATTCACTTAATAAAACGGTGACGTTTGGTTTTGTATATACTTTCCTATCAATTTGAATTTTAGTTATGGTTGTTGGCTGCGTGTTTCCTTCCCTTCTTCATTCTCAGTTAGCCGGTGGTGTAGCCATTGCCTTTTGCTTATGATACATCTATATAGAAATTGGTAATTTGCACGTATTGTAATTTAAAAAAAAAAATTAGAAAGGTGTCGAAAATTTTCCTTTCCCTTGTTTTCACAATCAATCAGGGGGTTTCTTTTTCCACTGGTTTCAAACCCAGCTTGAGAAAGTTATGGTGGCTCTTTTTTTAATCCGAGAAAGTTTCATCGAACTAAACGCAAAATTTTTGAAGAAAATAATTATTGTGGCCATGGACAAAAAATCGAGAGAATGAACTCTTGTCCCTTGTTTCGTGCAAAACCGAAAAGACTTCTGTCCCCAATTTGGTCACAGGTGGGGATGGGGAAGAAGATGTTTTTTTATTTTTATTTTTATTTTTATTTAAGTGTTTGAAATAATTAAATGTAAATAGATCGTTTTGCACTTTTAAAAAAATTAGGGATCCAGTTGCAATTTTTTTATTATTTTTTCTATTTTAATTTATTAAGCTTGGGGCAAATTGTCCAAATAACCATTTGGGGACCACTTGTGTGAATTAATGAAAGGATGTGGACGATATCTGTGAATAAAATTGAATGTGGATGATATTGTTACAAAGTTGAAAGAGTTAGGATTGTGAGTGTAATTTACACTATAAATTAAGGTGACACATTTTACCACCGCTCCACCTCCATCACCACCACCACCAATAATTTAAACTACGTTAACACATGTGCTATACTAATTTAAATTAAAGTAACACTTGTATTACTTGTAAGGTAACATATATTTTACCACTACCACCTTCTTTTCCCACCATCGTGCAGCTCTAGCACCACTATAAACTTTGCTCCACCACCAACACTAATTTAAATATCGTTAACACATGTGTATTATCACATGTGTTACTTGTAGGGGGTAACACAAGTGTTACAAGCACCACCAATTTTTTCACCACTGCATAACTCTAGCACCACAACCAACAATACTTCACTACCACCACTGCTTAACCAAGGTATATTTTTAGAGTAACATATATGTTATTCTTGTTGTAGTGCAATGGAATGGTGTTTCAGTTCTTATGGCAACCATCTAAATGCACTATTCGACATGTAGGCTGAGAACATCATCATGGAGAAAGATTTATGAAGAAATAAACCTAACCAAATAACCACAACATCCAACCACCATCCACCACCAACAATTTCCATCATCACCATCAGCCACCATAAGATACCACCATCAAGTTCAACCACCTCTATTAAACCTGCCACCACAAAATCAACACATTTTTCGTTGAACATCACTACAACTTGGATATAAAATGGAGAAATCAAATAACGAAAAAAATTCAAACTTGAGGATGAAAATTGCTTACATTTATAGAAATAGAAAAAAAAATAAGTTGAGAGTTCGAGCGATGACATTCTAATAGTGCTTAACAAAGGCAGGTGCTGGTTGTAAATAAAGGCTATTTTTCGAGTCTTTGGTGGAGGAATGAGTTGTTATTAGGGAAAATGTTAGCAGCAGTGGTGGGAGGCTTGAGTTCAAGGCACTGTTGATGGCAAAATTCGCCACTAGTGGTAGAAAGATGGTAAGATTTGGGCGTTTTACGGCCATTATCAAAGCTTCTCCCATGGGTGGCAAAAAAGTTCGTCGGCTCGTCTCGTAAAAGCTCGGTCCAGCTCGAGCTCGGGCTCGTCGAGCCACGAGCACAAGCTAGGGCCGAGCTCGCTCGGCTCGACCAAAAAACGAGCCGGCTCATGGGCACGAGCCCACGAGCCAAGGGATGAGCCACGAGCTGGCTCGGCTCGTGGCTCGTCCCAATGGTCACGAAATCATGACCGTTGGTAAACGGTCATTTAAAATTTTTTTTTTTACTTTCATTATTTTTCTATAAATACTCATTTTCTAAACTCATTTTTTCACACTTCAATCTCTTATCTCTCATTCAATTATATACTCAATCCATTAACAATTCTCAAATTACATTATCTCAATATTAGTATTCTAATTAGTATCTAGTATCTTATTATCTAGATATTACTCTATAATTTTAAGTTATAATTTTCTACTTCTACTAATTCTCTACATTTATATTTTCTAGTTTCTACGATCTACTACATTTTCATATTCTTCTATTTTCTTTATTATATTATTCCAAATGGCATACAACCGAAGTGATGATAATTTTAGTGGTCTTAATGATATTCCAATTCCAGAAGATATTATTGATCAGTTTGGTGGTAGCACTGATCCAATTGATTTGAAAGACGTTCATGACGATGCCGATACAAAAACTACCATTGGCTCTAGCACTAAACGAAAAGTCACCAAACAAAAGGCTAAGTGCTGAAAGTATTTTGAGTTGGTGCCAACTGGTAAACTAGTGAACAGAGTCCCTGAGTTCAAAGCACAGTGCAAACACTGTCATGAGAAGTTTGCTTGGCAAAAAGAGATAGGCACGACCCATCTAAACAGACACTTCAAAAAGTGTCAATACAAACATGGAGGTTTGGATACAAATCAGGCACACCTGCAGTATGGATCTCCAGGAGCTGGGTCCAGTACTCACACTCTCAACAACTGGATATATTCACAAGAACTCATGCGACACGAAGGACTGCCGGAATTAATAACAAATGTCGAGTTTCCACTATTCTTAGTGGACAATCCTCATTGGACGAAATTCGTCCAAAAATATCTCCAACCCAGGTACATTAATATTTCTAGAAATACAATTCATAAAGATACTATTGTTAGATATAATACTAAGAAATAAGCTATTATTAATGATATTAACAATTACAACGGTGTTGTATCTTTTACATCAGACTTATGGACATGTTGTAACCAAAAAAGATAAATGGTTGCAACTGCACACTATATTGATAATAATTGGTTAATGCATAAAAAAGTAATAGCATTTAAACAAATAGACTATCCTCATAATGAAAATAATATTTATCAAGTTTTATTAGGTGTGTTACATGAATTTAAATGTGACTCTAAGGCTCGTAGTTTTACATTTGATAATGCATGTCCAAATAATATAGTAATTTAAAAATTAATGCAACACTTGTAATCCACATTTTGATGGTATTTTATTTCATATCCGTTGTGTGTGTCATGTGTTTATATTAATTGTATAAGATGGATTAAAATTTATACAACCTCAACTGGAAAAAATTAGATATGCTATCAATTATATTTCAGTTTCACCTTAAAAAAAACAAGTTTTTGCTGCTCTATGTACAGAAAATGGGCTGCAATCAAAATATTTTGCAACTAATGTTGTCAATAGGTAGAATTCAACATATCTTATGCTTGAATCGTGTGAAGGTTATGAAGATTACATTACTGTCTATTATAATGGCCGACACTTACACGGTTCAGAATATGATTTAGAATTACATGATTGAGAAATATGTGGTCATGTTAGAAAATTTTTAAAAGTTTTTTACAACGCAACAACTGCATGTTCTGGTGTTTATTACCCAACTACTCCACTTATTTTAAATCATTTTATTATATTGCTAACAATTTTAATAGGTATAAGAAGTTTGCTCTTTTTACTAATATTATACATGTTATGGAAGCTAAATTTAGGAAATATTGCAAACAATTACCTATGTTATTTCCATTAGCATGTATCATGGATCATCGACTTAACTTAGAGGGTACAAAAGTAATAATAATGGAAATTTTAGATAAATTAACTTATGAAAATCCAGTCACGTGTGCTAATTTAGAACAAACTTTATGTTCTATGTATGAGGTCTATACTGAAAAGGCCGATACAAACGTTGTACGACTCCCCAATCCAACATATACTTCGTCATCAACTGATGACTTTGACTTATGGAGTTACGTCAATACACAAAGGACCACTCAATGTCAACAATTAGTTGGTTCTTCTTCTAGTTCTTCTCTTCTCTGTTCTAATGATATACCTATAGAGTTAAGTAGGTATTTTGCGTATGATGTGCTTAGTATGTTAGATGACGAGGAGAGAAAAAATTTTGATATACTTCAATGGTGGAGACAACATCAACGTAGTTACCCAATTCTTTTCAAAATGGCACGTGATCTACTAACACCTCTAGTATCAACTGTAGCATCAGAGGCTGCATTTAATATAAGTGGCATGGTTTTATCTGATATCAGGTCAAGACTCAAAGTCGACATTTTAGAAAGTTTACTGTGTCTAAAGGATTGAGATGATGCCGAACTTCGAATTCAAGATAAAGTGGACAGAATAATGTTCGAAGAACTTGAAGATTTGAATATGGATTAATTATATTCGTAGTAAGTATTATTTTGCATTAATATTTCTGTATTTGAAGAATTTTTCTTATTTTAATAAAAAAATTGTACACTTAACATCTTGTTCGTGTACAATTTTAACTCCGCCTACTTTTAAAATAGCCGGTCCCAAGTCCGGAAAAAGGAGGAGGGTTTTACATATTACATTTTTAACATAAAGGATTTTCGATATGGTATTTCTTTTTTATTTTCAAATTTTAAAAATGTAAAACACAAAAAAAGATGTGGGTTTTAAATCTTTTATTTTTAACATAAAGGATTTTGTATTTCTAATATCTTTTTTATTTTCAATTTTTTTTTATTTTCAAATTAAAAAAAAAAAAAAAAAACAAAAACATAACAAAGAGTCAAATATGAGGATTTTAAAAAACATAATAAAAATGAGGATTCAATAAATTTTTTAACATAAAGATAAAGATAAATGATTCATTTTAAATATTTACATTTTTTTATTTAACAAAATAAAGAGAAGGTTTCAAATTTAAAAAAAAAAAAAAAACAGAGTGCCTAGCTTCTCCACTTCGTTGGTGAAAATTCAAATATGAATTTGTGCAAATCTGGATTCGCACGAAGAGAGTGATCATATCTGTGCTGAGTTGGATTGACGCATATTTGGATCTACACAATCAAAGTAAATACATGACAGTGGTAAAATTACAATTGTGGAGGTGGTCCGATAGCTTGGATGGGTAGTAGGGTGTTAGTTTGGAGGTGGTGATCAATGGTGTTAGGGGGGATTGATCTCCTACCCACTTATAATGCCCACGCTGAAGTGGCATAATATAATTGGTAGTTTATGACCCCACAAATAATTTCTACCAATCATGTTTAGCCACCTCACCGGTGAGCATTATATCTCCTACCCATGAGATCAGACTCCAAGATGGGAATTGGTCTATTACCTACTTATAATGCCCACACTGAAGTGATATCATATGATTGGTAGTACATGAGCCCAAACATCATTTCTACTAATTATATCTAGCCACTTCATCGGTGGACATTATATCTTCTACCTATCATAGGTAGGAGATCAGATAGGCATTGCAATAGGCCGAGCCGCCTCGGCCCGGCCCTCTTTTTTTTGTTTTGTTTAAAATTTGAAAATAAATCATCTTCTTTTTTTTGTTAAAGAAAAAAATGTAAATATTTAAAATGAATCATTTATCTTTATATTTATGTTAAAGATTAAATATTTATCTTTATGTTAAAAATTTTATTGAATCCTCATCTTTATTATGTTTTTTAAAATCCTCATCTTTGACTCTTTGTTATATTTTTGTTTTTTTTTTCTTTTGAATTTGAAAATAAAAAAGAAATTAGAAATACAAAATCATTTATGTTAAAAATAAAGATTTAAAACCCACCTCTTTTTTTTTTGTGTTTTACATTTTTTAAAATTTGAAAATAAAAAAGAAATACCATATCGAAAATCCTTTATATTAAAAATGTAAGATTTAAAACCCTCCTCATTTTTTTCGGGCTTGGGACCAGCTACTTTAAAAATAGGCGGAGTTAAAATTATATACAAACAAGATGTTACGTATACAATTTTTTATTAAAATAAAGAAAATTCTTCAAATACAGAAATATTAATGCAAAATAATACTTACTACGAATATGATTAATCCATATTCAAATCTTCAAGTTCTTCGGACATTATTCTGTCCACTTTATTTTGAATTCGAAATTCGGCATCATCCCAATTATTTAGACACAGTAAACTTTCTAAAATATCGGCTTTGAGTCTTGACCTGATATCAGATAAAACCATGCCACTTATACTAAATGCAACCTCCGATGATACAGTTGAGACCGGATGTTTTAGTAGATCACGTGCCATTTTGGAAATAATTGGGTAACTACGTTGGTGTTGTCTCCACTATTTAAATATATCAAAGTTTTTTCTTTTCTCGTCATTTAACATACTAAGCACATCATGCGCAAAATATTTACCTAACTCTACAGGTGTATTATTAGAACGGGAAAGGGAACTAGAAGAAGAACCAACTAATTGTTGACCTTGAGTGGTCCTATGTGTACTAATATAACTCCATAAGTCAATGTCATCAGTTGATGACGAAGTATATGTTGGATTAGGGGGTCGTACAACGTTTGTACCGGACTTTTCAGCATAGACCTCATACATAAGACATAAAGTTTGTTCTAAATTAGCACACGTGACTGAATTTCTATAAGTTAATTTATCTGAAATTGTCATTATTGTTATTTTTGTACCCTCTAAGTTAAGTCGAGGATCCATGATACATGCTAATAGAAATAATATAGGCAATTGTTCCCAATATTTCCTAAATTTAGCTTCCATAACATGTATAATACTAGTAAAAAGAGCAAAATTCTTATACCTATTAAAATTGTTAACAATATAATAGAAATGATTTAAAACAAATGTAGTAGTTGGGTAATAAACACCAGAACATGCAGTTGTTGCGTCGTAAAAAACTTTTAAAAATTTTCTAACTTGACCACATATTTCCCAATCATGTAATTCTAAATCGTATTATGAGCCGTGTGAATGTCGACCATTATAATAGACAGTAATACAATATTCATAACCTTCACACGATTCAAGCATAAGATATGTTGAATTCCACATATAGGCAACGTCAGTTGCAAAATATTTTGATTGCAGCCCATTTTCTATACATAGAACAACAAAAACTTGTTTTCTTGATGGTGAAACCGAAATATAATTAATAGCATATTTAATTTTTTCCAATTGAGATTGTATAAATTTTAATACATCTTGTACAATTAAATTAAACACATGACACACACAACGAATATGAAATAAAATACCATCAAAATGTGGATTACAGTATTGTATTAATTTTTCAATTACTATATTATTTGGGCCTGCATTATCAAAATGTGGATTACAGTGTTGCATTAATTTTTCAGTTACTATATTATTTAGGCCTGCATTATCAAATGTAAATCTACGAGCCTTAGAATCACATTTAAATTCATGTAACATACCTAATAAAACTTGATAAATATTATTTCCATTATAAGGATAGTCTATTTGTTTAAATGCTATTACTTTTTTATGCATTAACCAATTATTATCAATATAGTGTGCAGTTGCAACCATGTATCTTTTTTTGTTACAACATGTCCATAAGTTTGATGTAAAAGATACAACACCGTTGTAATTATTAATATTATTAATAATAGCTCATTTCTTAGTAATATATCTAACAATAGTATCTTTACGAAGTGTATTTCTAAAAATATTAACGTACCTGGGTTGGAGATATTTTTGGACGAATTTCGTCCAATGAGGATTGTCCACTAAGCATAGTGAAAACTCGACATTTGCTATCAATTTTGACAGTCCTTCATGTCGCATGAGTTCTTATGAATATATCCATTTGTTGAGAGTGGGAGTACTGGACCCGGTTCCGGAAGATCCAAACTGGAGGTGTACCTGATTTGTATCCAAACCTCTATGTTTGTATTGATACTTTTTGAAGTGTTTGTTTAGATGGGTCGTGCCTATCCCCTTTTGCCAAGCAAACTTTTCTTGACAGTGTTTACACTGTGCTTTGAAATCAGGAATTCCGTTCACTAGCTTACCAGTCGGCACCAACTCAAAATGCTGTTAGCACCTAGTCTTTTGTTTGGTGGCTTTTCGTTTAGTGCTAGAGCCAATGATAGTTTGTGTATCAACGTCGTCATGAACGTTTTCTAAATCAATTGGATTAGTGCTACCACCAAATTGATCAATAATATCGTTTGGAATTGGAATGTCATTAAAACTACTGAAATCATCATCATTTCGATTGTATGCCATTTGAAATAATAGAATAAATAAAATAGGAGAAGATGAAGATGTAGTAGAACGTAGAAACTAAAAAATAGAAATATAGAGAATTAATAGAAGTAGAAAATTGTAATTTAAAATTATAGAGTAATATCTAGATAATAAGATATTAGATATTAATTAGAACACTAATATTGAGAGAATGTAATTTAAAAATTGTTAATGGATTGAGTATATAATTGAATGAGAGATAAGAGATTGAAGTATGAAAAAATAAGTTTAGAAAATAGGTATTTATAGGAAAATAATGAAAGCAAAAAACAAAAAAAAAATAAATTAAAATGACCGTTGGGCAACGGTCACAAATGTGACTGTTGGGACGAGCCACGAGCCGTGCCAGCTCGTGGCTCGTCTCTTGCTCGTGGGCTCGTTCTCACGAGCCAGCTCGTTTTTTGGTCGAATCGAGCTAGCTCGGTCCTCTTTTTTTTTTCGAGCTCGGCCCTAGCTCGTGGCTTGACGAGCCTGAGCTGGATAGAGTTTTTACGAGCCGAGTTGACGAACTTTTTTGCCACCCCTAAAATCAGGCTCCTAAAGGAAGGTATCTTTTGAGGGGTGGTATTTTTTAAAAAGTGTTATTTAAGTGTAAGATAAAAATTTAAAATTTAAAAAAGAAGGTATATTTTACACTTCCACATACCATAAGGGGTTTGTCATGCCCATATACGTGTTTCCAAACCTCGAGCCGACGAAAATATTTGTTCATTTGCTAGCAGAGGTATTATTGAAGGTAGAAAGGTAATTTATTTTGGGTACAATCTTTTGAGGACTATCGTTTACCATTGGATTTCGTCAAGATCAATTATCTCAAACAGTGCAAGTAACTCTTACCTGTGGTACAAGTAAATCCATTTCAAATGATTCTGATAAACAAATCTCTCATCACACGATCCGTTCTAAGTTCCTAAACATTAATCTAAGACCTGAACGATCCAAACGATACTACTAAACATAGATATGTTTCAGCAAATCCAATCTTATTGCTCAAGGTTTTGACACTGATGAACGAAGTATCCCTGGAATCTGCAGCAAATAATCTCCTTGTAAGAGCAAATAACAATAGAATGATTTTATGATTTCAGTACGTCTAGATGAAAAGTGAAACCGAATTGAGGGAGGGAGAAAGAAAGCACGACTTTTTTATTTAACACAATGGTTTTCCTAGATAATTGACAGAACACTGACCTCAACGCCACGAGGGCCTATTCGATTGCGATGTATAAAATTAAGTACCAATGTAGCGAATTCCTCAGGCACATCCTCCTGTTATATTCAAGAATTCAATAAATATACCATTATCTATTCAGTAAGAAGAAAGAACAGTTTCCATGAAGATAATTGGATTGTACCTGTATGGCGTGACCTGTATGTCGGACAACAACCATTTGAAACTTCCCTTGCATTTGACCTATTGTGAGAGTTCTGTGATGATAAAAAGAAATTTGACCAATTCATTGATTTGGATGAGTAATTATTTTTCAACTTCCATATATACGCTGAAAATGACTAATGCCTCTTAAAACATACACCGGGAAAGGGAAAACTCTAGTCGTTGGTTTGTGTTCAAATACTTCGCAAGATAACAAGTTCGAAACTTCAATTAGAAAATATATAGAAGCTTTTTCACGAGCAATCCTAATTCAGAAAAATATGCTTATGCTGATATGGTTCTTGGACCAACTAATTTTCAGTAATTATTTTGTGCTATGAGATCATGAGTAAACGACATGGATAAGACGCTAAATATTTACCACTTGAAAATCAAATAAAAAACCTATACCATGTACATGGAATTTCGTCGAAGATAATGACAACCTTTATCCTGGTGAAGTTTAATAGTTAGCATTTGCATACATGGAGATACAAGAAGTTAGACAACCTTTATCTTGAATCTTAATGGACATGCATTTTAATTCTTCCACCACATTGAGATGTGACTTAATTACAGGCCATCAAAAGCGCAATGGAAAGATATTTAGTAGTGTCATTTCTACATTAAAAAACTGTGGTCAAGCTACATCATACAGGCCAAGAAAAGCAAATTTTATAAGTAATATATGCCCATAAAAAAAGCCTCATTTTGCAACAACGTACAAATATCAATCTATTCATGCAGTAGAAGAAAATAATTGTCAATAGAACAGGATAAATTTTGTAAAAATGAGTTTGTGAACAAATAACCTGTCCAGTCTATCTGTCCCAGCTAAAAGCAATATTTTTGGTACGGGGGATGACAAGAATTTTTCTGAAAGGCCTTCATACCTGAAGCATCGTTAGCCAAATTCATATGTATAATTTCCTTGAAAAAATTATCTACAAAATTGTTACGTACACAAAGTAACAACAAACTCAATAGTTCCAATATCACACTGCAATGGATATGAACACTAGAACAGAAACAAGATTGCAACTATGAAATAGCAGGAAGTTTAACCTCGAATGCATTGGTCTCCCGAACAATTTCATCTGAAAAACAAGAGACCACAGACAAATGCTATGCATACAGCTCATAGCTAAGGCAGAGGGCAAACAAAATAAATAAATTATGCAAGCATTTTGTGATCCAGTGAAGATTTTTCATATAAACATATTGTTATCATTTTCTCACTATTTTTTGAGGCTGCAAAACCATGAAGCTGTCTTGGTAAAATAGTATGGTTCCTAGTCAGCATTATTGGACAAGTTGGACAAAGCATAATAAGACCTTGTTAGCAATGGCATTGGAACTATAGTATTTGATCATTTTCTATGAAGTGTACCTCCACAAATTTCGTGACTCATAACTAACCTAGACACACATCCTTATCCATAAACGACCTATGTGCCAGTTGTAAAATTGGGAAGAGGAATGCCAATAAAATGCAGACGGAGATTATTGGAGAACACAAGGCACGTTGTAACGTGGCAACGGCTATAAGAAAGCAAAATAATGTGAAAAAATCTCTTATAGGGACCCCGTCAACCCCATGATAAATGACAGGGATGCAACAAAGTTAGGAAATCGGACAAATTCATATGTTGGAGCCCAGAAAAAGAATACCAATAATAGGCTTGGGTCACTAGGCCGACACTTGTTAATTTTCCTGCTCCCTCACTGGTGCCTAAAAGAGACATTTCTTCTTCTTTTCCTCCACCTCCCCCCAGAATTTGGTTTTCTAGCTTTTCTTTTCTTTTTCATTCATCCAAGATAGTGATTTATGGTGCCAAGTGGATAAACTTAGTTTAGCTACTACTTAAAAAATAAAAATAAAAATAAAAAAGATAAAAAAAACGTAGAATATGTGACATATCGTATCTCTACCGTTGATAATGCAATACAGAAATACGAAAGAGAAAAATACAGTAAGGCATAGCTAAACATTTGATTAGAATATATGAGGCCAAACGTTGATCGACAACAACAACTATGACTCAATGCATGGATTAACACATTAGCTAGTAGAAACTATAAAGAATAACTCATACCAGCCTCTCCAATATTGTTCCGTTTCTTCCAGTCTAGCTCGGTGGGTGTAACTGCAGCATCAAAATGATTTTAAATGGATTAAACAAACAAGCAACATAGACAAATTATCACTTATGATGACAAAATTTAACCACTTGATAAAGGGACCTTGAAGTGATTAACTGTGTGACACAAGCACAAACCAAACTAAAAGCATGACCTTACAATAACCAAACTCACCATTTTTTTGCCTCATCGTATTTTAATGTGCTGGGAATCGAAACTTGAGCAGATTCGATATTTCTCATAGAGCCTCCTTTGACACTCCATTCGATCTATATAAACATATATATCTAAAATCATTACACCATAACTATCACTTTAAACAAAACTAATCAGCACTCGATACAAGTGCGCAATAACAGTATATTAAAGGCGAAGCTTTTTCAGTTTTCAAAAACTCCCATTCTTCTTTGTAGCTACTTCTGTAGTAGGTACCTCATACCGGATTCCATACTTTAGTATCAGCTATATTGCTTTTAATCTAATTGGCTCCAGTGTGTCAACCAATCTGTAGTTGGCATTCAAGGCCGTGCCTACCAATTACTGTTTGATAACATTAAGGGTTTTAACAGATGCACATCATGATAACCAAAACAAAAGATACTGATTTGGTAAACTAAAATTAGTATCAACCTATAACTTTACAAATTACAATGATTAACTACCAAATGGAAGAGCACAAAATAGATGCAAGGAAAAAATATTCTTATATAGACAGGACCATATGGTGACTAGAGGAAATGCTGGCAGGATACAAAATTGGAAAACAATGGGAGCCGGATTTACAATTTATAAAGCTTTAATAATAAACTATAGCAATTGTGTTTTGGAGAATCAGTTACCGCTTTCTCAATGGATGAAAAATGCTGCAATCGGTTTGACAGAATCTTTTGCATATGAACCAATGAAGCCATTGCTGTTCCCTGAAATTCTAGGTAATTATCAGTAAAGATTTAATTAGAGTTTGATAGTTACAGTTTCATTATAACTTATTCTAATCATTGATAAAGAATAGACTGACAGTTGTTTTGAATGTTTTATGTATTAATACAAACCTCAACAACATCTACGACAATTAGCCCAGCCAAGCTAGGAAGTGCTTTCTTCGCAGCAACATGAACAGCAACTGAGCCACCCATACTGCATGACAATTACAGAACTGAACTTCTTAAGAAATTAAAGTACGTTGGAGATGCTATCTTTTCTTCTGCGGAACTTCCTTTTGATATCTTTCAATGAGCATGTAAAGTAATTGTCTCTTGATAAGTACGAATTGAAAATGATGCAGGCACTATTAACCATGATTAAAGAACACAGAGATAAAAATATAGGGCATTCAATTTAAATCCTGCCAAACAAACAGACACACTAACTTGGATATAATTGGATTTTTTATTTTATTTTATTTAGTCGAAGTAGTTAGACTATATAAAGCATCAATGCTCTTGAATCTCTGAACTTTTATATCCTGAACTGACTGTAACCAACTCTACTAAACGGCCCCCACATCTAACTCATAGGAATCATCCTTTTTAGTTGTATATACAATAACCATTTTCCGTAGATAAATCCTAGCAGGTGATTGGACAATATAAGCTTGAAAGGATAGTAATAGGATAGAAGCAAAATGGTATAAAGGGCACAACCTGTGGCCGACAAGTACAATTGCAGGAGGAGAATCTCCATACATTGTCTTCAGAACAGCAAGCACATCATTGCACAGAGTCTGCAATAATTGTAAACAATTTCAACACATGCAGACGACTGCATAATTATAAGCACACAGATATATCTCTACAACCAAAAAAGTGAAATAAAATGAACTTCGCAAATAATCCACTTCATTTTGATTTGTCTTCTATATATACCTCAATTGATAGATTTAATTCATCCTCTGTGGATGACTTTCCGTGCCCCCTCAAATCCATGGCTACTACCCGAGCTTTCTCCTTCATTTTACTTGCTGACAGTGCGAATGAAAGCCTGAGGGAAGTGACCAATTATGTAACTTAGACGTAACTTAGGTCACAAAAAACATGAAATATGTATCATTATTGCAACTATATGTAGTGATTCAGATAAAAAAAATCACAAAAGTTTCGACTCTTTTGAAATCTATTAATTCTGTAGATTACTTTTCAAGAGTTTTGAGTCACAGGCAGCTCATCAAATCAATTGCAAGGGTATTTAAAGAACAATTTTTTATGACAGTCCAATTCCATACTATTTAGTGGGTAATTTACTCAAAATAAAACTAGGACAAACGAGGCATGGAAGAATATTATATTTAAGATGTCTAGTGAAGAGACAAACTCAAAGGTTCTAATCAATAATGATGATTGCTTGTCTACATCACTTTCTGGGGTATTTACAGCTCAGTGAAGGCAAAATTCATGTTATCACATCACAAGAAAGGATAAAATTTTATGCACGAAACAGTTCAATTGTTTGTGCATGTAGAGCAATATAACCTTCACATTGAGCAGGCTCCTTGATAGGTAAGAGCACATACTGTAAGTGTAACAATAAACAAAGTGCACAATAATATGTGATAAAGCTTTCGTGTTTCACAAAGGACAAATTCTCTTGAGAGTATCCAGCATTTGAATGTAAATCAACATAAAAAGACAGAAATGGAAAACGAAAACAGAAATAGTAAGATTATTGAGACGGACAATATTAAGTCATGCACAGTTGCACATATGTGTTAATTTGATGAAATATATATGAAAATTAAAAAAATCAAAATTCAAAACAATGAGGAATCCATTCCGAAGGTTGAATGTGGCAGATGAAATGATGAACCAGGATGTTAAATCGAAACATCAGATTCAGTATGCATAAGATTAAGACAAATATAAAGAAAAGAAACTAGTTTTAAGCCCGTGCGTTGGACGTGTAACAATTATAATATTGTAGAATTTAGGACAAATAAATAAATACTGTAGAATTTAGGACAAAAT
Organism: Forsythia viridissima; assembly: GCA_030279155.1. NCBI lineage: Eukaryota > Viridiplantae > Streptophyta > Magnoliopsida > Lamiales > Oleaceae > Forsythia > Forsythia viridissima. Next base: position 8,612,278 of record CM059038.1, read on the forward strand.
CCCACAAAAAGAAAAAAAAAATGGTCAAATTGAGCTTTCAACAAAATTTAAATGTTGGGGATGGTCAATGGCAAAAAAATAAAAATTATGGATGAATTAGTTACAAATTTACAAAGTTGGGACTAAAAGTGCAAATTAAAAGAAAGAAAAATTGTCAAATTCAAATTTACTCGACAAAGCCCAAAAAAAGGAGGAAAAAAAAATGAAAAAACTTCACAAAAATGAAAAAATTGCGGCTAAAAGGATTAATCTAATTTAAAAAAATAGTGTCAAAAATTGATGTCGAGTAACTAGACCAAATTATTTTTTAATAAATTATTGTTGAATAACTTGACAAACCAAAGACATTAATTTTATTATAAAAAAAAAATTTGTCGAGTAACTTGACAAAAAACCCAAAAAAAGAAAGGAAAAAAATTTTTTAACTCGGAAAAAAAAAACCCCACAAAAAAAAAAAAAAAGGTCAAATTAGGCTTTCAACAAAATTTAAATGTTGGGAATGGCCAATGGCATAAAATAAAAAATTATGGATAAATTAGTTAAAAATTTAAAAAATTGGGACCAAAAGCGCAAAATTACAAAAAAAAAAAAAAAATTTCAATTTCAAATTGTGCTTTGTCGAGTAAAGCCCAAAAATAGTGAAAAAAAGAAATGGAAAAACTCGACAAAACAAAAACAAAAAAAAGAAAAAATGAAAAAATTGGGCTTTGTCGATTAACTCGACAAAGCCCAAAAAAGGATTTTTTTTTTTTTACGTTTGTCAAGTTACTCGACCAAAAAAGTAAAAAAATTAAATTTTTTTTTCTTTGTCGAGTTACTCGACCAAAAAAATTAAATTTTTTTTTCCTACCAAAAAACCCAAAAAATTAAATTTTTTTTTCCCTTCATCAAGTAACTCGACAAAAAAAAAAAAAAGTTAAAAAATTGTCAAATTGGGCTTTGTTGAGTAACTCAACAAAATGATATTAAGCATTAATCTTATTAAAAAAAAAAAAGTTTGTCGAGTAACGCAACAAAAACCCAAAAAAAAAAAAATTCCAAAATAAAAAACATATTTAGAAAAAATTAAAAAAAAATGTTGTCCATTAAAAATAAAATATTTACAATTTTATTTTATTTTGTTGTCATTAGCTTTTATTTTGTTTATTTAAAGAAGAGGACAAAACAAAATTTGCAACAAAATTCAAAGGCCGTGGATGGCCAATGCTAAAAAAAAACGTTATGGGTAAATTTGTTATAAATTAAAAAAGTTGTAGACCAAAAGTGCAAATTACCCAAAAAAAAAAAAAGAGCAGCCCATCCAACTAAAAAAAAAAAAAAATTAAATTAAATGACTTCGTCGAGTTACTCGACAAAGTAAGAAAAAAAATTCAAATGACTTTGTCGAGTAACTCGACAAAGTTAAAAAAAAAAAAAAAAAAAAAATTTCAAAAGACTTTGTCGAGCAACTCGACAAAGTCATTAAAAAAATAAAAAATAAAATTCAAAAAGACTTTGTCGAGCAACTCAACAAAGTCATTAAAGAAAAAAAAAATTCAATCAAAAGACTAACTCGACAAAGTCTTGATTTTATTTTATTTTTTTTAATTGTAACTCAACAAATTGTTGTTGAGTTACTCGACAAAGATTTAATTTTTTTTTTTTGTAACTCGACAAAATCTTAATTTATTTTTAACAAAAAATAAAATCAAATAAAAATCAAATGGCTAAAATAAGACAGTGTTACTAAAATTTCTTCACTTGATTATGGATTAACAAAAATTCTTTTGACATAGAAAATAACCACTGAACAATATAAAATTTTCAGGGAACTTAGAAAACTCATGTAGCTACCACATATCAAAATTTAATAGTTCGACGGTATATTTCGGCTTACTAAAATGCTCACCGAAACATCCTAGACAGTTTCTCGAATTCATGATGTCGCAGTTTACAAAATTGTCCATAACTTGAGTGATATAACATGAAATTATATAAAACCAAAGTCAATAGTTAGGTAACTCATAGGACTATCGTCTCTAACTGGAATTATGTAAAAACACTTAATATATAAGGTGCAGCAGATTTTTGAGTTAGACAATAGAAACTGCAGCTTAGAGAAACATGAAGTTTAGCAAAACCTTTTAAGTTCACATCATTAACACGTAATCAAAACATGGGAATCCACTAAAACTACCACAAAACCAAGATCCACAAACGTTTAAGAAGATATTTACACTACTTAAAATTTTTTGATTGGTTTATAATAGCGATTCTGGCACGTCGACGGCATGAATCCAAAAAATTGCCTAGGAGGTTTCGTTGAGCATTTTAGTATGCCTAAACATGCCGTCGAACTACCAATTTTTGATATGTGGTAGCTACCTGAGTATTCTATGTATGCTAAAAATTTTGTATTGTTCGATGATCGTTTTCTATGTCAAAGAAATTTTTGTTACTCTATGACCGGGTGAATTGTTTCTCTAAACTGTAGTTTCTGTTGTCCAACTCAAAAATTTGCTACACCTTATATATTAAGTATTTTTACATAATTCCAGTTGGAGACGATATCTCTATGGGTTACCTAACCATTGGCTTTGGTTTCACATAATTTCATGTTATATATCTCAAGTTATGGACAATTTTGTAAATTGCGACCGCATGAATTCGAGAAACTGTCTAAGATGTTTCGATTAGCATTTTTGTAATCCGAAACATGCCGTCGGACTATCAAATTTTGATATGTGGTAGCTAAATGAGTATTTTATGTCTCCTGAAAATTTCATATTTTTCGGTGATCGTTTTCTATGTCAAAAAAATTTTTTGTTACTCCATGACCGAGTAAAAAAATTTTAGTAACACTGCCCTTATTTTGAAAATTTTCTTCACCCAGTCATAAAGTAACAAAAATTTCTTTGACATAGAAAATGATCACCGACCAATACAAAATTTTCAGGTAACATAGAATATTCAAGTAACTACCACATATCAAAAATTGGTAGTCCGACGGCATGTTTCGACTTTCTAAAAAGCTCACCAAAACATCCTAGGCAGTTTCTCAGATTCATGCAGTCGCAGTTTACAAAATTGTCCATAGCTTGAGTTATGTAACATGAAATTATGTGAAACCAAAGCCAATGGTTAGGTAACCATGGGGCTATCGTCTCCAACTGGAATTATGTAAAAATACTTAATATATAAGGTGCAGCAGATTTTTGAGTTGAACAACAGAAACTGCAACTTAGAGAAACATGAAGTTTAGCAAAACCTTTCAAGTTCACATCATTAACATGTAATCAAAACATGGGAATACACTAAAATTACCACAAAACCAAGGTCCACAAAAGTTTAAAAAGATATTTACACTACTTAAATTTTTTTGATTGGTTTATAATAGCGATTCCAGCACGTCGACGACATCAATCCGAAAAACTGCCTAGGAGGTTTCGTTGAGCATTTTAGTATGCCTAAACATGCCGTCGGACTACCAATTTTTGATATGTGGTAGCTACCTGAGTATTCTATATATACTGAAAATTTCGTACTATTCGGTGATTATTTTCTATGTCAAAGAAATTTTTGTTACTCTATGACCGGGTGAATTGTTTCTCTAAACTGTAGTTTCTGTTGTCCAACTCAAAAATTGCTACACCTTATATATTAAGTATTTTTACATAATTCCAATTAGAGACGATATCCCTATGGGTTATATAACCATTGGCTTTGGTTTCACATAATTTCATGTTATATATCTCAAGTTATGGACAATTTTGTAAACTACGACTGCATGAATCCGAGAAACTGCCTAGGATGTTTTGATGAGCATTTTCGTAATCCGAAACATGCCGTCGGACTATCAAATTTTGATATGTGGTAGCTAAATGAGTATTCTATGTCCCCCGAAAATTTTATATTTTTCGGTGATCGTTTTCTATGTTAAAGAAACTTTTGTTACTCCATGACTGGGATGATCAGGTGAAGAAATTTTAGTAATACTGCCCTTATTTTAAAAATTTTCTTCACCCGGTCATGAAATAACAAAATTTTTTTTAACATAGAAAACAATCACCGAACAATACGAAATTTTCAGGGAACATAGAATACTCAGGTAGCTACCACATATCAAAAATTGGTAGTCCGACGGCATGTTTCGGCTTACTAAAATGCTCACCGAAACATCCTAGGCAGTTTCTCGGATTCATGCGGTCACAGTTTACAAAATTATCCATAACTTGAGTTATATAACATGAAATTATGTAAAACCAAAGCCAATGGTTAGGTAACCCATAGGACTATCGTCTCCAACTGGAATTATGTAAAAATACTTAATATATAAGATGCAGCAGATTTTTGAGTTGGACAGCAGAAAATACAGCTTAGAGAAACATGAAGTTTAGCAAAAACTTTCAAGTTTACATCATTAACGTGTAATCAAAACATGAGAATTCACTAAAACTACCACAAAACCAAGGCCTACAAAAATTTAAGAAGATATTTACACTACTTAAAGTTTTTTGATTGGTTTATAATAGCGATTCTGGCACGTCGACGACATGAATCTGAAAAATTGCCTAGAAGGTTTCGGTGAGCATTTTAGTATGCCTAAACATATCGTCGGACTACCAATTTTTGATATGTAGTAGCTACCTGAGTATTATATGTCTCCTGAAAATTTCTTATTGTTGAGTGATAGTTTTCTATGTCAAAGAAATTTTTGTTACTTCATGACCAGGTGAAGAAAATTTTCAAAATAAGGGCAGTCTTACTAAAATTTCTTCACCCGGTCATAGAGTAACAAAAATTTCTTTGACATAGAAAACGATCACCAAAAAATATGAAATTTTTAGGGTATATAGAATACTCATTTAACTATCACATATCAAAATTTGATAGTCCGACATCATGTTTCGGCTTACGAAAATGCTCACCAAAACATCTTAGACAGTTTCTCGAATTCATACGGTCGCAGTTTACAAAATTGTCCATAACTTGAGTTATATAACATGAAATTATGTGAAACCAAAGCCAATGGTTAGGTAACCTATAGGGATGTCGTCTCTAACTGGAATGATGTAAAAATACTTAATATATAAGATGCAGCAAATTTTTGAGTTGGGCAACAGAAACTGCAGTTTAGAGAAATAATTCACCCGGTCATGGAGTAACAAAAATTTCTTTGACATAGAAAACGATCACCGAATAATATGAAATTTTCAGGGAACATAGAATACTCATGTAGCTACTACATATCAAAATTTGATAGTCTGACGGCATATTTCGGCATACTAAAATGCTCACCGAAACATCCTAGGCAGTTTCTCGATTTCATACTGTCGCAGTTTACAAAATTGTCCATAACTTGAATTATATAACATAAAATTATGTGAAACCAAAGCCAATGGTTAGGTAACCTATAGGGATATCATCTCCAACTAGAATTATGTAAAAATATTTAATGTATAAGGTGCAGCAAATTTATGAGTTAGACAACAAAAACTGCAGTTTAGAGAAAATGAAATTTAGCAAAACCTTTCAAGTTCACATCATTAACGTGTAAACAAAACATGGGATTCCACCAAACACACAAAAGTCAAGAATTGCGGCTATTACAAAAATTGTGAGATTTGGACAAAACTAAGAATAGTAAAATACTAAAACTATGTCATGTTGGACGAAAAAAGCTACAGTAAAAAATTAAGGCTCTTATATTATTGTAAGGAAAGAAAGCCCACAATAACATCCTCAAAATATTATCTTAAACTATAAGTAACAAAATTAATTGAATATAAAAGTAAGCTCAACATATCATCTTCAAATATTATGACAGTACATGCCTATTTGCAAATGTCACTTTCACGGGAGAATACATGAAACAAATATGTAAAAAATAAAAACCTTAGCTAACTATAAAATCTTAAAAATTGCCGATTTACAAGGCCATGCTATAAGCATACCTATTATAAAAAAATCCTCACACAAATGAATCAAACAAATATTTAGCACTGACATGAAAAACTATATATCTTGTTTATTCCAAAATCTTCATGGGGAAACATGGATCGTGCCAAATACAACATCATGTATTCTGTTACGACTTACGAGTACATTATCACACCAGTAAGATTGTTATAACCAATGCAAAGCCATTTAAGAAATAATATTATTCCAGCATAACACAGTATGGTAGAATGAAACCATTCCAGTGATGATTGCACAAACAAAGAGGGTAACAGGGAGTTTGAATGGTCATGTATTCCAGTAAAATAAAATGTTTTAAAGGCATTAAAAGACATTCTTGGTCCTAGAATAACTAGGATCTCATGTTTCCTTGTTTCAGTTCTATCACCAATTTAAACTCTTCTATAACTTTTATATAGCAGTCTAGTTATAATAGTAAATAGTATGCAAAAATTTAAATCACAGAGATTAGGTTTTAGGGTGACGTGTCTTATACCCCACTTGCTCAAAACTTTCAACATAAAGAAGATTAAAGAAAAAGAAGAATCACTTCATATCTCTTTTGACTATATGTTAATTGCAACCTATATTTTAGCCTGCAGCTTTGATCTCCATCATTGTACTACAGAAAATACTATTAAACTGGTATTTTTATCCCTAAACATGTATACATTAACATTGACCTAGCAGACGGATCACTAGCGCCAGAAAACTCCTAAAATCATTGAAAAAATTAAGGAAGGTATAATTTATAAAATGTAAATTCCACATCTGTATTACAACTTTGACCAGTAATAGTTCAGGAAAACATGTATAATATCTCAAGAATCTTCAAGATACTCAAGATTCACGTTGATATCTTTTTCAAATGATAATATAAAAAACAATTTCTCAGAAAAGTCATAATCAAGGCATATTGTGAAGCATTGATTACATTAAGAGTAGGCAATACAAAGAACTACATAGATTTCAGCAAACCAAGAAGTAAACCTACCCTGAATAACCCCCACCATGTATACAAAACACAACTGGACCTTCAGTTCCTGCCGTGTAAATGTGGAAAACCTAAAATGAGAAAACAAAAAGACAATGTTTTCACTTCACAGAGTAACAAGAGAAGTTGGTAAATAAATGAACAAAATGATGTCACACACATCATTTGAATCCTGGATGTGCACATCATCCTCTTTGTCAAAGTAGCCTGACCAATCTATAGGTGCATATTTTTGTGAAGGAACCCTACAAAATAAATAGGAACTATAAGTAATTTTCAGTATGGCAGGGATAAATGATCATTTAAGAGAATAGAAATATATAGAGCATAAAGGGATAAATTTGAATGACATTCTTGCTGAACAATCAAATAATTCAGAGCCACTTAACTCATGAGCAATGTAGAGCCAAATAAAGAAAAAAGGAAAGAAAAATAGTTAGAAGTAGACACGTAGTTAGCAGATCAGATCAAACTACCAGCCTACCACTTCCATTTCATTGATGAAATACTCGCATAGAGAAAGTTTCAATCAATAGAAACCATTGATCCACAATGTCATGTAACAACTAGACAGTTGTGAAATCTAATAATAGATTTTGGTACAAAAATTTCAACATATCCGAAGTATTTATGTTTATCTTATTGACATCAAGATCACTACGCACAACTTAACTCTGCAAAGAATTCATCTTCTCAAACGTTCAATCTTACTTCTTTCCTTGCCGTTCCTTGTCATTTGTTGGATGCCACAACCCATTTTTTGTCAATAAATTTTACCTCACAACTTATGAAAAAGCTGAAGTGGTACAATAGTGCTTTCAAATTCTACATGGTTTAAAAATTGTTTTCATTTACATGTCTTAAAATGAGTAGAATGAATATTCTCTCATTATACCAGAAGAAGAACAAGTATTCAAGTAATTTCAGCTATGTCCAAGCAGAAGAGAGTTAAAAGTTAAAACAACTTTCAACTCTCACATCCAGAATTTGACCATTCTCTTGCATCATTTATCACCCCCACCCCCCCACCCACCCCCCACCCCCCCAATGCCACAAGAGATCATCCCGTTTACAACAACTACAATCTCATTTGCAACTAAAATCAATCAAAGACTTGTTAAATGTCAGTGTTTGTTACTAAATTACAATACTGAAGCCTTCACACGGGTTTTAACTATTAGATCATCACCTTGAAATTCTTGGTAAATTCCAGTTGATGTTATAGTGCTATGAACACCGTAAGATGAGCTAAAACAAACGTCATTTCACATAAAAACCATTTAATACCATGCCTCACAAAGAATATTTAAGTCTGCATCTCATGCCTACTTAAAAAATCAGTTGATTCCTCACAAACCATAGATCCTAATGATCCCCCGAAGCAATCAAAATCACTCAATTACTGGTACAGTTGAATAGTAAATGAACCCCACCGGCCAAGTTTACAAGTCTCCATTTATTATGGTTCTCATACAACATTTTCTTAAAAGTGGGAAATTACCACAAATTCAGGTGGTAGCTGCAAGTAACTCAAGTAGACCCACACCTATAGGTGCTGAAACTCAATTTCGGTACACCAGCCAATTGATGACAAATGACAGAATCGATAAAATTCTATGATCTTCTAATAGAAAAATTTCAGCTTTTCGCAATAAGTTGAATAAGTTTCCAAACTAAAGATAGTATCTGCTGTCACCGAAAAAACCTTTAACAAAACCTCTTTAAGAATTGCATTATCTTGTCGATTGCTTTGAACCGACTAATACAAGGGTTGGCTATAAACTTAATAGACTTGACTACTATTTCATGCATATTTTGTTGCCAATTGATCGTTAACTCAATTTTCAAAACAATAAAAAGAATAAAAAAAAAAGGAGTCTAATAATATTATCCAAATGTCCATAATTAAATATACATCAAGAAGCTGAAAAATTGAATACGGTACAACATCTATTTTAAAAGACATTCCATGTGTTCGAATTGAACTAATAAAAAAACCACATCGAAATCATAAATAAATTTCATTTACCAGAAGAATTGATTCGAAGGTAATTCGTATAATCAAATGCTTACTGAATTGGAGGACGATCAGGTTTAGAAGAAAACGCGGAGGGCAATTTGTTAACACTGTCAGTGGCAGTATTGTGATTTTGGTCTTCTTCTGAGGTCTCTTCCGGAACTGAGGTTAGGTTCGCCGTCGCCGATGAATCCTCCATTTGATCGCCGATGGAAGTCTGCGAAATGATGCTGGTATGATTTATTGGGGTATTTTTTCAAAAGACTTTTCCAAGCATTGATAAGTTTAAGATCTAACTTATTTTAAAAATTAAAATAAGTTTTTCAAGCTTCTCTTGTGCTAAAAATCTAAATGACCTTTTTCTAATAGAGTAACACTACAATTTTTATTAGGGATTTTGGCGTTGTTCCCATTATAGAAATAGTCCTCATGTTTATGTTTTGACATGCAAATTTTTAATATATGTGTTTTAATGCATAAGTGGTCTGATAAAAAAAAATTAATATATACTTAGTTTTAATAAAGAGAAATTGTAGTTGGGTTGCTAATCTTGCAAAAAGTACAAATAAGTCCAATATTTTTATTTTTTTTATAAAAAATTAAAGAAAACTAATGAATTTGTTTAATTAACAATTTATTGATGTGATAATATATTAAATTATTTTGTATATTTTACAACTATTATAAAATAATTAAAATTTAAGCTCATAAATATTAATAAACATGTCAAATAAATTTATTATTTTTATTCTTAAGTAATTAAATTATTTAAAATTAAAATTTTTATTTTATCATTATAACAATAACAACAAAAATTTTGTAACAAATTTAATGCTTGTTGTAAAATATGGAAAACAATATTGATAACCATATTTAGAAATTTCTTACCTAATTTACATGTATTTGAAACTCTATATATATGGGTCCTTTATTATAATAAAAGACATAGTTTCTCCCTATTTTCGTCTATTATTCTCTTAGTTTATAACACGTTATCAGTACGATAGAGCTTTTCAAAAATAGACAGAAAATCCGAGAGCAATAGTTTAAAAAATTCACAGAATCTGGGCAGTCTGCGCAGCTGTGATCAAATATTGAAATCTCAACACTTCGTGGTTCGATTATTGTGAAATTTGGACAGCAACTTCAAAACTCATTATTCTTCAAATTTAATGACTACGATCAAGATCAGACAGTTCATTCGTGAGAAATCGCTACATGAATATAATGTATATGAAGATGAAGTCAATTGAGTTAACAAAGCAATGTTTATTTTCTGTTCATTAACAATTGCCAGTATTCTATTTGCTATCATATTTGATTATATATTTTTCATTATTGATATTGCTTCAATATTATTACTTATTATATATCAATATTTAAAATAATATTGTGTTAGTATTCATGAAAAATATCAATTTATACAAATTAATATTCCAGAAGAATATTTCGTTGGTCTTCTAGAAGAAGCACAAATTATATTATTATTAATATTTCAGTAAAATACACTTGCTTCCAAATAGCGTAATTTGTTAAATTTATTATTAACTTATTGCTCCTGAAGAGCATAATTTAATAAATCTAATATTTTATAGAAGAATATTTTGTTGATTTAGAAATATCACAAATTTATATTATATTAATATTCTAGTAGAATATTATTTGCTCCCGAAAAGTCTAATTTTATAAGATCTATTATTTTATAAAATATTGTATTAATACTTCTAAAGATATATAATATTATGAATATCAACATTTTAAAAGAATGTAGTGTTGTTGCTCCTGAAGAAGCACAACTTAATTAAATGAATATTATATGATTGTTTTTGAAGAAGCATAAATTTGTACATATCAATATTCTAGAAAAAATATTGTGTGCTACTCTTGAAGAAGCACAACTTTACAATTTCAGAATATTAATATTGTGTAATATTAGGGTATTGATACTCTTAAAAGAAATATAATAAATTTGTGAGACAATTATCTATTCTTCATTTCTTCATTATTGTGAGACAAATAACATAAACTTGTTCCTCAAATAAATGAAAAATATACTTGCTAAATTATATTGAACTAGAAGTTCAATACCTGAAATTTTATGAGCTTACCAGTTTTATCATCTCGGATTAATATGATGCGAATTATTAATGAGAATATCTATTGAAAACTAGAAGATTTTTCAATATAATGAATTCTCACGTGATACTTGTTCTCATGATATATAAATCAGTAGATCTTCATTAGTTAAAATCGAGACTGAATTTCCTGCATTTCTAAAAATTATTTAGGGTGATTTATGGAGTCCCATCACCCTTCATGTTGACCATCTATATATTATTTGTATCTAATAGATACATCTACTAGATGATTCTATGGTGTTATTATTCGCAACCTGAAGTTTGCGAGATTACTTGTTCAAATTTTAAATTATGAGCATATTTTTCAGATTAAACAACCAAGACGGTAATGTATCTTGTCAATGCTAGAGTCTAAATCTCGAACTTTTAATAAATATTAGTTGAGATGATGTTAAATAGTTTAGCAATATTGTTTTTCAACACCTTCAATTAAATTCTAAACCATTACTATTAAGAACAAAGTGCTTTCCATTTTTATATATGAAATGTTATTTTATATGTAGAAACACTTATACGCATCATACCAACATTAAAGTTATCTCCGCTATAGTTGGCTTATGGTCAGAGCCTACAATTACCCATCTAATGATTTTTTATAGTGCAATTTATGTACAACCGGTCTACCATAGTGCACTGAGATGTGCATTAAACAATGTTGAGAATACATGTTTAGTTTGGAACATTATAAAATATTTTAAATCCTAACGGGTGATATTTTATATACGATTTTTCGAATATCATTTTGATAAGACAGTTTTTCAACATTAAGGGAGAGAAATTAAGTAGCTGAAAAAAAATATATGAAAATACAGCATATTATATTTTCTAAATCCTTGCACAAAATAATATGAATCAGAAGTTCGACAAATAACTCATTTGTAAGTTACACAATTGACATATGCATTTACTAACCAAAGAGATTAAATCAAATCTCATATACCAGCTATAAATGCTCCAATTTATATTAACATCTTTGAAGGACAATTCATTAACATTATATCGGGTAAATTAATGACACGCTTGAAGCGTAGTGACATTTGATTCTAAAAAAATTTTCAAATTAAAAATGAAGCCAATTATAAAGATGGTCCTATTAAAGATGTGTATACTTTCGAAGATTATATAGGCATAACTAATTATATAACCCCCGAAGAGGTTTAGCTAGCTGAAATAATAAAACAAAAAGATCTTGTTAAGTTATGTCGTTATGAAAAATAAATGGATTCAAAAATAAATGTTGTTGACAACACTTTTGTATATAAAGAAGCGCTTCATATTATGAAAGGAAGCGAGGATATTGAAAGAAATCTGTCAAAGAATTAATTGGTCAAATAAAAAGATGCAATCCAAGTAAATTGAACTGACTAGAGAAACCTGAAGTTTCTGCACCTATAGTACGAGCACCTAAATGTGTATACTTATGCGAAAAGGAAATGAAAAAACGAAATCGTAACATGTAATTCATGACTTTTAAACATTATGAATTTCGCAAAGGCTTATGTAAAGTAATCACAAGTCAATATCTTGTTAACATGTCAATTCATGACATATATGCATATAATAAATATTGTTATAACCAACTCATCTCGCATGACTAATAAAATTATGTATATAAATCCCTAGAGAATTTAATATGCCTGAAGCATATAGTTCAACTTTTCAAGAACTTAATCGATCAAAGTACAAATCTGAAGTAATATTATAATGAGGGGGAGTAAATACGCGTTGTACTCTTTTTATTGACCAATGTTTTGTTCCATTGGGTTTTCCTGGCAAGGTTTTTAATGAGACAACTTTCATGGCGTATTAAAAGAATTATGTACTCTTTTTCCTTCAATAAGATTTTTTCCCACGGGGTTTTTCCTAGTAAGGTTTTAACGAGGCATATTCTTTCTGGAAATGACATCCAATTGGAAGTGGTATAAATGTTATAATTATGGATGTCCATAACATACAAAATATTTACCCTCATCATAACCCTATGATTATACTCTCATGTGTTACAAATTGTATACGAGACCCCTGAAATGAGCAACATGAAAATCTATTTACCATCATGCTGACTACAGTCAACCAGAAATAGTGTATGAAGATGATATTGCTTGGAGGTTATAGTATTGATTGAAATCAGAAGGAGTAGTTGTACTCTTTTTTCTTCGTTCAAGTTTTATCCCATTAGATTTTCTTGACAAGGTTTTAACGAAGCAGCTTTTGATTACTCCAAAATTTTTATAATTATTTTTCTCCTTTGTTTGGTATTTTTGTCCCATTGAGTTTTTACCAAACAATATTTTTAACAAAATAGTTATTGTACTAATGGTCATCAAATGGGAAGTGTTGTAAAATATGGAAAACAATATTGATGACCATATTTAAAGATTTCTTACTTAGTTTACATGTATTTGAAATCATATATATATATATATATATATATATATATATATATATATATATATATATATATAGGTCATTTATTATAATGAAAGACATAGTTTCTCTCTATTCTCGTCTATTATTCTCTATAGTTTATAACAATGCTCAAATATTTTTATTTAATCGAACTACATGTTTGTTAACTATTAATATTAGAAATCAAAATGATAGTTCATATGTTAATTTATCGTTTTATTTTTATTCAAAAATAAATAACACATCACAAAAATTATATACGTCATTTTTTTTATTTATTTAACTTAATTTTTATTCAATTTTTTCACATCACATAACAATTACATATATTTAAAGCACAACAATTTTACATTTTTGTCTTATAAAAATTTAATTCGCAATACTATAATGATATATTTAGTATGCAAAATACAATATTATTTGATAAATATACCAAACATATTTGCATATTTTGTAACGGTTAGAAATCTAAATACATTTTTCTCTAATTAAAACTAAGTGTATATTTTTTTTAATCAAATAAGGACCAATTATGCACCAAAATACATAGATTAGGGACTTCTGTGCCAAAAAATAAATTTAAGTAACCATTTCTGCAATGAGAGCTAATGTTAGGGATCATTTTCATCAAATTCTCTTTATTTTGCTTATTTAAAAATACGGGAGGCAAAAAAATATGTTTACGCCCTCCTAATTAATTTTTTGGACATAAACAATCAGCAAAGACAAAGATAAGATATGCAAATTAATAAGTTGGTGGTAAGAATAGGGATGACAACGGGACGGGGACGGGGACGGGTGGCCATTACCATCCTCGTCCAGTCAATAATTTTTGGGGAGGGGTATAGAAAAACTCTCATTTATAGCGCCCGTTTAATTAATTAATTAATTCTTAATTTTATTTTTTTATTTTTTACATATGATATAAATTTTAAAAAATAAAATAAAAATATTTGGGGCAGGGCAGGGCAGGGCAGGGCAGGGCAGGGCAGGGCAGGGCAGGACAGGGCAGGGGTGGGGGCGAGTATTTTTAGTCGTCACTAGATAAGAATGTGATAAAAAATAGTATGAGACATAAATGCAAAAATGAGCAATAGTTGAAGACCTTCATTGTAATTAAAATGAGTAATTACACTCATAATCCCCATTCTTTTAAGTTTGTAGTAATTTCATCACCATTCAATTTTCTTCGCACATATCATCCTCAACATTTCATTAGTTCGCACATATAGTCTCCAAATAGTCTTTTTTTACGATTTTGCTCCTAACTTAAATAAATTAAAATAGCAAAAACTAGAATGAAAATATTATTGGTAATGTCCCTAATATTTTCAAATATACAAAATTGTCTCTTTATAGTCAATTATTTCAAACAATTAAAAAAATAACTCATCTTCCCCACCCCCATCCAATTTGTGACCTAAGCTAAGGAAGCCTCGTCGAAGAAAAAAAAAAGGCTAAAATGTTCTTTTTCTTCAATGATCCACACTCAGAAACACGTTATATTTTCATCCTTCATTAATCAATGGATCCCACGAATAACAGAATCAAAGCAGGCCTCATCGAATAAGAAGATTATTTCTCATCATTCTGCAAAAGAAACAATAGGCTAATCATCAATTTGTTTTGGGTAATTAGCATATTTCGTCCATATCCTTTGAGTTTATTGTGCAAATCATCCCTATCGTTTGAATTTTGATGTTTGGGTCCTTAAATCAACTATTTTTTGTGCAAAAGGTCCTTACCGTCTATTTTTATGAACTTTTGCCGCAATCTCTCATTTTATGAAGGGCAATTTCGTCCAGACTATGATGATTCCATCTGCGCTTGATTGCGCCACGTGTCTAGTGAAAACCAACAAAAAAGTAAATGGAAGAACACATTTTCTGGACACTTTGAATGCTGAAGAATGGAATGAACGGCAGCAAGTGAACCACGCAAATATTCAACATCAAGTGTAATCGCTACATGGACCAAAGAGGGATCGCACATGCCAGATTTTCCCAATGTTGATGAGTGGCATTTGTCGGTATTGCTAAAAACAGGGGATTTTCTGAAGGAAATTTTGTCCATGGAATTTGAAGATATAGGAAATTGGAGATAATAATCCATATTAGAGGACCTAATGGCTTCTGCTGGAAATAAGGATTGAAGAAAAGGAAAAAGTACAATCAGCACATTGTAGTAGAGAAAACTCGGAAAATCTCATAATTCACAACATTTTTCCTCTATAAAAAAAAGTCTCCAATTCTTGTCGTGCTTTTTTCTCCACGATTTGAAATTGAAATTATTGGTGAAAATCGAAGAGAATAGGAATGCTAGTGTTCTCTTTAGGTCCACCAGAGTGACGAAAAATTACAATTTACAATACAATAGAAATTTATTACTATCACTACAAAAAAAAAAAAAAAAAAAACCCAATCCTAATGGCAATTGTGCTTTGATTTCTGTAAACTATTTTTCTCTTACTAATGGGATTTTTCTCCCGGTTTCTTCTTTGGAGAAGACGAAGAATCAAAGCAGAAAGAGAGAGATAGAGAGAGAGAGAGAGAGAGAGAGAGAGAGTTTGGGGAGGGTTTTTTTACTTTTTTAATGGTTTTCGCCAGACACATGACACAATCAAGCACATGTTGAATCAGCATGGACTTGACAAAAATGCCTTTCATAAAATGAGAGATTGCACAAGACACAATAATTTAACAGCAAAAGTTCACAGAAACAGACGGTGATGACCTTTTGCGCAAAGAATGGTTGATTTAAGAACTCAAATGCTAAAATTCAAACGATATGGACGGGGTAAATAGCACAAAACGTCCCTACCTATTGAGGGTATTGTGGAAAACGTCCCTACCTTCAAATTTTTGACATTTTTGCCCTTACCTACTGGATTTCTTGTGCAAAAGGTCCTTCAGTCCAAAATCATAGGGGTAAATTAGTCCAACCACTTTTTTCACATATCTATTACTTCTTTTAAAATTGAGGGGCTTCCCATGCAATTTCCAAAATTGCACGGCAGGCCCCCGTCTCCAAATCTTCAACATATATCCTAGGAGCCGAAGGCTTCTTTTCACCCTTTTTATCCATGTTATTCCCATTCTGCATTTTTGGGCAAGTAAACATAGGCGAAAATGGGGTCCAGGTTGTTCCCGATCTGCTATTTTTCTCCATATTTTCCATTGAAACACCCAATGAAAAAAATTCCCAGCAATAGAAGTACCCCTCTTGCCCATTTACAATTGGCGGTGGTGATGGAATCACCACACCCTGAAAGGCCCTTTTACAATTCTGACAGCGAAGGGTACACTCCGCATACACCCCAAGATACTCGTACATATGATAACAATAAGGACATGCAGTCCAGAAAGTAGAGCCACCATCATTTGAGGGTACATCCACTCTCTCCTCCTCCTCCTCCTCTCGTGTATCCATTCTCTCCACCTCTTGTTCATCCATTCTCTCATCTTGCATATTCTCATTGGCATGCACATTATGATTTGACCCAGAAACAGAAGGTACATTACCAGTGAAAGCAGGGTAGTTTTGCGGTGGCTGTTTATTCAAGGGTTCTTAAGTCGACACTGAACCAGACCCAAAAGCTATATTAGTACCTGAATTAAAATTAATGAAATTCTGCGATGGGTTGCGGCTGTGGCTGCATATAGAAAGCAAGCTCCTTGTCGAACAAAGATTTCTTCGAAGGATTGGAAAGCACAGTCCAGGCATCCAGCACGAGGCGGAAGGCCTGGTCAGCAAATGGGAACTTATTCTTGTGTGGGTTTAGAAGGAGAGCCAGGCGGCGGTACTGAGGCGCTACGAGTTCCGAGTCACGACCCTGGTGGGGTGAGACCTGAAGAATCGAATACCAGTCCTGCAGGTTGTTCCCGATCCGCCGGTCTCCAGAGAGGAGCGTGTCAGCCACGGCCAGAATTTGGTCGGCGGGTAAGAGAGTTGGGTCAGAGTCACGCGCCCGGGTCGCAAACGACTTACTCCCCATCAGGTCACGCTTCGAAAGAAGCTTTTCCGCAATCGTCAGCCACCGCAACGCCTCCGCTCTTGTGGTTGTCGTCGGAAAAAATGGGTGCTCCATTTTTATCCTTCATTTTTCCGAAAATAATTATTTTTATTTCTTCTCCTTATAATTGGAGAAGTGAAGTAATATCTTGAATAGAAATGAATGGGATACTGGGCGAGTAGTGAAAGATGAAAGAGGTGAAGTGAGTATTTGACGGAAAAGGCCTCGAGTTTTAAGGAAAAGAAGAAAGTGGTAGTTGGGATGGGGGCTGCCGTGCAATTTTGGAAATTGCATGGGAAGCCCTCCAATTTTAAAAGAAGTAATATATATGTGAAAAAAGTGGTTGGACTAATTTACCCCTATGATTTTGGACTGAAGGACCTTTTGCACAAGAAATCCAGTAGGTAAGGGCAAAAATGCCAAAAATTTGAAGGTAGGGACGTTTTCCACAATACCCTCAATAGGTAGGGACGTTTTGTGCTATTTACCCATATGGACGATTTGCACAATAGACTCGAAGGATATGAATGAAATGTGATAATTAGCCTTTTATTTTCCTTAATCATCTTATTAAGATTAATTATAAGCACCATAATCAATTCTCTCTTGCACAAGCAATATATAGAGACATCGATATTAATCCATTCAAATCCAGCAATCGAATTATTTTGCTACTACGTACGTTTTCCTTTCGATTGCTTAGATTCTTTTAATTCCCTATCAAACCAAACTCAAAACAGGCCCTAATAATCTTTTCTCACTCTTTTAAAATTTCCATCAAAGAACTCAATAGTATAACTCCACTCACCTCAAACTCGGAGTAAAAAAAACTCAAATCGACGACTGTAAGTGAAAATCATAGCAAAAGTGTATGAAATCAACCGCCATCGACTGGGAAGTTTATGAGAGTGTCGTCTTTAGTCCAGCCCTTCCAGTAGTTGTTGCAAAAGTGGCACAACTGAGAGATGTTGTAATAACAGAATTTGGTGTTCTTGGATTCACACTTTGGGCACTTCAATTTTTCTTGTTCTTGTTCTTGAATTGTAGCTATTAAGGTAGGAGGCGTTGCGTGGTTGGTGTTTCTAAGAAGAATTTTTTTAGTTTTATTTTTTTAGTTTTTACTTTACTATTTGTAGGTGTTTTTGGGTGAAGGTGATGATTTTTTCATTTTTAAAAATGTTAGGGATTCAAACTTTAATTTTTTTCAGTTTATTCTTCTTTTTGTTATGTTAGTTTATTTAAGTTAGGGGCAAAATCGTCAAAAGAAACTATATGTGCGAATTAATGAAAGGTTGTGGATGATATGTGCGAAGAAAATTGAATGGAGATAAAATTACTACAAACTTGAAAGGATTGGACTGTAAGTGTAATTTACCTAAAAAAATGTGGTGATAATATAATTTTGGCATTTCGTTTGAAAAAAATGTGGTGTTAATATACCCATTTCGTTTTAAAAGACCCTGGTCGTTTTTTAAAAAACAACTACTTTCTTTTTCCAGGAAGGAATGTAGTCTAACAAAATTTTGGCATTATTTTCCTTGTAACTTGAAAGACACCAACCTCAAAGACAACACAATTGCTTATATTTCCACCAAAACTAAACCAACATTGTACAAATTAGGCACCCATTGCCCACCAAAACCACAACAATCATATCACGTAGAGATTAGCAAATTTCCATCATAAACAACATACAAATATATAAAAAAAAAGTCCTAAGAGTCATAATCAAGGACATATAAATTGGCAGCCGTCTTGGTCCTCCACTTAGCCATATGGAAGTCTTTAACTTATTCTACTTCACCGTTGATGCTCAAAAATTCTATATATTTTATTACGTAAACACCACAACCACCGCAAGACAATAAAATAATGGTAAAAAAAATACTACAACTAAATAATTATAAAGACGTGCATATTTATTTGGGATAAGAAACTCATGAAGTGCCTTGTTTTGTAGTTTTGTTGGCCATTTCTATTGCAAGAGTATCTCTCTCTATAGTAATGTCGATTTCCTTTAAAAGCATAGTGACAATGATACTAACGGACTTTAAGTCATCTTTAAGTTGACTGTCCGTAAAGCAACTCCAGTGTCGATTTGCGAAAGTCACTTCAACTGCAAATAAGTACACACTGAAAAATATAAATGTGTACACTCCTCCTATTTCTTGCCCGGTGACGTATTAAATTAGGTCTCTTGGCATCTTGAACCTATCCCCTTTTCAAGAAAATCAAACATCGCAAATGTCACTTTGATATAAAATTGCACATCGAGTATAGCTCGCAAACAACTGAATGACTTTGGATATCTTGATGTCCGAACTCGCAACAAATGCAACGCCAAATCGACATGCTACAAAAATAGATAGGCAATTATAGACAAAGTAATTATATTTATTGAATAACAACATATTTAATAAAAAAAATGTAAAGGTAATCATCGAGAAGTGGAAATTATTTTCTAGCCTTATGGGCAAACAAAGTCATATACTCTTGATCGGTCTCATCAGGAGTAGCCTTCGGCGAGCAACGACTTTAGGTTGACAAATAAAAAAATATATATTTAATAAATAATTGAAATAACGCGTGAAAGTAAATACAAATATAGAATGTATACTCACTCCTGGATTGTCCAATACAGTAGCATGATCAAAAGAGTTAGGTCTAAGACTTGAATTCCCAGAACACATCCTCTAGAGTCTATTGTCGGACAACCTTGCATGATACATGTTTGCTAGACGAGGAATAGACACGAATGTCCATTCTAAAAATAAAGATCTATAAGTCGTTCACAAATTTTTACAATCAAATAAAACGACATTTAAGCTCATGTTTGGTAGAGTTTAAAATAAATTATTTTTTCCCACACTTATTTTCAAACACATATTTGATGGGACCAACTACTTTTATCAATTTTTCAATCGCACATTTCATCATTTTTTTTTATCAAAATCTCCTAAAAAACTATTTTTAAATTCTACCAAACATGCACTAAATCATAAGTTTTTGTCATTTACATGTATCACTAATGGAAACCCCCCACAAACTATGTTTGCGCTTTGGTTCTTTCCACCCTTTCAAAAGTATGTGTAATGTTAGGTCAAAACTCATTCTTCCCCATAGATATTTGTTGAATCATTCAAGACTATCTAATATATCCAACGACAGAAAATCAATAAATGTATTCGTCTATTTGTATTTCATCACTATCTCATAGATAAATACTAAACTCAACTTATATTTATCGTCCATATCTTCTGTCACATTTTAAAAAGCAACACACAACTCCTTATGCGTAACCTTAGTAGCTTCTAGAAAGTATTGAAGAGTCAATCTTTTGTTTTCAAGGATTTGACTTTTGCAATCTTTTGTTTTCAATGATTTGACTTTTGTACTCCTTATCATCGGCAAGGTTTAATCATATCATCAGCATGTTTAATCATGTAATGAATGTGAACTCGTAAAGGAGAAACAAATGGCTTTTTCATCCCCCAAACAAACCATAATTCATCCTCATTCACATATTTTACCCTCCATAGCAATAAGTTATTAATCGATTGAGTTGAAATTTTCACGTTTCTGATTTTGTACAATTTTCTGAAGCATGAGTTCAGAAACATTTCTTTATAGACATGATCTAGAGCATTATACACTTTCTCCACATTGGACATAGTAGAACATGTCGAAACCTTCGATTCATATCTATCAGCAATGTTGATGATGTACTTCATCCTGCAAACGGTACGAGACTATAGTAATTTAGTTGAAGTGATTGAGAAAATGTAAAAATAGTGATCATTTCTATGCATAGTATATATTATTTTAGGAAAAAGATATATGATAGTAGACAAACAAATTATATTTGGATGTGTAACTTTCCACGACTTCAAATTTTTAGATAACTTCATTGGCTAAGGTTAACAGACAATCATTGAGTAATGATTACTAGTGTTCATTTGTCATTATCCCTCTATCTACAAATAAACAAGTTATTAAATCCACCAATGCAGTAAATACATCTATTCTTTTCTCCCTACACGAGAAATGACATGCCAACAACAGTGGAGCGAATCGTTTCTTACATTTAACTAGTGAAGAATTCAGGTAGTTTACCACATAATTAATATAATTTTTTAGATGCATAAACCAAGAAAAATGCCGAATTTAGCTACTTTGGGTGATATGTGTTGCAGTTTGCATATACTACAAGTAAGTACTTAAAACTACATTTTAGCTAGCATCTCATGTAGGGAATTTCTTAGTACTCTTGATTAAGAAATCAATATTAAATTATTTTTCAGATTAGGGTTTTCATTATGAATTAAAGTTAGAACATTATTCTCACTTACAAATCTTTCATTGCTTAAACATCACAACATATTCTTTTACGGTAACATTACTATCACCAAGCAAAATTTATGCACAAAACATACATATGTGACTTAGTGTAATAAAGAATATTATTAAAATCATAATAAACTAATCCATTGAGCAGCTCGTAAAGACATATTCACTGTTTATGTTATATAATTGGGAAAATAGTATATTTGGTCCAATTTTCAAAAACGTAAGAGATATACCCCTCATTTTTAAAAATAGCACCAGACACCCCCAACATTTGAGAAAATACACATGGTAGGTCCTTTATGAAAAAATTATTCTCCCCTTTATATAAACATAAAAAGAAAAGACAAGTAAAAAGAAAAAGAAGAATAACAAAATAACAAAATGTTATGTGCCCCAAAAAATGATGAATAACAAAAAGGCTATCTTCTTCTTTCAACCAAACCTCACACATTTCCTAAACACACCGCTGCCACAACTACGCTCACTCACTCACCACCACCACCACCACCACCCCCACCCCCACCCCACCTCTCAAGATATCAATCTATTCTTAGTTCAACAACTTCACTACAACATGTAAATTTGGAGCAAGTATAAAATCAATAAAAATTATGAAACCTATCGCTTCATATCAACCTTCCAAGCAATCAAAGCGTTAACAAGAAGCCTGGGTAGCTGATTGTACAATGCGGCCTCAATTCGCAGAGGCCAGACCTGTGGGTTCTTATAACAGAGAAACACGTAACGATTGTAGAGCTCAACAATTCCCACAAGTGAGCCGTGTTAGAAATTCAGATGAGTAAATTCATAGTCAGTCTCATTAATCAATCCACCATCCAAACCACCATAGCCATGAAATCCCTCATTCTTCAAGCTGCCTAAGGCACTGCCAATTTGCGGGATATTGATAAGTGTGATTTTACACTTATCTAGACCGTCAAAAGTAGACCATTGTGAGTGCTTTTGGGTATAATTGTACTAATTATGTGTTGATTTTGTTATTGCATGTCAAAACCTGAGCTTGGTGGTGTTTGGAGCAAAATTGGCAATAATGACTAAAATGAAATAAAATTAGAAATATGAGGACCAACTTACAAACATCCAAGAGTTTAAAGACTTGGGTTGCAAATAAAAGATGATGAAATTGAAATGAAAGAAGAAATCCAGGGACTAGAGTGGAGACATTAGAAAGATGGAGAACTTACCGTACAAATAATCAGGAACTTAGCCACAAAAATTGAAGGAATTTTGGCCCTTGCAATCGTATGAGCCATTAACCTTGCGATAGCAAGGTTCAAGAGAAGAAAAGCAGAATTGAATCAGATATAACATTACGATCGCAACAATTTTGCCCTTGCGATGACCAGAATTTTGTTTTCCTTATTTTAATCAAACTCTAGTTTAGTAATTTTTTTAGAACATGACTTCTACACTAAATTATGATTTTTTGGGATATATAAATAAAAATGATGATTTAAACAAAATGGAGGAACCATATACAATAATCAAGAGAGATTAGAGAGGCAAATTACATGAATCAAGCTTGGGTTTCAAACTTTGCAAGGAAGAGATGGATTCTTGGTGCAAGATTTTCATCTATTTCTTGTTTTCGCTTCAAACACAGTTATGTATTATACTCTCTTCTTTTGTTTTTATTCTTTTATTATGTGTAACTAAACAATAATTTTGGATAAACGATGTAACCTAGTTTAGATTTTTTAATTTCAATTCTAAATTTTTGAAAATGTGTTGATTATGTATTGATTTAACTTCTTCTCGTAATGTTTGAAATAATTGGCCACTATTTCATTGATTTGTGGATTGTAACAAACCAAGAGGCGAGTTATTAATCTAGACCACGTAGTAAAATCTGACAATTGGATAAAAGGTAGAGATGCGTTTTTGTTATTGTTGAGGTCTTAAATTGAATTCTTATAAGATTTAATACATCTAGTTAATGCTTAATCTGACTTCATATAGAAATATAGTAAGTTGACTTAATTAGATAGACTATTTTGAACTAGAGAGAGGTAAATTAAGTTAAATTCGAGAATTCGACCGAGTACAATATTAAGAAAAAAATTTGTGAGGAGAGATTGGAGATGATAACTATGGTGAATTTGTGAATCCCAACACTTTAATCATCATATTTGATAAATTATTGATATTTGTGTACACATATGTTATCACATTATTTTCTTAAATTAATAGTTATATGTTAATTGTTCAAATAAACGTATTTCAAATTGTTTTCAAAATATTAAGATTATGATTAATTGAGCTAGTATCTAAATAAAATAGACTTCGTGGGAATGATAATCCGGACTCATTAGGTCTACTTTATTACTTGTTAAGGATATTGTGCACTTGGAATATTTTCACAATAGGTGTCAATGAAGTAGTTGTCACTATCGGAAACTGCCACAGGGAGGATGACGACAATGGTTGGTGGTGGTGGTGGTTTAGATGTAGAAGATTATTGTCTATTTACAGATTCTGGTTTATAGCTGGAAGCTCTAATTTATTTTATTTTATTTTTCTATTTCTTGGGGGGTTGGGTGGTGGTGGTGGTTCGTGTAGGAGCGGTGGCTATGGGTTTAGGAAATGTGGGTGTTGGGGTGAAAGAAGAAGATGATCTTTTTGTTATTTTTCAATTTTCTGGGCACATTTTGTTATTTTTTATTCATCTTTTTCTTTTTTCTTGTCTTTTATTTTTTATTTAAAGGGGGGACAATTTTGTCATAAAGGATCTACCATGCTTATTTTCTCAAACATTGAGAATATCCAGTGCTATTTTTAAAAATTAGAGGTACATCCCTTATATTTTTGAAAAGTTTTAGATCAAATATGCTATTTCCTATATAATTTCATGTCATTTTCTAATCCTTTGAGGTACACTTTTAAAATTGAACTATAAGGAACATGAACTGATTGGTCTCCAAAATTAGAAATTGACTACTTACTTCAATACACTTATTAGTCCAACAAAGTAGATAAAGAAACAAAACACCCTAAATACATTTTTGTCCAATTTTTTCCCCATAAATCAGCATTGAGTGAAAACCCTGAGCAAATAATTGACATGTAGTTGTTATCATCAAACATTCACTAACTAACATTGAAAACTTCTAAGACTATCAACAAATCAAAGAGAGCTACATTATATTTGGTACAATCTCAAATCATCAACAAATGGCATATGTTCCATCACAACAGAATGGTATATGAGATTCACTTTTGAAAGTTCAATGGCATTCCAGGAACATTTTAAAGTAAAGTGACATTCCAAGAACGTCTGACAAAATATAGTGGCATTGGAGGTATTGAACTCCCGATTATAGTTCTAAAATAAAATTGTTGTTTGTACAGTGGTTCGCACAAATGATAGTCCACACTAACAGCTAAAAAAGCCACCCAACCACAAAAGTCCATTATGGTTAACATGCATTGACATTATCAAAAATCCATTATGGTCCACTTGTTTCTTGGAATTAAATTCTTGAACTTTAATTCTGAAGATTCACACTCTCGGGAGTTTTAATACATAAGAAGTTAATATATCTGCTTTCCTAGCTATAAGTTTAAGTTCGAAAAGAAGAGATATATTCTTTTAAGATGATTCGCATTTGTTTGAACTTCAATTTCTGATATATCAACAATGTATGATGAGATTTAAGATTGTAATGATTTTCAAGAACCAAATATCCATATTACATAACTATTTGGATTTTTTGTCCAACTGTTACAATTTACTCAAATGTTACAATTTAATCGTTTGAGGAAGAAATAAAAAAGGAGATTTGAAGAATCAAAGAAAATATTCGTGTACCTAAAAGTAAAATTTCACAAAAGTGCTCAGATTTAACTCTAATCCCACACTAAGTGTATCACACTCTTCAACATAACGTCCAAAAAAAGTTCCAAAGAAGACAAAATTTCACTAAGAAAAAGTGGGCAAACCCAAAGAGAAATGAGAAGAAAAGCCATTTGCAGTAAACAACAATGAAAAAGGTAGGAGAACAAAAAAAAAACAATAATGTGCGTGGGTTTCCTTAGGTGGGTTGTTGGGTCTTTTTTTTAATCTTCAACTTATAAGTCAAAATAGGCTAGAGTTTCACCTAGTCTAAACCACTATGTAAAACAAAAGATGCTAAGGTTGGTTTAAATTCGATCACTTGATCAACAACAAATGGTTACACTTCAAAAGTGACTGTTATCCAAAACTCAAATTGATCCAACAACCACGATTCTAATTTATCTTCTCCATTTGAACATGTCAATGACTCGATACATTAGTGTAGAATTAACTTGAGTCGTAAACCTTCAATTAAGGCACAACGCCTACTGTGTACAATTTAATTATCGTCATTGCCTTTGGAGATTATTTGGCACAAATACCAACAATTGGTGCCAACGAATCATTTCATGCACCTCTCATGTTGCCTATAAGACAAGAGAATATAAGTTAGTGACTTAATTACAAAGATAACCAATCAAATTGAAAAAATTCACTAACCTCTATCAATATTCAAGAAATTTAAACAACTCTTGAATTTTACCAAGAGAAGCACTTTTGTGCCTATATCTAAAAATTTAAATTGAGAGAATACCTTTTTCAAAGCTAATAGTTCCTTATGATACAATATCTCGAATAAAATATATTCAGATGTCTATATGCTTAGTGTGTTTATGAAAAACATGATTTTTACATAAATGTATAGCAGATTGACTACTAGAGAACACAATTACATTACCATTCAAAACACATTGTTCATTTAGAAGACCTTTAAGCCACAAAAACTCTTTAATGGCTTCTGTTATAGCACTGTACTCTGTTTCAGTAGTAGATAAAGCAACTATATGTTGAAGCTAAGATTTACAGCTTATACAAGAATCACACAAAATGAACACATAGGAGGAAGTAGATTTCCTATTATTTCTATCACCTGCATCTACAAAACCTTTTAACATAACACCCTCAGATTTACTTTTAATTATTAAGTGTATCACAAGACCCTCTCAAATCCTAAGCATTCATTTCATTGCTTCCCAATGATCTGGACCAGGATTTGACATGAACCTGCTAAGTGTACTTACCGCATAGGCTAAATCAGGTCTAGTACACATCATCAAATACATAATAGATCATATGGCATTTGAATAAGAAATCTCATTCATGTATTCAATATCCTTATCACTAATAGTAGATTGATCTTTAGACAAAATAAAATAATTTTCTAAAGGCAAAGAAACAGGTTTACGTTCACTCATGCTAAACGTTTTCAAAATATTTAACACATACGATGTTTGATGCAGACGCGGCCAAGAATTTGACCTATTTCTCTCTATTTCCATCCCTATAATTCTTTTTACTCTACCTAGGTCTTTCATGTCAAATTTTCCATTCAAAGCATTATTAATTTCATTTATTAAAACCATAGAGGAACTAATAAAAAATAGATCATCAATATATAATAACAGAAACACAATCATTATTATCTTCCTTATATTGATAATGATCAAACTTACTTATTTGAAAACCAATAGTAAGCACAAATAAATCAAATCTTTTATATCGTCTAGGCAATTGTTTTAAACCATACAATGACCTTTTAAGATAACACACATGATCATGTTTTTTATTATCTTTAAAACTTGGAGGTTGATTCATAAAATAAATTTCATCAATTTTTACCATGTAAAAAAACAGTTTTTATATCAAGTTCTCAATAGAAATTAGCAACTAATGCAAGCATGACCTTAAAAGTAGTATACTTAACAACTGGAGAAAAGATTTTCATTGTAATCTACCCATTTCTCTGTGTGAACCACTTAGCTACTAACCTAGCCTTAAATCTTAAAGGTCCAATCTTAGTCGTACCCTCTTTAATCTTAAAAACCCATTTACAATCTAATGTAGACTTGATTTTAGGCCTAGGAACGTAATCCTAAGTTTGATTCTTATCTAGAGAACTCATCTCTTCTTTCATTACTTCTAACCTCTCATTCGATTGTTCACTTTTAATAGCCTCCTGATATGATTTTGGCTCCATATCCACTAATTCTTCAAAACTAGCATAAGCAAAAGCCACATTTGACTTATACCCAAACCTCTTAGGCTCTCTATGAGGCATTATCACCATATCTTTAGTTAATTAATAGTCCCTTAAAAGTAGGGATGGCAATGGAGTGGGTCGGCCCCGCCCCACCCCGCGACCCGCGAATTCGCGGGGCGGGGTGGGTTGGGTTGCGGGGCGGGTCGGCCGTTGGACCCGCCAACCGCCCCGTAAACTTTTTTTTTTGTTAAACTGAAAAATAATTAAAAATATATATATATACAATTTTTTTAAATATTTATAGAATTTTTTTAAATATTTATACCAAGCAAAACAAAAAAATTATAAGATTTGGGTTGTGGTATAGTGGTTAATGTTAGTAGTTTATAAGTTTTAACCCTGGTTTGATTCTTCTTTAGTCTATTTTTAGTGAAAATCATAATTTCTACTATATTTTATGATTTTTCAAAAAAAAAAAATTTTAGGGACGGGTCGCGGGGCGGGGTTACCCCGGACCCGGCCCGGGGCAGATTTTTCTACCCCAAACCCGCCCCTATTGCTTCGTGGGGCGGGTTCGAGTCGGCAGGTTTTTTTGCCATCCCTACTTAAAAGATCTTCCTGATCATGATATTCCTCAACAACTGTCTAATCTATACCATCTCTTTCAGGTTGTTGAATCTCTACCTCACTAAAATTAGTATGGATATGTGTACTAACATTATCAGACTCCACATGCCTACTATTACCATCTTGTTCATCGTCACCAAATTTCTCTAAATCAGGTCTTAAACAAGGCATTTCAGATTCATTAAATGTGACATCTTTACTCACTATGACTTTCTCTCTCTTTTGGCTTCTATCCTATAACTTATATCCATTCACACCCTCGAGATATCCTAAAAAACACATTTCCCTTATTTTGATAAGAAAAAATAGCATAACCAAAAGTGAGAAGCATAGAATAGTCAGTACATTTACCATACCATTTTTCATAAGGAGTATCACCATTCAAAACAGTAGACTGAGTAATATTAATCAAATAATAAGCAGTCGTCACAGCTTCACCAAAAAACGATTTAGAGACATTAAAACTTATCATCATGCATCAGCTACTACACTCCACATTTTTATGTCTTGTTATTCCATTTTCAATACACAGCGTATCAAATTTAGCATTACAAAATTCTAACACATTACCAGTCCTTAAAAACTTTATCTTTTTACCAGTTAAATTTTCAACTTATCTCTTTCAATTATTAAAACTATCAAACGTACCAACTTATCATTTAAAAGATAAACACATACTCTCTTAGGATAGTCATCAATAATAAACAAAATATATTTTCCCACCCAAAATAGGATTACTGACACGACCCCACAAAGTAATATTATTATGTGTTCTCCTACGCGTATTAATGAGTTGCCAACTGCACAAAGAAAAGAAATTGAGCATTTGTTGGCAATTGGAGAACGCAAGTTAGGAAGTGGGGCTAATCAGATTGGTAATTTGTAACGACTGGGAGCAACTCGTTGGGGTTCTCATTACAATTCTGAAAAGAGCATAATAAATATGTATGTTGTAACTTGTAAGGTGCTTGAGTGTCTTAGTGAACATTCTCCACATACAAGATCTCAGGCTAAAGTTGGAGGTGTATACAAAAATATTACGAGATTTGAATATGTGTTTGTTTTGCATTTAATGAACCACTCATGTTCTTTGTCAGGCCGTTTAAAAAAACCAAGACATTTTGTCTACTATGAGATTTATCTATACTACAAAAAACTATCCTTCAAGCATTGAGAGATTATGACTGGGAAGAATTTCTTGAGAAAATGAAAACTTTTTGCTCAAGAAATTATATTTATATACCTAACTTTGATGGTTTGTATATGGTTGATTGTTACCGTGGCCGTGAGCATCCTACAGTTGAGCATCATTACCACTTTGATGTTTTCAATAGATTTTCTATTGATGGAGTTATATGCAAGATTTAATGAGATATCGGTAGAACTCCTTCTCTCAGTGCTGCTTTGGATCCTAAAAAATCATTTGAATCTTTTAACATGGATAATATTTGTAACCTCACAGAAAAGTTTTATCCTCAAGATTTTACACATCAACCTATTTATTGTTTGAAAGTTGAGTTGCAATATTATCAAATTGATGTAATTTATGAACCTTGGTTTCAAGTACCAACACTTTTTGAATTATGCCGGCAATTGTTTGCAAGTAGAAGGTCTGATAATTCTATTATGTTGACTCGATTGATTTGCCTTGTATTCACATTACATGTTTCTACGACAACTGTTGAGAGAGCATTTTCAACAATGAAGCATGTGAAGACGGCAATTCGTAACAAAATTGAGGATGATTTTCTTGTTGACTGTATGACACTTTACATTTAACGAGAATTCACTACAACAAAATCTCTATTTTGCGACAAGATATTTTGCGACATACATAAATTTGTCGCAATAAGTGATTTAGCGCGACACGTTTTTAAAGTTCGTCTCAAAAATTCTGGTGGAAAAATAAGTACCAAAAAAAATAAGGCAACATAAAAAGTTGTCGTGAAATGTCGAAATGCGCCACAAGTAATAAAGATTGTCGCCAAAAACATGATGGGAAGCTTGGCGCCAAAATATATTTGGTGGGAAACTTATGGCGACAAACTTTTCTTTCTTGCAACAAAGTTTTTTGTGATGCAATATGTCTACTTTTTGCGACAAGTAATATTTGTTGCTAAAAATTCTAGGATGGAGGAAAAAATTTGCGACACCTATATTTGTTATTGCTCTAGCTTGTAGGGATGGTGGAAAACAAATAGTGACATCAACATTCGTCACCTATTAGTCTTTGTAATTAACACCATTTGTCACAAGTCTATTCTACTATTTTTCATAAATAAATATTTCAATTAATTAACAAATCATAGTAAATTATTAATAAGTATACACAAATCTGCAATTGGGTTTTTTTCAATATGAACTTATTTTTTATACTATTTTATTGCATGTAACGTGTGAATCGTAAAATTTTAAAATATTTAAATTCAATCTGCGAAGACGAGGGAAGAGCCATCAATTTTTTTTTTTACAAATAGTTCATCATAAGATAAGCAAGCCCAACTATAGCAATACCCAATGCATTAATCGACATAAGTAGGAAAGCTTGTTGTCTAGTATGACAGTATCTCAAAATGCTACCATAAATAAGTGGCACTGAAGAACTCATAAGTTAGAAAAATAATATAATGTTTAAATTAGTTTTAAGGGTAGACGATAAATCTTAACTGGGCAACCCAAGTATACCCACACTTGAAAGAGTATTTCATCCAAATCATTTATCTTAGATGGTTTAAAGTAGAAAGAAAAAGTCAAAAATCATAATACATCATAACCTATGTGAAGAATTCGAACTTCATAAATTGAACTTAATTTAGTCCAAACTAGTCTTTTAATAGTTACTACTAAGTTTTAAGTGTATCGATTTTAACAATTTTTACTAGCTTGCTCTACAAGAAATATCACATTCAACCACTATATAAATGGTCGTAGAATATACATTTTTGGTTGTTGATTACATTTAAAGACCAAAATCAGTTGATCGTTGGTTGGTCGACAAAGAGGTTTTGGCGAATATATTCAACGACTAAAAAATATTTGGTCATTAAATATATTATTTCAGCAACTAAATAACTAGTCGTAGAAAGTTTGTATTGACAATCGATTCTTATTTTAACAACCACTTGTTTAGTTATATCAACTATTGTTGTCGTTAAAATACAATGAAAGCAACCAAATTTTAGTTCTTTTTCATTTCAACAACAAAAGAGATAGTCCTTAATTATTAATATTGACAACTGATTTTTATTTCAACAACCACTTATTTGATTGTTGTATCAACTATTTTTGTTGTTAAAATACAATGAAAGCAACAAAATTTTATTTGTTTTTCATTTCAATAACAAATGAAATTGTCGTTAATAATTAATATTGACAACCGATTTTTATTTCAACAAATGTTTAGTTTGTCGTTGTATTAATTATTTTTATCAATAAAACATCATTGAAGCAACTAAAATTTAATTGCGTTTCTTTTTAACAACAAAAGAAGTGATTGTACACCAAAATATTAAAATAACAAAAAATGTGGTTCTCAACAATAATATTCATGGCTCTATAACTTTCATACATTCACATCATACTACAAGCAAATCTTACCTACAACTATAAATAATTATAAGAAGTGAAGGAAATCAATTGTAAATAATATTAATAAGAACTAAAATTTTCCACAATCTTCAATCAATTAAAATATCTCAATATCAACTACAACTATACGTCAATATCAAATATCATGACTTAAACAAAAGATTACACCCAATTCAGCCATTGGTATTCTCAACATACAAATTAGCAGATGTAGAATTGAACACTATTGCTTCGATTGAAAAAATATAGATTACTATTACTATCGTCGCCAAAATAAAGTCAATAACACATAAATTATCATCATTGGAACCATTAGATGGAGACGCATCAAGTTGAATAGGCCACAAAAGAAACTCTTCAGAAAGGTGACTTAAGAATGTCTGCACAGATTTCAACTAAGAACGAAAATCTAGAACTTCATTCCGTAAAGCATCATTCTTTATACAAATACCACAATTTTCCAACATTGTCTTCTTTGATTTTTATATTGATCAACCAACATGCTTCATGTTGTCCCATTCTGATCTACTCAATAATACAAAAAAGATTACATCATGATCAATGTTACTAGCTATATTGCTACTAAAAGAATTACTACCAAAAAAAAAAAAAAATAGTCTTCCTATATAGCTATACTTACACATCATGTTAAAACAGAAATGAGCAATGCTGTTTAGCTACAATTGAGATTAAAAGAATCAATTATCTAGTACTATTTGGTCAAAAGGTATAATTGTTTCCAGCATTAATACTATGAGTCCTCCAGCAAAATTAAGCAGAAAAGAATTTATAAGCACTCCATCTTTATGTGATAGACCACAACCCTCAAAATACAATTTCTAGTAACTATTCACTTCTTGATTCCGTAGTTATCCCGACTTTAACTTCTAACAGGACGAGCAAACCAGTTAAATCAAATGTAATAATGATTGACACAAATTCTTGCGGGCTCACCGGGAGATTCCATGCTCTCAGACTCCTACACTGATGTTGGTGTTCTTGAGAGCCCTACAATTGGTAATTCTGATGAAGAGAGACAATGGTAAGTACAAATTTAGTTACCAAACAACAAGACAGGGTAGATAGAATGGTCGAAATACAATTTATGACTTCCTTCAAGTAATAAATCTTTAATGCTAATTGCTAAGTAACAAATTGCACATGAACAAATAACCGTTTAATGCTTGTGATTCTTTTCAAACTCAAGCCTCACGCAACAAATCACAAATAACTAGATATTGTGAAAATATGTGATTGCAAGTGTACAATATCGCACAAAAGTAATAAAGTAGACCTATTGAGTCCGGATTATCGTTTCCACGAAGACTATCTTATTTATATATTAGTTCACTTAATCTTTATTGATTAATTTGTAAGAGATAGTAGAAAATAAGCTGGTTTGAGAGATTTTAACCTAGAACTTTAGATTTTCCAAAATAAGAAAAACAATGCAATAACTTATTTGAAAGCGAAAATTAACAATTTAGAGAAAAATGATGGTTAAAGCATTTGGACGAACGAATTCACCTAGTTGTCATCTCTAATTCTTCATCTCAAGATTTGTTCCTAAAGTTGTATTCGGTCGAATTCACAAATTTATCCTAATTTACTTCTCTCGAGTTCAAATTAGGCCTATCTAACTAAGTCAACTTAGGCAGTCAGAATGATCTTTAATTAGATGCATTAATTCTCTTAAAAACTCAATTCAGACTGCAACAATAATAAAAGTGTATCTCTACCTTTTATCCAATTGCCGGATTTTACTACGTGGTCTAGATTAATAATTTGCTTCTCAATTCATTACAATCCACAATATCAATGAAATAATGGCCAGTTATTCAAAACATTAAGAAAAGAAGTAAAATCAAATACTTGAGCAATTTATAAATCAAAACTTGAGATTCGAAAATAAAGAATTAAACTTAGGCTACATCGTTCATCCAAACTATGAATTTAGCTACTCATGATTCAAGATAAAAACAAGATGAAGAGTTTCGAATATATAACCGGATCTTGAATAAAAAAGGAGAAAAAGTTGAGTATCTTGCACCAAGAAATCTTTGTTTTCCCGCTCCAATCTTCTTGATCTTGATCGTTCTTTTCTCTGTCTTCTCTTGTGTTTTCCAAAAGATCAACAACCTTTTCTTGACCTAGATTAGGTCTTTATATAGTTACAAAACTTTTCAAATTGTATTTAATTCAAAAAGAATCAAAACGCCCTTAGTTTAGGTTAGGAAAAAATGGATTTTCCTATACGCAGGCCGCGGTCGAGCCGCGGTATGCAAACCGCGGCCCAGCCGCGGCCAAGAGCTGGCTGCGGTTTGTAAACCACGGTTGGACCGCGGTTCACTACTACCCTCTTATTTCAATTTGATCTTTCCACTTTCAGTTGTTTGCGATTTAGACCTTGAATTTCTTCTTTCATTTCAATTTGGTCCCCTTTTATTTGCCACTAAGTCCTTCATCTTTTTCATGTTTACGAATTGGTCTCCACTTCTCCATCTTCGTGCACGTTTAGTCCTTCTTTGCCTATTTTTTCTTTGCTTCTCTCCAAATCCTTTGGAACTAGGGTTTCCACCTAAAACAATCAAATTAACACACAATTAAGTAAACATTCATTCAAGATTGCATACAATTGTCCAATTTTGACACTATAGATAAACGTAATTCGACACCTATCACTAGACAATCAAAATTCTCCACTTATTTATGCACCATTATTTGGAAAGCCCAAGAATCTTAATTTTATTATTTTTCTATTTCCGATCTTAAGGTTATAAATCACATAAAAATAGTTATCAATAAAAACTAGATAAGCAATTCACTTGGAGGAAACCATTTAAGATGGACAGTACGACACTTGCATAGCAGCTTACCATTAATTATTAATGGCTTCAAATGTAAGAGAATGGATGCAAATCAGTTCATATAATAAATGGAAAACTAATTTAAGCAAGGTACTAGAGGTGGGTATAGTCTGATTGCTTTTAGCAAGAACAAAACAACAGGTGAAAACTTGATTACGAACCATACGGAGATGCAAGACAAGATCCCCCAAAACAAACACACCTAAGAGAGAGAGAGAGAGAGAGAGAGAGAGAGAGAGGCAAATAAATAAGAATTGAATGTGATTTCCAGGACCGAGACAGATAGAAAGCGCCTTTAATCTCTAATTATAAACTACACTCGATATACTTAATGGCCACAATCAAAGTGGGAAATTTACAATATAAAAATCAAAATAGACAAATTATATAGTACAATTATGGAAAACTATATAATGTTGTACACGCCACAGAGTAAGTACTGAACACGGAAATTAAACAAGAACTACAAAAAGGGATCAGAAATCTGATTCAGTAAATAGAAGAACTGATAAATTATTTCTCGCTCGGAATATCAAATTGATGAATCTCACATCCTCAAAATGGCAGTTCAGAGATCCAAAAACAGAATTAAAATTCAGCAAATCAACAGGAAACCGAACCTGATGCAACTATTTTCAGCAGTATATGCAATTATACACGCTTTATCGAAGAGAGACGGAGCTTACGGAAAAAAATTAGAATCAGGAATTTTAATGAATTTAAACATACACAAGATAATATACATACATTCGAAGCTTGCAATACGGATGCACTCTTATAGGAATAATTAGAATTTGGGATTTGAATGAATGACGGTGTTTTGGAACTTGGAAGGGAAAGAATTGGTGTTTTGGTGGGAGAAAAACACGTTCAAAAAAATTGGTGGGAAATGAAAATATTTTAGGGCTCTTTTATCTTTTTTTCCCCCCTTTTAAAATTTATTTTTACTTTTTTTTAAAAGGAAATTGATACTTATTTTTACTTTTATGG
This sequence comes from Forsythia viridissima, assembly GCA_030279155.1. Classification (NCBI taxonomy): domain Eukaryota; kingdom Viridiplantae; phylum Streptophyta; class Magnoliopsida; order Lamiales; family Oleaceae; genus Forsythia; species Forsythia viridissima. The sequence continues at coordinate 8,648,260 of CM059038.1, forward strand.
CTTGTTTGGTCTAGATTTTTTAAAATTGATTTTTTGAAAATATATGTTGTGGAAAAGTGAAAAAAGTTATGGATCCTACAAAGTGTGTAGTTGAAAATGTGTGAGAAAAGATAATTTTTGAAAAAATCTAAACCAAACAAGTAGTGTAATTAACTTTTAAAAAATATATTTTTGATTACCATAGTTACAAAATTTATTAGTTAAAATATGTCAATTGATATTAGATATGCCAAACATCGTAGGTGAAAATACGATGTTTTGTAGTGTGTCATGTATTTAAGGTATCGAGTACTCAAAATGTTCCTCTACAACAATGTTTTTTATTTTTGTAAAATTAATCTTATTTTTACATGTCTAGACATGACTAATAGTGAATCCACCTACCAACATAAAGTACCATATATGTATATGTGACTACTACTCTAATAGCTTTTAAATATAGCCAGTGTATATGTCATCTCTTTATTTGATTTAGTATGGATGAAAAAAACATCATTCCCGACCCATCCTGAATAAGGAAATTCCGCTCCTTTAGTTAAATGGGATGGGGGTCCACGGCCCTGAATCTATTTAGTTTATTTTTATATTTTTTATAAAAATTGTATTTGATAAACATTCTCGTTGGCCAATATATATACTATATATTCTTCAATTTTATTTTTTTTGGAAGTGTAAATGAAAGTTCATGACGGACATCTAGGCCGTGACAAATAATGTTACATGGTGATAAAAAATGAAAAATTGGTGTTAGAAATGTTGATTTTTATGACGAATCATTTAAATTATAATTTCAGTAACCAGCGATTGTTAATTTAGAAAATTATCTGTTGGTTACTGAAATTACAAGTTCGACCAATTGTACTCAAGTACCGAATCTAATTACAATAAGTATACTTTATTATTTGTTGATTAAATAAATCCCGACATGAAAACAAGCGCTTAAGTGCCTTTGACGCGAAATTAAGGAAAACAAGCATTCATGGCAACTTTGATCAACTTTCCTTTACGAGCGGATTAGTTGAGTGAATATATTGTTACTCTCTTAGATACAAATCAATAAACTTAACTCAGTAGCAAAAATTATAAGAGAAGCAGTGTTCATAGAAAGTTAGGAAATACTATGCCTGGCTCTCTAGGTTCTACCACTGCAGGCCCAATCATATTCAAAAGAAGAGTTTGATCCTAGCTTAGAAGGAATGCTAGCTATATGCTTATTACATGCAAGTCGAATGTTGTTTTTGAGGAATTTAGTAGAAGGAAAAGTGGCTCCTAGCTAAAGGTAGCTTGTCTCGCTTACGATGTAAGAAGAGTTGAGAACAAAGTGTCGAACTAGTGCGTAATACATGTGAATCTTTTGAACACTATAGGACAAAATCCTGAATAAAGATAAAAGGCATTGTTTGATGAGCCTACATAGTATTAGATAGTTGGTCAGTTAAGTATATAGTTCTAGGTTTTATGTTGCTTGTTGCCGCTTTTGTAAAATCTTCTCTCCCTCTTATCTCTCTCTCTAATCAAGCATTCAATAAGAGTGAATGAGCCTATTTTGACAAGGTGGTACACAAAACGGCCGTCCTGCATCGAAACCATCCCGTTGCCAATAAGAGTGAATGAGCCCATTTTGACAGAGCGAGGCTTGACCAAGCTATAAGTGTACGGGTCGTTAATACACTAACATTATATATTGTAGTACAAGAAGTTTTCTTGATTATTGAAGGTTATCTTGAAAGCTCATGATTATCAAGGACATATTTGATTTTTGGTCCTTTTTTGGGTAAGAGATGTCTAAATAGATAACTGTAATTCTTGGCTTTGATTAGTAATATTCATAATTAAGCTCTTGAACAAGTTAGTTTCAACTTTTAAGCCTTAAGAAGGAATTATTTTGTTGGTTTTTTAAAGTTGGGAGTTTGTGCACACGGCAAAGTTTTATCTTTTTAATAGGGTTTGTTACTATCCAAGAAGACCAGGTTTTGTAATTTTTCTTCAAGAAAAGAAAACAGAATTTGTGTGTGCAAGAGCGTGGAGGGGGTGGATTAAGAAGAATTGACTGCTAGAAAAGATGCCCTGGTTCTGAATCTGGAAAGAGATGATTGGCAAAAAGAAAAAGAATACTACCCATATACTGAGATGAAGGGAATTCAAGAAAAAATGAGACTTGAAAGTGTAACGACCACGGACTTTCCTCTACAGGCCTTTCGCCCAGGGGCTATTCAGTGCGCCGTTAACTTACGTACTGTCCACTGGAGGTTGGGCTCCAAACTGGTACCACATTCACCATAAGCTCCCCTTATAGGAGGAGGTCAAGAGTTCGAATCGCTGGGGACGCGAAAGAAATCCAGTTTGGAGCCCAACCTCCAGTGGACAGTACGTAAGTTAACGGCGCATTGAATAGCCCCTGGGCGAAAGGCCTGTAGGAGAAAGTCCGTGGTCGTTACAAAAAAATGCGCATTTTTTTGTAACGACCACGGACTTTCTCCTACAGGCCTTTCGCCCAGGGGCTATTCAATGCGCCGTTAACTTACGTACTGTCCACTGGAGGTTGGGCTCCAAACTGGATTTCTTTCGCGTCCCCAGCGATTCGAACTCTTGACCTCCTCCTATAAGGAGAGCTTATGGTGAATGCTGGTACCAATTGGGCAAGTCGCCCAATTGGTACCAACATTCAACATAAGTTTCCCTTAATGGGAGGAGGTCAAGGGTTCGAATCGCTGGGGACGCGAAAGAAATCCAGTTTGGGATAAAACCCCCAGTGGACAGTACGTAAGTTAACGGCGCACGAAATAGTCCCTGGGCGAAAGGCCTGTAGGGGAAAGTCCGTGGTCGTTACAAAAAAAAAACGCGCGTTTTTTTTGTAACGACCACGGACTTTCCCCTACAGGCCTTTCGCCCAGGGGCTATTCCATGCGCCGTTAGCTTACGTACTGTCCACTGGAGGTTGGGCTCCAAACTGGATTTCTTTTCGCATCCCCAGCGATTCGAACTCTTGACCTCCTCCCATAAGGAGAACTTGTGGAGAATGCTGGTACCAATTGAGCAACTTATGGGAGGAGATCAAGGGTTCGAATCGCTGGGGACGCGAAAAGAAATCCAGTTTGGAGCCCAACCTCCAGTGGACAGTACATAAGCTAACGGCGCATGGAATAGCCCCTAGGCGAAAGGCCTGTAGGGAAAAGTCCGTGGTCGTTACAGAAAAAATATTGACTGCTACATGAAAGATGCCATGGTTTCCAATACTTGCATCCAAATCTCTGCAATGGGTATTTTTTTTGGTAATTTGATATGATTTCAATTATTTGCTACATTTTGTTCATGGGTGTTAGTTGAAATTTGTCATTTTGCTTCGTATTTTTTAATGCTCAAATTACTCATATTTGTATGCTTCAATTATTGATTTGGGAGATTTGTAGGCCAACGGGCCAAAGCTGGTTTTCATCTTGTATGTTTTTATAAAACTTTTTTTATTTTTTTTGGTTATCAGGCCAATATCACTTGAAGCTTATATGTTGTTTTGTTTAATTTTTTTTTGGTTCGTAGTGACATGTTTGTTTCTTTGAATTGAAGTGAAGTATAAGGGAGATTTAAGCTCATTGTAGTGGGAGAATTTAAGCATCCTTCCCAGATCCAATTATCCAGGTCTTGCTGCTTTTGGCTTGCCTAGGAACACTAACAGGATATGCTAAAGCCATTTTTCTACCCATAGATACAAAGTTTTAGCCATTTTTTAATAGGATTTGCCAAAGCCATTCAAATTTGAGAAAATTAGGATAGGAGGATCTTGCTGCCATTAGAACAAGTTTTCCAACGATCCAGCTCTGATTTTCCTTTTCAGTTTTTGTTTCTCATGTCTAGCAAAGTGTTGGTGACATCCAAAGTCTTGTCATGGCTCCATCTTCATAGACTATATTTCTGCCTTCTTCATTTGATACATTCTTCCCATTTGGATAGGTGTGTTCATGGCATATTAGACATGGATTTTATGAAGAAAATACCCATTTAGTTGTTAGAGCAGTTGACTTTGATTACTCTCTAAATAGGCTATAGAATATCTTGCATTTGTACATGACAGAAAGACCTGCATGAGTTGTTGTTGTTGTTGCTCTCTTTATCTAAGTGATGGTATAAAGAACTATACTCAGTGACGAGAGTAGTGGAGTATTGAGGAGGGAAGGAGGCAGTGGGAGGGGTGAATTGCCCATAATTCTATGAGGTGTGGTTTGAGGGATGATTTGCTTCTCAATTTATCTTTTTTAATCCGGTCTGCATTTATGCCTTGGAGGCAGCAATTTATATTGACTCGTCCCACTTTTAACTGTACATTGTTAGCAAGAGCTTGTCAGTTTCTTTGGTAGTCTGATTTGAACTCTGTTGGATATGCTACGGGTAATTCCTTACTTAACCCATAATATTGTTCTGATGACTGAGGAATTTGTTGTTATGTGCTGCAATGCCAGTTCTATGATGGATATTCATCTTATAACACCTATCTTTCTGTCTATTTATTTGTTTATTTTTTAAAGACATAAACTTAAGAAGTGTATCTCGCTATATATGCAAATGTTCATAAGAAACTTTTTCGATTTTGTTTCCCTTTGTTATATTCCTACATTTGAGTTTTTTGTCCCTACCTTCTCTCCTGCTAAGAAGAAGAGAATGAGGAAATGGGTTGGGCAGGGGATTAATCCTTCTTTTCTGTTGTTTCTGAAAAGTGACCACTCTTTACTATTGGTATTAGTTTCCTTTTGATCGTTATCTTGTTTATATATCTTCTCATTTTAGATAGATCATTTTAGTTTGTTGAATATTGTATAGATTTAAGGAGTTAGTTTCCAGTCGGCCTCTATCTGAGTTGCAAACTCCTGAGGAATCTGCCACATCAGCTTCTTCAAATTCAGAAGCTGATGGTCAAAAAACTGAAGGAGCTACAAATGCTTCGGAAGATGTCTAGTGGCTTGCGATAATTATCCGGAATACTGGATAAGCTATGTGATGTGCATGGAAGCTAGTGGAAGTATGGAGCTTGCTGACAATGCACTTGCTCCTGCTACTCAAGTTTTTGACAAGGTATAAAATTTTGTCAATTTGTTATGACAATTGATGGGTTATATCACAACTTTCTTATGTTGCATTTTCATCTTAGAGTGTTTTGATTCAAGTGTTCTGTTTTTGTGAAGTTTTCTTTACCTCATTTTTGATATGTTATGCTGCTAATTGCAATTAAGACAAATCTTCTTTTGCTTATGAAAATCTTATTTCACTATGCATTCATGTTCTAAGATCAATTAGAAAGTTAATGAATTAATGATTTGAGTTATGAGGTATTATCTTGCATAAGACAGGAACTAAAATGGTCTATTGCTTGCAAAGGGCATGAAATAAACATAGTTTGTGGGTTTGTGACTTCTTCCTGACCCTATTTGAGTGCCACCCGATTCAAATCCAAGAATAGACATACACATACGGTGTACACATATCATCTCCTGCGTATATACAATAAACTGGTATTTGGTTTTGAAATGACCGCAAAAAGTATGATATCTGTTGAAGAAGCACTCGAGATAGTGTTGAGTGTCGCTCAAAGGCTGCCACCTGTGATTTGATAAGTGAATTTCTTGGTGGGTTATTATGATTTTTAGGCTTGATGTTTGGTTTGTTTAGTCTTTTGGGTATACCATTTGAATTGGAAAATCTGACGAGTTTAATGAAATGGAGTATTTAATATTTTTCATATCATTTTTTGTTTTCATTTTGGACTGAAAATTTGATTTCTTGATGTGATTTTTGGTTTCATTATAGCGTTTTTAACTTGCCTCTTTTGTGGACAATTATGAGTTTTAGTGTGATAGATTCTCGTTAATAAGGTCTGATTTCAATGGATTCACAGAATAAATTATAAGCTGGAAATTTTTTTTTTTGGGTTGAATAATGTGAGATCATAATCAAAGATCAGATAAGTATATTTTATTTGCATTGATTAGTAATTAAAGTTTCTTTTAATGTTACCCATGAATTTCTCAAACATTTTCAATCTGTATTTGGTTTGTTTATTAGTACTACCAAGCCTTTTAGCTCTGAAAGGATTATCAAACACAATAAAAAACTCATAAAAAACCTAAATAACCTGCCAAATTATTAGTCAGCAAAGAAAATGTAGTTCTCTAAGGTATTATTGTTGTTGTATACTATTAAATATATATTCACATTCCCTTAGATCGTCTGAATTAATGTAGAATTTGTTTAATTTGAATGAGGAATTTATTTATTTTATTTAAGTTTGTGGGTTCATTAGGACAATTATTTAGAGTATGATACTTTTATTTTAGTAGGAAATAGAAGAAAAAACTAATTGTGTCTATGATGGTTATTTGATTGGTTAGAATTTTATGTCCAATAAAGTTTGGTGAAGTGGTTGCAATCTATAGAATCGGTTCTAATCTAGATTAATTTGTGCTTCTGATGCAAATGATTGATCTTGATTGCAATAATTCTCTATTGCAGGTTGTGTCTCGAGCTATATAGACATTGTGAGGCACTGTATTAGACATTTTTACATGAGTTTTATGGTATTCCTCAATTTTTGTTTCAATTACTAAAACAAAAGTTTTTTTGCAGGATTGTCGAAAAGGAACTATTTCAACACTATTTTTATCAAATGGGCTCTTGCTCTTCGTAGTGGATTGAGCACGGGTCTTAGATTGCCGATTTCAAGCTTCTTCTCTCCAGCAAACATTGTTGATTTTTGGAGTTTGGTAGATTAAATTTTTGTAATTGCAAGAAACTTCCATGTGTTAGATTTTGGTTCAAATTTTATATCATGTTTGAAGAAACTTCCAAGCCATATTTTATATGACCATACAAATTCTACATCTTCATAATATATTAAATTGGTTTAGTCTTGTTCATATTTTCCTTAATTAATTTTATAAAGTTTATTTTAAGGGTTGAAAAGGTATATGGATTGAATTTTATGCTAGAATGTAGAGGAATATGTAAAAAAATAGTTGCCAAACTGCAACATGCAGTGAATGTTGTTAAAAAGAATTAACAACGTACAAAGAACGTTGTTAAAAAGAAATAACAACATGCAAATGAACGTTGTTAAAACAATAATAACAACAAACATTTGAACGTTATTAAAAGATTACACGTCCAATTTTATCATTACAAGCAATGCACCTTGTTAAAATCTACATGCACGTTGCTAAAATATAAATGACAACAAGCTTTTAATCTTTCGCAACAAACATTGCATGTTGCCGTAGATATCTACTTTTCGGCAACATCAAAGGACGCAACGTACTTTTGAACGTTGATAAATCTCAATGGCAACGTATTTCGACCGTTGCTAAAAGCAATTTTTCTTGTAGTTTTATACATCGTTGCACAAATGATGATGCGACAAACTCTCTATGTTGTTGAATGAATTTAACTACGTACAAAACTTGTTACATAATAAATTATACTACAAACATTGAATATCTTATAATATATTCTGCAACGAAGCAATTTAATTGTAAAATAAATTACGCGACAGACATGACCTATTATAAAATATATATTACTACAAACATGTTTTGTTGCCCAATAGAATAGGTAACAAGCGTTATACTTTTAAAATAGTTTTTGCAACAAACATTTCTCTTTGCAAATTGTGTTTTGGAACAAACGTTGTGACAAATTGACTTGTTACCCTTTTAATTTTTTGAGACATCTATGTATTGCAACGACATTATGGCGACAAATATGTTGTTGCTATTTCATACTTTCCGCGGCAAACAAAAAATGTTGCAAGTTCGCTTATGCGACGAGTGACTGATAGTGGTCGCATAATACATTCTGTGGCGCTTATAGCGCGACAATGCCCGCAACAAACAGCTTGTTGTCGCTAAATTAATTTTGCGACAAAATCTCTATTTAAGCGACAACATTTTTTTTATCGCAAAATGAGTATTTTTTTGTAGTGATTTACTATAAATATAAATATAGATTTTATTATAGATGAATTTCATATTGTAAAAGATCGTCGAACACCACTTGAGTAGGTAATGTCGCATTATAACTTCTTCTTTTTTATGAATTTTATTCGTACATTGAATTTTTAGAAATTTTTGTCTCCCCCAACATAAATTCGTGGAGGATTTATTGGGTTCTCTCTATTAAAGTCCAATTTAAATTGAAACATTAGTTGGGTCAAGAAACCCTAATAATTAAGTTGTCTTTTTATTTTATTAATGTGTATAGTTGGTAATTATTTAAAAATAAAACCATAAATTATTTAAAATATTAATTGTGAGTGGTCCCAATTTTAAAATTATGCCAACGGTCTCCTTTGTCAGACCAATTTGTAAAAATACATATGCTTCGTGCTGGTAACATAATGGGCTCTCTATAGGAATGCTTAATAGTTATTACTGAAATTGGATCCCAATTGGAAGATTATCCGAATAGAGGTTTGATGCTTGATCATCCTATAGATGGCAGTATTAAGTTAAGTTCAGTATATGGAAATCTCGAAAAAGGTAATACACCCATGTTGATATACTAATGAACCTCCTATAGAGGCTCTCATTCTTGAGTTCAATGACCAAACCAAACGGTATTGATTCGTTATGGTATTCAATACTTGATTAATTGAAATCGGTAGGAGAATCTCATCTTAGCCAACATCTTTGGTGAACTTTCCTATATATGGGCCTGATGGTTTGCAAGGATTTAAGTAATCGTTATGTACTTGTATTTTTTTAGTTTACTCATGCATTCATGCATATTATACTAAAATTATTGCTACTCACTTGTATTTAGAGAGAACATAATATGAAGAATAGTGTGTTGTAGACTTGATGGTTAGTAGTGGCATGTTGGATTTAATGTCAACAGTGTTGCAACAAAGATATCAAGGCATGGGCACCGCTTGTGATATGATGTAGAATCTCGAACAAGACTTTGGACATTACAATAGGTTGGGTAGAAGTAGAGCTATTCACTTTTTCAAAGTACACTCATGACATCTGGGATGTCGGTCACGGATCATATGTTTAATATGATTGGTTACTTGAACATTGCGGAATTCTTATAGCCAAAGTCGATTATGAGACTCAAACTAATATTGTACTTAATTCTTTATTTGATGTGTTTGCTTCGTTTGTAGAATATTATGTACGTAATAGAACTTTGAGCCTAACAGAGTTTAATGATAAAGCTCCATAAAAGGGAAGAATGTCTACAAGCTAATAACTAATGAGCTACAGTTGCAATTGATGGTTCATCGCACCCAGAGACAAAAGGCAAATGAAGTGTTCGCTCAACAATATACAGCAAATATACGATGTTATGTTCAAGTAATAAAGTGACGAGTGGTTGTCTTATTCCACGAGGATTGACCTATTTGCTCAAGTAAATTAAAACTAGTCTATTGAATTGTTGGAAATACAGACACAAATTGGTTTGGTTGTCTTAATTAACTACTTAAATAAAAAAGCAATAGAAACAAAATGATAAAAAAATTGAAAGTGAAGTTTTAGAAAACTCAAGTTGAGTATGTGTTGAGATTCATGATTTCACTTAATTGTCACCTAATTAATTTCGCAACAAGCATTTAAACATATTATCAATTTGTCGAATTAGCCCTAATTAATTGGTTCAACTTTCTATATCTCTATGTCGATTAGAACTCAAATAATTGCATTACTTGTTGTGAGAATAACTCAAAGGATCACGTAGGGTTAAGAGTATATATCTATCTCTTACAAGAACCTATGAATGTTACCAAGTCTAAGATGTACAATAATCTCTCAGCAATTATGCAAATCAAAATACTAACATTTATTGATCAAATAAATGAAAGTGAGTAAATGCATAGGAAGCACAATCATGACAATGAATAACATAGAATTAAGTGTATGTTTAGTGGTGTTTAAAAGAAGTTTTTTAGGAAATTTTGAAAAAAGTTGGTAAAGTATGTGATTGAAAAGATGATAAAAGTTGTGCATCCCACGAAATATGTAGTTGAAAATGAGTTTAGAAAAAAAAGTGTAAAAAAATGGGCCAAACATGCTCTAAAATACAAACATTAAAATTAATTAAGTTAATGTTAAGCTACATCAATCATCACTATAATTAGAGTTTTAGTTCATAATGAAATAGTAACAAAGACTAGGGATCAAGAAATACATCACAAAGTTAAGGAAAATAAAGAAGAAAAGCAAGACACAAATCTTGAAACATGCCCCTTGATTAGGTCTCTTTGAAGGGTAGAGATGCTTGGTCTTGAGAATCTTCTGCACTATGGTTGAATCTCATCTTCTTTCTTTTCTTCCCCTTTTGGTATTGCAAGCAAAAAGCCCCAATTTTGTGTTTCTAAGAATGGTATTTATGTTAAGGATTTGTCCTAAAAATGTCATCCTTATTGTGCCCAAAATTCGTGAGAATAAAACTCATCTGCAAGCGCGCAATGTTTACTATAACATGGATTCCACCTATAGCTAGGCATTACTAGTGAAGCCTCAAGTTTTCAATTTACCTTATCGCGATCGCATGGGTTTTGAACCATGCTATAGCATGGTTCAAGCCCATGTGATGTTTGCAGCTAGAGCCTCCAATATTTGTATAGCATGGTTCAAGTCCATGTAATGTTTGCAGCTAGAGCCTCCAATATTTGTACTATATGTCCTCCATCTTTATGTCATCTTTAATTCAGTCCTTTTTTTCAATCAAGTCCTTTTTTATTTGCAACCCAGGTCTTTCAACTTTCAGGACTTGACACTTTGCTCTCAAGTCATATGTTTTTATACACTTTTAGTCCTTTTTAGCCCAATTGCTTTGTTCTCATCCAATTTCCATCCAAATTTGGGTTTTCCTAAAACAAACAAATCAAGACACAATTAAGTAGAAAATACACTTAAGAACACTCACAATCGTTCACTTTTGGTGGTCTAGATAAATACAAAACTGTACTTATCAAGAGGCAAGGGGAAGAAGTGACCAACAAAGCAATATGTAGATGTGGCAGGCTCGAAGAAGAAGACGAAAGGCAAAATGTTTCAACTGCCATCAAAAGGGACATCTAAGGAAGTACTGTCCACATCCCCGAATTAAGAAGTCTGGTGTTGGCGAGTCTTTCATTGTTGAGTCTTGTTTAGTGGTTGATTCTACTATTTTCTGGGTTGTAGATTTTGGAGCCACTCATCATGTATATATTTCTATGCAAGTTCTACATGAAACCATAAAGCTAAGTGAAGGAGAATTTCCAAATACGTTTGGCACATGAGCAATAGTTTTAACTTTATCAAGAAGAATATATACTTTAGTAGTGGTAGGCAATTAATTTTAAAAGATTGTTATTTATTCTCTAAATTTTTCACTTTTGGTGTTTAATATTAGTTTGAATAAAGATCTTATTTATGCCAAATTTATGAGTAATGGTCTTTATTTATTAAAGTCCTCTATTAATTCGATATACAACACTACTGCAAAAGGACAAAAGTTATCTCCTACTAATGAAACATGCATGTGACACTTAAGACTTGGTCATATTAACTTGAACACAATCAAAAGGTTAACCAAAGATGAGCCTCTTAATGAGTTAGAGGTAGAATCTTTCCGAACGTACGAGTCCTGTTTAGAAGATAAACTAACAAAGATGTCATTTTTAGTTAAAGGATAAAAAGCCAATAATATTTTAGACTTAGTTCATTTTGATGTTTGAGGTCCTATAAGTACACATGCAAAAGACGGTCACGAGTACTTCGTCACCTTCATTAATGACTACTCGAGATTCAGATACATATACTTGATGACTTATAAGTCTAAAGTTTTTTATAAGTTCAAAGAGTTTCAAGCTGAGGTCGAGAAACATTTAGGAAAAAGTATCAAGATACTTCGAGCTGATCAGGGTGGTGAATACCTGACATGTGAGTTTAAGAACTACTTATTAGAAAATGGGGTTGTATCCCAACTGAGCACCTCGGGACTCTACTGGACATGGTTACATCCATGATGAGTTTCTCAATACTTCCTACCTCTTTTTGGAAATATGCAATCGAGACAACAGCGTGTGTTCTAAACATAGTACCATCGAAGTCTGTCCCTCAAACTCTCCTAGAATTGTAGAGCGATCGCAAACCTAGTTTGTGCCATCTCTGCATTTGGGGATCTCCGATTCATGTATTGAAAAAAAATGATGAAAACTTTGAGTCAATGTCAAAAATATAGCATGAATGTAGGATATTCGAGAGGCATGAAAGGATACTTCTATAGTCCTCAAGACAAGAAGATATTTGGTAGTACAAATCAACCTTCTTAGAGGACAAGTACATAGAAGAAATGTAGTACTAGATAAGATGATGGAAAACTTCTCCAGAATTTTAGCATGTGCTCAATACTCACCACCTACTAGGACATGGAAAGGGGGTGGTACCCAATCATAGTGGAAATGATGAGCTGAACCCTGCATAGAGTAATAATGCGTCCATTTCTATAGATCTGGAGTCATCTATAAATGTTGAAAACCATCAATTCACTCCTACTATAGACATGGGAGTGAATGAGGACTTAGAGGTTACACATATAGGAAAAGGTACAGTCCAAGAACCATTATTGCTTAGACAAAGTCAGGGGGTTGTTAAAAAACCTATGAGGTATATGCTTGTTTAAGAAGCCTACCAGACAATTTTCATGGAACAAGAAGATCTTCTTCGTTTAGAGAAGCAATGAATGAGAAGAACGCAGATTCATGGAAGAAAGCTATAAACTCAAATGGAATCGATGGATTCCAATAAAGTCTGAAAACTTGTAGATGCACCTGAAAGGGTTAAACCCATAGGGTGCAATTAGTAGGTCTACAAGAGAAAATAGGAGTTGACGGGAAAGTTGAGACCTTCAAAGCTAGGCTCATAGCTAAGGGTTTTACCTAGAGACAATGTATCGATTATGAGAAAACTTTCTTGCATGTAGGAATGATTAAATCTATCGGATCCTTTTATCATTGCATCTCATATGAATTATAAGATTTGGCAAATGAATGTCAATACAACATTCTTGAATGGCATCTTGAAGAATGTACCTATATGATGTAACTAGACGGGTTCATACAAAAGGGTCACGAGAGCAAAGTCTGCAAATTGCAAAGGTCCATGTATAGACTTGAGCAAGTGTTCGGTTCTTAGAAAAAAATATTCGATAAAGTGATCAAAACATACAATTTTGATCAAAAGTTAGATAAGACAATAAAGTAGTAGTGTATGTGGATGACATCCTACTAATTGGAATGATGTAACATTAGAAAAACATATAGATAGCTTTACCACTAGCATCATACATAGACATAATTCTAGTCAAGTTTTCCATGCAAGATTCTATGAAAGGAAACTTACCCTTCAAGCACGAAATCCATCTCTCCAAGCAGTAATGTCCTAAGAATCCAAAAGAGATAGAGCGCTTGAGTCGGATACCCTATGCATCGATCGTCGCTAGCTTTATGTATTATATACGCTTTGCACCATGCCAAATATTTGCTATGTTGTTGAGATAATGAGTCCGTACCAATCTAATCCTGGACTAGAACATCGAGTAGTTGTAAAGCATATATTCAAGTATCTTTAAATAACGAAAAGCCATATGCTTGTATACTCAGCGTCAGAGGTGATTTATGTGGGGTATACTAACTTAGACTTTTAGAGACTATTAGTCGACAAAGACTTTGAAATACTACGTGAGGAACAGTTTTTACACTTGATGATGGAGTTGTAATTTGGAGGAGCATCAAGCAACCGTCTATTGCTAACTCCAACATAGAGGCTAAGTACATGGTGGCTTGTGAAGCTAGCAAGAAGGTCATATGGCTCAAGAAATTTTTCGATATTTGGATGTGGTACCTATATCGGCACAATCCTTGACGTTGTACTGTGATAACAACGGGCAATAGAAAATGCAAAAGAACCAAGTATCCATCAAAGAAAGAAAATATCATCTCTTGAAAAAGATAGTCCATCATGGAGATGTGACAGTATGCAAGATTGCATATGCGGAGAACTTTGCCAATCTGCTTACTAAAAGCTTAAGAGCTGCAATTTTCGAAGGTCACATGGAAGGCATAGAAATGCATGACATGTCCCACATACTTTGGGGCAAGTGGAAAATTTGTTGGGATATGTACCCCAATAGTTTTAGGACAATGTTGTAATGTTTGACATTTTGATTTTTCATTTAATAAATATTGATTTTTTTATTTATGTCATTTAAACTATTATTGTATTTATAATATTTGAGCATGCGATTAATTGCCTTCGATCGCGGGGTGATAATATGATATTAGTTATTGCATAGAGAAGTGCAGATAGATGCAACTCATGTTTCAATCGAGAATTGATTTTGTCCTACACCGATAAACAAATGTTAGCACTTTATTCTAATAAGGTTATAGAGTCAATTACTCTATCGATTGGGGTATGAGGTTTTTCTTGACCGTGGAAATAGTACTTTGGAAGGAATGATAATAGTACACTTGAGAGTGTATTGGACTTGACCAATATGTGTAGTTTAGTTTCTATAGCATGAATTCCACGTGATTGCCTTATCAATTACTTAAATCCGTAGCAAGGTAGTGGTTGCTATCCATGAACTCAAGGTTCTTTGACGTGCCAATGAGTAATGTTAATATATATGGTTAAATACCTCATTACCTTGGGAACTTAGAGGAATCAAAGTAGTAAGCATGTATTTATGTTCGAAAATTGTCACCAAGTTCAATGGGTAAATGAGTCTGTTTAAATATTTTCTTCTGAGCAATTTTAATCTGGACTAAATCAATTATGCGATTTGATCACAAAGAAACCGTTGGAGAAAATGCAAGCTTGGTGAAATAATAATTAGTAGGGTGAAACGATCATTTTAGTCTAAATCTAATTATTTGATGTCCGACAAGAGTAGGACATAAAGTTAGCAAGTCAAGATGATGTATTTGTAAGAAATTAAAATAATATTGCTTATATAAATTTATAGATGTGAAAAAAAAAAAAGTTTTCCTTTTCCTCGAAGAAAAGAAATTAATTAAGATGGTGGATATATGGATAGAAGGATATATATAAAACTTTAAACTTGGATTGTGTAGCGACCGAAAAAAAAAAAAATCGTCTTTTAAATTTCAACTTTTGGCATCGCTACGAACTTCTTGGTACGTTTTAAATATGTTAGTCGCGGTATTTTTGTTGCATGTTCTTGCCTTATTTTTATGTGACGAACATAAAATTTTATCAATCAACAAGACTAACTAAATTTTCTTTAACCCGAATAATTTTTCTTGAGTGATTTTTGGATTATATGTGGACCAATTATTTAAATTAAAAACCACATTCTCACCCTACTTTTCGGTCTTTTTTTTTTTTTTTTTTTTTTTTTGCTCAGTGTCAATCCTTTTCGGCCCATTTATTGTCCCATAGTTAGTCCAATATCCGGTCCACCTAACTACAAGAAAAGCATCCCCAAACAGACCATTATGTCCAAATAACCCCTTAACCCTACCAATTTTTAACTCCCAAACAGCCCCTAAAATCTAAGTTGAAACTACCTATGTTCTTTTCCACATCTCAGCCATGTTCATCCCAATTTCAGCATTTATTCACAACCTTTTAAACTACTTTTTTATCAGCTAAATTAGCTCCATTTATCCTTCAAAAACCGTCACTTTCTACTTATTTTCACCACCTTTTAACCCATTATTAACAAATATTTACTTACCTTATTCATTCTTTATAGAATTCTATTTGTAATAGGAAACCATATATCTAATATTCATATTCTAGGTAGAATCCATTTTCTATTAGTATATATATCTTGTAACCTTATTCATAATTCAATTACATCAATATAGAGAATTATTTTTCCACATATATTTTCTTTATTTTTTCGTCGAAGAGGTCGACCGGTGGGATGAAACGGTCGACCGGTTCGACCGATTGTCATCTTTCCTGTTCAACCCCCATTTGCTCGACTTCTCCCAATTGATTGAATGTTGCCCTTCACGATCTGTTGTAACCTCAACTTGCCTTTCATATTGCATTAAAATAGCGTGGACTTTTCTAGTATATGGGAAAGGGCTCATCATTAATATGTTTCCACAAACTGTGGAATAAGAATCATTCAACCCCATCAGGAGTCGCATGACTTTCTCCTTCTCATTCATTTTAGCTAGTACCTTAAAATTCCCACAAGTGCATCCAATTGGGTTATGATAAGAACCCAATTCATCCCATAGTCCTTTTAATTTGGTGTAATAAGCTGACATCGATTGATATCCCTGTCGATGCTCAGCAATTTCTTGGTGAATCTGATATATTCGCGCATCATTACCTTGAGAAAATCGATCTCGTAGATTGTTCCATACCTCTGTGGCAGATTCGGAGTATATGATACTTTCAGCAATATCTGGATGTACCGAATTAAGTATCCAGGACAGCACCATGTGATTACTCCGATCCCATATAGAATACTTCCCATCTTCTGCTTCTGGTATTTTCAACTTCTCATCAACGAAGCCAATTTTATTCTTGTCAATTAGAGCAATTCTCATAGCTCTACTCCATTGTCCATAATTGTTTCCATCAAATGGTTTAGAAACGAGGATTAAGCTGGGATCATCGAATTACTGTAGAGCCATGGGATCCGATTGGAAAATCGTTGCTTCTATGGTGTTTATGCCAGACATTGTTGCTCAGAATCGATGCTCTGATACCATGTGAAATATGAGAGAAAATATGTGTGGAGAAAATATATGCTCAGAATTGATGAAGACGTCTATATGACTCTCCCACCTAGATTTCGTCGATAGTACTTCATAAATCTTTATATGGATTAAAACAGGCATCTCATTCTTGGTTTCAAAAATTTGTATCTACTGTTATTCAGTTTGAGTTCAAACAGTCACATGCAGATTACTCACTCTTTACAAAGGTCAATGGTGATTCATGCATGGCTATTCTATTATATGTGGATGATATGATTGTCACAGAAAGTGGTAGAGAAGCAATTTTTACTACAAAGAAGTTCCTTGTATCTCAATTCAAGTTAAAGGACCTTAGTACTTTAAAATACTTTCTTGAGTAGAAATTGCTCGCTTAAGATCAGGAATTTCAATAAATCAAAGAAAGTAAAGGAGCTAGATTACTTGGAGCAAAACCTGTAGCATTTTTCATGGAGCAGTCATTGAAATTTAATTTGACTGATGGAAAGTTGTTGAAAGATCTCACATACTATCGACGGTTGGTAGAGAAGCTTATTTATCTCACCATTACTAGACCAGAAATCTCATATTCAGTCAATACACTTAATCAATTCATGCAGGCACCTAGACAACCCAATCTTGATGCAGCTCACCGATTGCTCCGATAGTTGAAAGGGGCACCAGGACGTGGATTATATTTTCTATCAAATAGGAAATTACAGCTAGCAGGATTTTGTGATGCAGATTAGGTTACTACACGACGGTCAGTTACGGGATATTGTATATTTTTGGAAAATGGGGTTATATCATGGAAAAGCAAGAAACAAAAGACTGTGTCCAAATCTTCAGCAGAAGCAGAGTATAGGGCAATGACTTCCATTACTTGTGAGCTTATATGGTTGAGACAATTGCTGATAGACTTATGTGTACATCACCCACAAGCAATAACTTTATATTGTGATAATCAAACAGTAAGCAGCAATGCATATTGCTGCTAATCCAGTATATCATGAAAGGACAAAGTACATTGAAATAGATTGTCACATTGTTCGTGAACGAATTGTTAAGTGAGAGATCCAGACTTCCTATGTTCCAAGCAACAATCAGATTACGAATTTATTTACTAAAGCACTGGGCAAGGAGGTGTTTCACAGTTTCACTTGCAAGTTGGGCATTTTTAACATACATGTTCTAATTTGATGGGAAGTATTAACAAATATTTACTTACCTTATTCATTCTTTATAGAATTATATTTGTATTAGGATACCATATATGTAATATTTCTATTTTAGGTATAATTCCTTTTCTATTAGTATATATATCTTGTAACCTTATCATAATTCAATTACATCAATACAGAGAATTATTTCTCCACATATATTTTCTCTCATATTTCACACCCATCTAATTTACAGCTAAAGTGCTCTATGAAAACTACTGGAAATTCTCCCAAAAACTGTCCAGCAAACCTGTATTTCAGTCTATCTTCTCTTAAGCCTTTCTCCATTCATTTTTACCATCCCAAACTCTAGTTTTATCACCATTTTCTCTCTAGATTTCAGCCCATTAAATCACTATTATTTCCTCCATTTCAATCATCAAAGTACTCCAGTTTCTTGCCCATTCCAGCAACAAGTTCGGCACTTTCCAGCAGTAGGTATATTGCATTTTGTTTATACTTTTTCTCTCCTCATTCTTGTCCCCAAAATTCCAATAATATAGCCTTTATTCTTCATCTATTTTCCCTCGATTTTTGTCCAAAATTTCGGCCATAACAATGACCAAGAAACTGTCTCCTTTTGCTTCAGTTTGGCACCTGTTACACCCTTTTTTTTCAGCTACTGTAATTCCTTTTTTTTTTTTTTTCAAGCAACTAAGTTATGTGGTTCCCCTTTTCTGGCTAGAATTCTCTTCCTTTTTCCAGTTCTTATACCCCGCGTAATAATGCTATAAATTGGATATCAAAAATACAAAGGCATGGAATTAATTTGAGGAAAGGTGCGGCCAATTTTACCTACTAGTTCAACTCAACAGAGATTCCTAATTTTGCAAGGTAGTTTTATTACTACATATGCTATGTTTTACAAAATATGTTTTGAGAAAATTATTACATGAATTGAATGTCATGCTAAATAATTATGAAAGAACTTTAAGTTATGGTTAAAAGTAATCAATTATGAATCTATGTGTTTCCTAATTTTGCAAGGTAGTTTTATTACTACATATGCTATGTTTTACAAAATATGTTTTGAGAAAATTATTACATGAATTGAATGTCATGCTAAATAATTATGAAAGAACTTTAAGTTATGGTTAAAGGTAATCAATTATGAATCTATGTGGTGACAGCCACCGAATTATGATGTCTTTGTCTATGTTTAAAGTAATGGCATGTCGTATTTATATTCTTTATAATTTTTTCCACATGTTAGTATATTCTCTACTAAGTGTTTCTTATGAAATACTCACCACAAGATAAATAAATTTTTAGATTGAGATGGTTGGCATTAGCGCGATGGTGTAGGTTAGGGATCTTGAAGTTGGCTCAATGTTATGTTTATATAAGTTGGCGTCGAGATGATCGAGTCATTTATGATATAAAAACTTCAATTTAATGTTGGATTTATTTTCTTTAATCATGTAAAGTGCAAAGAAAAACCGATTTGCTAATTTGGTTGCTAATTGGAAAATTAAAGAAAAAGTTACATAGTTTCTTTTTGAATTTTCAGCTTTATGTTCCAAAAAAAATTCATAACTCTCTGAAAATTTGGAATTTTTGAGTAAAATCAGTGGCTGTAGATAGCCTTATATATTGTCTAATAGTAACAATTAAAATCACTCAAAAATAATGATATATGAATTTATTATAAACGTTTTAGCAGGCTGCGTTAATGCACTCAATATAATTTTCAAGTAAATTTGCCCATGTTTTTCACATACCAAACGACGTAGCTAAAATCTGAAATTTTAACATGTTGTAGTATAGTCCCAATTTTTTTCACAGTTCAAATCTTGTAATTTTTAGAATACATTTGGGTGGTCAAATAATTGACGGTGACACCTACTGCAGTTTAGATAAAAATCTTAATTTTTAGAAATTAATTTCTTTTCTCATGCGCACTTGTTATTTTCCATTTTTAAAACTATTCAAAAACACAGGAAAATCTATTTGAAGTTGTCAAACATTATTTAAAAATTATTTTAGTGACTCTTGATATTGAAAAAATTTGAAGCGTTACAAATTGAATTTTTATGTATTCTTCAAATGATTTTTTGATCCATTTAATGTTGTTTCTAGTTAAAGTGTGAACGTAGGAATGGACTTGAAAATCCCTGTAATTAATTAAGAAAGTTATAATGATTTTAATGTCCTAATTCTTTATTAATCAGCTGTTTCTTCTAGAGGAATTGATAGTTGAGTTTGTGCATTTGAGGCTTGATTAGACCATCTAAAGACAGCAAGATGTAGGGATGACAATAGGATTAGATTTATTATCCTGTTTAATTATTTAATTAATTTAATTTTTTTTAATACAATTTAAATTTTAAAATATAAAAATAGAATAAAATAATTCAAAATAGAGACCATAATCGCCCGTCCCGATTAATAATCAAGGCAGGAAGGAACTGAAATTTTTGCCATCCCTAGCAAGATGGGCACCGCCATAAGACACCACGCTGGAGCCTTATATTTTGCTTCTATTGTTCATGTACCTTTTTGCAAGTCTGGATCTCTTCTTACATTTTGCTATTTTAAAATCAAATTATATTTCGCCATTTGTTTAATGTTTAATGAAAAATGGAAATTAATCTCAAACCTTGTCCAACTTTCAGTATTCCATGAAATCGTAATTATTTGCAGAATTAACAGATTTTGAGCGCCACAATTCCAAATGAGAAGGTTGAACCCTACATATAAGATATGATCAATAAGCTACACCCAACTCCAAATATAACGTTGCAGTATGACTGAATATATCTAGGCCGATAGCCTATGTGTCATAGCCACGACTCAAATTGACCATATAATGACCAAAAATTTGGGCAATGGCTCGGGAGAATTTGGGCGACTCACAAGATTATTCGTTCTTGAATTGATATTTAAACTGGTATGAGGAAAAATAAATAAAAAATCAAGTGCCCAATTGCACTTGAATATACAGAATTAAACTGTAACGGTTAAGTCTTTCAACTGCACCCACCCATAGGCGCATCTATCGCGGATTTTCTGTACTGTGGATGCTGCCAATTCAGCCATAGGACGCACCTTATCGAGCTCTTTCTCAACTGTTATTCTATTACTACTCTCAATCTGAAAAGTGGAAGCAACTTTTAATCAAAGAATTGATTTTCTAATAAACACAGAAAATGCCGGATGGAAGGAAATAATAACCTTGTCAATGCAGCGTACGGTATCAAGAATGTTGCAGAAATATGTGAGCTGTCTGTACAAGTCGGCTTCCGTGTACTAACGAAAGTAAGTCATACAGCAAAATCATCAGTGAAAAGGAATGGAATGATTGAAGATAGGGAAGTTAGCAGGATTTAGATACACACCTTCCTTAAAAGATGTCCATTACATCGGGGATAGTTTGGACAAACAGTTCCTCTGTTGGAGTCCCCAAGTAATCGTAGATTCAGACTACGAGTAGTATAATTGCAAGTCTCGTCATCGCACTGTCAGTGAATAAGATTTAGTTTTCAAATCTAGTTGTTTTAGATTTACAAATCAAGCTGCAGCAGATGCCAGAGTAAAATGTGTACAAATGCAAGTGCATACCATCATTAGGCCCTGGTAATATGTTGACATGAACCGTTCAGCTTGCCGTTTTACCTGATGAACAGGCATAATCAACTAAGAAAATTGGACCAATAAAAGTACATCACTTAGATAATGGATCTGTCATAAATTGTATTTTCTTTTTTCTGTAAAACAAGAGACAACATTGCACTTAATAATCTGAAAATTGAGATTATAAACATTTCTGCAGACATTTTGGAGAATTAATAAGCCAAATATATAGAGGAAAAATTAAAATAGAATCAAGAATCTCAAAAGGACTATTGAAATTAATGCAGCAGTTATCCGGGGGAACAGCAAAAGTTCTGCTTGGTGATGTAGCTAAACTTTAGATATTTTATGAGGGGTGAGAAGGATGCATTTCATCGATATATAACCTTATTGAATGATGTATAAAACAGAGTTTTTACTAGTACAAAAGATCTACCAAGTAAAGGCTGTATAGTAAACTTAATTCACATCTAGATTTTAGAAATTTTGGAAAAGAGACAGATAACTAAAAGATTATCAGCTGGCCTTAAATCTTTTGTGCCAAAAATAGAAAAGTTTCAAACAACAGATTCCTTCTCCATAATTTACTGTGTTGAGATCTTTCAAAATGGCATATAAATCAAATTTACCTGGTTAGCTATCAGAGAAGGAGACATTCTTCCTCCATCCCCTTCCTCTGGACATTTTGGACAGCGCAATTTCAACCAAAAATCACTAGCAGATCCGGCTTGTGTCTCTGCTGGCTTTTTAGCGATTAAAGCACATATAGAGCTAAAAATAGGTGGGCAATTGAAGGTACTCGAGCAGCTGGGGCATGACAAAATCAAAGGTTCACAACCACGATATCTGCAATTCAAACATCAAAAGTATAAATCCAGTAAATATTGATCCCAATCAATACATCTCTTTTACCCATACAGAGATGGAATTCAACAAAGCAAGGTGATGTTCAAAAACTATAAAGGAATAAAAACTGGTCACACGACCCCCAGAAAATGGAGTAGATGGTGTTAAAAAATACAAGAAACTGAAACAAATGAGAAAAAAGAACACCTTGGTCCCGAGCAAATATAAAGTAAACAATAAAAGATAGATGGTGAAGAAAGAATCAATGAATCTAAAGCACAAAAGAACTTCTACACCATTATGACATAGCAGAAAACAAATTTTTCTGAGATATCAAAAATGAAGAACTTCTACATCATTATGCTATACAATGAACAATCCTTGACATAAAAAATCACATGTCAAGCAGGACCCTAGACAAATTTGTTAATTCGGTTGGCATCTTGTGAATAATGAGTTGAATGTTTTATAAGGATAGTGAGTACCTCTCCTCGTCATTTAATGCACACAAAAGCAAGCTCGAAGGATCATTGCTGACAGATTCACTTGATTTATTCTGGAACTGAGATAATTATATTTTTAACATGTCAGTCAAGCATATGAAACAAGTAGATTTCAGAGAGAGAGAGACGTCATTTACCTTTGACGAGTCAAGCCCTAAACAATCAGCCAAGCGTGCTGGACTTGTACCCTGAATTGATGCACACAGACGTGATACCACAGGATGAATCTGTACAATATTGGTGAAAGTATTAAACAAGCTGGTAGCTTACAATGTGATATATGGGAAACCAACAACAGCTTCTGATATGCCAAGGGTCAAATAAGTGAAAAAACAGACCTGTTGTGCCAGGTAATAATCAATGTCAATTATCCAATTTCCATTGTCTTTTTTCAGTTCATCGGGATGTCTAGCCCGCTGGGCAATTCCCAGAGAGGCACTAGAACCATTCCCCTACAAATTTTCGAGCAAAAAATTATCTTCTATAATACATTAATTAGTAAATGAATCATCATAAGACATCAGCATTCATTGGCATCTAACTTCACAAGAGAATGAAAAGAAGGATAGAAACAGAAAGCGTGTTGGACCTGCTCACAGCAAATGATATAAGGTACTGTATCTCCAGCAGAACAACCGGTGACGTACCCATTTTTCTTCAATCTGAGTGCTACCTAAGGAACCAAGATATATAAACTATTAAATCAAGGGCAGATATAAATGATAGGAATAGTTTATTATTTTATTTACTTACTTCAACATGAGGTTGATTTCTAGCATCTGGATAAGCTTCAGGTGATTTTGTTAGTGACTTTGTGATCACATATTTTTCTAGTGGTATTTGTCCACTCCTCATTTCCTCTTGTACCTGCAATAGATTTGTACACCTTTACCCATCAATTTTTAATTATCAAGCCACCTAAAGTCTTTCCCAGGCAAAGAGGCTGGTGGATAAGTTCTCCACCATGCCGATGAGCATAGGTTCAAATTTCCCTCCCAACATGAGTATTGAGAAAAATGACATGTCGCCCAAAGAAATTTATTAAGGTCCAAAGGACAACTGTAGCAGATTGTTAAGCAAGCAGACATTCTGGTTGAGCACGAGTGTTGCTCCAACAGTAACCACCCACAATGCCAGTCAAGGACTACTCCTAGACACCTTTATGGTTAATGTACTTAGCAGACCACTCTACAAATTATATTTAAAGGTAACAATTTTGTGAGAGGCAATCAATATGCTATAGCATAAAACAAAACTTTGTGCCAAAAAAAATACATCATTTAGTTTTGAAAGGATGTCAATCACACCGCTTCAGCTTATCTTCCTGAAGTTAAGCTTAACGGCAGCAGAATGCCATAAGCTATAAAATCAAAAGGCAGATACGACTTTAAGCAGCCATCTGATATCTTACTTTTAGGTGATGAAATGAATAAAATTACCTTCATGAGAGAGTTATGTATTGATTCAACAACATCCTCACAGGACCTGCAAGCATTCAAGACATACATAAGCTTTGGACAGCAGTTATTAATGGAAAATCCAAAATCATTTAATCAGCAAAGATAGTAAAAGATTTTATATAAAATACATACCCGCCAGACAATATTTGACTGAGGCAGAAATCTCCTAATTCCTTTGATAGCAAGCTCCAATCACGCCGAACCATATCAAGACCTTTCCGCTCAATGGTCTGTACCAAACTCAAATTCAGGAACATTCAATGGAAAACAGCACAGTGAAGAGAATTTTATAGAATCTCGACAAATATAACAACCTACATCATAAGATTCGCCATCCTTAAACTGCACTTTTACTGCTGCATATTTCTTCTTCTTGAGTAGTAGCATTCTCTTGTACAAGCCATCAAGGTCAATTTCCAGACACCTATATTTTTTGTTGACCTATCAAAAGAAGCATGATCCACCATATATATCATATCAAGGCAACAGACCCAGATTTGGGGTTATTCACATCTAGAAGGAAATCAGAAAGAAGCAAATTTTTATAATTTTTAAGCCAGATAATCGGGATGAAATAAATCAAGCACATCAAGCTTTCATTTTAATATAGCTACCTTCATGGTTCATAAAATATACAATAAAACGAGCAAATTAATGCTGCATCATTTTCCATGATCAATCATTGCATATATCCACAATGGTGACTCATATATCCACAATGATAAGAACATGGACTACATCCTAAAAACAAGTGGCATCAAGTGAAGTATCCACAATCAATACAAAGCATCTCACAGTTTCTTAACTAATTGATACGGGAGGACTTTATATTATATCCTAACACCCGCTTACATGTGACCCATGTGAAAAGATGCTGACGTGGCAAAATATGAGCAGCAGAAATGGGCTGGCATGGAAAACATGGCAGCAGAAACAATCTGGCAAGACCTAGGGAAATTGAACCTAGAGTGTCAACACAAACAAGGGGAAAAGCTAGCACAGTAAAGCACGACAAGAAATGAAATGACATCACATCACGTAGGAAACAGCTGGGGTGTGAAGTCCTGGCAAAGCTTAGATAACATGATAAAGAACTTGAGTTTCCAATTCAAAACCAATTGGCGTTAAGTGTATTAGCTCAGGATAATTTATGGCGTCAGAGTTTCCTAATTAGCTGGAGAAACAACACACATATTGATAGTATCAAATGGATCGATAATAAATAGAGGAAGAGCTTGCATACTGGTAATGGATTTACACAGGATACACAGATGAGAATTTTAATTTCATTCATAAACTTGATGACTTGGAATTTTACCGAGATAATTAATAATCAATTAATAGCAATTTACATTCAAAACCCACCTCTTGAATGACCTTCCCTGCAATTAATTTCGCTTTTCCAATGTCATCTAGTCCACTATAAATCATTATTGAATCCGTGTCTCCATAGATAACCTGCTTGAGAAAGAGAAGTCATGCTTCAGGGTTGACTACTCAATGAGGGAAACCAAGACAAAAGCTGCATGTGGCATTCATAAAATCTGTGATTCATTAAAAGATTGACCTCTAAGTTAAAGGTATTCTGAACAAGATCAACGGTACTTCGTAGAATCTCCCTTCCCTTCACAGAAATAAGTGATTTGGTCGTCAGCACTATCCATCTATGATTTGCCTACCTACGGTGTGTTTATTCGATATTAGCAGCTAACAAACTTCTTACTTGTTGTGTAACGATTTCTGCCAGCGGCTTTGCAAAGAATCTGGAGTTGGAGAATCCCAGACATCCATATATACTGCAGACCTCACCGGAGAAAAGAGGAAGGCCAGAGTTAAGAAATCACAAGAAGAAGCACAAGAATCAATTGGAATGAAGAAAAACCAACAGAAACCTGTTTGCCGTCAGCTTCAGAGCTTGCTGATGTATGTCAAGTTGTTGAAACTTGAGACCAGATGCTGTTTTTAACCATGATTTCACCATTTTCCTCCTCTCCACCAAATTCTTTAGTAACTACGTACATGTTGATTATTCATTAGAAACATTGAACTATAGGCAGTGTTGGAATCATCAGAAGCTGTTTACAATTCCTTTCATCTGAGGTAGTCAATAACTCAGGTTTTGGTTTTTATGCTACTACATATTTGTGTGAAAAGAAAATAAGATGGAAACTTAGAAACAAAAGCAAGAAAATCTAGAAAGGGCTATGCTGGTTTAGTGGAAAGAGACAATGAAAAGTAGAAGAAAAAAGTAACTGAGCACCCACGTATATTCATCATTAGACAATATACAGGGTACTATATGTAAGTAGAATTCTTTCCCTCAATTCACGTGCTTTTCTGCCAACCATGCTCATCATATACCAAATAATTTATTTGCAATCAAACTAATGAAGTCGGATTTTTTTCCCTTTTACTGCTGAAATCAAAGCAAACTGGAATGAAAATATGGTTTCTAGAAAAAATATTACACAACTAAAAAGAAATTATATACTTCTTTTCCTCTAATGAAAAAATGCTGTCCTTGCTATTAATGCAGATACATTAAGCCACACCATGTCAATGATGCATATGTTTCAGGTTTCCCTGTGCTTAAAGTCATGTCAACTAATGTACATCCAAAAGGTTCCCTGTGGTGAAATCATTCTCCAGTGATCCTTTTATGGAAATGTAACTATATCTACCCTGAACTTGCTGAGGAATACACTGATGAGTCAAAGAAATTCAAATCTTTCGACCAGGCAGATCTTTCATAATTATAAAACACTAAAAACCTGATATCAAGTTTATTTTGTCTCTGAAATTATGGTACATGGATATCATTGAACCCTAATTATGATAACTTTATTAGAGAAAAAAATCTTCGTTTCAGTCTGCAGATGACTTGTTGATTTGTTTTTGTCATTGCATTTACAGGCAATCCAAAATCTGACGTCAAAAGAGCAGCAAGATTCCATGTTTATTGAGATGGTTTACCTCTGGTAGAACTCCAGTAGTCTTAGTACATGGCAAATGGGGAGCCGATCCATCAGCAAATCTTTCAACCGTGGTGAAACAAATATTGTACTCCTGCATGAGAAATAAAGGCAGTATGCTAATAGTGCATAACAGAGTGCAGAAAATCATCTTCATCACTTCAACATGGGGGGCCAGGGAAGCAGAGGGGAGCAAAGCGGTGCAAAGTGAGAACAACGAAAATAATTTACCTGAATAATTGAAGGGTAAAGACTGTTGAAATCCAAAAGTAATATATACTTGTCATATAAACCTTTTTTTGGCTCCAAAACTAATCCACCTGCATAGGAAGGTCCCCTTTTGGTTTTCCCATGTTCAATCTGTGAAGGCTCGTTATTAAAATTTGTGTCATCAGCATCCACATCATCAATCTCTTTTCCCTCAACACCACTAGACAGTGTACGTTTTGTTGTCTTCATTTCCTTGGACTGAGAGGAAAACTTGTCTGGGACAATAAATTTCTTTGAATGGAATGCATGCAATAAAAGATATTCTACTCTTTGAGCCCTTGCACCCTGAAATTAAACAAATTATTCCTTTTCATATTTTGTAATCCAAGTGTGGTGTCGAGCTGACCTCCAACATATTACTAAACTATTTGAAGCATACTGTAAACTTCACCTGGAGAGTTTTCCCCCAAAGATTTCCACTAATACTAGTCAGTTGACGTGTGAGTGGAAGAACACTCAAGTGGAACATAAGTTTCATAGACAACCATGCATCTATTTCACCATATTCGATCTGCAAACACTAGATGAGTAAGAAACATATAATGCATTCATAAAGAGCATGAATAGTTTTCAATTATATAAGAGTAAATCGTTTAATGCAAGGTAGACTGGACTAAGAAAGGTAGTCAACATTTACAAATCAAGTGTTAACTTTCTGTGATAATTGGAGAATGTGGCTCATATCACCTGTATTACAAACTGGAAACCTCCGTGTCAATTACTATGAAGTATGAATGTTTCAGAAAGTTCATATTCTATAGAGCTATTATGGTTATCAACCAACTCCCTTATTCTAAGTTATAAAGACTGGATTCTTCTATTTCTGCACTTGAACATACTTTCACTCTTAATTTCAGAACACAAGCATGAGAAAACTTAACCAGAAACAAGGACTTACAAGTTTCATAAGTGATTCAGAATTTTGGAACATTCGAGGAATATCTTGAGGAGTGATCTCCGTACGACCTTCATTTAGATGTGTTTTCGCCAATTGTGTCAAGGAATAGCTAACCTGGAAGAAGCAGAATGCCAGAAAATAAGATACTATAAGCTTTACAGAAAACTATAATAATGATATACCTACCTCTTTTAAAAGGTCACGAGAACATATGTAAGTATCACATAAGAGACGGCCTGCAATGCAAGATATGATCCCTTGGCTTGCTCCTGAGCCAAACATGGAACTTCCTTTATTAAGTTTGGGCATGACAGAGCGCTTGAGACGGCCTATTTTTGACCACATACTGCTGGGCACTTTGCAACCCTGCACCATAAGAAGTATGTGGGACATCTAGAGGATAGTACCTCTTCCATGACACACAAAAAAAAAAAAAAAAAAAAAAAAAAAAAAAAAAAAATCTAGGAAAAAACGCTAATAATGTTGATCCCAACTGGGAACATTGTTTAATATCTAAAGAAACCAGTTGTGCCATGAAAAAGGGTGGCTAACTCGTCAGATCAGCACCAGAAGTATGAAATTCATATAATTATACTTTTTAGTGGAGCACAAGGCTGAAGCTCTTCTAAAATGCCAAAGACCAAATTGAATGTTTTGATAACATACAAACCTGAACTCTGTGAAGGAGGACATCCAGGTCAAACCCAGATATATTGTGCCCAACTAAAACATCACTATCCAATTTGTGCAACTCAATCATCAATCGATTTAACAAAGCTCTTTCACTGAGATGTCAAAAGGCACGGAAGGGGAAAAGGAGAGCCGAATCAGCAACTAGAATTGCATAAAATTACAAGGAAAAATATTGAAAGAAAAAGAATAATTTGGCAGTTGGCATGATTTAAAACAGAACATGCCTGCTTTCAAAGCAAATGACATTTGATCCAGCCTTTTCATTTCTCTCAGCTGCCTCTTTGGAAAATCCCATAGGAAATATGCCGCCCTCAAGCTTGCGCACAACAGTAAAATAACTAATCATTCCGGGACGAGTATAATCCGAGCTCAACATGGGAGTATCAACCTGGAAGGTCCATCATTCATCAATATGCGACTTCAGTGTGATACTCAAATTTAAAAAAAAAAAAAAAAATCCTGATCACTTAGCCTTGCATCAAATGGAGTATAACATAAAAAGAGCCAGATGTACATGGACTGCAATTACAGCTTGAAATATAATTGATGGCTCCATATAACATAGATTCCAACTCAATAACATAATGTTTTCACCATATAAACAAGACCTTAAAGAACATTTGAAGCCATGGTTTAAATGGGGGGAAAAGGTAATACATGCTACCTAAGAAAAACACATAAAATGGCATGTCAATCATCCAATACTGAAAGATGGGAAAAGAAAAGCACTTAAATCAGAAAACAAAATAAACATGAATCCATCTAAGCAATAAATCCATCAATAGCAAGCTTCGTGGGCTATATACCTTGACCTTATGACAGCAAACGACAGATGCAGAGGCAATTTCATTTACGTTGTGTTTTTCATTGATGATGGTTTTCAAATTTATTGCCGTAACAACCACCGGAGGAATCTCTGAGGTATTTGTCAAGGAAGTTGGAACTTTAATGTCTTTCGGACAATCAACAGTGACCTCAAACTTACACCAGCTCACCTGTCCAGAATGTGAAAGTCAGAAATCGAGCAAAATAATATGTAGTGTACCAATAAAAACTTCAGTACATTGATATAAATGAGAGAAAACATAGAGCTGTGAAAGCCTCACACGTTGAGGAGCTGAACAGCTGGAAAAATTAGAAATTGATAGCCATGAAGGTCCTTTTATTTTCCTTTTAACAAGAAAGAGCTCCAAGGCACTGCATACAAAATGGTGATTAGAAATCTTTTGTGCATTAAATGGTATGCGCTCGGGTAAATAGATTAATATCCACCGTGAAGCAGTACAACATTCAAAATCCAGGGAATTTATCCTTGCTTAAAAGTTAAAACTGATTAAAGAGGTTGAGAGGGACTTGTATCACAGAATGTAATCGAGGAAAACATAGATATCCTCAACCAGGTGTGTTAAGACTTAAAAAAATAACAGTAGTTTTATTGATGCAAAACGAGAAATTACAAAGGAAAAATTCAGAAAATATTGATGAAAGCGTGAGGCTTTCACCACCCAGCCTCTATGGCCGATTATTCTACTCAATACTGGAAGATATTTTGGATGCCTATTCCCTTCTACTGCCTACGTTATTTATAGGGGATTGGGGCAGAGTTTGGGGCCTTTACTGAATGCAATTGCCATAAATCAAGCCTTCTTTCACCCTCCTTGATTCATACTCCCTTGAATCATGGTGGTCCTCCTCCTTTCTCGTTTTTCTCCTTGTATAAACTTTGAATGGTGGAATAGAGTCATGATCCCCGCCTTCTAAATTAGGAAGCGTATCAAGGTGCACAACAAACAAACCCATAGTACAAATGTGAACAAAATATGTCAACTTCCAAGCTATGCAATAATCCCCAAGTATTTTTTCTTTACTAGTTCAAATAGGCAGCACATAATCAACGTGAACACCAGAAACCATGCCAAAAGTTAGGACATTGTATGCTAGAAGAAACTTCAATATTTGAACTTCGGGAAAAGGAAACAGCTCCGATCAAAACCTGCTATGAGTTCCAAGCAAAGCATAGAAGTGATCTCCCTTGAGATTTGATGGAAGCGGTGGATCCTGTAAAGACAGAGGACACAAGTACATAGGCTTCACAATCGTGCCATAACTACTTAAACTGCTAAGAAATTGTATATAAATCCTACCAGATTTGTAAAAAGAAATATTAACAAACCTTAAATGGATAATTGATCTTGAGGACATAATTCTTCCCTTGAGGTATGTCTGTTCGCTCAAAAGCATAATTTCTCTACGAAGGAAGTAAAAGAACACAGAATGAAACAAATGAGGAGTTGATTTGGCAACATTAACTGTGTAATTTGCCAAAAGATCTGAATGCATCATAACTTCTATGTGACAGAAGAAAAAGAATATAGAATGAAAGGTATTACAAAATTGATTTGACTACAGCAACTGATTAAATTT
Source organism: Forsythia viridissima (assembly GCA_030279155.1). Lineage (NCBI taxonomy): Eukaryota > Viridiplantae > Streptophyta > Magnoliopsida > Lamiales > Oleaceae > Forsythia > Forsythia viridissima. The sequence goes on from CM059038.1 coordinate 8,679,833, forward strand.
CACAAAAGACCTAATGCATCACATCAACTACTATCCAAACCTTGACAGGCGCCATGCTAAAACTTGAAACGTTACGGTCCACTAACTGCTTTGCCATTTCAGTTTTCACAGCTAAAGCCATCTCCTAACAACAGAAAAATGGCCCATCAAAATAGAAAGAAACAAAATGAATATATAAGCATATAGCAGCACAATCTTACATGCAGCCGAGTGCATAGAGTGGTTTGAGACTCTTCCACATCTCTCTCTAGCTTTGCAATTGTGTCTTTATAATCTGCAGATGACATTCGGGATTTTTCACCATCTTTTTCTCGCTTCATGGTTTCTTTAAAAGCTTGTAGTGACGTTTGAGACTCTTCAACATCCCTCTCCAGCTTAGCAATTGTGTGATTGTGCAGAAAAGGAACTGTTGGGAATGCATAAACACATCTTTGCATGTTCTTTACAACCACACAGCAGCTGTGATATGTACCTCCAGCTTTGACCTTAGTCACAATAACAAATATCAGATATTAAATTTAAAGTTCACATTTTCAATGCACTTAAAATCACAAATCAAATGCAAATACGCCAAAGTGCACACTTGACTAGTAAACTGAAGAACAAATGGCAATAGTAGATCAGGCTAGCTGATTGTTGTACATCGGAATAATTCCTACCTATGATGCATGTGAATTCGAACCACCACAAAAAAAAAAGAAAATAATTGACTCACTATTCCAGGCTAAACAAGAAAATTTCTAACCAAGATGCTACACAAGAAAATTTCTAACCAAGATGCCACAATATACCAACCAAATAAACTAGTATTATTAGCTATAAATATGAGAATACTTGTGGCTGAAAAGTTATGTAACATACATATCGCCGACGCTTGACAATGCTTTCAAAGGTCAAAAGTTAGAAAATGAATCATCATTATCAAGTTCCCCACAAATTCAGAATGTGCAATGTAATCAAATATCAAAAGATAGCAGATAATCTGATAATGACAAATAGATATGAAAGCGTAACTAGGACATAGACAGTGTAACATACTTTTCCAAAGAGATAAAGGTTCCCTGCATTAGCACCATAAATTTCCTCATGTGCATCAAGTATGTAGAAAGGCAATGACCCTTTGGAATCCACTTCAAAGTCAGACTTTTCCTTGCTGCTAGAGCTCTGGGTTTCCCCAACTGCAGGTCCATTTTCTCCGGCACTCCTTACGACCTGCCATCCCAAAGTTGCACTCAAACCCAGATCCTTTGCCTCCTCAATTTTTGCATTGAGACTGGACACCTTTTTCTCCTCCTTCGCAGCTGACTCCTCCTTTACTTCAACCCTGTTTAACAAATTATCTTCATTCCCGTTTCTATTTTCCAAAGATTCACTATTTTCCTTCCCTTCCTCTTTTAATTCGTTACATGAAGTCCTGACGTCTTCAGTTTCCTTAGGCATAACCTTCTCCTTACCCAAAATACTTTCACCTTGTTCCAAATGCCGAAATGACTCGCCATTTACACTGCCACCACAGCTAATCTCACGAATTTCATCTGCGACATTCAAATTAACACCCCCAATAACAGGCTTCTCTGACTTAACCGATGCATCATTCAAATTACCCACTGCAAAATTCCTCAAATTATTCAGATTCCCTCTCCTACGCCTCTGCCTATCATTCTCATCAGGCGCAAACTCAGCAATCACATCATCAACAATACTATCGGAAGACAAAGTAGTGGCTTTATTATCCTCCCTATTTTTCTTAAACACCGATGATGTGAACATATTAGAAATCCTCTGCCTGCCCATCAATGCAGCTGCCGATTGCAGAGCCGAGGGCTTTTTGGTAATTTCTCTCTCTTTCTTCTCCACATTATCATTATTATTTTTCTTTCTTTTCGGCCTCTCGGATTCTCCCTCGGATTCTTCAGATGATAACGGGACGCCGGCAAGGGACCAATCCTCTTCCTGGCCCTCATCCCCGTATCCTAGGCCGTTGTCGTCGACTATGAAACCCTTTACTTCTTCCCGGCGCTTCGCAACTAGGGCTGCGTACTCGTCGTCATCCACCGTGTCATAGATCGGTTGATCCACCTTGATCTGGAAGTCAAGGTCCCGACGACCGCCGCTCCGGAGAGCCTTCAGCCGCTCGAGCGCCTCTGCACGCGCCCCCGCAGCGGCGCCACGGGTTCGACGCCTCCCTGCTACCGCTGGCTGCTCGTCAGACATTTTTTTTCCTCTCTCTCTCTCTCTCTCTCTCTCTCTCTCTAGACTTAAGCTTTATGCAAGGGAAGAACTGGAATTGGGGGGGTGATGAAGAAATAAATGGCGGGAAATGTGTTTTCGCGCCAAAACAAAAGAAATTATGCACGTGTGTAGTTCGACTTTGACGCAAATTCTCCTCTCTGCGTTTTCGGTTCCTAATTTTTTATTTTTGACCAAAGTGTCCTTAACCTATATTTAGGTGCGAAATTGGTCCTTGTTGACGAATTTCATCCAATACCTCTGTTAGTTTGGCGTAGGGATGGGAAAAGAATCAGGCGGCCCGTGGGCCCATCGGCCCAACCTTTCAAAGTCCGATACGTCATGCCCGAACTCGTCCAAAAAGAAAAGGGTTCAGCCCGTAAATCCGGCTTATGGGCCAAATTGGTCCCAGCTTAAAGCTGGGGACCTTTGTTAAAATTAACAACGGTCCAAAATAGGGATGGTAAAAATATCTTATATGCCCCAAATTTGATGAATACTCGGTCCGAATAGAACGAAAAATTTTCGATCCGCAAATCAGCAGGGCAGAACGGATCATGTCCGTCCTGATCCGATTGGCTCTATTTGAAAAATAAAGAAAGAAAAAGATAGAAAAAAGTAGTAAAGTAGTAAAATTTGTTTAATGTTTGTTTAATTTTTTGAATGACAATAGACAAAAAAAAAAGATTTTACACGGATTAGTCTGCGAATCAAAGCAGTGATCCAATCCGCCCTGAGAAATGGCGGATCAATCCGCAAATTTGGATCTTCTAAAATTGATTCGGGTCGGATACGAATCAGGCCGATCCGATTCAAATCCACCATGTTGTAATCACTAGTCCAAAATGTGATCGTTGCAGAGCAACGGTGACATTTTGGACCGTTGAAGTTGGTCCCCCAACTTTTTTTTTTTAATTTTTTGTTTTAAACGATTATATTTTTTTTCCTATAAATACCTCCGTAAAATTTTCATATTCTTCACAAATTTACAATTCTCCCAACATATAACAATCCAAAAAAATTATATTGTCAATATAAGCTCTTTTATTGTGCAATTCATTGTTGAATATCCATATTTCTAATATTCTACATTTCTACATTTTTAGTTATCTATATTCAACATTTCTACTTCTACATTTCTATTATCTACAATTTTATATGGATCAATACAATTTTCAAGAAAGTACCGAGTATATCGAAAATCAAATTCATGATGATTTTAGTGGGTTAAATCATTTAAGTTTTAAATTATTTTAATTTCATTGTAAATAATTTTAATAGGTATAAGACATTTGAAATTTTTTTACTGTAATAGCAATAGAAATTAAATTTAGAAAATATTATAAAGAACTGACTATGTTGATCACATTGGCGTCAATCATAGATGTAGAGTAAATTTACAAGGTACAAAATATACTATTTCAGAAATTTCTAATAACTTAAGATACGGTAATCTATTAACTTATGGTAATTTAGAAAAAAAATATTATGTGAAATGTACGATTTTTATGCGAAAAAAATCGATAGGAACGTTAGAAGACCTCATGCACCAATCCCTTCTTCATCATCAAATAATTCTAATCCTAATGATTATTGGAGTTTCTCTATTATTAAGGAAACTCAACAATCTAGTTATTATTATTCTTCTTCTTCTTCTTCTTCGCTTTTTCCGTGCCACAAATGTAGAAACAAATATTAAAAACATGACTTTAGAGTTAGCTAGATATTTTGGTTACGACATGCTTAATTTGTTAGGTGGTGGAGACAAAACAAGCGTCAATACTCAATTATTTATATTATAGCACGTGATTTATTAACACCTCCGGTGTCACTGTAGCATCGGAGGCTCTTTTAGTGCAAGTGGTAGGATTTTGAATAATATAAGGTCAATGTTTAAACCAGACATATTAGAGAGTTTAATGTGTTTAAAAAATTGGAATGATGCATAACTTCAAATCCAAGATAAAGTAAGCATGATATTGACCGAAGAGATGGACGAACCGGGTACATAAAATATAAGTATATTTTGTATAAATTAATTTTATTTTTATTCATTTTAACTTTTAAGTGTTGATATTTAAATTTACCAAAAATTGTACACGTAACAACTTGTTCGTGTTCAATTTTAACTCTGCATACGCTAATAGTAGCCAGTCATAAGCTCGAAAAAATGAGGAGAGTTTGAATTTTCAATTTTATCATAACTTATTTCTTTTTAACTTAAAAAAAAAAGTTCACATGGCCAGTGGATCGGCCCGTGTGACCAACGGGCCACAGGTCAGTCTGAGCCAGGCCGGCTCAGCCCATTGCCATTACTAGTTTGGCGCATAGTGTACACTCATTTTTAATAACAAAAATAATTTGTCAATTTCTTAAATACCTGATAAAAAATCACTTTCTTCAACCCTCTATACTTTGCCCCGCCACACCACTGTCAGCTTGGATGGGAAAAATGTCCCCTCCAAATCTACCATTAATGGTAGAAATGAAAAGAACTTCTTATCCATATTAAAATTAACATTAATGGCAAATTTAAAGAAGGGAAAACTCCCACAAATCTACTATTAATGGCAATTTTGAGAGGGAGGAGAGAAGTGCCCCCTCAAATTTGAAATGCCATTAATGACTCTCCATTTTTCTACGAGTAATGGCAATTAGGAAGGAGAAGTCCCCCGTCGAATTTGCCATTACAGTGGATGTGGGGTGGGTTGAAGAATGTGATGATTTTTATTTTGTATTTTACATTTTTTTATTTTTTCCTTTATATAAGAGTTGGCAAATTTGCCCTTGTTATTAAAAGTGGATGTGCGTTGGACATACAACCAACGGAGATTTTGGACAAAATCCATTCATATGGACCAATTTTCACATCTAAGTGCATAGGTTATGGATGTTCTAGCAAAAAATGAAAGATTATGAATAAAAAACACAATAGATACATACGTTAAGTATCATTTACTCCAAAATCCCAACTTCAAATGTTTAAAATACATTCGCATGACCTCGATGGTGGGTTAAAACAAAAGGATCGGTGTATATTTGTATTTTTAAATAAAAAATAAAGTCACAATTTGAATTGTTTTAAAATACAAAATATAACATGTTTTGAACAGTAATATCCTTTCATTCTAGGGTCACATGATCATTTAAGGTTCGAACGTTTTCTGTTAACGGAAGACATAGGTACCCACTTATAAATGTTAGAAACATGAGTGCAACAAATGAAATGTCATGAATTATTTCTTAAATAGCAATAATTAATTCAGCACTGCAATGTATTTTTAGAGCATGTTTAGTATAGTTTTTTAATATTTTTTTTCAAGCTCATTTTTAGTCACATATTTCATGGAGATTTTGGCGTAAATAATCCCTAACGTATATCTCTAGGTTGGTTTTGGTCCCTAATGTTTTAACTTTGGTTAGTGGGTCCTTAACCTATTTATTTAGGTGCAAAAATTAGAATTCATTCAAAATCTCTGTTAGTTGAGCGTGTGATATACAATTCTCTTTAATATCATGGGTAAATTTGTCAATTTAAAAATAAATAATAAAAAAATTAAAAATTAAAAAAACAAAAAAATAGAAAAAAAATCATCTTCTTCAACCCATCCAACCCCAACCCCTACCCCTACCCCTACCCCTATTGCCACACCATTTCTTTTTTCAACAGTATTATAAGTACCTAACTAGACATTTCTACCTTTAAAATGATCTCATATTTTTGCAGCCCATTTGTCCCGTTTTCTCTGTTGAATGGCTTTACATTTTCCTAAACTAGGATGTGTCGGAAGCTTACTCTCGATTTTTGTAAAATCCTCTACCATTATTGCTATTCTGAACTAAATTCTCTATTTCAGTGGTTTTAGTCAATGAATAAGATATATTCATTTGAAAGTAAACTTCTTGACCAATTCTCTTAACTTTCTTCTCGTTGATTCCTCATTCATCAGTCATTGATTATTCCTCAACTGTACCCAAAATCATCTTCACCACTTTCAACAATTTCAACACGTTTTAAATCCTTCGATTTCCAATTAAAACAAACTCTTATTCATCTAAACATAATTACATATATCGAACTTTTGTGGATCTATAATTTGAATTGGAGGTGAATAGTAAAAGGTTCTAACATTTATTGACTGATCTATTTCCATGCCAGGGGTCATCGACAATATCGAATGCTGTCGGAATAATCTAATTTTATATATGACACTTCTTTTATGGGGCGTATCATATTGCATGGTCATCTTTTTATAGATAGATAGAGAAATAAGACAAGAATCAATACAGACAATTATGGTGGTGGATGAGAAAGATTGAATTTTTTTAAGATGTGTGTGTAAGAGAGAGAGTGTGGAATTTAATTCTTTTTTAGATTTTATTATTTATTTTTGAATTGACAAATATGTCTCTGTTGTTAAAGGAAAATGTATACAATACGCTCAACTAACATAGATTTTTGATGAATTCTATCTACAAGGACTACTTTCGCACCTAAAGGCATAGGTTAGGAACCTTTTAGACAAATTAAAACGTTAGGGACCAAAACCAAACTAGGAACATACGTTAGAGACCATTTAAACCAAAATCTCTATTTCATGGGATCCACAACTTTTATCAACTTTTCAATCACACATTTCACTAACTTTTTCAAAATATTTTCAAAAAATTACTTTTAAACTCTACTAAATAAACACTATTACGTTGTAAGATTTTGTTTTGAAGAGAATTTGATCGTAATTTTGCTTAGCACACGTTTGTTGAATTTTAGCATCTAATTTTGCTAGAATTTCAAATTTTATAATTACTTTATTGAAATCAATTAAATTTTGTTAAAAAGTTGAAGTCAAAGTCAACAATCAATTTTAACCACACAATTCATTGACCCTCAATTTTTTTTTACAACTTTTCAACTATATATTTCATCAATTTATATCAATTTTTTTTTAAAAAAAATCTGATTTTAATCAAAACCAAACCCACTCTAAGTATTTAACTGAGAATGGAATTGCAAGTTATTATTGAAAATAGTCTATAACTCTAAATATCACTCAGCAACTTATGCACATTACGAAATTTAACTTGGTACTTATAATTATAACATATTTGAATAATTTTTTAACGATGGGGCAGAAAATTTTATAGCATATTTGTTATATTTGAAAGATAAAATATGTTAATTGTTCAATTGAGTTCAATTCAGCATAAATAAATTGTTTCAAAGCGTAAAAAGAGTTACGTGAAATTAATAGCCAATTGTATATTTGGGGCGTTCTCAACTCAGTTTTTAATTAATTTTTGAAATCTATATAATTTTAGATGTTACAAACTTGGATTCAAAAATATTCTTTCAAATTCTATGTATCCTCGACAACTCGTGGATTTCTAAGAGCATCTGCAAGGCACTCTGTTTATTACTTTTTAGATGTGCCACATAAGCATAGATATGTGGAGTTATAAAAAAATCGTATTCAATGATGCTGATGAAGACTTTGTCTAGCTGATGTAGCACACACACACAAAAATAGACCCCGTCTAAATTTAGACGGACTTCTAGATGAAGTGATTCAGCAAATTTAAATTCATCTTAGTATTTATTAAAAATAAAAAGTCAGACGATATAAATAAAAATTGAAGACGTGCCAATTTTTAAAAAATTAATGCTACATAAGTAGTGATTTTAGTTTCAGACAGAACCCGTTAGAAATGAATTTATAATTTGATCATCTATTCAATAGACGTAATGTCATATGGACTGCAAGTCTGTTTATTTTACCTGTCACGTATACTACAATAAATAGAGTGCATTGAATATGCTCTAACGATTTAATTAATTGGAAAGATTTTAATTGATTTTTGTTGATTTCTAATTCATAAATATAAATATCAAGCTCTTTACGAATTTTAGCTCGACCTTTCAAATTTTTATAAATTTGAGTGGATTTCGAGTCCATAACTTAGTTTTATTTCTATATGTTTTTAAAATTTCATATTTAATTTGTGTACAATGAGTGATCAAAATAAAAAGACGACAAATACGTATTACAAACTCCATTAATATTGAATAATTAGAATTATATTCATGATATAACAATATTTTCTATAACATAATTTATAACGTCAATAATTTCAAGGCACAAATTATTTTCTCATTCTAATCTAAGCAACATCTACTTGTTTTCAACTTAACTAACTGAGAAAATCTTTTATTCAAATCCTACAAAAATTGTAGCTTGGACACCAAAATCTAAAAATATAATTAAAAAATTAAATGTTCTCTTTTAGATATATTGATAGTTAACGCACGATAAACAACTTGTTTAATTGCAAATAAAAGCACAATTATATATATATATATATATATATATATATATATATACTAGTTTTGGTCACGTGCGTTGCACGTATGTGAAAAATATAGTAAAAAGTTTTAGGTGTAATTGAAACAAGATATAAAAAAATAAAACAATTAAAATTTTTAAACAAATAGGGAAAACGATTCCCAGAAATGAATTTTTTTGATGATTCGTAGCCCACATAAAAAAAATAGTGAACAGTAACGTCATTGTTCATTGCGAGCAATTCACCAATGAATAGTAACTTGAAATTTTTGTGTGTGTGTGTGCTTTTCCATTTGTTTTTTTCTAATTTTTTTCACTGGACAAGATCCTTAGAGCATCGATGAAAGTTGGGTACCTAAATGGCAAGTAGCATAACAGATAACACCAATTTAGTGAGCTTGGTTGTAATACAATAGCAAAACCAAATACTGAAAACCGACACCATAAATCACCTCTCTTTAACAAGCCTGTCTAGAGATGAAGTAGGCTTATGCTTATTACGCCTCTCAACAAGATCCCAGTTCTTCTTCGTCCCAGCCTTCTTCATGGGATGTATGGTACTATTTTTTTATATAAGGGTATACTCCTAACGATTTTGAAACGATAGTAACCTTTCATACAATTATTCCTAAAATAAAATAAAAATGAAAATGGGTCAATGCCCAATATGTGTAAAAAAAAAAAAAAAAAAATCAAATTACAATGTTGTCGAGTTACTCGACAACACAAAAAAAAAATTCAAATTCAATGTTGTCAAGTAACTCGACAACATTATAAAAAATAAAAATTAAAATTAAAAAAATTCAAATTTGCTTATAAGATAAAATAAAAAAGATTAATAAAAAAATTGAATGAAAAGGTGTAAAATAAAAACAAATAAGGAAAAATAAACTAAAGAAAAAAAAAATTTGTCAAAAAGATTAGAAAAAGAAAAAAAAAATTCAGATGAACAGTAACTCGAAAGTTATTGTTCATCGCCGATGAACAGTACCCAATTTTTTTTTTTTTTTTTTTTTTTTGTGCTTTTCCATTTCCTTTGGTTTTTTCTAATTTTTTTTCACTTGACAAGATTTCTTTCTTGCCGTGTGAACTTCAGGAAAAATGTTAGATTCCAAGTATTCCACATAATTTCTACATTTCGGCCACCTAATGATGATCTGTTCGATCTCCCAAATACAGCCATAACAATAATGCATTATTTTGTAGTTCCCAAAACCAAAACATAAATGTACCGAAGGTGCAACAATTATGTGAAGTTCAGAAATTAACTTAATATCAATGAACACATGTAGTAGAATCCCAAAATTTCACAGTGCGTGGGTGTGGATTTATACATTATCTGAAATTCTTGAATCCTCTTTTGGGCCTTTTTTTAACAATAAACATCATAACTTTCTTTCAATTTTTTGGGTTATTTTATATATACTATGATTGGATTAATAGATCTGAAATTATTTCAATTTGAAAGTTCTTGATTGATTGTGATTTGGGTACAGGTTGAAAATAAATGGTGAGGAAGAAAATCTGAAATTATTTCTTTCTGGGTCTGAATTGGAAATCAAATCGACATGGCTGGTCCTCGAGTTAACTCGACAACCATGTGGTTGTCGAGTAACTCGGCAACTAGCAGCCCATTCTCTCCACCAAGTGGTTGCTGAGTTCGATCAATTTTATTGATTTACAGGTATGTAGTTTTAGGATGGCATCTGTGATATTGATTATTTTCATTTGCACTGCTTCTTGACAAGATTACAATAGCGAGAATACTCAAGTAGATCCCCAAGCCTTTGCTGCAGATGTTATATTTGCTTCTTGACGAGATTACAATAGCGAGCAGAACAAAGTATTGCAAAATTTAATCTATCTGTTCAAGTTCCATGAGTCATCTTGTATCATGATTTATCCACTATCTTTCTTTGGAACCTTGTCTTGTCCACAGACTATGTCTTTTACACTGTATGAGTTGAGTCGGTTTGATACTTTTGGGAGCTGGCCGCTTAAAGTCTTTGAATATAATTTCATGTTTCTTCAACTTCATTATGCAATAAGATAAGGACTTCATTAGAATCTCTAATTGCTACCTGTTTCTGTATTGAAATTTACACAATTGCAGGAAATTTGAAGACATATTTGATGTAGATCATTTTATTGACTACTTGAAATATGATGTGGAAATTGTTGGGGATATCCCAAAATGGTTTACTGACAAATCAGAGAGTACATGTTGAAAATAAATGGCAAGGAAGAAGATCAGAGAGTACGATTCCAATAGGTTGTACAAAGAGCATTTCAAGAGGCTTTCTGGGTCTGAATTGGAAATCAAATCAACATGGCTGGTCCTCGAATTAACTCGACAACCATGTGGTTGTCAAGTAACTCGGCAACCATGTGGTTACATGGTTGCTGAGTTACTCGATAGCAGCCCATTCTCTCCAACAAGTGGTTGTTGAGTTCGATAAGAAGGAGGCGAAACAGAGGGATGGGGATTTCTGAAGGTTGGTTGCCCCAACTATTTTCTAAAGGTTGGTTGCAGGCACTCGTCTCGTTCATCCACATCATGAAGCAAGGTTTTTCCTTTATTCTTAAGGAAGGTTATGTCCCTTTACAAGCCAGTCAGCTTCACATACATGCTATGCACGTAATAGTAATTCTCATCTTCTACTACCAAACAAATCAATGAAAGCAATTGTTTCCAAACAAATCAATGAAAGCAATTGTTTGCCCAGTTTAAGTCACCTGTAAAACTTCACTTATAACATAAAATTGATCCCACAGTTTCATCACGCAGAAAAAAACTAAATCAACTGGATAATAGATACAGGTTGAGATGATAGTCCAACTTAACAACCAAAATTGGTTGTCCAACTTGCTAACTAGCGTGGCTTGGCAACCACATGGTTGCCGAGTGGCTAGCCTGGTTGCGACAAACAGATGACTCTGCAACCTTGGCCAAATATCAAGCAACCAATGTGAATATAACATAGCACCACCGAATGTATTAAAGAATTCGGGACAAATGTAACCTTTAGACAAAGTAAACATCAATATTTGATTTGAAATTTTCCAAAACTATGTAAAAATCAATAGATTTGTTGATAAACAAGAACTTTTCAAAATTTTGTCATTGTCATACAAATAATATACTCTTAGAACTTGCTTGACTATCTGAATTACAAGCTCCAATGGATAGAAGAAGGACGAACAACATGAAATGAAAATGTTGTTAAACAGAATGAAGTTCTGCTTCAACAATTTGTCATTGTCATACAAATAATATACACTTACAAAACTTGACAAGAACTCTGAATTAGAAGCTCCAATGGAAATTATGGACAGAAACTAGCTGTGCTTAGGGCCTTTTTTGATGAGAGAGAGAAGAGATTTTTTTGGGTGAAATGTTAGACAAAGTAAAAAATTGCGGCTGTCTTCATTGTCAAAACGGTGGCGTATTGGACGAAAAAAAATACAGTAAAAAAATTAAGGCTCTTATATTATTGTAAGGATATATATATGATTTTAATATTTCAAATTCTATAAAATCTATAAGAATCCATAAAAATTTATAATAAAAAATTTCTATTAGAATCTTATGAATTCTATTTAAATCCACGGATATTCATGTATTCTAAGAAATCCATTAAAATTCGAGTCGTAGACACCCCATTAATCTGCTGGTCTCCGAAGATTTATCCTTACCAATCACGCAACATAGCACATATTAATTTGTATAACTTATAAATAAGTAATTAAAAACAATTAACTAATAATAAATAAATATCTAAATCAAGATAAGAAGATGGTTTAACACCACGATTTAGTGGCTCCATTAGTCTTTCTTTAAATATATAAACGCGTCATTTTTCTAACAATTCTAGTACAACATGTTTAAATATGATATGAGGGCACACGAGCATTTTTAAGTTAGAGTATTGTTGTTGCTCAATTTGAATTAGTGTAATGAATTGCATGTGTTAAAGATCAAAATTTAAACAAACATGACATCTTATTTAACAAGCTTACTTCGTCGAAAGAAATTGCTCATTTTAGTATTACACAGTTTAGTGACCTCTGCTCGAGCACTCTTCTAAGGTGTAGGGTAGGGATTTGAAACTTGAGGTCTCATCTCATCTAGCTCTTTGTCATGCTGAGAAGAAAGACCATTACATAGGTCCAATCTTTAGTGATGACATAACTATTCAAGATTTATGCCATACTCTTTTTTGTGACCTATTTGGTTTTTGTTGCAGTTATTTTATTGTTATTTTAGAGATTGAAAAATGTTGGACTATGATGCCAAACATATGTCTTGAGGCGATGATGAAGTGGGCCAAAAAGGCCCAACTGCAAAGATATATTTTCTCCATTGAATTCAAATCAAGACCAAAAGACCCAAGTGAATTGGCCAAAAATGCTATTGTACCTGGAAAGAGCTGAGGACCGTTGGATTGATAGGTGGATCTATAGTTGGTGTCTTTGGTACTTAAATGGCCTTTACTGCCCATTGTCTTCAGAATTCTAGATCGTTCATCTACTATGTGGTGAGAAAGAGAGAAATCTGAATAATTGTTCATCTTCGTCTTCTTTCTCTCTTGTAAAACCTCTGTTTTTCATAGGGTGTTTTCAGCCTCTTATTTCTTTATGTGTGAAGATCTCTGAGTGAGTAAAAGAGAGCATTTCTAGGAGGGTCTGGTTTTATAGTTTTTTTTTTTTTACTGTAGCAACTCAGGCAAGTCGTACTTAAGTCCGGTTCTTTGGTTTCTTTTGGGTCTTGGGTTGATACTAAACGGTACAATGGTTCAAAGCCCTATGTTGGTTAAAGTTACCCTTGATGTTCATGAGTTTGGGTTGATTCTTGTATTGTAAAGTTTCCTTTTGGAATTAATAGTGGTATCTGAGCCATCTGTTGGCGTTCTTGGAAGTTTAACCCATTTTCTCGTGAAAGAAACTTCTATCTCGTTCAGATTTGATTTTTTGGTTATTGGATCTAGGATTTCTTGTTAGATCTAAGGGATCTTGATACAGATCTAAGGGCAAACACTTAGATCTATCTATTGAAAGATTTGTCCATATCCAGTGCGTTACCTTGGTTTTCTTGGAGAAAAATCTACTCCTCTATTTTTCCTTTGGTTACTAAGTGTTATATGGTGATCAAAGCTCCGATCGCCACAATGGTTTGCTTCTTATAATTTTCTGTTATTAAATAATATTTTTTTGCTGAATCCCTAAATGTTTTGAAAAGAAAAACCATCTTAAATACTTTTGTGTTTTTTATCCATTTTTTGTCTCTATCTTTTATCAAGAATCATAAAACCTCTATTTTTGTTTGTGCATTGACATGGGAACTTGATTCTCATGGAATACTGGTGAATTTGTGCATAGTGATTTTTTCCTCTAATATTTCCATATAGAAATGTGTAAATGATCAAGTCCTAGTATGTACTTTGTGTGCATTACTTGATAAACTTTGAGACATTGTCATGTTCTTGATAAAATTATTTCATTCTTTGTTGTTTAAAATGTTATTTTTCATGTTCCATGTTGCTTTACTTTGTGTTCTTTGATGTCATGACTACAACTTGTTTTGAACTTGGGGTGTTCAATGGAAAAAGAAAATTTCTCGTATGGCAACAAAAAATGAGAGGGGTTTTTGTTTAGCAGAAAGTGGCTAAGGCCATAGAGGGTGTGTACCCAGACGCTACGACAGATGATCAGCAAGCTGAAGCTAATGAGTTAGCATAAACTCCATAATCTTGCATTTTTCTGATCAAGTCTTTAGAAAGGTAGGAAGTTAGACTCCACCAGGCTCATTTGGGAAAAGGAAGAATTGTACTTAGTGAAATCTTTACCAAATAAACTTTTTCTGTTAGAAAATTTTTTTAGTTTTAAAATTGACTCATTGAACAATTTAGATGATAATCTTGATGTCTTCAAAAAATTAGTTTAAGACATCACCAACACAACACTGGTGAAAAGGGTATTTGAGGAGTATAAAGCAGTTATACTCTTAAATGTCATTCCTGAAGTTTATAGGGATGTCAAGAATGCCATCAAGTATGATAGAGACACACTCACACAAGATATTGAAGTAAATTCTTTAAGGAGTGCAGATATGGAACTGAAAACAAAGAAAGCTAAGAATAGTAATTCTAAGAGTCTTTATGTTAGGGGAAGATACCAAAATAGTCAAAATAGGAGTCAAGAAAACCAGCAAAATCAAAATAACAGCAACAATAATCATAAGAAGAAAAACAGAGGGAAGTCCAGGTCAAAATCTAAGTCAATGAATAAAAAGTGTTATACTTGTGGTAAAACTGATCATTTCATCAAAGATTTCTATAAAATGAAGAATGAGCAAAAAGATAAAGTGGCAGATGAAGGAATTGTAGTTAAATTAATAGAATCAAATACAGTTGATGTTTATATAGCCACTGAACATGTCAACGATCAGTTCGCTGCTAATATTGTTAACAAGTATGATCAAATCCAATAATAGATCTTGGACTCTGGTTGTATTTTTCATATTACATCTAAAGAAATTGGCTTCAAAACTTTAAGGATATTACAACTGGAGAAGTCTTAATGGGAAATAATGTGGCTTGTAAAATTGAAGGGATTGGTAGTATGACTTTAAAATTTGAAAATGGTTACATATGTGCTCTGGAAAGAGTTAGATATGTTCCTGATCTTAACAGACACTTGATATCTGTAGGTGATTTAGATAAGTTAGGTATGTGTGTTAAGTTTGGAGATGGCATGCTGGAAGTGATAAAAGGATCACTTGGCATGTTCAAAAGCTTTAAAAGAAATGGAATTTATGTTACTAAGGCTGAAACATTGTCTCAGTGCGATAACATAACCTCCAGTGCTGATGGTGATGCCACTTTAAATTGGCACACCAGGTTGGCTCATGTAAGTGAGAAGGTTCTTTACATTTTGCAGAATCAAGAGGTTTTTGGCAAGAATGTGATTTCAAAAGTCCCATTTTGTAGACATTGCAGTCTTGGTAAGCATCACAGACTTCATTTCAGTACGCATAAGCACAAAACCACCTTCATTCTTAAATACATCGACTCTGATTTGTGGTGTCCAGCCTCTACCCCCACTCAAGGAGGAAATAAGTATTTCTTCTCCCTGATTGATGACTTTGCTAAAAAAAATTAGATTTTCTTGTTAAAACAAAAATCTGATACTTTTGAAAGGTATAAAACTTGGAAAACTCTTATAGAAAATCAGATAGGAAAAAAAATCAAAATTCTTAGAACTGATAATGGATCACAGTTCTGTAACTTTGATTTCAGTCAATTGTGTGATGAGAGTAGTATATTAAGGCACAAGACAGTCCCTATACTCCCAACAAAATGGGATTGTTTAAAGAATGAATAGAACACTTATTGACAAGGTTAGGTGTATGGCTCCGATCTTCCTAAAGTATTGTGGAGAGAAGCTGTAATGACAATTTCTTACCATGTTAATAGAACACCTTCAAGTGCCCTTGATGGTAAGACTGCTGCCTACTCTCATCAATCTATAGGAAAGCTTGATGCAAGGGCTCAAAAATGTGTTTTTCTTGGGTATCCTAATTGGGTTAAGGGGTACAAGTTGTGGACAAAAAATATTAAGAGATTTAAAATAATCATTATTAGGGATGTGACTTTTAATGAATCTGATATGTCTTGCTTTGCTGATAAAAGCTTAAAAGAAAGTGAAGTTGATAATAGAACTAAGTTTCAAGTTGAGTTCATTATTCTTACTGATGGGATCAATCAGATTCAAGTGGTGTTTGAGTCTAAAGTTGAGTTTGATCATAACATTTTAGATGCGGATGACATGAGACATCAATAAGAGAAATATATGACACAAGAAATACATAAACCTAATCTTGAAATTACCAATTGACCAAAGATAGGACTAGAAGGGACATTAGAGCTCCTCTTAGGTTTGGGGATTATGTTTCTCTTGTAGCTATATCTTATCAAGATCTTATGTTTAAAGAACCTAAGACTTACAGTGAAGCTGTAAATGGTCAACTTGCTAATAATTGGTACAGTACTATGAAAGAAGAAATAGAATTCTTAAGAAAAAAATAAAAGTTGGATTTTTGTTCCCAAACCTAAAAGCATGTCCCTTGTGGATTGCAAATGGATTTTTAAGGTGAAATAGGACATCTCTAATAAAGAACCTTTAAAATTTAAAGCCAAACTTGTGGCTAGAGGTTTTACTAAAAAACATGGCATTGACTACAATGAAATATTCTCCCTTATTAAATACACTACTATTAGAGTTTTGCTTACATTAGTTGATCACCATGATTGAGAACTTGAACAAATAGATGTCAAAACTGCCTTCTTACATGGTGATTTAGATAAAGTTATTTATATTTCACAACCTGAAGATTTTATTGATTCGTCCAAACCTGATAATGTGTGTTTACTAAATAAATCTTTATATGGCCTTAAACATTCTCCCAGAAAATGGTATAAAAGGTTTGACAACTTTGTGTTAGCTGTTGGTTTCCAAAGAACTGCCTTTGATCATTGTTTATACTATAAGATGGATAAAAATGAGTATGTGACTATTTATTTTCTTCTTTATGTTGATGATATATTGTTGATCGGTTCCAATATGCATGATATAAATGAAATAAAAAATACTCTTTACTCTAAATTTGATATGAAAGATTTGGGGCATGCTAGAAGAATATTAGGAATAGATGTTGAAAGAAAAAGATATAATCATGTTTTGATGTTGAAATAAACTGCTTATATTGAAAAGGTCTTATCAAAGTTTTCAATGCACGATTCTAAATATGTTTTGGAGGCCTTCTCTACCGGCTACGGAGACATACTTATTTTGGAGGCAGAGTTGAGAGCCATTTTACAGGGCATTGAGCTTGCCCGACGGATGGGTCTTGTGGACTTATGGATTGAGACTGACTCTACACTCGCTGTTCATTGCATTTTACGTGGTGGGGGGCCGTGGGTCATTCAGTCAATACTCAGACGCATCCGACATCTTCTTTCATTCAATCGAGACACAATTTCCCATATTTTTCGAGAAGTAAACCAGGTCGCTGACTCTTTAGCTTCTGAGGGCTGGGACCAACGACATTATCAGGAGTATGGATCTTCAGACTTGCCTCGTCGTTCACGTGGACTACTTCAGACTGACAGATATGGCCTTCCATCAGTTAGAGGTCTTTAGTTTTTTTGTTAGTTTGGTTTTCATTTGCTTTTACTTTTGCTTTTCAGAATTATGCACCGGAAGTAGTATCTCTTTATTTGCTGTAGTTTGAGGAATTTTTTCATTCGTTGTATGCTTGGAGGTCAGGTTCATATCCCCCTCCTGTGTACTACCATTTTTATATAAATACAGTGGTAGGGGCATCCAAACCCCCACCAGCCTATCCTGGTAGAGGCCTAAAAACCATACTGGGACTGTGCTGGTGCTTCGAATAAAAAAAAAAAAAAAAAAAAAAAAAACTTTAGCAAGCCATTTTAATTTGAGAAAAGATCAGTGTCCCATAGATGAATCAGATGTGAGGTACATGGAAAGAGCGCATTATGTTAATGCTGTGGGATCTGTCATGTACACAGTGGTGTGTACTAGGCCTGATGTTGTCCATGCCATCAGCACATTTAGTAGGTTCATGGCCAATCTTGGACTTGAACACTGGGAAGCTTTGAAATGTTTACTTAGATATTTAAAACGTACCTCTAATATGGGTTTAATCTTTGGGACATGTAATTAGGAAGTAATCCTTAAAGAATTTGTTGATGCTGATTTTGCTAGTGATAAGGAAAATAGAATACAACTTCTTATGTGTTTACATTGTGTGGTACTTCTATAAGTTGGAAGCCACAGTTCCAACGCATTGTTGTCTTATCCACCACTGAATCTAAGTATATTGCAACTACTGATGCTATAAAAGAAGGTCTATGGTTAAAAAGGTTATTATTTGAAATTAATATACTGTATAAATCTGTGGTAGTTTGTTTTGATAGTCAAAGTGCTATACACTTGTGCAAGAAATCGAGTCTTTCATGAGCGTACTAAGGATGTTGATTAATCTGCATTTTATTAGAGATATTGTTTCTAAAGAACCGTTGTATCTTGAGAAGATAGCATCACAATTTAACCCTTCAGACATGGGCACTAATATACTGCCTCTAAACAAGTTCACTTCTTGTTTAGAAATGTTGAACATTGATGCTACTTGATCTTGTTTCTTTGCAGGTAAACTTCGATGAAATCTTGAGTATAAGATGGAATAGCTAAAGCTTGTTAGTTTGAAATTACAAGTTTTAAACTCAATTTGTTGACATTAAGGTGGAGATTATGTTGGGCTATGATGCCAAATAGATGTCTTGGGACGATGATGAAAGTGGGCCTTTTCTGCAAAGATATATTTTCTCCATTGCCTGATAATTCGATGTAAGACCAAAAGGCCTAAATGAATCGGCCCAAAATGCTGATCCACCTTGAGACTGCTGAGGACCATTGGATTGTTCTGTAGATCTACGGTTGGTGACTTTGGTACTTATATAGCCTTTGCTGCCCTTTGTCTTCATAATTCGAGATCCTTTATCTTCTGTGTGGTGAGAGAAATCCGATCAACTGTTCATCTTCGTCTTCTTCTCTTTATTTTGTAAAACCTCAGGTTTTCAGATGGTGTTTCCAGTCTTTTCTTTCTTTCTTTGTGAAGATCTCTGAGTGAATAAAAGAGAGCGTTTTTGGAAGGATATGATTTTACAGTTCATTTGTTGTCACTGTAGCAACTCGGGTGAGTCATGCTCGAGTCTTGTTATTTGGTTTCTTTTGGGTCTTGAATTGATACTAAATGGTACAATGATTCTGAACCCTATGTTGATTAAAGTTACCCTTGATGTTCATGAGTTTGGGTTGATTCTTGTATTTTAAAGTTTCCTTGTGGAATTAATAAAGAGTTTTAGAGAAAAAAACAAGACACCGTGTCTAAGTTTTCATATTTATAAGAAGCATTTAAAAAAAATTCTTATAAAACTTTATTGGTGAGAACATATAATAGCTAATTAATTTAATCATATGAAGGCAATTCATATGTACATAATCTATATCTATACTACATTTAAAAGGCCTTAAAAAGGAGAAATATTTTTGGACTATTTTATCCTTACAAATTTTTTAAAATTTCATATCCACCCTTATTGTTCATTAATGTACAATTGTTTTTTAATATTGTATTTATTATTCTTTTATTATTCATCATTACCGTACATTAAATTTTTAACATTTATTAAATGTACAATTAAATTTTTTAAACATTTATATTAAATTAAATATGAATGTGAAAATATGATCTCATATTTTATTTTAGGGATAATTGCATCAAAGGTCCCCAACGTTTCAAAATCATTGGGGATATACTCCTAACCTAAAATAATAGCACCACACATCCCAACGTAAGAAAAACTTGGTGTGGTAGGTCCTTTATGATCAAATTGTCCTTCCCTTTAAATAAACAAAAAAACAAAAAACAAGAAAAAAGAAAAACATAATTGAAAACTAGCTATATGTACCCCCAAAAAATAAAAAGTAAAAAATGACCCCAGAAAAATAAAAAGTAACAAATATGTCATATTCTCCAAAAAGTCCTAAAATTTTATTTGTACCAAATTCGCCAGAAAACAGTAAATTTTTCGATTTGGTTTTCTCAGTTCCACAAAAAAAGGGTGCCATTAGCACGTAACATTTAACCCTTACCAAGCTCAACTCCGGAGACCTGGGTCCAAGCTTAATCGCCAAATGGTGAGCTATGTTTCCACTTGAGGAATCGTCCACTACGAAAACACAGTCAAAGTCAACCCCGTCGGATAACCATGGATCAGGACTGTTCGATAGAGCCTGAATTTTGGAGCCATTTAACTGCACTAAGTGCATCGTCCATGGCTGCCGGGAGACGGTGCTCTATCGTTAGGCAGTAGTCAGGAGAGATAACGACCATAGGTAGCGCTGAAGAAAGGCGGAGGCAGCAGTTGTGACAGCTGGGCCATGTGCATGAACCGAGACAAAAGCGCTGTCGTCGCCATGGAAGAAGTAGAGAATTGGGTTTGGCATTGGAAGCAGACATCGACTTGTAGAGGCGGAGGTAAAGATTGTGTTTCTTGTCGAATAGATAGTCTCTCCAGATAGTAGAGCCATTGTCTTGGACTTTAGGAAATCTGTTACCTGTTAATGGTAAAATCTCACTTGGATTAAACATGAAAATAATAATAACACATAATAGTTTGAATAGCTTGTCTTAACAAGATTGATGATATTACCTCAGACCGGAAAATAGAGCCATCATTGTAAACTTGGATTATTCCTAGACAGTCTTCCACAAGTTGAGCAAGTGAACCCATCTCTCTGTGTGTGTGTAGTGGTATAAATAAAATTTTAGAATTTTTGAAGAAGATGACCTATTTGTTACTTTTTAATTTTTTGGGGTATTTACTTTTAATTTTTTGGGGTACATATAGTTAGTTTTCAATTATGTTTTTTTTTTTTTTTTTTTTGTTTATTTAAAGAAAAAGACAATTTGGTCATAAAAGACCTACTAGGGGTGGGCGAAGGTGGTTCGGTTCGGATAGTAGAAGAACCGGAACCACCCGTTTATGTTCGGGTATTTTGTAAAAAGAACCGGAACCACCCACTTTCAATCGAAATCGAACCGGATCCAGAACCACCAGTTCCGGTTCTACCCGATTTTTTTAAATAATTGTCATTTCAAACTAAATGCACAAATAAACAAATTTTTTAAATCATAGGCAAAAAAAATTAGCATGAAAAATATTCAATAATGTGAATTAAATTATTAGTTTTTTACTCATTTTCATACTTTTGGTCCCTGGTCTATTAGTCAATATTAATTTTGAAAATGGGCATTGGGCAATGCAAATGAATTATTGGGTTTGGGTAATGCCGTAATGAATTCATCACTAATGGGTCATGGGTTAATTTATTTTTCCTTTGGCTTTGGGATTAATGTGTAATGGAGTTAATTTGGTAAAAAAAAATATGAAAAGTAAAAAAAAAATTAAAAAAAATTGAATTTTTTGGTACTAAACTGGGTATCCGGAACCGTTGGTTCTCGATTCTTTAGAACCGAATCCAGTTATTTAGTGATAGGAACCGGACCGGATCCTCTGGTTCCGGTTCGGGAACTTCGATTCTAAATAAAATGCCCACCCTTAGGACCTACCACGCCAAATTTTTCATACGTTGGGGATGTGTTGTGCTATTTTTTTAGGTTATGGGCATATCCCTAACGATTTTGAAACGTTGGAGACATTTGATGCAATTATCTATTTATTTTATTATTATTATTTTGCATTATGTAGATGAAAGGATGAGAAATCAGTTTCAAAAAAATAAAATGAATTGGAAAAGTTGTAACCTTGTTATTACCATATTAAAATTAAAATTATGGTTGTTAAAACTGAAATGCAAATAACTTTTTTTAATACGTTAGATCATAGAGATTATATTTCAGAACTAACGTTTGAAACTTTTATAATTTTAATTTAATTTAATTAATAATTATATATATACAATGTTTTTCCCTACTTACTTCTGCCCCTCAATAATATTGTCACATCATAAGCAATCATTGATGCTTCTTTAGTTTTTGCTTATTACTTACATTTATGTTGTTTTCATTTACATTGTCAAATCAGAAATGCCTCACTACCTTAAATAAAATATCAACATTCTTCATGTTGACTTATGGTTAACTTTAACCTTAATGTATTAATCATAACAAACAAATTAATCTTGTTTACTAACAATTTGGTTTCAAGTAATCTTTAAAACGTTTAAATCAATCATCGTCAAATGACCAAGATCAAGACTATATTACAAATCAGACTATCAAAGAAGTCAAGATCAAAATCAATCATCCAAAACAATAGTTCAAGAGTTCAATATTCAAAAAGATTTGAAAGTTCTAAAACCTACATTAATTAAATTAATAATAATTTTAATCTTAATTAAACAAGCAGTGGACATATCGTAGTTAGAACTGGCGAGTGACAAATATAACAGCTGTGACTTGCCCATCAGTGTTTGTTTACATAATCTTGTTAAGTACGAAATTTAAAGAATTAACTACGAACACAAGATGTAACGTGGTAAACCTCGAAGAAAAACATCCACGGGCCCCTATGTCATGGGTAAAAAAAATCCACTAATAATCTTGTTTATAAATACAATAGTATCGATTTTTGTAATTTCGCAAAATTAACAAAATAACAATTAAAAGAAACAAATCAACTCCATTTGATACTTCTTCTTCTAACTTGTTGATGAAGTGGAATCAAACCCATCGATCTTGACTTTATTGCCACTTCCCTATTGTACTTGACCGCAACCACCACTTGGATTAAGAACCCCCGTTCTTAACTTCACGCCAAGTAGATTAAACAAGATATGTAATTGTTCTTTGAGCACCAATTTATTTTTGATTCTTCAATGAGTTTGAAGAAAATCTTTTTTCTTTGAAAGTTGAATCAATGAAGCATCGAGTCTTGTTTTTCCACTAATGAATTCGGCCGGTTTTGTGCTTGGAGAAACAAGAGCAAAAATTATTTTTAAAAGCCTTGATTTTCTATTGATTTGTATTCTTACTTATAGTTAAAGTAGAAATCAAATTAAGAATTATTTTTTACCTAAAAATCTGCAACAAAAATGGTAATACAATTAGTAGGAAAGAATATATAGAAAGATATTCTTAAATTTGTAGAAGGAAAGAATTTAGGAAACTCAAGATTATCTTTAAATATTTCATTCCTAAACAAATCTAAGAGAATAAAAAAAGATTATTTAACCTACAAAAGAAGTGGTTAATAATATTCATGTGATCAGAATATATCATGTATAGGAACACAATAAAAACACAGCTTTTACTGATCTGAAAAAGTAATCTACTTATGAACGCAGTCAGTCAGAATTGGCGTTATCCAAACCAGTCATAAGGAAAACATTAACCTGCTCTTTTAACATTAAAAATCAGATATATTAATTAAGAGAGCCAATATAAAAAGATGAAAAATATGACATATATTTTTCCAACAATCTTCTCATTTGGCGTTGCTTAATTACAAACACGTAACTATCGAATTTTTAATGTAAGTGTGACGTGTGTTATGGTATGTGAATAAATAAAGGAACCATGAGTATCAACATATAAGGGTTATTGATCCCTCTTAGTGTGTAAACCAAAAACTCCTACAAAGAAGTTAACAATAATTGTAAATACCACACACATTAGACTCAAACTTTGATATTGCTCTACATTAGAAAGATATCATCAAAGTGAAATCATCAAATCATCATAAACCTAAAAATACTACTAGTAAAGTACCATCATCAAAGTTTATCCAACAACCACAAAATTTAAAAATACTAATACCTCACATTGTGTAATAAGATCGCCAAAGGAAATACTAAGAAGGGAAGAAAAAACAAAAGTAAAGCAGTGTTGAAGTGAAGTGAAGCAGAATGTAAGAGTTAATATAGTCATCCATAAGAAGTTATAACCAAATAGTTAGAAAGTTAGAAGTCAGAACCAGAAGTAGTCAGTTCCGAGAGGGTCTGGACTTCTTTGCACCGGATGCAAATGCTTTTGTATCTCTCTTGCGAGCAAGTTTATCTAATGGAGCAACAAGTGGATGATCATCAGTTAGAGGAGCATCAACTGGAGGAGTAGTAAGCGCACTCACTGGATCAGAACTAGGAATCACCTATTGTCCTTCAGGGTGTGCTGAGAATTCTGGAGTGACTATGCGATAGGCAGACTTGATATGGTCACTTCCCAGGTATTCAATTTTAGTTAAAACCCCACGCATGAAATCAAATTCATCTGTATGAGTGAAAAGTTGTTCTACTTGAGTCTTGACTAGTCCCAACTAATTCTCCAGTATATCTAAACGCCTAGACTGGTCCAACGAATACAGAACGTGCCTAGGAACTCTAGGAGTGGGATGTGGTGTTCCACCCAAATTTGTAAATTCATGAACACCTAAAGCTAGAATATCCTCAAAAAATCTATCCGAATCCATTGCAGGCACTCCTTAGTGAACAAGGAAGTGATGGATGAGTGCTGGATATAGTAGCCTGTACTGTTTTGCTTATCTTGGCTCTTCATAAACAATTCTGTCAAAAATCATTTTGACCCAATCAATTGTCAACCTCATCCCTAACTTGTACAACACAACAGCCATGTCCCCTGAAATGTCTGATCAATGAGTCAATGGATAAATGTTGTTGATAAGTATCCAATGGAGAATTTTGGATTTGGGCAATAGTCGAGAAATAGTCAGTTCTCCTGATTCTGGCCAAGTAGAGCCAGTCATTTCTTGCGCAATGCTGTCTTTGGTCAATTCTTCATCACTTGTGACATCCACGGTATTTATCCCAAGCCAGTCCCTGAGAGAGTTAGGATTGAAGGTAACATGTCTTCCTCGGACATAAACTTGCCATATGAATTCATTGCCAGCCTTCCCCATATTTTTTAGAACATTGGCCATAAATTCATTGACCAGAGTTTCATTGAACGGTCCAAAAAATCTTAACAGATTATGTAATTTGTGAAATTTGTGAAAATCAACAATTTCAACCAAACCAAACGAACTAAATTCAAGAATTGCTACCTTGTACTCAACTATGAACTTACGATATGTGGTAAATGAAAGAAACAGACTCTCTCAGTACTCTTCGATAGAAAACAGTAATTGAGGGGGTTAACAGAGTCTCTACCTCTAGTTAATGTTTCAAGTTTAAACTTTTGAGAGTCTAAACTTGAAGTAGGCAAGACTCTGTAGGCACCTCATGAGGTAGTGGGAAGCCTATTCTGACCAGCAGGTGTAGGTTCTTCAGCAACATTACCAATTTTACTTTTTTCCTTTTCAGCCCTAGTGGCTTTTCTAGGTGGATGAGGTGTTGGAGTAAATTCCGAGAATTCATAAAGAGTAACATCGAAATCAGAATCAAAATTTTAAAATGGGGGCTTACTTGAACCTTCTACGATTCGGGGAGGACGGTCTGACTCCTCATCACCAGTCACTTCATTCTCAAGAACTTTATCTTCAATTCTAGCATTGTCAGACCTACTATCACCCGTTTCAGATCCTTCATCTTCATCTGGTTCTTGAACACTTAGGTAACTTTTTTGCTTAGAAAAGTAATTGAGTCTTTAGATGTTTGATGGGGCTGTGATTTAGGATGGCTGACCAGCGGTTGATAGGCAATAATGTCCGTCAATTGTTCTGCCTGAGATGCAACAGCTGCTGGAGAAGTGTTCGGGTCTGAATTGGACGGTTTTAGTCTTCGTGCACTTCACTAGAGAGTCCTTACCGACGACATTTGAGGCCCCATCGCAGTTTCAGCAGCAACCTAGCGGAGTAACAGTATTTTTTGAAGAACCACCAGCGATTTTCTTTGATTTTGGCATCTTGGTTTTTACCATTATTTGAATTTGAAATAAAGAACTTAACACAACCCTAGAATTAAATGCAAGAGAGAATTTGATGTTAAGAAGTTGAAAATCAAATGTGAGAGATGAATGAAAAAACCCTAAGTCACGGTTTAATAGGAGAATAATTTTTCAAAATTGCACAATGAGGAACGGTTAATTTTGGGACGTGTGTAAAGCAGTTACGAAAATTAAACTGATGATTGGCAGTTATGGATATATAAAAAAAACTTAACCAGATATTAGAATTATTCCCTAAAAAAGCTAATGTATGGAAAATGGATTTTTTTTTAAATTTAGAAGATCAATTTAAATAAAATCAGAACAAAATACGGTTGGATACCGTGAAAGATTCTTCCAGATTTTTTGCAGTTAAAGTTGATTGTGCTCCCAAAAATAGACCGTTGATAGAAAATTCTACGAAAATGCCCACACAAGATAATCACACAAAATTAATGAGAATATTTTATGAGATAAAATTGAATCTTTTATTTATGGGCAAATTTCATAGTCCATAAATTATACAACCAGTCCAAAAATATCAAAATCAACCGGAATCTTTTAATCATACATATGCGCATAATTAGATTCAATTAATTGGTCAGATTTATAACGTGAGTGTGTGATAGGACATATTAGACTAGTCAATCATAACCTGTCCCATTAAGTCAAATTGAACCTTGTCAAGAAGATTACTAATGAGATGTATTTCAAACCAGTCATTATCTGAACATATTTCTTTAAATGAAAAAAATATGTGCGTACCAGACAGGAGTACCAAAGCAATTTATTTTGAGTACTTGATTTGTTGATTTTAATTATATAAATATATATATATGTTTTGTCAAAGCACTAAATTTATAAGATCATGGAGTTGACTTTCTCACATCCATAGAGATAGCCTTTTTCTACATAATTTATGTTCATTATCAAGGACGACTGCACATATATATGGTGGTAGCCCTTTCCTCCATGAAATTACCTGTTCAGCACAACAACATATTATAGTGCCGAGAGACGTATATATTGACCATATGTCCACAAAAAAGTACGAAGCTACTTTAAAGATAACAATCCAGTTAGTATTAAGGCACAATATGTCCTCAAAATGTGATTATCTGAGCATATGTTACCGTAAGTGTAATGAGCATACCATACTGATTGGTTAATATAAGTAAATCTCAAAATTCAAAGACCAATTATACATTTATATCATATGCTATTTGCTAGAATACCCCTCTTTTTTTTTGTAAATAAATAAAAAAGTAAGCAAATGCAAACAAACACACATGATAAAATCAAATAAAAAAGAAAAAACACTACTTCTACTAAGTAAATTTTTTTTGAAAAGAAAATTAATACATCAAGCAAATGCCCACGACCTTTCGTAGAGTCTCAAATTTAGCAGAATCTAAGACCTTGGTGAACAAATCAGCCAACTGATACTCAGTCTGAATATGTTCCAAAGTAATTACTTTTTCTTCAACCAAATTTCTAATAAAATGATGTCTAATGTCAATACGTTTGGTCATAGAGTGTTGAACATGATTTTTAGAAATATTGATAGCACTGGTGTTGTCATAAAATATAGTAATAGAATCTTGATCAATACTATAATCACATAGCATCTGTTTCATCCAGAGTAGTTGAGTGCAACAACTACCTACAGCAATCCACTCAGCTTCTACAGTAGATAAGGAAATATAGTTTTGTTTCTTACTTAACCATGCAATGAGATTGTTACCACTATAGAAATACCATCCACTCGTGCTTTTCCTATCATCCATATTTCTAGCCTAGTCAACATTAGTGTATCCTACAAGATGAGAGTTAGTATCATTAGTATATCATAAACCAAAATCAAAAGTACAGTTAATATAGCGAATAATTCGATTCACTGCTGCAAGATATGATTATTTTGGTTTGATCTGATAACGCGCACAAATTCCAACACCAAATGATATGTGTCACCACACGATTATGATATGGCTGCCACGTCAGCAGAGGCCCCATCCAAGCCCAGTAAGGGCCCAGATCAAAATCCATCAAGAACCCTATCTGGGCCCTGCTAGAGCCTTGGAAGGCCCATCGCATGCTTGGGCCTTCGGCAGCCAGAAATCCACGAGGCATGTGGAGGGCCTCGGCACTCACGTGCGATCCATAGGGCCTCATCAGGCTTCGTATCATTCGTAACCAGCGAGCAACTCGATATGCCGGGACGACCAGAGAAGTAACTAAAGAAAGATTGCGTTGATTTGGCACACAAATCCTCACAAGGAAACCGAATCATAATCTCCTAAAATCATGCAATGTGATAAGCTCAAGGAAAGAAGATAATCTCAGATATCTTTATCACATAAGGAAGGAGGATCTGATTGAGTATCAAATTGATTTGTCTCCTAAATCAATTGGAACTCTTGCGCTATAAATGCAACGTCTCCGGTTGTTCCAAGGTACGCACTTTTTATGCTTAAGAATCCCACCCTAAACTCTGCTCAAATCTCTGTCTGTTTATCTCTCCCATACCCCATTGTTTCCGCCTCCGTATATCTCATATATACCGGTATTTGACTTGATCGTCGTAGTGCCAACGATCGCCGGACCCTTTTTCTCCAGAGATCTTGGTGCCTAATGATTGTCCTAGTGTGCAGGTAACATGCGAGTTGGCAGAGGAGTAACTGGAGATCTGTTGACACGTGGACATTGCAGGTTCCGACGTCAATAGATTGGCACCGTCTGTGGAAAACGAGAAAAACGTAACACGACCAAAAGCTTGTGATAAAAACGTGTTTTCTACGTAAAAGAGCATGACATCCGAACATTCCACAGAAGAGGAGGTGGAGTCCCACCACACTAACCTGCGACAGGAGAGCGTTCAGGATCTGCAGAATGCCACCCGTCGCAGAAAGAGAAGACATCAAAAGAAACAGACGATGGAACAGAAGAACCAGGACTTGAAGATGGATAACGCCCGGGTGAAGGCCGCGCTTGAACTGTTGGAGAATCAATCCCTCCAACATGGACCCAAGCGCAGCCGTGCTCGGAGGAGTCCTTCACCCTCTGGTTCACTGGACAGCCACGGTTCCCGAGAGAATCTGCTCGTCTCTAACGGCCGGAACCCTCATAACCTCGTCCCGAAGCCCCTACAGGATGGTCAGAAAGGGAGACCTTTCCCTGTACGAGAAAGCCACCCTGTTCTTGCAGCTAGCGTGTTTGACAGGCTGGGAATAGGGTCCTCGATTGCACCTCCCCTGCCCGCACACAACAGGCGCAGTGAGTACAGCGAGGCCCGTACGGAAAAGAAGAAGGACTCGAAAAGTCTCGAAAAGGCCGAGGAGGAAAAGGAGAGGCTGGAGTGTTATGAGGACGATGATGACGAGAACCTGCCGTTTACCAACTACATGAAGGCAATGGAGGTGCCCGCGAACTTCTGAATGCCTATCATGGACAAGTATAACGGAAGAGGTGATCCCACAGACCACATAAACACCTACAAGACGAAGCTCTAGGGACAATCCCCCGCGGTGAAGTGTCAGAATTTCCATACCACACTCGCTGCCGACGCGAAGAGGTGGTACAATAAGTTAAGGCCAGGAAGTATCCGAAGCTGGCCACAACTTAAAAGGGAGTTCGTCAACGCCTTCATTGGCAATCGGACGATGATTGCTGACATCGCCCAACTCAACGACATTCGACAAAAGGAAGGAGAGACCGTCAAGAGCTACTTCAAGAGATTCAACAACATCATCAACAAGATCGAGACAGTGACTGACGAGAAGGCCTTGGATGCGCTGATAACAGGACTACACATGCGAACTCCCTTCTGGAGGGACGTTCAAAATAGTCAACCAAAAGTCTACAGCCAGTTGGTAGACATGATCCAGCGCTAAATCCGATCAAAAGAGACGATCAAGAATAGAGAGAGGGCCGAAAGGGAGAGAGAAGACCGATACAGGAGAGAGGGACGTCGCTCTCTAGAGTCTCGCTTCTCCCGCTTTCAGAAGAGGCGTTCTCCGGAATCAGCCAACAACCACTACCGGATGTTCAATCAGACGGAGGTAGCCCCAGCACCCCGGGCACCAGTAGTGGCCCCGCTACCCATAGTGACCCCGCCCAAGTTCTGCCGTATACACAGGACCAGGGTGCATAACACTGAAGATTGCCCGAATGTAAGGGAGTTAATCAATCACGGGAACCACAGGCAAGGCGAGAAGGATCAGCCAGCACGAGTTCGTCGATGACCGCCCACATAGGGGCGAAGACCTCCTCCTCAGCGCTGGAACGATGGACCCCGTCGGGATAGAAGAGGGAATGATGGGCACAGGGACCAACCAAGGACGGAGGGGCCCCAAGGAGCCCCCCATGTTCGAGAGATAAACACCATCATTGGAGGGCCGTATGTCGGAGGGAACGCAATGAACTCGCGATGCAACTACGCGAAGGCAGCTAAGAGAGAACTCTTGGAGAGTTGGCAGGTCCACGGGCATCGGCCTAGAGTGCCGCCAATCTCGTTCACCGAAGAGGACGAGTCTGGCATACATTACCTGCATTGCGATGCCCTAGTAGTCTGCACTATTGTTGCTAGAAATGGCCTAGGCTGAATGTTGGTCGATGACGAAAGTGCCATGAACATTCTATTAGGCAGTACGTTCGACCAAATGGACGTGGATCATGAACTGACGGCCATCTCAGAGCCGCTATTTGGTTTCATAGGAGATAGCCTTGTCCCACGAGGAAAGATCACTCTGGCGGTAGACTTCGGAGAACCTCCTTGCCACATCCAGAAATTCATGGAGTTTCTGATAGTGGACACCCGCTCTGCCTACCATGGGGTCCTTGGGAGGTTCGCGCTGAAGGATTCCATACACCATCTGGTGATGAAATTCTCAACGCCAGGAGGGTTGGTCAAAATCTGCGGTAATCAGACGGAGGCAAGGGCATGCTACATGAACGCGTTACGAAAGGTTGCCAAACGTGAGGATATCACCTCAGCTGCAGCGACCGTACGCTCGGAGCCAACCTGAGGCCGGGTCACCAGCATTTCTGTTTTGTTTTTTTTGCATTGTTTGGATCTTCTTGCAATTTTTTCTTGCCAGACGCCAGGAAATTCGGTGCCGTTTAATAATATTCGTCATTTATGAATACGAAGTGTTCCTCGTGCAAAAAGTACTAATTTGGCAGCGAGGGAGTGTCGTTCGCGGTCAACTCTATCAACTCGCTGGATAAACATTTTACGCGTAAATAATCAAGTACAATCAATTCGGCAGCGAGGGAGTGTGGTTCGCGGCCAATTCTATCAACTCGCTGGGTAAACATTTTATGCGTAAGTAAGCAAGTGCAATCAACTCGACAGCGATGGAGTGTGGTTCGCGGCCAACTCTATCAACTCGCTGGATAAATATTTTATGCGTAAGTAAGCAAGTGCAATCAACTTGGCAGCGAGGGAGTGTGGTTCGTGGCCAACTCTATCAACTCGCTAGATAAATATTTTACGCATAATTAAACAAGTACAATCAACTCGGCAGCGAAGAAGTGTGGTTCGCGACCAACTCTATCAACTCGCTGGATAAACATTCAACGCGTATGTAAGCAATTGTGGTTCATTCGATGGCGAGGGAGTATGGTTCGCGACAAACTCTATTAAACTCGCTTGGTAGGATATCTGACGCACAAATATTTGGAACAATCGCAAAAGTTTCCACTAGTATTTCACGAATTAATTACATCAATGAATTTTACAACGGCATAATAAGGAGGTATCGCCTATACACATAACCCTACGTCTCGGTGTAACCGGGGATCTCTAGTTTGGCTAGCAGACCCTTAGCCTTCGCCAGCTTGTTCAAAACTTCGGTCATTTCTCTATCTTTGGCCTGTATCATATTCTGACAAGACTTCAGATGCGACTCGACCTTCTTCTGGGCAACGATACACACTTTCTGATTTGTCTGGGCCTTCGTAACATCATACGTGGCACGAGTCTGTGCGTCTTCAAAAAACGTGAGTCGTGCCCGAAGGTGTTTGATTTCGGCCCTCATCACTTCGGTATTTTCGTCCTCGCCAAGGGCAAACTGTATCTCATCAACCTTCATCTCCAGCATTTTGTACAACTCACAATTCAAAATGTGACTACGGGAGGTGTACATTTCGGCCAGCTTCATCAATTCCGTCACCTCTGCGGTATCTACCGCCTTCCCAAAGGAAGAAGTCCAATATTTGTGGACTGAGGTAGCCGCAAGGGCAACCGCTGAAGGTAACTTCTCTACGAATGACGGATCCAGCTTGTCTTGACGGGCCCCAATGTTGATATATTCATGCCTTCCAGGGGGGAGAGACAGACGTCCGGGACGCTTGTTCTCCACTCTCGACCTTTGGTTTCCTTTTCGCTGATGGCCTAACGTTCCCGGGAAGAGACCCGTGTCTAGCAGGATTCGCCGGGGACGGAATGTCCGCTCTCACCTCCGGCGCTGAGGGAATATGAGGGTTACCCACCACCGTCTCTGGCTCTTGCAACACTGTGGGCCTGGAACTAGATACCGTGGGTGACTCCAAGTGGGGAAGAGAGACATCCTCCACGATTCTCCCACGCCTTATCTTGAACTTGGGGACTTTGGAGAAATGGAAGTTCGACATGACCGACAATAATCGAAAGTCTGGATATGACTGCAGAATAGCAGGGAATATGGTGATTTAGGAAAGCTCTATCACAATATATAAATCCCAAGGAGATACCAACTGTCGGGTGGGCCGACACGTGGCGGGAGACTAAAAGCACATTCAATAAACCCTATGGAGATACATCGAGTGCGTGAGGACGCGCGGCACATGATTGTGCCAATGCCAAGGCATGATAGCAATACCGCCGACGCCCGCCCACGATAAAGCGGATCAGTTGACATTCGCCCCAACCTTGTCGGAATTCCTACATAGCAAAGAGGTATCGATTGTGGCTTGCGAACCACTCCGCACCACCTGGGGCGTGTTTGGCGACCTCAGACTTATGCCAGTGATTTCGTAGGCAACACTAGACGTCGACGAGGCCCGAAACAAGTGTACAAAACATAGGTATCACAAACAAGATAAGGGTACATACGCAAATCAGAAGGTAACTCGGCACGATTTTATTAAATCCAGAATACAGTACAGAAACAGATACAACTGAAATATGTTCTAACACCCCGCCGCCTCATTGGACCGGCACATGAGTAGGGTAACTAGATCTAATGAACCTATTCCCTGGTCTATGCTAGCATCGTCCAGGTTGGGGAACCTGACTTCACCATGATTGGGAGTCTCCCAAACCAACTTGAGTTAATTTGGTGGCTAATTAGACCATACTGCTCAAAAAAGGCCGTTGGCGCCTTTTTTGGCAGTGGGAGACCCCTCTAGCCCCATCAACCGTTCAGGGCAGGGTCGGGCTAAGGCTGCTAAGCCTAAATACCCACCCCGTACATTTGGTCTCCTGAACGTTGATTGGCCGGGCTTTTGGTCCTCTGAATGTTGATTCTCAGATTAACGGGCATCTTGGATGCCAGCTCTCCAGTCGTACTACCATCACACGTTTGTTATATTCGTCTCGATCACACGACTCTAACAGGTTAGGTACAAAAGGCTCACGGTGAAAGAGTCTTAGTACGCTTGCATCCTATTTATAGGGACTACGTTGGAAATGGGTACGATGCAATGAATACAGTCATAACAGAGGAATTTGGACCGCCACGCTACCATTCTACCTCTCCAAGGCATTGAAGACGCCAACTCCCCAGATTCTATCAGTTGTCTGTGCCATTAATGCCAAGAGGATGATTCTTGAATTTGAAACATTCCCCCACGCGCAATCACCCATAAGAATTGAAACGTCAGGATAGCGAAAAGTCATGTACAATGCTTCAATCAATTCTGTTTCAATTAACTTAGGCAAAACCAGATAAGGATTACAAAAGTATGAGTGCCCCGCCGCCTCGTCAAGGGTCGGCACATTACGGGCCTTCCTCAGTTGGAGGGGGTATTTGATCACCTACTGTACTAGGTCCAGCATCGAGAGCTTGAGCCTCGGAGGGGTTCTGCCGAAGGAAAGAAAGGTCCCACTCCGGATGGACCTCCGTGATGTGCTCCACCAATTGCTCACCTCCAGAGGTCATCAGACGGTGGGCGAGGTCCTGATACTCGGGCGTTTCCACGAACGCATCCTGATAGGCCTCCACCGTCCTGGCCCCGGCAACTACGCATTTGGCTCGGACCCTCTTCAGTTCCAGTCTCGCATCCGTCAGCAACTTCCTTTCCTCTACGACGATGGTCTCCAACCTACTGGTCGCATCGGCTAGGGCTTCCTCGATGGCAAGTTCCCAGTCCTCGGCCAGCTTTAGAGCCTCTTCGACATGCTTCTGAGCCTCTTCGACATTCCTCTGGACCTCCTCAGCCCGCTTCTGAGAGGCCTCAGCAGCCCGCTTCTGTTTCCGAGCGTCCTTCAAACACTCTTTTGAGACCTTCAATTCAATCTCGTATTTTTCCTTCATGTCCGCCTCCCTCGCCACTGCGGAGTTGAGCTTGAATCGAAGTACCCCCTTTTCCGACTCCAGTTGGGCCTTCTCAAGCCGCACAACCTTCAGCTCCTCAGCCAGCTTGGCGGACTTGGCCCCTTCCTCGTAGCATTGGCCATCATAACTTTCCAAAGTACTAAACAGTTCCTTGCTCAGTACCAGGCCACGTATTAGGTTTATCTCTGCCATCTTCAGCCACTCCCGAACAGTGGCCCCCTCGGTAGCCTTCTCCCATTTCTGGGTCCAGTACTTGTGCACGCTCGCTGCCATCATTGTAGGGTGGACCAGGAACATTTCCAGGACGGAAATTTCCAATTCCTCCCGGCGTTGAGCTATGCGGACGGGGCTCCGAGGGGCCGGGTTTCTTTGCACCCTCAGTTCGACCCGACTTGCGTGCGTCCCCCATGAACCTCTCTACAGACGCAGAAGCCTTCCTCTTTCGCGAACCCGCATCGCCGGTATCCTTGGAAATGCCCTTCCCCTTGACCTTGGCTGGAACGGGGCTGGGAGATGGAATGGCCGTCGAAGGTGGAGGAGGAGGAAGAACGTCCTGACTGGGGACGGGCTCTGGTGGCACAGCAGCTGGGTTGTCTTGCGATGGCCCAGGCACTTCCGTCACTGATACCTGAGCAGATGAGCCCTATCCACTGGCGGGACGGAAAAGGTGGAATGTAGGTACGCGTTTAAACCTGAAAGCTGTTAAGCACAGACATAAGTAAGCTACACGCTCGAATAATTCTCCGCCATAGCACCAGCACATCAATGCAAGCAAGACTTACACATTAGTCCGCAGCTGGCCAGTAGGTTATTGTCTTTCAACAGGTTCCCAAGGCTCTGAAAGTCACTATTGAGAGAGCGAACCTTTTCCCACTTCGACCTCAGCTTCTCTTGGTTTCTCTTCGGGATCGGTGGTTTTCTGCAATCTGCAAAAGCAAGCAAATACATCAAGTCAGGAACTGTAAACGAAATTCCATACGAATGCGGCAGTTTATACCAAGTTTTTCGAACTGTCGAGGGATAGACACGTAAGGAATAGGGTCCTCTGGTACAAATTCCTAGTCCCCGCCAACGAAGATAAACCTCTCTTTCCAGTTGTGCACCTTGTTGGGACTATCGGTGGCCGTCCCCCACTTCTGACCCGACCGGAGAGATATGTTATACCAGCCAACAGACTGGCAAGGTCGATATATGGACTCGAACTCCCTGGGAAACAAGTCTCCTCCAGCCTCGGCAACGCTCCACAAAATGTAGGAGGCTATCATCTGCTCCTAGCCATTCGGCTTTATCTGACAGGGAGCCAGGTTCCAATCCTTTAACACCTGGCAAAAGAAGGGATGCACTGGTAGGCGAAGGCCTTGCTGCATCGCAAGTTCGTAGATTGCCACATACCCTTCGGGGGGATGGTCGGCACGCTCTTTTGGGCTTGGGGCTCTGAGCGTCACAGTCGAAAGAATGTCATAGGACAACCGTATGTCCTCCAATTCTGCCTCAGTGATCCTCGAATGAGCCATGGACGCTTCGGTTGCCGACCGCTTTAGCTCCTCGTCAAGAACCCTCGCGGCTGGAGCATCCCTCTTGTCAAGAGATCTCCTCATTTCGGGCACCCCAGCGTCGGACCTCCCCTTCACTGTCGTCTCTTCTGCTGGCACGGACGAACTAACCTCCCTTCCACTTGTCGACAGAGCCGACGGGTTCACGACAGGAGGCTCCAAATTTACCCCTCTCGCAACTTCAGAAGATGAAGATGATGTGGCGACCGACGAGGAAACGCTTTCAATAATACTAGGGTTTGTGGGAGCGTCAGACGGGTTCTGTGAATCGTCGTTTCCGGATGACATTTTGCTATCCCAGGTTATGGAATCGTATAGTGACTATGAAAATAAACAATGAAAACAAATTTCAACTGCTTTCAGAGCGCTTACCTTGAATATACGACTCAAACGACACACCCACTACGAACTTCTCGCTTATCGGCAAAATAACCACAGTGAGCTCGAAGGTAAGAAGAAGTCGTAATATCTGGGAGGATGCCTGGTTTTATAGTGGCGCAATCTCATATTCACCGTCCAAATCCCAAGCGTCCCATCTAAGCATACGGACGGTCGACACGTGTTTTCAATTGCATTGTAGGCGGGAAAGCGAAACCTAAGTATTTAGTAAACTAAGGACGCACGCGCCCCACGCGCGCCCCCATTTTCTGCCACACGCAACCGCATTTAATGCGTACACCCTCTCACTCATGATTGCCTGACCAGGGAAGGACAGTCTTGATAGACAGAATCACACCATCAGGGGACACGTCGCCATTGGTCTGGCCCCTTGAAGCTCTCACCCATCATGAATGTTCGGCTTCGGACTTGGAGAACTGTACTGGGTAGTTTGAACCACTTTGAAACTATATTTTCCAATAAGCACATCAACATTTCGTTTATTCTCAAAGTCTCACGCCCATTATGAATAATAGGCTTGGACTTGGAGGACTATTGTTACCACACGATTATGATATGGCTGCCACGTCAGTAGAGGCCCCATCCAAGCCCAGTAAGAGCCCAGTTCAAGATCCATCAAGAACCCTATCTGGGCCCTACTAGAGCGTTGGAAGGCCCATCGCACGCTTGGGCCTTCGGCAGCCAGAAATCTGGGAGGCATGTGGAGGGCCTCGGCACTCACGTGTGATCCATAGGACCTCGTCAGGCTTCGTATCATTCCTAACCAGCGAGAAACTCGATATGCCAGGACGACCATAGAAGTAACTAAGAAAAGATTGCGTTGATTTGGCGCACGAATCCTCACAAGAAAACCGAATCGTAATCTCCTAAAATCATGCAACGTGATAAGCTCAAGGAAGGAAGATAATCTCCGATATCTTTATCACATAAGGAAGGAGGATCCGATTGAGTATCAAATTGATTTGTCTCCTAAATCAATTGGAACTCTTGCGCTATAAATGCAACGTCTCCAGTTGTTCTAAGGTACGCACTTTTTATGCTTAAGAATCCCACCCTAAACTCTGCTCAAATCTCTGCCTGCTTATCTCTCCCACACCCCATTGTTTCTGCCCCCGTATATCTCCCATATACCGACAGTTAACTTGATCGTCGGAGTGTCAACGATCGCCGAACCTTTTTTCTCCGGAGATCTTGGTGCCTAACGATTGTCCTAGTGTGCAAGTAACATACGAGTTGGCAGATGAGTGACTGGAGATCTGTTGACATGTGGACGTTGCAGGTTCCGACGTCAACAATATGTTAGGACGACTTATATTCAAGTACAACAAACTGCCTATCATACTTTTGTACAAGCTAGAGTCAACCTCCTTGTTCTGATCATCTCTGGAGATTTCCAAAGACGTGGCCATATGAGTTCTGACTAACTTGGTTTGTTCAAGGCTGAACTTCTTCACCAGTTTTTGGCATACTTGGTCTGTGAGATAAAAATCGCTGATCCAACATGTTTAATATGCAAGCCTAAAAAGAAATTTAGTTCACCAACTATACTCATTTCGAATTCATTTTGCATAAGCGTAACAAACTCCTTGGATTTTGTTTCTAGTGAAGAGCCAAACACAATATTATCGACGTAGATTTGAGCAACTATTAATCCAGTTTTTAAATGTTTGATAAATAAAATTTTGTCAGCTCATCCTCTTTTGTATCCCTGTTTCAACAAAAAAATGGTCAGTCGTTCATACCAAGCGCGTGGAGCTTGCTTTAGTCGTAAAGAGCCTTTTTGAGTCTGAACACATGGTTGGGAGAATAAGGATCAACAAATCCATTATGCTGCCCAACATGGACTTCTTCATTGAGAATTCCATTCATAAAGGCACTTTTGATAACCATTTGGGATAGCTTGAACCTCATTTTACATGCCACAGATAGTAAAAGTCTAATGAATTCAAGTCAGGCCACAGGTGCAAATATTTCATCAAAGTCTACTCCTTCTAGTTGAGTGTATCCCTGTGCAACCAAACGTGCCTTGTTTCTGACTATGTTGCCATGTTCATCTTATTTATTTTTGAATATCCACTTGGTCCTGATCACATTTGTGGCATTTGACCGAGGTACAAGTTCATATACTTCATTTCTGTTAAATTGAGCTAGCTCTTCATTCATGGCTAGAACCCAATTTTCATCAATAATTGCTTTATTTATATTTTTGGGTTCAATTTGTGAAGTGTAGCAAATAGTTCCAAGTTCATTGGCAAGTCTTCTCCTAGTCATCATACCATTTCTGGAATCTGAGATAACATTGTCCAATGAGTGTGCTTTCTGTATCCAAGAAGGGGGTTGCCTTCTTATGTTCTGTTCATTATTTGTATTTGGTACATTAGAACTTTCAGGAGCAGGGGCAGAGACACCAGAACTTGATGTTGGCTGTTCCACCTGTTTATCACTGTCTGGTGTAGGCACATGATTGTCTTGAATAGGTTGATATCCAGTAATCTATTCTTACAAGGTCTGAATATTAAGCTCATGTGAATAAGATAAAAAATATCAGTGTCATCAATTTTTACATTGATTGATTCAATGATAGTCTGAGTACGCACATTATAAATTCTGTAAGCTCGACTGTTCTCAGAATAACCAATAAACACCCCCTCATTACTTTTTGAATTGAATTTACCCAAATATTCCCAATCATTTAAAACATATCATTTGCTCCCAAAGGTATGGAAATATTTGAGATTTGATCAGACCACCTGCATGATTCTTGTAGTTAGTTAGATAAAATCGATTGTCAGTCATATGTCTAGTGCAACCACTATCAAAATATCAAGAGTTTGGAATAAAAGTTCTATAGGCAACATCAATTATATAACAATTTAAATCACCTCTTTTAACCTAAATTTGTGTTACTTTGGTGTGCTTTGGTGTCTCATTTGTCTATTAACCAAGTTTTTACTAAATAAACAATGAAAGAAGTCGTGTCATAGATTACCACAAATGCAACATTTTACAAAGTAATTTGATTTACCTCTTTGTATTGAGGATTGATACATTGGTTGTATAACTGATAGTCGTGACTGTTTTTGAGTCTTGGTATTGGTCAGAACCTGCATAGGCAGGTCAGCCTTAGTCCTGACGGCAATGGGAGCAATATTTTTTCCAAAAATACAGCAGATTGTGTTTTTTTTATGAAGTTGATCTGATTCCCACCTTTCCTTTACCTTTTCCAACATATACCAAACCTTCTTTGACGTTTGAAGTTCTTCCATAGCTTAGGGTATCACTCAAGCGAGAGGCTCCAATTGTTAGTTGTTTGACCATTTCTTTTGATTTTTTTATTCATCAAGAAGATTTACAATTTGATCGTCCTTCTCTTTTAAGAAATTGGTTAGATTGTCAATTTTTAGAATCAACTGCTGTCTTATCATCTTCTAAAAATTCCATCATAACATAAATAGAAAAATTCTTCTCTTGTACGTCTTTTAATTGTTTGTTCACACTAAAGCAATTAGAACACACACTGTTTGTTTCTTCAAATGTTGTAGTCAAGAAATCAGAACCTGCAGTCAATTTTTGCACGGAGTCAGAACCAGAATGTAAGTTTATAGTTAGAGACATTACCTGATCATCAGTAGTTTTGTCGTCCTCGTCTGAATTCTTTTCATCATCTTCACTCAAAGTAATATTCATATCCTTCTTGGTATGAGATTTATTTAGAGTATTTGCACATTCAAAAGCAATGTGTCCAAAGCCCTCACATTCATGGCATTGAATTCGATTGTCAGAACTATTCATAGATGTAGTGGGGTTTTGCTTGTGTTGTTCAGAAATATCTTCTTTTGTTGGAGTAGGATTTTCAAGTTTTTGCCTTTCTGATTTCCTTTTAAAAACTTTTTAAATTGTTTGGTGAGCATGACCGTGTTTTCTTCAGTTTCACTTTCTTTACCATCAATCTCTTCTTTATCTTTTTCAATTTTGAAAGCAATACCAGATATATTTTCTTTATCCATCCTTTGTAGATGTAGTTCATATGTCATCAATGATCCTACCAATTCTTCAACCTTCATTTTCTCAATCTCCTTGCTTTCTTCAATTGCAGTTGCTTTGGAATAAAAACGATCAAGCAAGGATCTGAAAATTTCTTTACAATTTTACTCTCTGAGTACTTATTTTCCAAGGTATAAGTTGTATTGGTGATGTCACTGAGTTTTGCATAGAATTCTTTGAACTGTTCATCATCTCTTATGGACAGTTGTTCAAATTCAAGTGTAAGAATTTGAAGCTTTGATGATTTGACAATAGAGGTTCCTTCATGAGCAATATGTAAGATGTCCCAAGCTTCTTTAGCAGCCTGACAAGTAGAGATCAAATAAAATTGATTAGAATCTGCAAATGAGAATATGGCATTTAAAGTTTTGGAATTCCAATTAGTATAATTAAAATCAGTTGTAGCTTACTCGTCTACCTTTTTTTCTTTTTCTACACCATTTTCAATAATGGTGGGAGTTTTATAGCCATGAACAATAGAGTGCCAAGCTTTTTCATCAAGTGATTGGGTATAAACTTGAATCCTAATTTTTCAATAGACATAATTAGTACCATCTAAAATCGGTAGTCTAAACAGAGCTCAGTCTATATCTAGATTTCTTCGTATCGCACTTTAAAAAGTGAACACTCTTTAATACCAATTGAAAGTTCTAAAACCTAGTTTAATTAAATTAATAATAATTTTAATCTTAATTAAACAAGCAGTGGACATATCGTAGTCAGAACTGACGAGTGACAAAGATAACAGTTGTGACTTGCATAGCAGTGTTCGTTTACCTAATCTAGTTAAGTGCAAAACTTAAAGAATTAACTACGAACACAAGATGTAACGTGGTAAACCTCGAAGGAAAACATCCACAGGTCCCCATGCCATGGGTAAAAACAATCTACTAATAATCTTGTTTAAAAATATAATAGTATCGATTTTTGTAATTTCGTAAAATCAACAAAATAACAATTAAAAGAAAACAGATCAAATCCCTTTGATACTTCTTCTTCTGCCTTGTTGATGAAGTGGAATCAAATCCACCGGTCTTGACTTTATCTCCACTTCTCTATTGTACTTAACTACAACCACCACTTGGATTAAGAACCTCCGTTTTTAACTTCACGCCAAGTAGATTAAACAAGATATGAAATTGTTCCTTGAGCACTAATTTATTTATGATTCTTCAATGAGTTTGAAGAAAATATTTTTTCTTTGAAAGTTGAATCAATGAAGCATCGACTCTTGTTTTTTCACCAATGAATTCGGCTGGTTTTGTGCTTGGAGAAACAATAGCATACATTATTTTTCAAAGTCTTAATTCCCTATTTATTTCTACTCTTACTTATAGTTAAAGTAGAAATCAAATTAGGAATTATTTCTTACCTAAAAATCTGCAACAAGAATGGTAAGACAATTAGTAAGAAAAGAATATATAGAAAGATATTCTTAGATTTGTAGAAGGAAAGAATTTATAAAACTCAAGATTATCTTTAAATATTTTATTCCTAAACAAATCTAATAGAATAAGAAAAGATTCTTTAACCTACAAAATAAGTTGTTAATAATATTCATGTGATCATAATATATCATGTATAAAATGCAGCTTTTATTTATCTAGAAAAATAATCTGCTTATCAACGTAGTCTGTCAGAACTGGCGTTATCTAGACCAGTCATAACGAAAACGTTGACCTGCTCTTTTAATATTAAAAATTAATTATATTAATTAAGAGAGCCAGTATAAAAAGATGAAAAATATGCCACATATTTTTCCAACAAGATTTTTAGATAAAATGACAAGATTTTTAGATAAAATGTAAAGGTACTAATTATTTGATCTTTAGCACCATAACAAAATTTCAAAAATAATTTTATGCACCAAAAACTATGTTAATATCACTTGCACAAAATAGTTTGAACAATTTTTTTAAGAAACATAATTCGGTCAACTGAAATACAATTCGGTCGATCGAATTACGTAAACTGGTCCAACGGTTCATGTATAGGTCGATCGATTGAACGTCAGTTTCCAAAAAATATGACCGTTCTCATTCTTACTATTCCAACAACTATTTTTTGTCATCCGAAATCTTGTAGGTCGGCCGACTGATCCTACGAATGGACATAAAGTTCTAAAAATTGATCTCTATAAATTGCTCTTCATTTATTATCATTAAAAACATCAACATGAGCATAAAAAGAGAGAATCATCTTGAGAAAAATCATTCAAACTTTCAATGCATCTACATCTTCTAAATCATTTATTGAAAAACTTTGATTGATAAAATCAAACTTTTGAATCATCATCTTCATCAAAGTTTATTTCTAACACTTAAGCTTTTCATCGATTGCTAATTATTGAAGTGTTAGTCTATCCCTTGGCATCTAACTTGTATCTATCATTTATAAAGAGAGAAATATTATCTTAAATCAACTTCTTCACATCTTTGAGTCATATTAAGGTTCCGTAAATCTCAATATTGTATAAGGATCGGTGATCATTGTTTATAAGCCATTAGAAGCGTTGTAAGGGTTTTGATTACATTATAAGTCAATCAATATAGTGAAAAGGTCATACTCATGAAGGAGAGCTTGGTAACGGAGGACGTAGATCATTGGTTGGATCGAACCTCTATAAAAATATCGTTTGCACACTCTCTACCATTTTATTTACTTACATTGTACTTGTATTTTTTACTTGATTAATCTACATCTCTTAAGTCTCTTATTTTGAGATTATTTTTCGAAAAAATTTGTAAAAACCAATTCACCCCCTTATTGGTTAGTTTTTCTTGGGTTATCAATTGGTATAAGATCAAGGTGCTCATTTTAAAAGTAAAATTTTGCAATCTTGAGTAATGGTTAAACATAATATTCAAAATCTTGAGAGGCATTCTACAAAATTTTGCAATCTTGAGTAATGGATAACCATATATATTCAATCAATCGATTATAAAATTTCAAAAGTCATTGATTTTGGTCCTTATGTGTCAACAAAATTTATTAAAATTAATGATAAACCAGACCAAACTATTCCAAAACTTAGAGAAGATTATGATGAATAAGATAAAAGAAATTATCTTTAAATGATAGAGCCAAAAATTTACTTTATTGGGCATTAGATAAAAATAAATTCAATCGTATTAGCACATGTGATTCCGCTTACGACATTTAGCATGCTTTAGAAATCACTCACTTATGTACTAACAAAGTAAAATAACTAAAATAAATCTTTTAACAAAAGATTTTAAAAATTTCTTCATGAAACAAAATGAACCTATTGTTGATATGATTACTCGTTTTACCGACATTATTAATAGACTTAAAGGTTTTGGATAAAAAATTTACTAACGGTGAACTTGTAAGTAAAATGCTTAGG
Organism: Forsythia viridissima; assembly: GCA_030279155.1. Taxonomy (NCBI): domain Eukaryota; kingdom Viridiplantae; phylum Streptophyta; class Magnoliopsida; order Lamiales; family Oleaceae; genus Forsythia; species Forsythia viridissima. The sequence continues at coordinate 8,723,791 of CM059038.1, forward strand.
TTTCTCTCGGAGGATTGAAGTTCATTGAGGATGTTGATTAAAAATACAAAGGATGTCAAAACATATCCATTGGAGAAATTTTATGAAATATTGATGACTTATGAGCTAAACAATGTCGAGACAAAGGAGAAAACAAGATAAAGCAAAGAAGAAATGAAGGAGTCTCCAAAGCGACAAATTTCCTTAAAATCAACAAATGATGAATGCTCTTCAAGTATGAACATGAGTGATGAAGAACTTGATGATCTAGTTCTTGTCAAAAAATGGATAGGTTTTCTCAACAATCGTCGATTCTAAAAGAAAGAAGAAAAAGGTGAAGAGAAGAGTAAGAATATTGTTTACTATGATTGTGACAAACCCGGTCGCAAAAGAACCGAGTGTCCAAACAAGAAAAAAATTCATCAAGAAGAAAGCACTCCAAGCAACGTGGGATGATAGTGATGAAGAAGACAATGAAGAAGATGAAAATCAAGAGGAAGTTGCCAACATGTGCTTCATGACCATTGAAAATGAGGTGAGTCTAAATAACAATGATTCATATAATGATTTGTCTGCCTCTTATGATGAAATTCTTGAAAAATTTAAAAAACTTGTTACAAAGTACTCTACTTTTAATAATAAACATTCTTTATTAAAAATGTAGCAAATAAACTTTTAGTAGCACAAAAAAATTTTGAAAAAGAAAAGGATAATCAAAATTTCTTAATTAAAGAAAAATCTTTCTTTAAATGAAAAAATTGTAGATTTGACAAACATTGTTCATAAATTTACTCGAGGGAAGAAAATTTTTGAACTAATGCTTGTGAACAAAAATGTGTTTCTGATAAAGGAGGTATTGGATACAAACTATTCTTGAAACAAAAATCTCTTGAAAATATTTTTATCAAATAATCCAATTCCTCTCAACAAAATGTGACATGCAGCTTTTGTAAGAAATTTGGTCATGTAGCATTTAATTGTCTAATAAAAAAGAGGCTACACTTTGTAAACAAACATAAGTGGGTAAAAGAATCCACTAATACTAACTATCAAGGACCCAAAGTTATGTTGGTATCAAAGATAAAAAAATTGAGATAATTATCGTAGGCACCAAGGAAAATGAAGAGCAATTGGTTCGTGGATAGTGGTTGCTCAAAGTATATGATCGGTGATCAAACATTGCTATCAAGCTTCAAAAGAAAGGATAGAGGTCATGTCACTTTTGGAGATAATGCTAAAGGAAAACCATAGGCATTGGAAATATCGGCAATCACTTATCTCCTTCTATTGAAAATATTCTATTACTTGATAATCTCAAACATAACTTGCTTAGTATTAGTCAATTATGTGATAAATGTTATCTCATTAAATTTGATTCTTCTAAATGACTTATTGAGAATGCTATATTTAAGGAGGTAATATTCATAGGAAGCCGAAGTAAGGATGTTTATATCATAAACATTGAATTTGAGCTTGAAAAATAGATAAAATGCTTATCAGCACTTGGCTATGGCATAGAAGATTAGGTCATGTTAGCATGGACTTACTTTCTAAAATCCCTAAAAATTGCTTTGTAAAAGGTTTGCCAAAATTAAAACTTGAGAAAGACAAAATTTGTGATGCTTGTCAATTTGAAAAACAAGTAAAGAGTTTTTTTAAACTCAAACAACATTCTTCTACTCCAAGACTTTTCACAACTTCTCCACATTGAGCTATTTGAACCCTCTAGAACCCATGTTTAAGTGGTAAACACTATATCTTTGTTATCGTTGATGATTTTTCAAGATTTACTTGGGTCATATTTTTAAATCTAAAAGATGAGGACTTAAATGCATTTAAACACTTTTGCAAAAAGGTTTAAAACGAAAAATGATACACCACTACCTCAATTAGGAGTGATTACGGTAGAGAATTTGAAAATATTGCATTTGATGAGTTTTGCAAATTAAATGGATATAAACATAATTTTTCAGCTCCTATAACTCCTCAACAAAATGGTGTAGTAGAAATGAAGAATTGTACATTACAAGAAATGGCTCGGACTGTGTTACATAAAAATAATTTACTAAATTATTTTTGGGTCGAAACTGTTAATACTTAATGTTACATTTTGAATAGAGTTTTTGATGGTCAAAAGAAAACTAAAGCTCCATATGAACTTTGAAAAAATAGAGTTCCAAATATAGGATATTTTAAGTTTTTGGTTGTAAATGTTTTATCCTAAATACAAAAGAAAATTTGGAAAAATTTGATTTAAAATCCGATATTGGAATTTTTCTTAGATATTCATCTACTGGCAAGGCTTATAGATTTTTTAAACAAAAAAATCTTGCTAGTTGAAGAATCCATGCATGTTGTATTTGATGAGACTAACTCTTTTGAACATGAGAAAAATATTGAGGATGATGTAGATTTGGAATTTCGTTTGAACAATTAATTATTCAAAATCAAGACAAGGAAAATCTCAACAATGTTGAAAATAAATATGAGGAAGAAACAACCATGCAACAAAATGGGGGTAGAATCTCTTCAAGAACAAAATGTTTCATCTCTATCCAAAGAATGGAGATTTGTCCATTCTCATCCAAAAGATCTCTATCATTGGTGATCCATCCAAAGATGTAAGCACTAAAAATTCTACTAAGAACTTTCTTAACAATTGTGCATTTCTTTCACAAATTGAACAAAATAATTTCAAAGAAGCGGAATTTGATGAATTTTGGATTCTAGTTATGCAAGATGAAATAAATCAATTTGAAAGAAATCATGTTTGAGATTTAGTTGCCAGACAAAAATTTCAAACCGTTATTGATACATAATGGGTTTTTCGAAATAAACGATATGAAAATGACATAATTGTGCGTAACAAGACTAGATTAGTGGCCCAATGTTACAATCAAGAAGAAGGTATAGACTTTGAAGAAACTTTTGCACCGATTGCTAGATTAGAATCAATTCGTATGCTTCTTGCTTTTGCTTGTCACAAAAATTTTACTCTTTTTCAAATAGATGTCAAAAGTGACGTTTTTGAATGGTGTTATTCAAGAAGAAGTATTTGTTGAGCAATCTCTTGGTTTCAAAAATTATAAATACCCGTACAAAGTTTTCAAACTTAGAAAAGCTTTTTATGGATTAAAGCACGCTCCTAGAGCTTGGTATGAAAGATTGAGCAAATTCCTTTTATCAAATAATTTTTTAATGGGTAAAGCGGATACTACACTTTTTATAAAAACAAAAAAAAAATGATATTGTTGTTGTACAAATTTATGTTGATGATATCATTTTTGGTGCCACTAACATTTCGCTTTGTGACGAATTTTCTAAGTGTATGAGCAAGGAATTTGAGATGAGTATGATGGAAAAACTCAAGTTCTTTCTTGGACTCCAAATTAAACAAACTAATAATGGAATATTCATTAGTCAAACCAAAAATATCATAGATATGCTCAAGAAGTTTGAAATGGAAGAATTGAAACCAATGAATACTCTAATGAGATCATCAATCAAATTAGACAAAGATGATCAATGTACTCCCGTAGATATAACTAAATATCGAGGTATGATCGGATTCCTTCTTTATTTAACTACTAGTAGACTATATATTATGTTTAGTGTGTGTTTATGTGTAAGATATCAATCTAATCCTAAGAACTCTCATCTTAGTGCTGTAAAACGCATTTTTAGATATCTTAATAGCACTAGATCTCTAGGTCTTTGGTATCCTAAGATACGTATATTGATCTACTTAGCTAATCGGATGCTGATTGGGCCAGTTGCACAATTGACCATAAAAGTACTAGCAGAACTTGTCACTTTCTAGGCTTTGCACTAGTATCATGGTTTAGTAAAAACCAAAATACGGTTGTTTTATCTACCACCAAAATCGAATATATCTTGGCTGTTAGTTGTTGTGCTCAAATTCTAAGCAAACTCTAAGTGATTATAATTTATCATTTGAAAATGTATCTATCATGTGTGATAACACTAGTGCTATAAACTTGTCTAAAAATCCCGTTTTGTATTCTCAAACCAAACATATTGAGATTAGACATCATTTTCTATGAGATCATGGACAAAAGGGAGATATATTATTAAAGTTTGTAAATACGGAAAAATAATTGGTCGACATTCTCACAAAACTATTAGCACTTGAAAGATTTTCGTATATTCAAAGAAATTTAGGCATAATTGATGACTGTGAAGTATGTGACTAAAACTTAATGTATAATATTCTTTATGATGATAATCAATTGAAATTCATGTGATAAATGCTTTATAAAAACCTATGACAAAAGACCAATCCATGAATTTTTGAAATTTTTATTAAAACTGGCTAGTAGGTCGGTTGATTCTTAAGTCGGTCGACCTAAAAGCAATAATTCAGACGATCGGTTTAACGTCCATCTGTCTAGGAAATTTTGGCTAAAGTTAGCACATTATTTTGGATGACCGTTTAATCTCAGTTGGTCGACCGTTTCATCATCCGTCTGTCCATGAAAATTTGCCTAAAATTGAACAGCGTATTTCGGTCGACCGGTTTGATAGAAAATCAGAATTTAAGGTACAAAATTCTTCAAATTCTTCAATCCCATTTTACATTTCTTCGACTTCTTCTCTTCAAATCCTTCCCATTCACATCCTCATCTCTAAAATCCTCAAAAAAATTCACTTAAAATAAAAAACCCATCTCATTTATATTCAAAATTTTGTAAAATTCCTATTTTTATCCACCAAATCTTCAACATCACTTCCTAAATCTGTCTTCTGAACCCTAAAAACTACAAATCCGACTTTTTCCAAAATTCCTTGAGCAAAAATGTCTACAAACGACCAAGGAGAGAAAGGCTACCATCACAATCTTCCGAAGACGACTCATTGCCAGAAAATCGTGTTGATAAATGCCTTATTCTCATAGATAAAAATGTCGACCTTGCTTCATTTACTTATGATGCTCCTTCTTTTCACGTCGAATATTTTTTTCGCTTCTATGGGTTGGGTTTCAATCGTTACCCTCGATGAAAAATCCTACCCAAACCTCATTAAAGCTTTTTACCAAGACACGATTTACACTTCGGGGTTGGGTATTTCTTGTATGCTCAAGGGAAAACGAATTAAAATAACTCGAAATCTCATTCGTTCCATTCTTGAACTTGTAGATTGTGAAAATCGTATATATTGCCAAAAGATTGCTCCTCATTTTAAAGGATATAATCCTATCGAGGCATGTAGTCGAGTCACCGGAAAAACCATTGAAAAAGCCATAAAACTTAGTTCCAATCAAATCGCTCTATCTTGTAGAGTTTTACATAACATCATCGTCCATATAATCGTTCCTAGGAAAGGTCATCTTGACAAGGTAACCCTTTTTGACCTGTTCCTTCTCGACTCCTTCTTAGTCGGTCGAAAAATTGACTTTCCATTCATTATGTTAAATCACATGAACATTATTCATCACACCCATAGGATCATGGCATTACCTTATGGGATGATCATTACCAAAATCTTTCGCCACTTTGAGATTTCCATGCGTGATGAAGTTGTCATTAATCTAAAACTCACTAACACTGTCAATATCCATACCTTCAAATGAATGAAGATTGTAAAAGAAAATGGGCAATGGGTGGCAAAGATAAAGGAATTTGATGCGGAGTCGGAGCCTTCCACGTTGATGTTTGAAGGAGGTGAAGCTATGGACGAAGATGATAATAATGAAGAGGATGCACCTCCCCCATCTCATCCTAGTGATGTACCTAGATCACATATTCCGTCATCCTCATCATCCAGTTTTTCCTTCTTCGAAGATCACTACAATGTCCGAAATGGCCGGATCCACCCACTTACCTCTACGGTGGATGGCTTACAAAACACGGTGTGTGGTCTACAACAATTGGTTGATGGTTTGACCTCGTTGCTTCAACAAGTGCTAGCCTCGCAACAAGCACTTAACTCTCGATTCGACATGATGTTTCCTCCGCCTCCTCCACCGGAGAACTAGTCTTTGTAGTTTTAGTTTATATGGTTTTGGAAACAACATTTTAGATTAATGCATATATATTTTTTGTTTTTGTTTTGTCAAACTATGGTTGTTTTGGTTTTGATGTTATCAATGAACAATATTGCATCTTTTGTTTTATTTAGGATGAATATAATTCTATCATTTGCATTAACTATTTTGATCATATCTTTTTGTTTACGCCAAAAGGGGAAAGAGTATGATGATAGATGATATGATGAATTGTTGAATTGAATTGATAATTATTGAGATGAATTGAATTTCATGAACTGAAAAATTTGCATGCTATGAGGAAAGAAAAATTTATCAATCTTGCTTATTTGAAAAAGATAGGGGGAATATACGTGCTACAATTTATCGTATCAATTGTTATATTCTCTATTGCACATCATATTGTTTGTCATAATCAAAAACGGGAAAATTGTTGACCTATGGTTAACTGTAATCTTAATGTTTTGATCATAACAAACAAATTGATCTTGTTTACTAACAAATTGGTTTCAAGTAATCTTCAAAGTATTCAAATCAATCATCGTCAAAAGATCAAGATCAAAACTATATTACAAATCAGACTCTCAAAGAAGTCAAGATCAAAATCATCCAAGACAAGAGTTCAAGAGTTCAAAATTCAAAATTCGAGATTGGAGATTAGATTTTTAGATAAAATGTAAAGGTACTAATTCTTTGATCTTTAGCAATAAAAACTCAAAAATAATTTTATGCACCAAAAACCATGTTAATATCACTTGCATAAAATAATTTGAATCATTTTTTAAGGAACAGAATTTGGTAAACCGGTCAACCGGTTCATGTATAGGTCGACCGATTGAACTTCAGTTTCTAAAGAATATGACCGTTCTGATTCTTACTATTCCAACGACTATTTTTGGTCATTCGAAATGCTATAGGTCGACTGACTGACCCTCCGAATGGACAGAAAATTCTGAAAATTGATCTCTATACATTGTCCTTTATTTATTATCATTAAAAACATGAACAAGAGCATAAAAAGAGAGAATCATTTTGAGAAAAATCATTCAAACATTCATTGCATTTATATCTTCTGAATCATTCTTTAAAAAACTTTGATTGATCAAATCAAACTTTTGAATGATCATTTTCATCAAAATTTCTTTCTAACACTTGAACTTTTCGTCTATTCCTAATTATTGCTAATTATTGAAGTGTTAGTCTCTCTTGGTACCTCACTTGTATCTATCATTTATTAAGAGATGAATATTATCTTAAATCAACTTCTTCATATTTTTGGGTCATATTGAGGTTATGTAAAACTCAATATTGTATAAGGATCGATGCTGTTTGTAAGCCACCGGAAGCGTTGCAACCATAAGTCAATCAATATAGTGGAAATGCCGTGCTCATGACGAAGAGCTTGGTAAGGGGGGACGTATCGAACCTCCATAACAATATTGTTTGCACTCTTTATACCATTTTATTTACTTACATTTTACTTGATTAATCTACATCTCTTAAGTCTCTTATTTTGAGATTATTTTTCGAAAAAGTTTCTAAAAACCAATTCACCCCCTCTTAGTTAGTTGTTTTTAGGTTATCGAGTAATGATTTAATGTTCCTAGTGGGCAATTCTTATTTGGCCCACTGGACAAGTGTTCAGTGGGCATTGGAGGAGTGTTTGACTTGTTTGTCAAACACTTTTTCATCCTCCAATGTCCACTAGACACTTGTCCAGTGGGCCAAATAAGAATGCCCACCAGGGACATTAGATCACACTATTATCATGTTATTATAAACATCAAATAATATAATACAAGAACCATGTCGTTTTATCTTTATTGTAATTACTACTTTAATATTTTAATTATTAATAATTTAAAAAATAAATTTTTAAAAATACTAAAATTAACAATATTATTGCAAAAACATGTGCATGCGTATCTAACTAGTCGCTCAAAATAAGGGATCCATCTACGAATTGAAAATAAAACTCAACTTCAATAGATTATCTTCTCTGGTGGTCATCTCCTCCCCACACTGGGGAGTAGTTATAACACCCATTGGACAAGTGTTCAGTGGGTGATTGGACAAGTAAAAGTGTTTTACATTTAAAGTCAATCACTTGTCCAATCACCACTGAAGACTTGTCTAGTAAGTGTTATAACTCCTCTCTACTGTGGAGAGTAGATTACCACCAGTAAACAATCGTGATCAACCACACATAAAACACAACAAAAATCTCTGTCAAAGACGCTATTAAATGAATGCAAATAATCTCTTTTTAAGAGTTTAAGATTTTAGACATGTTGAATGCAATAATAAAATAAATATATATAATTTTATATATTCTAAAAACTATTTATTAAAATAAAATAATTAATAGATCCAAATATGACATCGACCCATATTTTCTTTTGAGAAGTCAACCAGGAACAATCATAACAAGGGATATATTGTACCTAGCTATTTTTTATTTATTTTTTAATGAAAGTTGGATTAATATACAAGGTAGTGAGGTACAAAGGCAACTCAGAGAAATTAAAGCCAACTCAAGATGTTCAAGAATATCTTTCAATTCAATTTCCATCTGAATATCAAATCGAGATTAGAAAATGATACTTAAAACTTAGGACAGTTCGATAAGGTTTTTAATAAAAAATTTAGTAAATTTTGATAAAAGTTGATGAAAATATGTAGTTGAAAAGTTGATAAAAGTTATACATCCATAAAATATGTAATTAAAATTAATTGTTGATTTCAATTTTTTAGCAACTGTTTAAGCTAAACCAAACGAAGTTGTCAGGAACGTGTTGAAAAAAATATAAATATATAATTAAATAAATGAGTAATGTTATTTATAGTCGTTCACTATCAGTAATCATTATACGTGGCATTACTCAATTGGATGAATTATTCATAATTAATGACTATAAATACAGTTAATTAAAAATTCATCCAAATGAGTAATGTCACGTAGGATGACTGCCGGTAGTGAACGACTATGAATAACATTATTCAAATAAATAAGCTTCTGCTTGGTATAGTTAAAAAAGTTGTTAAATATTGAGGTCAAAGTTAACAATTAATTTTAACTACACATTTTGTGGGATCCACAACTTTTATCAACTTTTCAACACACATTTCATTAACTTTTTACCAAAATTTGCTAAAATACTAAATTTTAAGAAAACCAAACAAATACTAAATATTGAAATTATAACTAACACACAAGGGTTTCGGGTTACTCTTTTTAACAAAATCGACCTTTTAAGATGAAATCCAATTGTTAATAATGTTGAACACAACATATTAAAAAAATAAATGTATCGTCTCTCTAACATAAAGGTTTAAAAGATACGTACCCACCCGAGCAAGAACTGTTATATCAAGAGTAGTAGTTCCGAACGGCATGGCTATGATGTCAAGCACACTGAGATGAAGTTTTTCCATCTGGGATATGATTCTTGATATGAATTCTTTGTGTTTCTTGGAGCAAGTAATTTTAACAAGAACACATTCTTGAAGCACTTTTGTGTACTTGATTGCCTCTTCAAGTAGACTTACTTGTCCAACTGAAATATAAATATACAGCGTGCATATATTATTAGTAAGAAATATGTCAGAATTACATAGTAAAAAGGCGTCGGATAATTTTTTTTTTTTTTTTTTTATCTCGAATTGTCAAGATTTTACAAGAAGTGATTTAAAATTATGTATTAGAGAGCAGTTAAATGTTCTGATTTTTTGTTGGAAATTTATAAAAAATAAGTAATTTTTATTCCTTTAATTTATCACGTGTAGAAATTTGAACAGAATGTAGACTTACTTGAAAAACAAACAAATAAAATCTGGTCGAGACAAGAATTCGACTCTTTTTCCTTAAGACGATAATGTCCCGCATATAGGTGTTAACGGTTCTCCAGCACTTGTCTCCCAAGATACAACTACCTCGTCTTGTAATAAAAGCACTTCAAATTATAAGACCAAAGATGTTTTGAATCTTTCTAAACGAAAATGTATAAATAATATTTAGGGACCAAAATAGAGAACACAGAATAGTGCAGGAAGAAGAAAATATTAAACTGCAGAACACATATTTTGAGTGATTAAAATCAGGAGAGGAGAGGGGTCATAATTATAGATGTTGGAAAGTTGTGTTTCGAAAGACACAACCTCTAAAAGGTTATGCTTGAAAATACATAACACATATGTTCAGATAGATTCTAGAAGCCAATCGACACGTAGTTCATTGAGTTGTTGACCAAGTTGCCACATGTTGCAATCTGAAAAGTTTGAAATAAAATTATTTTATTTTATTTTTATAAAAAGTTATATACATTCTTAGACATAACCTATTACCCGACCCTGAGCTCGGAGGGCAGCTTCGACGCACGCGTGTGGGCTTTATTGCCCAACCTACTAACATGTAGGTCTTCTCCTTTCCAACGACAATTGGTACCACTAGAGGCTGAAATCCAAGTGTACATCTTAAGCTATTTAAGGTGAACACTTTGATTTTAGTTTTCCAACGTGGAATTAATACTTTTCCAATTTCCATTATTTTCAAATTCCAACATTCTCTTTTTTAAGTGGCATACTTTGAACTTAATTTTTCATTCACTCGAAATTGGTTTTAAGAAACTAAATATACTACGTTAATTTACTTGTGGAGTAGAGCATACTTGGCCAAAGAAATTCCCGTTTCCAACCAAGGGACCCACTCAAATTAATTGATCAAAAGATGGTCAAAACCATTTTATAAAATTAATTTCTAACAATATTATCACTACCCATGAATGAAAAATTCACGCATCAAGCCTTTGATAATTCTATTTGTACATAAGAATATGCATCCTTCACTCGTGGACAAATTAAGCATTTATTAGTATAGAGGGTTGGACAATTACTTTATTTTTTTCACAATCACCCGTTTTGAGATATTTCATATATATTTCATGTACGTAGTACTAAAGATAAAATTTCACATTGCTTAAATTCAAAAACAAGGATCAACATATAAAAGTTATGCTAATTCTCTTAACAAAGTTGACATTTTAAGATAAAATTCAAAACTCAATATAGTTTCAAAGTTCAAAAATAGAAATGAGCAATCAAATATCAAGGTTGGTGTTCTCTAACGGTCTACTATCTTGTGATCTCACACACTAATCAAGATATAAAGGTTTAGACTACTCGTTTTAACAAACCGTGGTATCAAGGGCCCAAAAGTTCAAATGAACACATCTCAAACGATTTACCATACTGAGCGCTAAACAAGATGACGGTGAAGAACAAATACCCCATCCTATTGATTGTTGATTTGTTCGATAGACTTGGGAGTGCCTAATACTACACCAAGGTAAATTTGCAAAAATGCTACTACCAAGTCCAAAGTCTCGAGCCAAAACTGCATATATTACTCAGTATGGTTCTTTTGATGGTTAGTTATGTCTTTTGGTACAAGTGATCATATACCCAGTGGACAAGTGTTATCTTTTTTTTTTTTTATCGAAATGTAAATGTGTATATAGATAAAAAGAAATGTACAAGTACTACGGGCATCCTTGGGCAATCAGGCAAGAAAGTAAAGTAACTAAAAGTGCCTAAGCCATCGACGCAAAAGACTAAATATAGAACAAAACCACCAGGCATTCCTGAGCGAGCAAGGTAAATGGCAAAGTTCAGACATGGTATAAAATAATCTTTGGAACAGACTCAAACGAAATCAAAACATTAGGATACAAAGAAAACAAAACTTTGTATAAGTGTGTTTTAATTTGTTTGACAACACTATCCGGGTTTTGCTTGAGATCTTCCAAAATTTGCTTGTTTCTTGCCATCCATATATGACAAACTGTCGCAGCAAGATCAATCCTCTTTCCTTTACTGTGCCACTTAGTTACTCTAACCTCTTTCTCGATCCATTTCAGAGAACTAGCAACAGTGGACATGTACCTATTAATACCTAACCATTGTTTAATCTGATTCCAAACAGTAGCACTAAATTGGCATCGAAAAAATAGGTGTTGGACCGATTCCTCCTCATTTGTACAAAGACTGCAATCCCTATTAATATCCATGTAATGAATTTTATCCTTGGTGAGTAACTTCGAGTTCACACTTAACCAAAGGATAAACGAGTGTTTCGGGGATATGTACGGCCTCCACACTTCCACGGACCAGCGGTTTGGAGCCCCTTTGATACCGAAGTAGTCATAAACATTAGCCAATCGAGAATCAGCCCTAGAATTCCACAGAAACAGCCTTCGGATTGCTGCCATTCGATTTTCCTCCAGCCGGAAAATTTCGTCTCAAATAGAGCACAATCTTTTGAGAAGCAGATAATCATCTCTTTTTTTGGAGTCCAATCCCAAAGCAAGCTCCCCATCAAATACACATGATTGACCCATCGGACCTATAGTGTATCCTTTTTAATGTGAAAGTTCCATAAAGATTTGGCAAGCAACGCAATATTCAAATTCAATATGGCACTTGCCCATTAGATGAACTGAGTTGGAGATCACCTATGTGACTGAGCCTTTAATGCTTTTTCTTATTAATTTCCTGCACTTTAATTATTCATGGACAATCTTATCTTTTGCAAGATTACATTTCTTCCACTTAAATTTTACTATTTTAACTCAAGTTATAGCTTTATCATTTACTTTGTGATTATTGATATTATTGTGCAAGTTGGTGAAATCATCAAGTATCAAATATATTTGTACATATTGGCTAAATTTTATACGCCCTCTTATATAAATACACAAAGATTGAGACCATTTCTGTTACCAATGTATTTAACAAATGAATATTGATGATAGAAACAATGAAAGGTGCTATATGTTACGATGAAAGTTGATATATGTTGTCTGTCAATAGTTACTATATGTTTCAATGACAGCTGCTATATGTTACGATGATAGTTGCTATATATTACGATGACGGTAAGGATCATTACCGCCAGAAGCTCTGTCCCAAGCTCCTAGTCTTCCACTAGTGGGACCATCATCGATAGGTGCTCCGCTCCAGGCTCCTAACTTTTTAACAATGAAAACACTACCAACTGTGGCCACTGGCCCCAAGTTCTTTGGCTCTATCATTTGCACCCCGCATTTATTCATTGACGTCTGGTCCAAATCCACTCTGGGGGAAACCATCATGGGTGGCCCCACTTACACTAGGTGAGACACTAGTGTTAGGGCTCGAGCAACAGTTAGAAGACATGATGAGTCGAAAAATAGTAGAGGCTATGTCTAAGAAAAATAGTAAGCAACAATATATGGTATTGGAAGAAGATCATTTTTTCCCCAGAAGTGATGGATGTTCTTTTGCCACGAGATTTCGAACAACCAAAGATGGAGAAGTATGATGGTCCCTCTTATCATGTTGATCACCTCAGGTTTTTGTTGATTTGATGAGATTACGTGTCACTTCAGATGCTATTATGTGTAGGGCCTTCCCTCCAACACTTAGGCGGGAGGTAAGAAACTGGATGGCAACCCTTCTCCCAAAATCCATCCAAATGTTTGATGATTTTTCTAAGCAGTTTGTTGCATATTTTACCAATAGCAAGCGGGCTAAGAAGACAACTTTTGGACTAATACAATTGACCCAGGACAAAGGTGAGCTACTGAAAGACTTCATTGCCCGGTTAAATAGGGCCACATTGGTAATCAAAGATCTGCAGATATTGTAGTCACTACCATGATGAGTGGAACTCGAAGTTGCCTTTTCAAGATTTCACTCTTCAAAATTCCGCCGGATACAATGCATGAGTTACTAACGAGAGTAGATAAGTATGTGGACGATGAGGAAGCATATTTTATTACCAAAAGCATGAAAGATCAAAAGGAACTTGAATCTAACAAAGGAAGACTCGAGACGAGCCCGAACCTCGAGATAACAAAGACAAGCAGAAAATGAACTATCTGAGGTGGATAAATGATGAGGGTACCAAGGAAGGATCATGCTAGCTGGGAAGTCCTGGTGCACCTATTGGACCCGTTCTGTGACAACTTCTTATTTTTACTACATTCTTTATATATATATATATATAATAAAGATGATGAGTCTCTGTTTAAAAATCAAGACGATAAGCCTCTGTCTGGAAGATAAAGCGATGAGCCTCTGTTTAAAAATGAAGTTGATGAGCTTCTGTCTGAAAAACAAGGCAATAAACCTCTGTTTTAAGATCAAGGCGATGAGTGTGATGACTACTAAATTTTCAATAATTTTTTCTTATCTTTACTTCAGGTTTGCTAAAGGCTTATAGTGGCCTCAAGCTGTACTAGAAAACTAACTTTTAAACAATTCTAATATTCTTCTGTTGAATGCATAGCATTTTTTTTTTCTGTGCTTCAGGTCTGAAGGTTTCTAGTATCTTCAAGTTGAGTTAGAAAACCAGCTTCTAATTGATACTAATATCCGTATATCAGTCAAAAAATAGACATGTCATTTTTCAGTTTATTATCTTAACTCCTAGTACTCGAATTAAACTATTAACATACAATCTTTAAGATTTTAAAATTGAAACCAGAAATAAAAATTTAAGGAATGTAAATTGACATAATTATTTATAAACTTGATTATATAAACTTAACCACAAATATAGTAAATAAAATTCTATTTCTTCTAAATACATCGGGTTCCTAAAATTTACAAAATCATGTTTCCCGATTTACGTCAAAGAAACAAAATAACATTATACCATACAAGAGAATCTTCAAAAGGGTTTGAATAAAAAATAAAACGGCCATACTTCACGTAATGATGTATAGAGTCCTCAAGAGTTCCAATTACATCTCGTTATAAATAAGAACCATTTTATAACTTCTTTCGTTGACTATTTGACATATACTCCGGGCCATTGTGGAAAGTGAGTCCAAACTTCTCTTTTTGTAATGATATGATACTCCCTTCTATCATTGGATGTCCTACTCCAAATTTTCACCACATCGGTGCATAGTCTATCCACTTTCTAAAAAGTCATAAAACGATTTATAAGCTGTAAAGCTTAGTGAGTAAAACGCCAATTAAAGCACTAGGATAAGAATATGTTATACAATTCATAAACTATTTCTTAGCTTATAATCTCATATGTACTTAAATAAAATTCAATACATAATCATCCAATAACATAAGGAAACATCATCTTCATATTAATCACCACATTTATATATACATGTGAAGAAAACATACGGCTCCTTATCACAAAATCTACATTCTTGAAGTAAGAATTTAGTTTACAAAATTCATTTGTGAACCAATTATACAACCGAATATATAATGCATACGCAACCAAATTTTATTTTGTCTTTGATCCTGTCCTATACAAAGAAACGTGTACACCGAGCACTCAAACTTTGTGCTTAAAATAGCACTAAGGTCATCATACTTTCTTCGAGCAATTATTTTCTCACTGGGATCCCAAAGCTTTATGGTATTAACTCCTCAAACAGCCCTCGTGGCTAGAAGCTTATAAAAGGCTCTCGTAGCCTTAACTTTCATATGGCCCTCGTGGCCGATGTCCTTACTGATTGGACCCTAAGGTTCATGAGATAATCAACCTCCATTGGTGTACGTCTAGTCTATGTATAGAACTTAGTTATGATTCATGATTTATTTTGTTCTTTCATTACTCATAAATTAAGACTCCATAATGATCATGAATTCACATGAATATCTCAAATCTTGTCAAGCACGTTTTCATTTCAATAAAAATAAAAATCATACTTGAATGAAACAATATTTAGAATATGCATAATTTCTGCATGTTGTTCTGTGAGAGGGCTACTAGAAGCACACATATAGAATACCAGAAGCACGAATTCGGGATACTAGAAGCACGACTCCAGGAAACACTTTAAGCTAAAACAGCTTAATGCATCTTATCATTAATTTAACAAACATAGGAAAAGTCAACATTCATTCTAAAATAAATTCTAAAACCAAATAAGGTACTTATTTAGTACGTGAATATTGAAAGTCTTTGTAAAATAAACTTTCTTAAGAAAATAAAGGGATTAACATGTAATCATAACTTGAACACATAAATTTCTAGATTTCGAATAAGAATGATTATATTTACTCAAGGTAAAACTTTTCAACAAAAAGTAACTAAGATCATATGAATCTTTGGAACATTTGAATACATAAAATTTCTATAATTGCTTACAAAGATACACTTAAAAGAAAATTTCAACTGCTGGACATAAACTTCATAGATTAAACACATATAAAGTACTAATCTACTCTTTTATAACATCACAACTATCTGGAATTGAATTACTAAACTTCAATAAGTGAAAATATTGTGTTAGAGTAAGAAAACTCACTGCTGAAAAGTTGAAATTATGATTTTAACTACAAAAACCAGCAACTTAAGAGTAAGAAGATGCATAGTATTTATGCAGATTTTTTAAGAAAGAATGCTGAGAAATAAATAGAGATTTCTAAAGCAATTTTCTTAGTTCTAGCATAGGTTAAGCATCAATTCTAGAATTTCAGCATAAACATCATAAGTAAAAAAAGAACAAGATCAAAAATATAAATTACTGCAGAATTACCTCTTAAGAATGAACACATAAAATGTTTTACTCACATTATTTTACCTTTTTGCTGTGATTTCTCTTTTTTGGCTGAAGTTCTCTATTTATGGAGACTTTTAAGGGTCGTGTTTGGTTTTACTTATTTTTGTGCTATCACTTATTTAATGTTTGATTGTTCAAATTTCATTATTTCATATGAATATAGTATCGTGTTATATGATTAATTTATTTTTCAATTTTAAGTTCTACTAAACAGCTCCTAAATAGTCATGATTACCTTTTGACAAGTTTCCCTAAATTCATTATTTTACTAGAAAAATAGGTAAATTTTTCATGTTGAGATGCCATGTTCGGGGTTAATATTTGAGGTTCTTAACAAGATCCAAACTGAGAGAACTTTATACCGTTGTGAAGTTCTAGTTACAAGCTTCGTAATGCATACACATGCATTATGAACGGATTATCCGACTACTTGTACGATTCACTCAAAGTAGGCTGCTTGACCACATAATTTACACTTAACCAAATTTTTAGATTGCACTTAACTTTGGTTCAACTTTGGTTTGATTTTCTGTGCCTATCCCAACTCAAAAAGTCTATAAATTTGATACCAAAACGAAGATCTCGACATGAACTTCGAGGTGATATGACATACATCACCCATACTTTATTGTGCTATTTATGGAATGCTTATAAAGTAGGCTCGAACACAATGGCAAAATTGTAATTTATTCAAATTTTCCAGATTTTGGTCCTACCTTCAACTATCCAAGTATGACTAATTTGGTCCTAATATTCCAACTTCAATTTTCTCTAATTTGGTCCTTAAAACTTAATTTACACATTTTTCTCTACTTTACATCATACACCATTGAAAATTTTTAATTCTTAAAGAAATTGATATTTTGAACTTGAAGTATATTAATATACGTTAAATATTTAGACATGAAATTTTTAGGGCATTACAATGAGCCTCTGTCTGAAAAACAAGGCAATGAGCCTCTGTCTAAATAATCAAAATTCTAATGAAATGATAACACAAAATGAAAAGGGAGACTCGCGCCTAGTGACGGGCGCATGCCTGCCCCCATCAAAAGGGCAAGATGAGGCATGCGCTGCCCCCCAACTAAGGGACGGGTGGGCACACGCCCAATAGCCTGCCCAACTATTAGGCGTGCGCTCAGTGCGCACGCTGCCCACAAAAAAAGGATGAGTGAACGTCTACCTCGTCGTGCGCCCGATTCGCCCTACTCGTACCTATTTTTTTGAACTCTTTCACCGTCACAATATTGAATGGGGACTATACGTACTTATAGCACATAACATACAAACAAATATTCGTCTCAATAGAAAACTAAAAAATTTAGAGAGGAGCAGGTGCGGTAGATTATTTCTACTTACCATTGACCACAGTCCATGAAAGTAGAGAAGCTTATGATGATATAAACAATGGCAGTTGCTATATATTGTCTGCCAATAGTTGTTATATGTTATAATGACAATTGTTATATGTTACGATGACAGCTGATATATTTTGTCTACCAATAGCTGCTACAGTTGCTATATGTTACGATGATAACTACTATATGTTGTCTGTTAATAGTAGCACATCCTGACACGCCCGCGTCAACGATTCGCTCGCCTCATTGGCTCGCCCGTCTTCGATGGTCTCATAGTTCGCCTCTGACGGGTGATAGTAATAAACCAACTGTGTTGGGTTAGCTAGATAGGTGACCCACATAATGACAATTACCACTGGTGATTGAAAAGATGTAACGTCCCTCATTAAACTCCTAGTAATAAAGGAGATGAAGAGACACTTGTCATTAAAGACCATTAAAGGTCGTAACTGCATGCTACCCCTATAAATAGAGGCCAACCTCTAGGTAAAAACAAACTTTCATATACTCCATATTATTATTCTGCATATCTGATTTTAGTCATACACTAATTATCACACCGTAGTGGACACGGGAGAAAAAAGCCCCACCATCTCTTGCAGGTCTCCACTGCTGTCGCCGCCATGCACAGAGGAGGAGAAAAATATTTATCATCAAATATGACAAATAATCATGGCTCTTGATTAAAGCTAACCTAAAAGTCTATATGTATAAAATCTTTATTGTGATGTATTTGAATGTAGATATATGAGTTTGAAAATATTTTAATATAATTAGATCATTAGATTAGTATAAATCAAAGGTAGTGATTATTTGTCAAATACATTAATAAAAGGAACGGTCTCCCACAAAGATTATCAATATATATATATATATATATATATATATATATATAATGTAGACTCAAATAATCGGTGTTGGAAAACACATAATACATAAATAAACAGAAAAAAAAAAAGAAGAAATAATTGAATGAAATTGATATCACAAGATTTACGTGATTCAACAATATGCTTATATTTACTAGATGTACTCCAAATTAATAATTTACCGTAAAAATAATAAAAATATACAAAAAGTATCACTTCTGCTTTCCCGCAAACAATAACTACTTCGAGAAATAAGAAAAATAAAATACATTCATTTCTCTCCTTTTTTGGTCGAATGTTCTTTCTAGTGTTTTAAAACTCGAACTGATCCCATGTTTAAATTGAAAAACTCACGACTTAGCTATCAATTCTATTCAAGTTGCTCTATTGGACTGATCTACAATTGACCCAAAGGAAAATCGAAAAATCCGCCTAATTTTCATAAAAAACCAATGACTCAAACTCATTAACCGAGCATGTAATTGCTAATTAAAATTTTTTAAATTTTATTTAAAAATTAAATAGTCCTTATGAGTTTAGGCTTTAGCTTTCACTTTGTTTAATTACTTTTTTGCATTGCTAATTATTATTTCTAATATATTTTTTTAACTTCATTTTAAAAATCTTTCACCTCTTTAAGTTTGGGAATAATGATTGAAAAATTGTGTAGGACTAATTTAATATTATTATTTTATTATTTAATAAAAATAGTTATATCATATTAGATAAGAGTTTGACCAACCAATTCAACTATCAAATTAACAATTGAACCGTACACCAGTGACCCACCTCTTCATTCGATTTAGTGTCTAAATCGAGTCTGTAAGCTACGATTGTTTCCTTCGTGCTACGTCATGTTTTATATACCTACACACCCCTTATTTAACACCTTGTTTCTGTTCCCGCATAAAAACTCTTTTCCTTTTCACCTTTCACATTTTAACAGTATTTTAAAAGACGTAAAATATAACTAAATTTCAAACTTTTTGAACCTAAACAAGACCTGAACTAAAGTGAGACAAAGACAGGATGTGAGACATGGAGGCCACACCTTACGCCTAAGCAGAGCTAACCACCACTTAGACGAACTTCTTAGATAAGTGCTTTATAGTAATTAGTTTATTCCCTATGTGAGAATAAGCTACACAAGGATGAAGTTTCTCGACACATGGCACCCATTCTCAAAACCGACGTCTCAACATCCGTCATCAGTACAAACAGGACATTTATAGTTGTCCGAGAAAAAGGTACAATGCTGAAGTTCCACGCTTGGAAACATAAAATGCAAAACATGCTGATTTATTACTTATAAACATCAGATAGTGTTCGTAGAGACGTAGAGTATCAAGCAGCCTAGAGAGTGCCTAAAAGTGAAGCACATAGTCAATGCACACTACGCAGAATTCCATGCAAATAGCCAGCACTCATGACAAGTGATGCAAAGGAGACAATTCCAGATGGAAAAATCTTTCCCGACTTCTTAAAGCGCGAACCCATCACTCCTAGAAGAGAAGCTGACATCCCAAAACCAAGCGATGATGCCAAGACGGGCTTAGTAGGAAGCATTGTATAAACACAATACAATAGCAATGCTGATCCCCCACCTGCAATCAGCGACTTCTGGCTTCCAGTCTTCAAATAGCCCATAATTCCACCAACTCCGACCAGGGTAGCAAAACCAAGTGTCAATTTTTGGGACATTGAAAGTGCCTTTGCTTTCTTGTCACTTCTCTTTTTGTGATCATCACTTTCACCAGATCCCTCACTACGCTCGTTATCATTACCGCCATTGTTGCCTCCGCCTCCACCACCACCATTGCCTTTTGGACCACCAAGATCATCATTAGAGCCACCAGAATCCGGGAGGACATCAATACCTTCCCCAGCTGAATCAACTGTAAATGTAGTAGGCATCTTAGAGTCCGAAACAACATGGACTCTCATCCCCCGGGAAAACTGCTTTTGCTGGGCATAAATGGTTGGAATTGTAACCAACCTTGTTGAACAGATTTGCATATATGAATTCTCTGATAATGATGCCTGGATACGACCAATAGAAACCTGTCGTCGATTCGGAATTCCAAGCTGAAACCGGGGCAACAGCAGTAAAGAAGACTGCGAAACTGCCAAAAGTTCTCCCATGTGAACTGATTTGGGTACAAAGTTCAGATATCCCGTACAGATCTTTTATGTAAATAAAATTAACCGACTCTTTTATGTAAATAAAATTAACCGACTTTCAGGATGATGTTTCTGCTGATCTTTTACTCTCTGCAAATTCCACAAAAATCAATCTTCCATTCACTATCTGCACTGGCATATAAATGTAAAAGTTAGATGAAATAGCAGCACACTCAAAAGGGATAATACATCCATGTGACTAAGATGCAATGGTGGCAGGTTAACAAATATTCTTACAATAGGTAATGGAACATCCACTATGGGGAAGTAGACACGGATCACAGTAAAGTGAATAGTAACATCTTCTTCTTCGGGTACAATAATTAAGACCGCTATTAAAAGTCTTCTTTTATTTGAACATGGGCAAAAACGTATGAAAAAACACCAAAAAGATAAATTGACAGGAGGCCAAGCAAAATAAAGGAAGCTGGAAAAAGAGGAGATCCTTTAATTATCAAACAAGGTCAAACTCATCTAACTTCTAAAACTAAGATGCTCCACTAACACTTGTCAGTATCTATAGCTATATTAGTCTATACAACTAAATTAGACAGGACCCCAAAAAGAAAAAAAAAAAAAAATTAGTCAGCATCAACAGCTATTGAACTTGTGTTTCTGAGAGGCAAAAAATAAATTCAGTTATGGTACTAAAAATAATAAAATAACCAGATGATAATAGCACAGTATGCTTCCTGGCTCATCAAGGTTGTAGCTTTCCATTATTGCTTCCTGGCTCATCAAGGTTGTAGCTTTCCATTATGCGCTACTGTTATTTCTTGTTCAAAACATTGATTCACACTGTGTCTAAAGGCTAGCTGACAAAAAGAAAATACAATGAGAAGTTTTTTCCCTGTTCAATCATAATATTGGTTTCTCGGTTCATTTTTCAATCCCCCTTTGTATCCCTACCCATCTTGCTGACAGATGCATAAGGCATCACAATCCTAGAACCTTCAATACTCCTTGAAATGATGGAAGGAGATGCTATCAACCCCTGTTGCCTAAGTGGTTTCTTGTTGCACTGGACAAGAGGAAACTGGTAAGATAAAATTCTATGCTAATTCTTTATTTTTTTTCATCGAGTCACCTAGAAAAGAATTTTTTTAATTAGAAATATCAAAAGGTAAAATGCCACTGGAAGTAATCTCAATGAATTAACTTCATATTTTTCAAAGAACATTTTGACCATGTAATTTGAAAAGAATATGTCCTTTATGTCACTTAGGATAACTTTTAAACTCTGTTCTAAAAAGCTCGCATAGGCGGCGCGCATCGCCTTTGTCTCGCCATCGCCTAGGCCTCACCTAGGTCCGAAAAGCTTAAAGCTCGGCCTCCACGCCTAGCCACGCTTTACGCTTTTTAGAACGCTGTTTAAAGTCACTTGACCTTCAAAAGCACACTAAACATTTGGAAAAATGAATTTCAATATATGATGCTTGTTAAGAAAAAATTGATCCTAGCATACTCCACATACATGGATTTCAAAGGTGAAGATTCTGATTCTAGATCATATATACACGGATTGAAACCCAATTTGGTGACTTACAAAAAATGCTGTAGCAATAAATAGATAAATACAACGAAAAATTCAGCAATAGTTAACAATCAAAGCACGTCATATAACCGATGTCAACGGATTTCCATTTTATAGATGTTAGCATAAACTACCATCACCATAGTCAACATGCGAATACATATGCAACATTACATTAGATATATATATAGGGTCGCAGAACTATCCATGCCAGTAAAGAAAGCAGCAATTGTTACCCTGCCATTCATAGCCTTCACTGCATTCTGAGCATTGACCTCTGATGCAAATTTCACAAAAGCAAATCCTTTAGTCCTTTGTGTTCTTGGATCTTTGATAAGCCTTGCTGCATTAAAATATGGTCATCATCCACAAGGTGGAGTGAAAGGTTAAGATCAGTGCTTGGTCGAATACTAGGAGAAAGAAGAAATCAACTCAAAATTAAAACCTTTCAATTATGAGTATGTTTGGCTAAGCTTAAATCTAAGTAAAAGTTACTTTTAAGTAACTTTTATTTCCAAACCCTTTTTAAGTAAACTTACACCTTCTTTAAGTGCCTCTAATTACTTATTCCTGATTTTAATAAATAAAAAATAATTTATTTAGGAATTTACTCATTCACCTATAAGAAGCTTGGCCAAACATGCTCTAAATACTATCAAATTTGTACCTTCTGTGACCAAGCCAAACGGTGAGAATAACCTTTTCAATTCTTCCGTGGTGGTGTAAAATGACAGTCCTAATCTCAAATAATCAATATTTCATCCATATTAGCGTTTTAAACCAAAATCCACAATCTAAACAAACGAAGGAGAACAAAATTAAAATAAAAATAAAAAAACGAAAAGAGATGCATACTGCTTATAAATAGCTCGGAACTAATTCTTCTTGCCATCTGAGTTTAAAGTAGGCATGTTCTACCAGTGACTACTGATCTGAATTTAGTAAACAATTGCCAATTAGTCCTACATGAGATTCTATCCAACGAATTTCGAACCTGTTTGGCTAAGCTTAAAAAAGTGAAGCTGCTTTTAAGTAACTTTTTTTCCTCGAAACATGTTTGAATAACTTTATTTTTCTTACTTTTAGGTAAACAAAAAAGTTAATTATTTTGAAAGCAACTCTAAGTGGCCATCAAAACAGTAAAATTTCACCAACAATAAAATTATTTATTTTAAAAATTGCTATTTACTTGTAGGTAAATTTACTCATAAGTAAACTTTTTAAGCTTAACCAAGCATGCTCTTAATCACGACAATCTAGACAGTGCATTTTGTAGCTCTTTATCGTACCATAGCTTTCTCATATTCAAATGCTCGAGATATAACAACATAAGAACAGGTATAAAAAGAACATCATAAACATGCCACGAACATTAAAAAGGTAAACTGGGTATCATAATAATGCGAGATAAGAAAAAATTTGCCTGGGTTTTGATTACTTTCAGCAGATTTCGCACCTCCCTATCACGCCGTTGTTTTGTGTGTGTAGAAGCGAGAGTGAAAAGAAAGTCAATTGGGAATTGGGGTTTTCATTCTTGAATAGTGGATTGCTAAGGACGAAGTGGGCATTTAAGTATTTAACCCCAAACCTAGTAAAGCGACCGACCCAACTCATCGGCCAATTCGGGTCTTTTTTTTTTTTATTATTAAACAAATTCAGAGTGGTTCGATTTCTCAGAGTGAAAAGTAGGATCTGTAACCTTTTTCTTTTTTCTTTTTCAGGTTATTGAAATATAATAGTTTTTTTTTCCCCTTTCATTGCACTGCACGTTTTGTAGTTGTCATTGAATTTGTATTGTCATTAGATTGAATGTATGAAGTTTGTATATATAACAACACTTAGAATTGTAGAAGAGTAACATAGGATTACAAACATAGAGAAAAATATGAAGAGAAGGAAGAACACGAGACACGAGAAAATATCTGATGTATTGATTAATTATCCAAAATAGTCATTCATTGTTCATATAGATAATAAATAAAAGAAAAAACATACGTTACACAATAGCACCTTTACATTTAAGTAACAACTTTAGTGAACACATATAATAAAACTAAAGGTCAACTTTTCCTTCAACATCATCTCTCAAGCGTAACTGCAACGAACCAGTAAGTTTGACTCCGAATCCATTGAGTTTAACAGATGAAAGAGGCTTGGTTAAAACGTCAGCAACTTGAACTTCTGTTGGTACATATTGGACCTGAAGTACCTTAGCCATTACTCTTTCTCGAATGTAGTGGATATCAATCTCTATGTGCTTTGTGTATTGATGGAAGACTGGATTGGCTGCCAATGAACCTGCACTAACATTGTCACACCAAATAATAGGACATGCAATCAAAGAGAAATGTAATTCCTTGAATAGATTCTAAATCCGAACAATGTCGGTAGAAGTATGTGCTAGTGCCAAATATTTTGATTCGGTACTAGATATGGCAACAATTTCTTGTTTGTTGGAGCACCACTAGATCAGATTACCACCAAGAAATTTATAGTAACCAGTGGTAGATCTTCTATCATCAACACAACTAGCCCAATCAGCGTCTAAAAAGGCTTCCAAACTCAAACCAAACATAGGTTTAAAATGGAAACCATGTGTAGTAATATTCTTAAGATATCTCAATACACGTTTACAAGCTTGCCAATGCAAAACAGTAGAGACATGCAAGAATTGACTAAGCTTATTAACATAAAAGGCAACATCAAGACGAGTTATTGTAAGATATTGCAATGCTCCAATAGTTGATCTATAAAAGACAGGCCTATCAAAGGCATCATTGTCTGCCAGGGATAATTTCTGACATGTGCACATTAGAGTATCACAGCCATTTGCTCTCAGCATATTAGTTTTAGCCACCAAGCCATGA
Source organism: Forsythia viridissima (assembly GCA_030279155.1). Classification (NCBI taxonomy): domain Eukaryota; kingdom Viridiplantae; phylum Streptophyta; class Magnoliopsida; order Lamiales; family Oleaceae; genus Forsythia; species Forsythia viridissima. The sequence goes on from CM059038.1 coordinate 8,749,160, forward strand.
ATGTATTTAGTTTGTGTTAAGTACAATCCTGATCTCTGTTGGCTTCAAATCCCAAAAAAATATTTCAATAAACCAAGTATTTTCAAAGCAAAATGTTTGTTCAAATCATTAACAACCTTCAATACCATGTTCTGATCAGATTCAGTAATAAGAATATCATCTATATAGACCAAGGCAAATAAAGTATATTCTAGCATGAAAGTATATGAACAAACTTGTGTCAGAAGTAGAATTTTTGAAACCCCAAGAAACAAGAGCATGTCTTTATTTCTCAAACCATGCTCTAGTGGCCTGTTTCAAGCCATATAGAACTTTGTGAAGTTTGCACCAATGAGTTGAAAACTTATGATCTTCAAACCCCTCAGGCTGAGACATGTAAATAATCTTAGCAAGATCACTATTAAGGAATGCATTATTGACATCTACTTGTTGAATATCTCATCCAAAGGTCACAGCAAAACTAAGTATTATCCTAATGGTGGAAGGCTTGACAACAGTGCTGAAAGTTTCAAAATAATCAATTCCAGGGGTCTGTTGAAAACCTTGGCTACAAGTCTTGCCTTAAGTCTCTCAACAGATCCATCAGGATTACATTTCACTTTAAACACCCACTTGTTACCAACAATGTGCATAGAATCAGTATAAGGCACAAGACTCTAGGTGTTATTATTGTGTAAGGCTGTCATCTCTGCACTCATGGCATCCACCCACTCTAGGCTTGATAATGCATCCTTAATAGATGTTGGTTCAGTAGGCTGAGACAAGGTAGAAGTAAGGGCAAAAGTTTTTGGTTTAAAAATACCAGATTTTGATCTGGTTTGCATATGATGAAGAGGACTTTGTGGGAAAGGATCAGACTCTTCATTGGAAGAATCGGGTTCAATTGATCCACATCTAGAGACATCAGATGGAAGAGAAATTTGATGGAAGACTTACATTTTGTTCTGATGAAGAGGAAGAAGCTGGATGTTGATTAACCATGGGAGAGAAGGCACATGTTCAAAATCACCAAATACTTGTTATTAAATAACCAATTGTGAATAAGCAATTGATTGTGACCCTCATCAGAATTAGCCACTTTGACAGGAGTAGAAAAACCACAAGTAAAAAAGAACAAATTTTCATTGAATGTTACACTTTGAGCTATATAGATCCTTCCACTGGAATGTAAGCATCTATAACCCTTGTGTTTATTGCTATATCCAAGGAAAACACATTAAGTAGTGTGAAACCCAACTTTGTGTCTATTATAAGGTCTAAGAAAAAGATAACAAGCACACCCAAATGACTTAAGATGAGTATACAAAGATTTTTCTTTGAAAAGGACTTCATAATGAGTTTTGTTTGAAAGAGTGGATGTGGGCAGTCTGTTTATTAGAAAAGTTCATGTTGCAAAAGCATCCTACTAGAGGCTCAAAGGCATACTTCCTTGGGTTAGAAGAGTTAAACTAGTTTCAACAATATGTCTGTGTTTTCTCTCAGATCTACCTATTTGTTGGTGAGTATGAGGGCAAGGATGTCTGAAAATAACTCCTAATTTGTTCAAAATTGGTTCTAACTTCCTATATTTACCCCCCCAAATGTGATTGAATACATTTGATCGTAATATTGAACTGTCTTTCAACAAATTGTTGAAACTATTGAAAAATAGAAACAAGATTAAATTTAAGTTTCATTGAGAAAATCTAAGTGAACCTAGAATACTTATCTATGAAATGGACATAATACTTGAATCCCTCAGTGGAAGAAACATGTCAATGCCCCAGACATCTGTGTATATGATATATATGGGAGACTTAGCACACTTACTAGATGAAGGAAAAGTGGATTGGGATAATTTTCCATATTGAGAAGCTTGATAGAATACAACACACTTTTTAGTATCATTGGATAGTTCAAAGAGTTTAACACAACATGCAAGACATGTTTATTAGGATGACCCAGTCTTTGATGCCAAACATTAGCATCAGCAGTTGTCAAATATGTACAGACAAAGCAGAAATAGAGTTTAAATGTTCTTGCAACATATTGGAGTTAGAGTTACAATCAGCAAAAATAGAGTTACAACAAACATAGTTTAAAAGAGTTGAGGTTGACTTGGATTTAGACATATTTAGCTGATAGAGTTCATGTTTAAGCCTGCCCTGAACAAAAACCAGCTTCCAAGTTTTGTCCTTGAAAACACAAGAATCATTTTCAAAAACAGCAATTGGATTATTTTCATTAAGAAATTTTGACAAGTTGAGTAAATTCTTTTTAATAAAAGGCACATGTAGGATATTTTTAAGAACCAAATGTGTGTTCACATTTGAATGAAAAAATAGATGAACCAACATGTATTATAGGAAGAGCATTATCATTACTAACAATGAGCTTACCCTTTCCTTTGTAATTGGTAAGAATTTTAAGCTTTTCAGCATCTGAGGTCACATGATGTGAAGCCCCACTATCAACATACCAAGCATCATCTCTAATAGTTTTTGGAGATGTTGCAAAAGCTTGTGGATTAGAGTGAGATGAATACACTCGTCCACTCCCACTATTACCACTACCTTTGTTTTGAGAAGAATTCATTTCTACTTTGAATGATACATCATATCTCTTATAGCACCTCAATGCAGTGAACAGTTTCATCACAGATCTTGTAACGACCACAGACTTTTCCCTACAGGCCTTTTGCCCAGGGGATATTCCATGCGCCGTTAACTTACGTACTGTCCAGTGGGGGTTTCATCCCAAACTGGATTTCTTTCGTGTCCCCAACGATTCGAACCCTTGACCTCCTCACATAAGAGGAACTTATGGGACCCTTTGAAATTTTGGAAATGGTGGGTGAGTTGGTTTTTCGGATCGCATTACCATCAGCCTTGTCAGGTGTGCACAATGTATTTTATGTTTCTTAGCTGAGAAAATATATCTCAGACACCTTTCACATCCTAAGCTATGAGTCATTGGATCTCCAAAAGGATTTTACTTATGAAGAGATGCCAGTAAAGATCTTAGAGAGAGTAGACAAAGACCTTAGAAGGAAGACGATAATGCTAGTCAAAGTACTTTGGAGGAAAGGAACCATGCTGTGGAAGAGGCAACATGGGAGCGCCAAGATGAGATACGCGCGAAGTACCCTCATCTATTTGGTAAGTTTTAATTTCAAGGACGAAAATTATTTTTAGGGGGTAAGGAATTGTAATGACGCATGTTCACTTACATAATTTTTATAGATTTTGACGATACTTGTCCTAATATTATATTTAATCTTTAATTAATAAATTATCATTTTTGTGACTAACCATGGTTTTGCAGTGGAATGTTCCGTGGACGCCCTAGACGATCGACGTGCCTATTAATTTAAATTACAAGACAATTATAATTTTATTTAAACTTAAATTAAAATATATAATATTTTTAATTATGAGGTGCCTATTTCAATATTATATAGATTAATGAATCTAGACATGCCTATTGAACATATTCATTTTCTTTTATATGAATTAAAATATATTTAAATTAATTTACCATATAAAGCATGAATTTTGGGCCTAAAGAACCGTGAATGGCACCAATCTAGTGAAGTTTTATTTCCATAAATTGTATAATTGATTTTTAAATGGGTGTCTACTATTGAAAATAGGGAAATCTCCTATATGAGCACTATTCTTCATAAAAGATAAGGATATTGTCGTGTCTATTTCTCTCCAAGCCAATAATCATTCTACTTCAAAATATTTTCATCATCTTAGCATCTTTTGGAATTTCAACCACTTTTTGGACATTTTGAAAAGGTATTAACAACTACTTATTTATTTTATTTTTTTTGTCAATCAATTTGGTGATTGAATTTATATGTTAATGATTCCATTATTTTGTTGTAGAATTTAGTGAATAAATTATCAAACAAGTTCATCTATTTTCTTATAGCTGGAATAGTTTCTGCATTTTAATATGATTTTAATAACATGTTTTTATTTTTCAAATCAATGGGTTCAAGTTAAAATAAGATAAAAATAAATTAAAATTAAAATTAAAATTAATTGTTTAAGGAATCATTTTTTAATACCCTAGGATAACCTATGTTGATTGACTCTGTTCTTTATATATATATATATATATATATATATATATATATATATATATATATATACACCCACAGATACATATATACCCTATGCATCCATGTGAATATTAAAGAATAATGGTGAGTTTTCTCACTTGCATAACCGTGTACGCATATGCTTAAATTTGTATGTATATAAATATATATTTATATATCTCTATGTATCCATTTAGATCTTAAAGTATAATGGTGGATTTCTTCATTTGCATACCCGTGTGTGCTTATATTTATATTTTGTGTGTGTGTGTGTGTGTGTGTACCGAAAGAAATTTAATTACTTGATACTAGTATTCTTTTAATCGATTTATGTAAACGGTTGTTTTAAGACACTCTAATATAAGTGTTTTATCATTTAATTTATAATGTTAAATTGGTACTCACGATAAGACAATATATAGTCAGGGCTATTATGACAATAAAATAAATGATATATATAGATTTTCTTTTAATCAATGGAAATGATTTAGGACTTTTGGCACGTTGATTTCATGGGTGGCCAAGGACAGCTCCACTTGATATTCCAAAACAAGTTTCTACATATTCAGGGAAATAAACTCTCCTAGTATTCATTTGTAGAATGTTATGTTAATTATCTAAATGTGTTATATTATTATCTGAACATATCATTTTGTAATCACTCTATATGTTATTAATATTCATGTGACATATTCTTGCATGTGTAATTAAGTTAATGCATCCATAAGCATGCATGAAGTAAAGTTTTCAATGGTAATATTGTAAAGTGTATTTTATTCAAAAATTACATGTATCCCAAATTTATAAATGAAATGGTGTTCGCCTATGCCATGAAAGGTGTGAGTGGGAAATGGGGTGTGGGGGACTGGCTCAGCCGACGAATGATAATGTTGAATGTTGAATGGTGAATGTTTAACAGCTTTGCGGTACTACCGGTAGATAGAATTCCAAATAATAATGGCCCACTGCATACTGATTGGATAGGCGATACACAAAAGTGAGCTCACAATGTTAAAGTTTTTAAATGATAAGAAAAGATGGGATACATATTCTAGAAAACTACTTGAAACCAATGCATATCATAAGCATGCATCATGTGCATGGGGTTTGCTTACTGGGCATTAGATCATCCCATATTCTCCACTTTTCAGATGATGAGAGCTAAATTATTCGAGACGACTGCTTGGGGCGAGACAGACTTAGTACTGTTTAAATTAAAGTTTAATTTTTGTTATTATTTCAGAAATAAGATGCCTTAGGCCGATTAATGTTTTTGGAATATTATTCTTTTACTTATTTTAATTTAGTCAAACTATGAAATTTTCAGTAATTATTGTGTTTATTCAATAATGGATTTGGGCATAAAATTTATTATGCAAATTATTGTTTTTAATTAATACTGCTGAAAGCCATTGACATGTAGTTCGTATTTTCAAATAAAATAAAATAGAATGAATATTTTATCCACTTTTCCGCATTTATATCTTGTTATTTAATGGTAATTAAATGATAACATTTCTAAATCTAGAGTTTCTAGACTTGGGGTGTTACAGATCTAGTATTGCAAATTCGATCTAGCCCCACGTCCTCTTCTTCTTCCTCTTCCTCTTCCTCTACAAGAACCCTAATAATGTTGACCAAAGTTAGCAAAAGAAAATGACGGTGCTTGATTTCACTTGAATCCCTTTTTTACACAGAATAATTTGTTGAAGCCCCAAAATCAACAGTTGACGCAGTTCATAATTGTTTCATTCTCATCTCATGAGCTTGCAAGGTAACAAACTCACTACGTGATGTAAGATTAATCACAACAACGTCATATTCAGAATCAACACCTCCTAAAATATACATCAAAAGATCCTCATCACTCAGAGGATGACTAGATATTGACAAATTTTTGGCAATACCTTTCATTATTGAAAAATAGTCATTGATTGACCTATTTTCCTTTTTGGTGGATTGCAAAGATGAACGAACATGTAAGACTTGAGATTTGACTGAAACACAAACAGCTGCTCGAATGTTTGCCATACATGACTTGAGATAACACATCCGACGACATCTCCAAACTATTATCAGAAATAGATCCAAGATGCCAACTCATAACGAGCTGATCCATTTTTACCCAAAACAAATATGTCGGGTTTACACGGCTAATATCACCGATATTATCAAATCCAGCCTCAATCAGCTTTTGATGATAGACTTGATTTCTGGTAACAAAACCTTCAAGATCATACGCACGAAGGGTAGGTAATATCTGAGATTTCCAGAAATTATAGTTTGCTCTCCCTAATTTTATCGTAATAGGTACGAGGGTAGGAAAAATATTAGGGCAACCTATCGCGGCAACACCTCTAGTGACTGAAGGGCTACCAGCAGCGACATCCCTGGACGAAGAGTCTTCTAATGCACAAGGATTCATCACCGTAAAGCAAATGACTCGGATTCCAAGTTAGAATTGCAGAAGAGTAACCTAGGGTTACAAACAGAGAGAAAAAAATTGAAGAGAATGAAGAACACGAGACACAAAAAAATATCTGATGTATTGATTAATTACCCAAAATAGTCATTCATTGTTCATATATATAATAAATGAAAAGAAAGAAAAAAATGTGCTCTACAAAATATCACATTTACATTTAAGTAACAACTTTAGTCAATACATATAATAAAACTAAAGGTCAACTTTTCCTTCAACAACAACAGACAATGAATCTGTTCATTGATGGTAGTGGAATACATCTTCATGGATTGTATTTATGGTCATTGCTTCAATATATACATACAGAATTATACCTTATATATATGTAGAACATATATAGATTTGACGGAATCAATTCAACATCATTCATGTGCATTACAAGTTGTACTTGGGATCTTATTTGTGGTTTACCCATTGCAAAAGAGGAAAATGTTTCATCAGAATTTTGTAAGTTGAAAGCAGTTGCTATGGCACATAGATTCATGTTTCAGAGGTAAAACTTGAATCTTTGAGGTGTATGACTTATTGTCTGTTCTCTTTTACTGTCAAGTGAGATGGTTTGATCGTGAAGATAATATCATACTTCCATTGATCTGCATGACCATCCTTTTAACAGCCTTTAGATAAAACAAATGGTCTTTTTTAACTGTAATTCAGATTTTATCCAAAACTTGCAGTTGGTTGTCCTATATAAAAAGAATATTTAAGTTAGCATTATAAATAGTATCATGTTTGTATCTAGTACAAGTGGTGATGTGCCGTGTACTTACGGAAGAAAGTAGCTTCATCAATTTGTGGGCTGAACATTGCAACATTTTTTCTGTTGGTTCTCCAATCATTGTTCTAGCAATTGATGTTGTTGAGTCTTCGAGTTCAACAAAGACGATTGCTCTATGCAGATATATGTGTAGCAATAAGATAACAATGAAATACAATATTAATGATTGTCGAAAAAAATGAAGCAAAGGTGAGGCAGTTGTTGAGTTTTGTGAGGTGTACTAAAGCACAAAAGTAGTGTATGCTACTAAAAATAATTGTTATCTTGCAGTTGCACGTGCATGGGAAGATTTACAAAACATACAATGATAGGTTTCAATGAAGCTTGTACTTAAAATTTTGTTGCGGATGTCACATGCCATATACGAGAAAGACTGGATGAAAACTATTATATAAGCTCTGACCTCTACCCAAAAGTAGTTTTGCTTCATTCATAATCACAATTTTATAGTTAGTAAGACAACCAAGTTACAAGTGGTTGATGTATATTTTTGTGAAAATTTAAAAGTTGACACTAATTACCACTACCAGTAGCCCTTGGATATTTCTAATTTGTCACTTTGTCTTTGCCTGGAGAATTTGGTTGATGTTGTGCAAGGTATTCATTCTTCAAGAACATCTAGTTTAGTTTTTCAATATTTTCTTCTATCCTTGTAATTAATATGGTAGTTCTTATTAGTAAAGCATTTTCTAAATAAATATTAAAGACCAACAACGTATATATGTTAAGCATTATTTACCAGTATTATAGATGAACAACTTGTTCCAATGGAACATTGAAGAAGAAGGTGATGTTAGCTTTCGTGGAGATTGAGACACCTACAAATGAAATAAGCAAACATGTAATAGGAAAATAGATGAACTGAGGATGGAACTTTTAGCAAAATGTAATAGATGCCAAAGAAGTAGAGACAATAACCAATAATTGATAGCTACGTTACACATATTGGATTCAATTAGTATTTGGTGCTTACTACCGAAGAATCTAACTTTTAGATGGCTGCCGACAATGACTGACTTTTTATTTAAGTTATCTGATATAAAGATGCATTCTTTTTCCACAAATTGATCCCACATAGTCAACAATCTTGTTTCAAACTTGATTCATAAAGGAGGAAACTATATTAGATATAATGAAAGATTTGTGGAAGAAAATAAGTATTGGATATATAAGTGAATGAAGTTAAGTGTAATGTAAATTAATGTGTGTATACCTTTGATTAACAAGAACTATATCTTGTATGCATGGCTGAGTCCCTAAACGAGTTTAGATGAGCTACTTTGGTTTGATATCAACAGCTATTCCGATGATGCATGTACAAGGAACTCATTAGAATATACAAATAATTACTCTTTGAAAAGAAATAACGATATATGTGTGTGTACTTGGTTGTATGATTTGATAATGTAAAAATATGTAGGTTTATTACTAATATCTGTTTTTGAATCTATATACTCACACAATGTTGGTGTTATCAATTAGTGTGGTCTTCTAGTAGTTCTTGAACTTTAGTTCGGTCATATATTGTCCATTGAACTTCACCAACTGAAGATAGGTTTTGTGAGTTTAACACTAGCATTTAGTTTAGCCAATCTTCAAATGCTTGAATGTTGGTATTATGTATTGTTGCATGCACGTTGTTCCTCTATATCACATGAGAAATTAAATGAATATGTATAGTTAAGAACTGAAATGTCTGGTAAATTGCAAAATTAGCATAGGGAAGCACTAATGTAAGTAGTGGCTTAACATGCAAGGATAACATATCTGAAGTGTAAAAAATGTGTATTCACTATTTCTATTGTATAACTTTACTAATTGTAGAGTATATATTAAAAAATATGTTTCAGATTTGTAGAATATACCCCCGTGTCCATTAGCACCACATTTTGATATTTAATTGGATTGTGGTGTGCTGAAAATGCAAATTTAAATTATATTTAGGGCTCGTGTGTGGTGTAAAACAAAACAAAGTAAGATGCAAGTTATATTCAAGATTCCAGAGAACAAATAGTTGCATGTGTAGAGAATATCAAAGGGTAAAAGTTAAATATAATGGTAATGATATTATAAGTTTCTATGAAGTTGTTATTTATTATAAAAAACTTTGTAGATGAAAAAAATAGAAGTGTTTACCTTTGCAGAGTTTTCTTCAAGAGTGAGAGTTTGGTATGTTTATTGGGAAGGGTAAAATGATGCTTAAGGTTCATGATAATAGGTGATACTTATATAGAGCTAAATAGTAGTTGTATATGTGTGTTATACATATGTTAGATAGATAGAAATAAGTGATGATCTCTAAAGGAAAGAATGTTGTTGCAGATGGTAGCTTATATTAGAATAGTATCATGATCTACTTATTGAAGGGAAAAAAAAAAATCAGCAATGCATGTGCGTGATAAGTTGTATGCTAAGGAAAATATTTGAATATTAGATCTTTAGCTGTGTATACAAATCTCATGTATGTGTGCTGTAGATTTCTGATTTCTGATTTAAACTGCTCCCTTAAAACACTGTTGGATTTGTACTTTTTAGTAAAAATGATACACAGCAGGGATGGATGAGACAATTGCTTGTCATTAGGATAACATGCCTGCAAGTAATGAGTGATAGAGCATGAGTTTAGACTTGATTTGTGGATTTTGCATATTTTTATAGTCAACAAAAAATGGGGTTTATGAAAAAATATGGTTAGCATTGGACTCTGTTGTACTTGATTAAACCTAACATGTTGCCACTGATGTCATTCTCTCTGAATTTAATGCGATGCACTGGATATTATCTCTCAAAAATTAAGAAAAAAGTATAGAATTGAATATTTTACATGTTAGAGTATATCCAGGAGGTTCTTTAAGCATAAAACATTTTATTTTAGAGAGTCAACCCTTCAAATTATGCAACAAGAGATTCTTCAAATTAACTTTTTAAAATAGAAAATGGGTTTGCGTCAAACTCACTCTATATAATTAAATACATTCCAAGAATTTTAATTTTCAATACTCATAAATAACATATACAAAATAAAATAGATAAAAATCATATAATATTTAGGAAGGAAACATGTCAAAATAAAATATAAAAATAATAATAAATACTTATTGAGAGAAGTAAAATGAAATTTTGAAAATAAATAGACTATTGGAGTACTTTAAAAAAGTTACTACCTAAATTTATATATACTCTCTAAAATACCCAAAAAAAAAAAAAAAAAAAAAAAAAAAAACTCTTATTGAAAATAGAGAACTAAAAGTATAAGTATGATATAAGAGAAATTTAATTAGTTAACGAAGCATTTTTGCACTTGATTTCAGGGAGGAAATACGTTGCATTGGCTATGCTATGACGTTGGGTAAGAATATGTCATTTTCAGCATCTGGTTCACAAGATCTATTAAAAAAATTCATTGTTATTTTTGTAAATTTGTAAGTACAATGCAACACTTCAAGGAGGTAAGAATAAAAGAGAACTTTAGCTATACAGAGTTGCATTTGTCACTGAAGTTTGAGGGTGCAACTGGGTGTCGAAGCATTTTTTTTATTATGTGCTAACTATGAAGGAAAATTTTCTTACATTGTTCCTAATGATTGACAATCAAATGAACAAATTAGCACGAGACATAAATAATTTAGGGAGATGAATGGATAGCAATTTGTATAAAATTAATACCTATGTTTATTTTGGCAACAGCACATCAGCACTCTTGTCCCGAATGCACTAAAAACGAAAACAAACCAACAATAAGACACCTAAGAAAACCACGAAAGAATTAAGAATTTTCAATTTTCAGTCGAAAAACTATTACATCAAAATTTAAGAAACCAACCTTCTTCAATTCCTTGATTATCTGAATATCAGCCTCAGTGGGTTTCTTTACCAAACAGAAGATTGAGTTTCTTTCTCTCCTCCAATTCTTTTCTTCTCATCCTCATTTATCAAATACATATAATGTGATACCAATAGTATACCATGGGCCATTTTTCAATAAAAACAAGCACAAAAAGATTAATGAAAGAATAAAAAATAAAGATTATTGCTAAAGCTAACTAGAATAGATTTCAATCGATATTTCAATTGATATTTAAGATTTCATCTTGCAAATGCTTTGGGAATATGAACATTTTAGAATAACATATGATCATTGTTCTTAGTTAAAGGAGTTGGCCTCAAAATTTGCACTATCTATGTGTCAACATATTTCCAATCAATTCTTTGATAGCCTATATATTACCTGTACACTTGGACTAACTATTAGGTATCGAAATCACCAGAGAAAAGTGGACCGACTACCGTTGACATTTCGACAGTCAAGTTAATTGTTGTTATCAGAGTGCGTGGAGATATGGGTGTGGGAGAGACGAAGAGGCTGAAGTTTGACTATAGTTTAGAGTTATGAATAATGTGTATATTAGAATGAATGAAGGTTTGGTATTTATAGGGGAGAAGTTATAATTAATTTAGGAAGCAATCAATTAGTTATTTGATTGGATACTTCTTCCTTATGTGGATAAAGTTGAATCAAATATCATCGTGGTTCCCAAAGATTTCGATCCTTATCCTTATCAATCTCTAATATTGTATTGTTGATTTTTAAGAAATTGACACGGAGTTTCCTTGTGGGAATCATATGATGAATCAAGGACAATCTCTTCCTTAAGTATCTCTTTGGCTACGTAGAATAACAGATTGCCTGGGAGATTTTGTGAGATGCGAGGAGATGACGAAGGACAGAGGTTCGGGAGAATTTGGCGAAGCTCGACCTGGGATCTCATTTGACAATAGATTAGATTGCGATGGCCTTCTGTTGTAAACTAGAGGTTTTTCCTACCATGTGTGGCACGAGCGAATGCTATGAAGGTCCTCGCTTGGTTCGTTTGATGACATGGAGGCATTCTTGCGAAATAAAATTGGTAAAAAAGGGTAACTTGAAATATATTTGGCCATGACATCAAGTTTCCTTGCTTTGAAAAGGGTTGTGTATGTTGGTTGAAAGTATGAACTTTGCACACATATTATTATAATAACAAACTAATCTTCATCACATATACTAAGAAGATCAATGGTTACTGTTGACCTTCAAAAATGGCTACCAATAGGAACCCCACGCTACTTCTTCCTACGTGTACTTTTCCTCTTACTAAGGCCACCATGTGGTTTATCCAACCACGCCGAAGAGCCTCAGAACAGGCGGAAGAATAACAAAAGGTCAAGGACACTCTTATGGTAGAGGTGATAGCTTGGAGGCCCCTAACTAACCATTTCCCAAATGATTATGATACTTAAAGAATGATTAGAATAGAGGGCTTGATTTATGTATATTGAGAGTAATATTTCAACATCCATTTCTTGTGGAAATAAGCTTAGTATTTATAGGCAAACTCTACAAGAATGATCCTCTGCGATGTGCGACACGTGGTTCCATCTGAACGGTTCTCGAGTCGCATCCTTGATGTCACGTCATTAGCATTAATGAGGAAGTCACTTCTAGCCGCAATCTAAGGGGCTACGACAGTGACAAGCCACGTGGGCAGGCAGTCCCGTCAGTCTTTTCAAGATTGAATAATCAGGTTTGTAAGGCTTCCTTAGTACGCAACCAGATTCAATCTACTCGGCATAAATAGTTTCAGAAATATACCCTCCTCGGCGCAAACAGCCTTGGAGGGGAGTTGAGTCAAAACATGTTAAATTTGATTGTGTCCACGTGGAGCCTCAAGTGGGATAGCCCTGTCCGCGTAGGAATGGGGCGTAATAGTTACTATAGAAATTAATAGTATAACGATTAAAATGACGCTGGAGATTTACTTGTAACTCACGTGATGCCTCAGACCGAGAATCATTTTCATTTCATGTTATCAGGTATATAAGGACATGCTAAGTTATATCATAAAAGTATTAGGAAAACAAGTAGGTTGATTGCCTATGTTGACATAAATATAGCACACCAGTTCAAATAAGTGCATCAACTTTTGAAGAGCAAAGTAAAGGTTATGATTTTTTTTTTCTTTCGGGCAACGAAAACAGTAGTTCTCATGGAGCAAAATTAAAATCAAAAGATAGAGCCATGCATAACAAGGACAGCACAAGCAAGCTTCAAATGACTTCAAAAGAACTGATTTCATCTACTATCAAACAGAGAAAAAGAACATAAAGGATCGTTGTACATGAATAAAGAAGCTCATAAAAAAAATCAAATAATGCACGTCAACAAAAATACTGAACTAATTGATCGAAACTCATAGTGTTGCCAGATAAAAACTCATGATTCATATATCAAGAGTATAGCTAATCAATTGACTTAAATTTGACTTTGTTAGACCAATCACAACAAAGCCAAGTAGTACATGTTTATGATTAAACAATATGAAATTCTCATTGATTATATATTATGCTGTAATTTTCATATTTTTGACTTCTGATAAACAATCTATACCTATAGACGGCATTAGGGACATCTTTTCTATTACTAAGTTAAATCACAGCAAAACGAAGGTAGAACATGTTTCTTTGATAACTTTTGCATTCATCTAGCTATTCCATCTGCCACACAAAATAATCTAATCAAATTACTCATAACTCAAACATATGGAATTCTGCAAAGCATAAATTGGATTGTAGACCATATAATTACTCAGGATCATCGAAAATCATCTATAGTTGTAATTTCCTAAATCTATTATTTAGTTAAAATGCAAATGTACTAATAAAGTTCATCCACTTCAACGAATGAGAATCTATTTATTCATAAAATGTTTGATTGAAAACCCTAGGACTTGCTCAAAATAAACATTAAAAAAAAAAATTTGTCTTCTCTGGGAGAAAAACTTAAGTGGAACGATCATACAATCCTACATCTCTCCTCTCTGTCTCTATCTCTCTATCTTTGGTTCAACCTACCTCGCAGCACCACCATGCCACCTCCTCACTCATCCACCCACGCCAAAAAGAAAAAGAATTATTGTAGTTATCCCGCCGCTATCATCGATTTGTTGCCCAGTTCTTGCCTCCATCCTCCACACTCTAGCTGATAAAATCAAGGAAATTAATTTCACGTTTTTGTTCTTTTTATGTTGATAAAATCATGAAATGTAGCCTAATTTTTTTGTATATTATAAGAATTAAGAGGTGGGTTGATGTATAAGAATCACTTTACTTTTTTCCTTTTTGTTTGTTACAAAATATAAACATTGGTATGAGAGAAACAAATCTCGTAATTGTTTCATTTAGGTTGCAAAATGACATATCCAATCCGAACGGACTCAAGCATGTTTGGTTTGGGTTAGTTCGAGTATATATCCAACTTGGAGCAGGTTGGCTTGGGACAACAAGGAACAAAAAATTGAACTAATCCGGCCCGCTCGCCAACTTTAAGGACGATGATAGGAAGTCGTGTGACGACTAACACGATTTCTTTCTTAGAGTGGCTATATGGATCGGGATTTATGATTTCAAATTAAGGGTGACAATGGCCGAGATGACTCGGCCCATTGGTCAATAAGTTGAGCCTAGGCTGGCTCGTTGTTCAAGAGGCTAAGCCCTGCCCTTGTAGTGCCTAGCTAAACCGGCTCATGAGTTCTCGTATTATTATTATTATTATTATTATTATTATTATTTAATTTTTTTAAAAATTATTAAAAATATAAAATCAACGTCAAAGGCTTTGCATCCTATTGGCAAATTAGTACAGGCCCTTGGGTTGGCTTGTGAAGCCCATGAGCCATAGACTCTGGGCTCGATTTAGTTCGCCAATCTAAAAACTGATCTAGGTTTGGTTCTAGGCTCGTTTATATGTAGGCTTGAGCCGCCCATGGACCGAACTAGTGAGCAGCACCGGACTCATTGCCACCTCTGTACCAAATTAAGTCTATTGATAATGACAATTTGCTTTCACTTATAAATAAATCAAATTTACTCATCTTTTGCATCGAATGATGGTATCCATAAGCTCGGACACCGATTTATGTGCAAAGGAGTTCAAAACGGCTCACTTTAACAGGCTTTGAAGTGAGCTAAGTCGAGATTGGTCGAGACACATCGAACAAGTCTACCAACTAGCACCCAAAGTTCTTATTTTATCAATTAACACATGTTGGTGAAACTCTTTTGTCCAGCGAAAAAAATGTAGTAAAGTTTGCTCACTCATGAAAGAAACAAGCAATGAGCAGAGAGTGGAAATGGGTTTACTTAGGAGTTATGAGCATTTTTTAATGCACAAATACACAAGTGTATTTAAATAAATAGCACGAGTGACAACTAGTAATGCTTTAAGAACGTTTGAATTTGACATACTATAATTTTGTAGTCGATCCACTATGGAGAATTATTTTCAAATATCAACCTTGTGTTGTTTTTTTTTTCCTCCCCCATTTGATTCCTTGCAACCATATGAACTTTAATGGTCATGAACCGTCCAAATTAGTTGGCTAACAAAAATTTAGCTCGTGTATTCCAATAACCCTACAATGTTATTATAACTAGCAAATTAGTTTCCTTCAACTTGATCGGTGATGGCTAATTGTATGTTAAAATTTTATTATTTGTTTAATAGTTGTTGACTAAATTTGACTTTAGTCTTGCAAATCGAGTAGCACTTTTGAAAGTATAGAAACGTGGGTACATGGTGAAATTGAGTGATATTTTATTAAATTTTAATTTGTTTCAATTTGATCACTGAATTTTAATTTATTTTAATTGGGTCAGCAAATTTCAATTTGGTTTCAAATTTCTCCGCTCTCCAAATTGATAAAAATTGTTTAATTAATAGTCATATCGCAATAAATGTTCTACATAATCGCTACGTGACATGTCTATGCCACATCATAGAATGCTAAAAGAGAATAATTTTTTTAAAAAATTTTTGACACTATCATATTCCTTATTTTACTATATTTGTTTTTAGGGTGTCATGTAACGATTACATAGAAGATTAGTTATGTTATGCATTATGCAGAGGCGAATCCAATAATTTTTTGAGTCCGGGTTACTACTGAAAAAAAAAATTTAGATTTTAAGACCGGATTGTTACTAAAAAAATTTTTAAAATTTTTTTTTTTACACTATAAAAAACGACTTTTTTTGGGGTGGGCCCGGGCTATAGTCGGTCCTCCCCCACCCCTCCCCGGCCAAATTCACCCACGACGTTATGATTGATAATTAAGCAATTTTCATCAGTATGAAAATAGTATGTATGAAATTAAGTTAGAGTAAACGACAAATAAAATTTTAATAACTCAATCAAAATTAAAATAAAAAAAAAAATTAGCGACCGTGGATGAGGTTTATCCTATTTACAACAATAAAATAATTTCCTTCTTTTTGTTCACACGGGAGAGTGACACGGTTGATAACCATGCGACGGGAATTGAACTGCAGTAGCTATTAATAAAAATCCTATCCACATAACTAAATTTATAGTGATGAAGTTGGACCAGTTGACAAATGTTTATCTAAAATTGATGAGGATCGAACCGAAAAGTCTACTTTAGGTGAATTTAAAAAAAAAAAAATCCTATTTACAACAATCCAATAATTTCCTTCTTTTTGTTGACATGAGAGGGTGACACGGTTGGTTAGCATGCGACGAGAATTGAACTGAAGTAGATATTCATAAAAATCCTATCCACGAAACTAAATTTATAGTGATGAAGTTGGACCAGTTGACAAATGTTTATCTAAAATTGAAGAAGATCGAATCAGAAAGTCTACTTCAGGTGAATTTTAAAAAATAATACTCCCACCGTCCCAAATATATAGACCACATTTTCTTTTTCTCTAGTCTCAAATATATAGGCCTGTTTCTATTTTTGAGGTGTTTTTTTGTTCCTTTACTAAAATACCCTTATTTAATTTGCTTATCTATTATCATTTTTTCCACTTAATCTTGAAATTGTACATTAAATAATACTCATTAAATAAGGGTAAATTAGGAAAACTATTGGTAAAATTTACTTTTTCAATAATATTCTTAATCTGTGTGAAAAACCCAATCAGCCTATATATTTAGGATAGAGAGAGTAATAATTTCCTACAACAATCAAATAATTTCCTTCTTTTTGTTCACAAGAGAGAGTGACAAGGTTGGTTAGCACACGACAAGAATTGAAAGATATTAATAAAAATCCTATCCACGTAATAAATTTATAGTGATGAAGTTGAACCAATTGGCAAATGTTTATCTAAAATTGAAGAGGATCGAATCGAAAAGTCTACTTAAGGTGAATTTAAAAAAAAAAAAAAAAAAAAAAAAAAGAAAAGACCCCTGCACGTGTATTGCCAATAGTGCATCAAAAAATGATATGTTATGCATAATTAATTCATCACGTCAACCTGATTGATTACCTACCACCAAATAATCACATAAGTCTCTCTCTCCCCCCCACACCCCACACCCCGCCACTCCCACTCCCACTCCCACTCTCACTCCCACTCCTGCCGCCGCGTACAGAATCAATAGTCAAGTAGGATTCCACTATCAGTACCCCCTCCATTTCATGCTCCATTTTTGCCCTTTCCAATCTTGATCAATCATCACTTTCCAGTACACATTAACTCTGCTAGTGCCCAACAAACAATAATGGCATTTGCATCTCCAATTTCTTCATCTTGTTCTTTGCGTAATATCTGTTCAAACGTAATTTCACGTGACCCTAGTTCAAAACCCAGGAAAAATTTAACAACACTAAACAAGATTCACCCTTTCCCCTTCCTCCATCGAAGCAGGTAATCAGCTTTTTATCCAATTTCTTGGAAAATTCTATTAACTGAAGTTTTATTTTTTATTTCGCCAGAGCATTGCTAGTTTTAGTATTTAAAGATTGAACTTTATGCTATCTGGGCCCTGAAATAACGAACTGTGTTTATTTAAGATTTTTTGGGTATCAATGTCTGTGTTAAGGCGTTGGTTCCTTCTTCATTTTCTGTTTTTTTAGTAATATCTTGGGAAAATAAGTTAAATTATAAATTTGAAACTAATATGTATAATCTTCTAGGCTGGTTTGGGACATGCATGCAGTTGCTGAAAAGTATATTAATTCATTTCCTTATCTTCTCACTTAATATTCGAAAAAGTGATCTTGATGAATACTATCACTTTATTAGGCTGGTTTTGGACATGCAAGACTTATTTTTTGAGCTTGTATTCATTTGTAATTTTATATAATGACGACAGTTATATAGTTATAAAGTAAGTTCCAATGACCATGTTTCTGGATTTAGCCTTTTTTTTTTTACTCTTTTGTTTGTTTTTTGGGGTAATACATTGGGGATTTTGTGTATTAAGTATGTCAACTTAGTTCCATTTTTAGCTTATCAGGTTTTTGAAGGGCTTGCATTCAATGCCATAGCTTTGTGCATCATCTGACTCGAAATGGATAATGTACCGAGTACCTACAAATGAATCTGTTTACATTTGCAGCTTTGAAAGGTTCAGGAGCACCCTTATTTTTTTACTTAAGCTCGTGGTGGGGGATGGGGTTAATAGCAATACTGGACATGAACTGTGTTTGATGCTAAAAGAAGTCGGGAAGTTTTCAGAGTAAACAGAGACTTTTGGCTGGGTTTTATTTAATAAAATTGAGAGAAGCTCTCGAGCTTCCCAGAAATTTATTTAGCATGAGATAGTGCATTTCGAGCTAAATAAGGTAAAAATATAACATACTTCCTCCTATTCAACATATAAAGTTTTTGAGTTTCCATTTACTATGGGGGGTACAAAAAATGTTTTCATTAGCTTTCTGGACTATGTTAATGCAAAATACTTCTCTCTTTTCTAATTTCTGCTGCCCGTTAACCTGGATTACACAGATGCATAGAGCAAGTAGAAGTAACACTTAATTGGGTTTTTTTTTTTTAAACCCTTCGTCATCGTGTTTGAAAGATGATATAGTAGAGGTTCTCCATTAAAGTGGAGTTTTCGGTGATTTTATTACAAAGCAAATATCTCCTGATTTCTCCAATTTTATCTTAAAGTGCCTAGAAACTCATATTCTTCGTTAAGATCTAGTTGCAACTTACTACCTTAGACCATTATATTTAAACCTTTAGCACAATATGACAGCACTGCTTGATTGGAAAGAAATTGACGGGATTCTACTCAGGCTGGTAGCACTGTTTATGACTCATTTCTTTCCCTTCTTTCAGAATCGAACCTGTTTAACCTATTAAAAACATGAACATGAATATGAATTGGGACGAGTGACTTGTGCAACCTGTGCAGCACATATCATTCAGCAGCTAACGAAATTTTCAAATATTATTTGTCCCTTGCCTTAACCCAAAAAAAAGAAAAGAAAATTTCCCTTGAGAGTATGATTACAGCAACCTCCAAGCCAACATGATTTTTTATTTTTATGTTTGTTAAATGACTACACCCGCCAGTACTTTGTGACTAGTATACCAAAATGACATGATTGCCAACCCTGAAGGTTTACTGAGCGACATGTTTGAATCAGTTTATGTAGTACATAAATGAATTTCATCTTATTTTTCATTTTTTCTCCCTAAAGAATTATGTCCCTTTATTCCCTGTTTTTGTTGGATGCTGAATGGATATTTTTTGTTTTAAATGACAGAATAGATTACTGTTTTAAATGACAGAATAGTACTGTGTGATTAGTATACCAAAATGACATGATTGCCAACCCTGAAGGTTTACTGAGCTACATGTTTGAATCAGTTTATGTGGTACATAAATGAATTTCATCTTATTTTTCATTTTTTCTCCCTAGAGAATAATGTCCCTTTATTCCCTGTTTTTGTTGGATGCTGAAGGGATATTCTTTGTTTTAAATGACAGAATAGATTACTGTTCTCATTGGGAAAGAAGGGGTTCACCAAAGTTTAACATATTTGCTTCAGTAGCAAGTGCAGGTTATTGTCTACCGTTTTCAATTTGTCACAAAATAAGTTCTGAACTCGCGAGGGTGTATCGTGCGACTAATAAATTATATTTTTCCTGACTGTTAACAAATCCTTTAGATATTGTACTGGATGAAGCTGTAGAAAAAGCTCAATTTCCAAAGGGTGACACCTGGTCTATTCATAAATTTGGCGGTACCTGTGTGGGAACTTCTGAAAGAATACAAAATGTTGCGGACATCATTGTTAAGGACGAATCGGAAAGAAAGTTAGTTGTTGTGTCTGCAATTTCAAAGGTGACAGACATGATGTATGATCTAATAATCAAGGCACAGTCTCGTGATGATTCTTATATAACCGCATTGGACGCTGTTCTGGAAAAGCACAAGTCAACAGCACTTGATCTACTTGAAGGGGATGGTCTTTCTAATTTCTTATCCCAGTTACATCAGGACATTAGTAACCTTAAAGCAATGCTCCGTGCTATCTACATTGGTATGTGTCTGCATGTATAATGTGATGCTAATGCATGGTAGAGTTGGAAAAAACAATAATAACTCACTGCAATATTTTAGACTTAGAGCATGTTTGGCTGTGTCTAAAAGTTACTTTTCTAAAATGTAAGTGAATTCTTACTTTTAAATGATACGGTGAATCATAGATTTGAATTTTGTCATCACATTACCTCTACCTGAAAGTTTTTCTAATATGTGAAAAATGGTGACAGAATAATTAAAAGCTAAGTTATATATATTTTCTCCCTCTAGTTTTATAAGAAACACACAGATGTATGTAATTCCTACGACATAGAATATGTTTATCTATGTATGCTAAAGCAAGAGAAAATAAATAACACATCGCTATGTTGATCGCTCATTAGCAGATCTTTATACGTATTTCTTCTGTCAATCTTGTCCAAGGACACCTAAACACTGCTAACATTCTCAATAGGCGACACTCTCTCTCTCTGCGTAATGATGGCCACATGGTTGTCTTGTTTTAAATATATTGTTTGTGTTCCTAATAAGAAGATCTTGGCTTAAAGTTATCTCGGTTTGATTGAGTTGCATATATTCTTAGATATACATGAATGCATATTATACATATATACTAAATGTTGTGGCATACATACCTATATACGTACATGTTATGTTTGAATGGAAAATGTTGGTTGAATGAAGTATAAATCATTTCTTTATTTACTTTCTCAGTTATTACAAATATATTTTCTTGATGCTGTTTTCATTTAAAGTTTGATGTATTGCAGCTGGTCATGCAACGGAATCTTTTTCAGATTTTGTTGTAGGACATGGCGAGTTATGGTCTGCTCAGCTGCTGTCAAGTGTTATCAGAAAGGTGCCTTTGTACTGTTGATGTTTTTCATCTTAGAGTATTACCATTTTAGCAAGTTCTGTGAATAAAAAATTTTCATCCACATCTTTGTTCAAACATGTCTTTCCTTATGTTGTAGAATGGATTGGGCTGTAATTGTATGGATACCAGAGAAGTCCTTGTTGTAAATCCTACAAGTTCTAATCAAGTCGATCCAGATTACCTGGAGTCTGGCAAAAGGCTTGAGAAATGGTATTCTGAGAACCCATCTAACATAATTGTTGCAACTGGGTTTATAGCCACCACACCTCAGAATATTCCTACAACTTTGAAGAGAGATGGAAGTGACTTCTCTGCTGCGATAATGGGTGCTTTGTTCGGAGCACGTCAAGTCACAATTTGGACTGATGTTGATGGTGTGTACAGTGCAGACCCTAGAAAAGGTTTGTTCTAACTTATTCACATAAGCATTCAATTTAAGGCATATAGACATGTTATTTTATCTTAAAGACTAATCTCCTATTACCTAGTAAGGACCTACTCCATCGCGTTGCTCTACACTCTCCTAGAAATAATATGCTAGAATTGGGCATATTATTTATGTCTCCTTTAAAATTATTGTGCTTTTAATTATTTTGTCAGTGAGCGAAGCTGTGATATTGAAGACATTGTCATATCAAGAGGCATGGGAAATGGTAGAATTCGTTCTTCTCTCAGACCTTCCAAAGTTCTAATACTTCAAGATTCTTGTAATTAACAAGTTTATTTATTAATGTGCAGTCATATTTTGGAGCAAATGTTTTACATCCCAGGACAATTATTCCAGTAATGAAATATGATATTCCAATTGTTATAAGAAATATTTTCAACCTCTCTGCACCTGGAACAATGATCTGCCAACCTGTTGGCTGTGAAAATGAAAATGGACAGAGATTGGAATCTCCTGTTAAAGGATTTGCAACAATTGACAATTTGGCCCTTGTAAATGTTGAAGGGTGGGTTTTAATTCACCGAATGGTGGCATCAGTCACAGTGTATTTAAGTGTTCGTTTTTCTTCTTTTCTATTTTGTGGTTGAGTTGTTCCTTGCATATGTTTTTCGCAGAACTGGAATGGCAGGTGTTCCTGGAACAGCTAGTGCCATTTTTAGTGCTGTGAAAGATGTTGGGGCTAATGTGATCATGATTTCTCAGGTACTTCTATTTTCTTCTACCTGTTCAATGATTAATGTAATATTCTAACTGAGAAATACTTGTGCAGGCTAGTAGTGAGCATTCTGTGTGTTTTGCTGTGCCTGAAACGGAAGTAAAAGCTGTTTCCATGGCTTTAGAGTCAAGATTTCGTCAGGCTTTGGATGCTGGGCGCCTTTCTCAGGTATTTCGTTCAGAACTAGGTGTCAATTCATATTGAGATGTTCAACATGTCTGGTATTTGTAGTGAAAGTCACATGAAGCTTATATTTGCAGCTATGCTAGCTATATTGCCAATTCCTCTGTAACACAAATTTCCTTATATTATGCATAACTTTAGTGAAAGTAGGTGTAGTGATGTGCCTCCAAATGCATTTCTTAAGATGTTTCTGTATGGGTGGTGAACTTAGAATGAGATGTTTACACATCTGAGCAACAGTACTTATCTACACTGGAATACTTGTTCAAGTTCAACCTTAAGAATACAACAAAATTAAATTTTAATATGCTTTCATGAAAGAAATAGAGTCAATGATAATATCAAATGAACAAGATGGTAACATTATATGATTTGTGGAAGTTCGACTTGTTGGCATCTTGTCTACTTTGGCAAATATTTTGCTTACTGACTCAGCAGTATCAGTAGTGATAAGGCTTTTAGCACTTGTATCATATTACTGATGCGTTCCACCTGTGACCCAATCAGTTGTAAATTAGGGGATCCAATGAATTTGGGTATTATTCATTTGTGATCAGGATACTGCATTCAGGTTCTGTATATTTAGTCAATGTTGCTATTGGCATGAATAGCTTAGCTTCTTCTGTTAATATCTGATGACATCGTGTTTTTGTGTCATCCACTCTATATATGTTCCGAAAAATGAGCCAATCCATTTTCCTGCCTTGTTTCAAATATTTTCTTAACTTTTGTACAATCTTTGCAGATTGCGGTTATTCCAAACTGTAGTATCTTGGCAACTGTTGGCCAGAAAATGGCGAGTACTCCTGGAGTTAGTGCGAGACTTTTCAATGCACTTGCAAAGGTTGGGAAACTAACAAGTTTTTGCAATTTTTTCTTATACTTTCCATTATCCATGTGCACATCTACTATCAGCCTTGTCATGCAATGCATGGTGCTTAAATGTCATTTAAGTCTATAAGTGCTCAACATATCCAACTGACATGGTGGAACTTCCCAATGGCAACCTTGTTCTTGGACATTTAATGAGATATTTCGCTGTTTGAGAAACTATTGAACTAATTTTATTTGTATGGTACAATGGTTTTTCGGGTAATCGTGTCATCTCTTTTCACATCAATGGACCATATAAAGATAACGTTTGACTAAGCTTAAAACGTTTACTTATAAGTAAATAAGTAATTTTTAAATAAATAATTTTTTTTGCTGATCGATATGGGAAAAAGTTAAGTTTCTTATTTTGACAATGAGAAATAATATCAAAGAAAAAATAAATTTCTTGCTTAAAAAGTAAGAAGAAAGTAATTTACTCAAACATGTTTTGAAACAAAAAGTTACTTAGAGTAACTTTTACTTGTTTTTAAGCTTAGGTATACATGCTCAAAGACTGTTCCATTTTGCCTGCTGCAATGTTGCTATAAGAATGAGTATTGTAAATCACATAAATACTTTCATGACTCATTACTTTTACAGGCTAATATTAATATACGTGCTATAGCTCAAGGTTGTTCCGAGTACAATATTACTGTAGTTGTCAAGCGAGAGGATTGCATAAGGGCTCTACGTGCTGTTCACTCAAGATTTTATCTGTCAAGGACCACAATAGCAATGGGTATTATTGGACCTGGGTTGATTGGTGGAACATTGCTTGATCAACTAAGAGACCAGGTATATTTTAAATTTACTCTGATTATTCTCAGTCATTTATGTATTTGGCATGCATATTTGTAATACTTTCATATCCTACTTTCTTCTATATACGAGACTCTTTTGAATAAAGAAGTAGCTATTCCTTTATATATACTGTAAAGATTGAGAAAAAATACTGCACATTTTCATTTATCAAATGGTTAGATAATTCAGGTATTTATAGGAAATCCCCCTATCTATTTTCTAGCTAACAAACCATATTCTCCTTGAAGATATTTGGAGAAAAAAATCATGTAATCTAGTCAGTAACTAAAGACTCAGAATACAAAAAATATAAAATACAAATAAAGATACTTTTATCTACATCTGAAACTAATTAGATTGGATCAGATTTTATTTCAATTTCAATTTTAAAAACCTTCTGACTTTTCCACACTCTCCCTCAAGCTGGTGAGATAATATCAAGCATGCTCAGCTTGCTCCTAAGTATTTCGAAATTCTGTGTCTGCAGTTCCTTTGTCAAAATGTCAGCAATCTGTTATGTCATAGAGATTATTCCCTCTTCAATCTTTTCTTTGATGAAATGTTAGTCATCTACCACGTGTTTAGTTCTATCATGATGAACTGGGTTACGTGCAATAGCATATATAGCAGTTTTGTTGTTACTAGAGGCCTTACTCGTACATTTTAAGCGTAAAAAACCTCTTATATTGTAAAAGTCTAAAATACCATTCTATTTCATGGAGTTTAACTGTTTGTTTAATAGACTTCAAATAGAGCAGGGTCTGTTAACGAAGTCTGTGAAACAGGCTGCAATCTGAAGTCAAAGTCTGTTAACAGACTTCAAACAGACAACAGTATCTTAACGAAGTTTGTTTAAGAGACTCTGGTATATTAACAGCGGATTGTTCAGAACAATCAAAATGAAGGTGAAACAATACAAAATAAAATATGAATCTGTGAAAGGAAGACTTCTAACCTCAAAAAATGCAATTTTTAAAAACTTTCTTCATTGTGAGGAGATGATCAATGATTTTGTAGAGTTTTTGGATGACTTTCAAATGATGAAGAGAGAAGAGGGAAGTTCTGTGTAGAGTTTAATTTTGAATTTCAAATAAGTGGAGATGACAATGTTAATTGTTATGTGGAGTTCTTATTTCAAAATTCAAATTCCCACCCAAAATTTTAAAGATGAAGATAGGATTTTTCATCTTTGTTGTCTACAATTTAAGGGTATTTTAGACAAATTTTGGTCAAAGGCCTTCTGCACAAATTGGTCAGGTCACCCCTTCATTTATCCATCTATAAATGTTATGAATCATTTCGTACCAGTTAAATTAGTGACTCTTGATGGTTCCCATACGTCACTGTGAATAATTAAGAAGGGTTTTGACGATTTATATGGTTGAGAACTGAGTAGGATATGAGGTATGACGATGTTTAGCTAATTGACAAACTTCACATTGGAACAAAGCTGGATTTTTATTTTTGAAAAATAATGTAAACAAATTCTTCAAGGGAAATTGGGGTGGCATAACCTAAGATGCCATAACATTATTTCATCATCACTAGACCTAGAAACAGAAACAGATTCTCTGTTTGTTATTAGAGCTTGTTATTTCTCAGCAACTTCATCTTCAAAGTAATAGATCTCTGCTTTTTCTATAGCACTGCCAATCGTCTTCTCCAAAGACAGTTCCTGAAATAAACAGTAAGAAGGGAAGAATTTAGCACTACAATCAAGTTCCTTGGTAATCTTATTAATGGACAACATATTGTAAGAGAGAATTGGGCATATAAATATGTAAGGGTAATAGTGTTTGAGACAACAATTGGCACTTTTCCAGCCACCAATGAAAGAGAACCATCAGTGATCTTAATAGACATTTCTAGAATTTGGAGAATAATTAGAAAACAATTTAAAGCATCCAGTCATGTATGTGTGCTGTAGCCCTCGAGTCAATGATCCAAAGCCCCTGTATACTATTGGAAGCCTTCAAGTAGTGAGAAATGTACCGTTTGGTGCTAAAGAACAAGAAAGACTACCATTAAGGTTTGAGTTTGGTTGATTGAGGTGTTTATACAAATGATCCAACCTTTCTTTGCTGAAAGGTGGCGCTCTAGTATCTCCATTCTGATTTTGTTCTTCAACAGCAGCTTGAAAGCCCTTTGGCTCACTTTCGGACTTTGGTTTCAAGTTTGAAGGCTTCCTGTGTAAATTCCAACATGTTTCCTTAGTGCGATACTGCTTGTGACAATAAGGCACTACACTTGATAGTTGGTCAGTACCCCATGCGACTTCAGAATTCTTTACTATTAGAGCAAAATTCTCTATTGGAAGTCGTGTTCTGGCTGTTTTATTCATCCATCATCACCTTCTTGCGGCTCTCCAAGAATACTTCTCAAATGGGCGGCAATGGTTTTCGCCCAACAATTTGTCCACGGACTTTATCCAAATTTTTGTTGAGACTCGCCAAGAACTCATAAGCTCTGTCTTTCTCCACCATCTTCTCATGCTGCATAACATCATCTGGGCACTTCCATTCCAACACTTCAAAACAAATCCAACTCTTACCAATATTTGGTTAAGAGATTGAAATATTAAGTGACATCCATACTTCCTTGGCGAAGACACGTAGTTTGGTCTTGATCTCAAACACTACATTCGAGTAAGTCTCCTTCATTGCCTCCCAAAGTTCCTTAGCAGTAGGATAAAACAGAAAGGCTTGTCCAAAATCGGGCAACATTGAGTTAATCAACCAAGCCATCATGAGAGAGTTCTTGGTTTCTCAAGTATGGTAGGTTGCTGTCTTCAGAGCTTTAATAGAGCCTTTCACATAGCCTATCTTTCCTCTCTTTGTAGTCAGGATTATGACTGAATTTCCTACCATTCCACTTATGAATGGTGATATGAGCATCAGAACTCCCTGTTGAAGTTGAAGCCACAGTGGGTGGCGACAAAGAAACTGAGGTAACGGTTTCTGTCATGGCCGACTAAATAGTGAGGTACAAACCACGTAAACAACTGTAAAATTGAAAGAAAAAATACTGCACATTCTCATTTATCAACTGGTTAGATAGTATAGGTATTTATAGGAGATTACACTATCTTTTTTTCTAGCTAACAAACTAGATTCTCTTTCAAGATATCCGGAGATAAACCTATTTAATCTAGTCAGTAATTAACAACTCAAAATACAAAAGAAAAATACAAATAAAATACAAATAAATCTACATATGAAACTAACTAGATGAGATCAGATTTTATTTCAAATTCAAATTTAAAAAACCTTCTGACTTTTCCACATATACATTACTAAATAAATTCATTTGGGGAAATTTACGTGTGCATTGAATGAGAAAAATCACTTTTTAAATGTGTTTTAGAGATGTGTTTTCTTGGTGCTTGTAAATGAAGTTTTACTTATCCAATGAAACAAATATTTTATATACAATTAAACATATATGATTCATAAAAATCTACCATTCACTCAAAAAATCATTGTTATTTAATTTTTTGTGACTCAGATCAGCTACTAAATTATTAGGGAAAGTAAACTGGTTGACCTTAGAATAATATTGTTCATGTTCTGTGTATCAAATCAATGCAATTTTCTTTTATAATTTTCCATGATGAAATTTGCGTTAAGTTTTTGTTTGAGTAATTAGACTGGTTGACAACAAGACAATGTTGAGACTTTTTTCCAAACAAGTGGTAGCACCCATCCAAATAACTGCGCAAAATTTTAAAAGCCAATGCACATCTCCACTATCTATGTTGCTGAGACGCTTCTAAATGAATGGAGTACGTGTGTTGGACACCTGATGGACAAGGAGATGGGACATTTGTCTTATATTTTGAATTGATAATAAATTCAGGAAGTACATCAGAGATGTTTAATTTTTTCTATGAATATCTCAAATAAATTTGGATATAAGTTTTGAACATTTTTTTGGTTATAGAGGACATCATCATACCATAAAAATAAAGAGAAAAAAATAATACTCACTGATATTTTTTAATATGGTCCTTTTAATTATTGGTATTTTGCAATATATACATACCCAAAATCATTGATATTTTGCAATATATACAAATCCAAAATTGGAGATAAACCTATGTGTGTGCATTTGGTAACAAGCTTGTCAGTGTTAGCATTTCCTATTGTTACTGATATTTCTTAAGAAGTATTTTTGGTAGACTACAAATTTAAATTAATTAAAAATGTGGATGGAGTATAGACAACTATATGATGTCTATCTTGAGATGCCTGCCATTAGGGTTAGAAAATGTGCATTTTTCTCTCCTCTTTGGACATGAAGCTTGTTTTCTTTGGAAAGGTCGAAAATTAAGCAATTCATGCTCTTTTGACATACCATGCTTGTACTCATGGGTGGAGCCACGTGGAGTCGAGCTCCGGTGGCCGTCTGTACTGAACTTTGAGAAATTTGTGGATACTTTCAGCTGTTAATCTTTAGAAAATACTGTGTAATTGAATGACCAAAGAGAGATGAATATACTGTGTAGTCTGTTGTGCATGTATATATATATATATATATATATATATATATATATATATATAACTTATTGGAGAGTGAAGGTGAGAGAGAGAATGGATATTTTATATTCAAAATTTCACCTCTAGTCCTGAACTTTGGGAAATTAAAAAACAAAGTAATTGCATTACTAAATCCCCAAGTAAAGATTTATTAATTCCCCTTAATATGGTAATTGTATAATTTGGGAAGGGGAACAAAATTGAAGAATACAGAGTATTTTTAGAGCTTTTGCTCACGATTTTTTATATTTGTCATGGATTTGACTTTATTTTAAGCTTTTTCTTGTGTTAGTGGTGGATGCGAATTAAGTGTGCGGCTAGGACTTCTACCTTTAACATGTTGAAGTTATGTCAATATTTTATTTTTGTGCTTAAATCCCGCCCGCACTGGACTAGAATCCTAGCTCCGCCCTTGCTTTGTACTCATATGCTGATCATAGTGAATATGTCTGTGATTCATGGACCTGTCAAGCACCAGGTGCACAGATTTTACTCTTAACTTTTTCTCTAGTTAACAGATTTCAGCTTCTGTTCATTCAGGAGTCGTAAATATGACAGTAGGAGAAGGTGCATTCTTCTGTTATCTACTTTGCATGAGCGATGACTTGGTCATATGGCATGAATCTGCCTTCAGCCAATTGTTATGAGGGCCTTGAATGGCCTGTAATTTCTCAGATACACAACTTTATACTGAGGAGCCTATATCATCTTTATGTAGTTATCGCAACACCAATTTTGCCCTCTCTTACTCGTTCTGGTTGATTACATTCTGTAATTGGTGGGAACAAGTTTAATGGATAAGTTAGGGATTCCATAATTGACGGCGTGGCTTGTTATTCATTTATTTTGTTGCATACTAGGTTTCTTTACGAGTTTTTTCTTTCAAATTCATTAAGGTAAAATCTCCATGTACACACTCTCTCTACATCTTATGCTTAAAAATGTCTGCTCAATTCTCTGTGCAGGCAGCAGTCCTCAAGGAAAAGTTCAACATTGATCTGCGCGTGATGGGTATCACTGGATCGCAGACAATGCTCTTGAGCGATGTGTAAGTTTTAAGTTACGAGGAAGACCTTTTTGTTCAACTATTCTGCAGTATAACTGGCATCTCAAGCAAACATAGCTCCCCGTTGCTCTATACTTTAAATGAAAACCATTTCTCTTGGAAGAAAGCAGTGAATACTATAAGTAGCACAGTCCAAGATAGTTGGTGCCCAATAAAATAATGTGTTTATCATCTTATTTTACCTATTGGCATTTTCACTTATATATAAAATTATACAGATGACTGATTAAAGAAAAAATTAAACCTTCATCCATTGTATAAAAGTTTGAGTCCCAACCAAAATTGAGTTGTCTACTGATAAATATCATTTAGGATGGATTTGTCTCTTGAAATGGTCACAAATTCTGCAAGAGGATAATTTTGATTAATCATCTCATTTAAAAGCTTAATATGTTAAAGGGGAGAGAAATTATTTATTTATGCATTCTATCTTTTCTTAAATGGCCAAATATGTAAAGATAACATAACATGTGGTGGTAAGACTTGGTCCAAAGACCTTTGATTTTGACACTGTATTGAATTGTCACCTCACCTAAATGCTTGCATAATTAGAGAGTATATCTGTATTATTGATGTCTCCAATCAATAAGATTCTTTGACGATAACATTTTGTTCGTATAACAGTCCGCAAAATAGAAACTTGCACTGTCATTTGTGATACCAGTGGCATGTTTTGAGTCCCGATATGTTTATTTTTTCTACTAGTAACACTTAACAATCAAAATTTAAGCAAAGAGCCTCTTACTCAACATATTGCTCCTTTTAGCTTCCCCAAATACACTTATCAGTCACATTTGATCGAAAACATGGTTATCACTGATTCTAGGGGTATCGACTTATCGAAATGGAGAGATCTTCAAAGGGAGAAAGGAGAGAAGGCTGACATGCAGAAGTTTGTTCAACGTGTGCATGGAAATCATTTCATTCCAAATACTGTTATAGTAGACTGTACTGCAGATTCTTATGTTGCGAGCCATTACCATGATTGGTTGCGTCGAGGCATACATGTAATCACTCCAAACAAAAAGGCCAATTCAGGACCACTTGAGCAAGTAAGATTATATTTACACAATCTGGTGCAATATGGTAAAATATTGCACTTTGGTAAACCGAGTTTTTACATGTTAATCATGTGCCCTATACTATTTATGATGCATTGCCTGTGTGTGTGAGTGTGCACCTGTGCACATGTGTATAGGTGTTGCCCTAGCTTATGGCATGTTTGTTAGAGATGATTAGATGATTTTGAACAATATTAACGAAGAAGAATAAGCTAAAATCTTGTTTAGCTAGAACTCGGTTGAATAAGAATCATTGTTTCCCTTTGCTATCAATTTCTTATTCATTCATGGCGCTCGGCCGGTGCTCCTTTCTCATCTCTAACCAGAACAACTCTGAACATCAGGGCTTTCCAGTCGTGCCTAGTATTGTGTACCAAATATGCACTTAGTGGCTTTCTCGTCGACATTCAGTAGTGCAGCTTTGTTTTGGGAAGAATAATTTTTATAGTTGATGAGAATCTCTTTAATAAATTTAACAGCATTTCTATTTTTCTCTTCCTTTTTGTGTATTGAATCAAGTATTTGAAGTTGAGAGCTCTTCAGCGACAATCCTATACGCATTACTTTTATGAAGCGACTGTTGGAGCCGGTTTGCCTATCATTAGCACTTTACAAGGTCTCCTTGAAACTGGGGATAAAATATTGCGAATTGAAGGCATATTCAGGTTAGTAATGCTGATATATTATCCATGTTTATGAGGCATTTCAAAGCTGGTCACACATCAAAATGCTTTAGCATACGATAAGTTTCTATTCATTCTCTTCACTCATTCCCTGCTTGTGCAGTGGAACCCTAAGTTATATATTCAACAACTTTGTGGGCACACGAGCTTTCAGTGATGTGGTGACGGAGGCAAAAGAGGCAGGTTACACTGAACCGGATCCAAGAGATGATTTATCTGGAACAGATGTGGCCAGAAAGGTATTACCTGTTGATTCTGTGTCATGCGATGTCAATATACCTCTTATCTCCTGCTTTGTGTTGTCAACTACTTAAAGCCATTAAATGATTCAAACATTTCTTTGGTATTCTTTCAAGTGCAACCCAGATTTATGCTTTGAGATTTCTCTGAAATATGGGACGTGTTAGAACTCTCTATGCCATTGTACTAGAACTGAATAGTACTAAGACAGAAAAAGAAACAAAAGTCTTGTTAATTATACCATCCTGACCTGTCCAATACTCTATATCAAACATGCAAATACAGTATGGTGAAACTGCGGTATGTGACTTATTGTTTTCAGATTCTATGGACATCCATTTTTAGATTGTTTCTTTGTTTTCGTCCTTTAATAAACCTAATTGCCACATTGTGGTTGCAAATTTTTACTTCCTATGCTTTTTGCCCTGATTTTGCCAAACAAATGCCAGCCACCACACTCCAATACTAGATGTTATGGTAAAAATGAAGGGAATCTGGATATATAGGATAAATCAAGGCTGGCTGTAGAAACATATATAATAGTATAAATTTAACTGGATTAAGTTTCTTCGAATTGCTATTTAAACTAAATATAAATACAATGGATAAATATATCCTCATCGAGTAGCTTGAGTGGTGCAGGTGATAATTCTAGCTCGAGAATCTGGATTGAAGCTAGAACTATCAGACATTCCAGTTCAAAGCCTTGTGCCAGAACCATTAAAGGCAAGAACATGTTTGTTTATTTAAACATGGCTGATTAATGGAAGCACCATTTTATCTCCAATATGAATGTGACGGTTTTTTTCAGGTTAGCGCCTCAGCTGAGGAGTTTCTGCAGAAGCTGCCCCAGTTTGATCAAGACTTGGCAAAACAAAGGCAAGAGGCTGAAGCTGCTGGAAATGTGAGTATCTCATCCTTGTTGCCCAAACGGAACTTTCAAAAACCTAAACTCATTTGACTCCTAAAATGATACCTATTCTTCCCAGCTAAAATAAGTTCCAAGTTTCTTTTTCTTTTTACAATATGACATGGAGAAAATTGCACTATTGGTCCCCAATCTATTCCCCAAGTAGCAAGTTGGTCCCCAGCCTTTCTAGAGTTACACAATCAGTCCTCAACAATAGGAACGTCTAACTTGACTCTTTTTAAGAATAATGTTGTTCATTACTAGTCTAGGCGGCAATGGGCCCCCTGATTCATTGTCTAATGCATTAAAATGTATCACAACTCCATTGGACAATGAATCAGGGTCCCACTACCGGCTAGATGGTGATGAATAGCATTACTCTCTTTTTAAAAGTTGAGGACCAACTTGCTTCTTGGGCAATATGTTGAGGACCACACTGCCATACAAAATAAGAGCAGCAGGTTAGAGAGGGACAGAGAAGAATGCTGTAGTGGAAGCTTTGTTTCCTTGGTTTATGTCAATTTCAGCTTCTTACGAACTCGAAATATTTGAAGGTGTTGAGATATGTTGGAGTAGTGGATGTTGTCAAGCAGAAAGGAATTGTGGAACTGCGAAGATATAAGAAAGATCACCCATTTGCACAACTTTCAGGATCCGATAACATAATAGCATTCACAACTCAAAGGTACGAGAAGCAACCTCTAATCGTCCGTGGCCCAGGTGCTGGGGCTGAAGTGACAGCCGGTGGAGTATTTAGCGACATATTGCGCCTTGCATCATATCTTGGTGCACCATCATAAGATCATTCACACTTAATCTTGAACAAGGAAAACCATAGGCTGTATTATGATGATAAGAGTTGCCTTGCATCATGATTTCCATGGGTTTTCTCAGCCGTAGTTTAATTATTAGCAATTTTGAAACCAGAGAGCATATATGTTGTTTGCATTCTTCCTATTGATTATAGGTTTTGTAGCTTTTGTATTGTGTACTAGTTCCGCTGAATATGTATAAAATGAAGCTCAAGGCATTTAATTAGATCGGATGTACTTATTCAGTCTAATAGAATAACTTTGCAGACTAATACCAATCCAATTTACATGTTTCATGGCTTGGATTTGAGCTGCCGACCATTTTCTATTAGTAAATGCGTCCTTCCTTATAGGAGGGTCATGCAGATCTAATCTAGTCTTGCACTTGTAACCTAGCTAATCTTCACCATATCATATGTATATTACATACTTCAGGTTCTGGCATGGAAGTCGGAGAAATAATAAGACAAAATCTGCCAGTTAGCTGATTTGCAAAAGTTGATTACAGTTGAACTTTGAACAGTTAATTACTAGAATTGCTGCACAGAGTCTAGCGATCAATATTGCATTCTAGCACATTAATGCAGGATGGAATTACTTTTATGGTACAAGAGCCAGCTCCATTTACGTTCCATACCTCAAGCTAGTGGTGTCAAAATGGCACTATGGCCTGCAGGCCGACCAGGCAAAAAATGAATATAAAATTTAATAAACAAATTGGCGCAAATGGTTCTTAATCTGTCTTTAGTGTAGAAATCGTTCATGTTTGTTTATTAGCACAAAAATTCTTAGTTTATGTATTTTGGTGTTAATTGGTCTTTACTTGATGTAAAAGACAAATATACTTTTAGTTTAACTAGAGAAAATTGCAATTGAATTCTTAATCTTTGCAAAAAGTGCAAATTAGACTAATATTTTTATTTTTATAAAAAAAATTGAAAGAAACTAACGAGTATTTTTTTTGAATTAACACTTTATTAATCAAATTGATAATATACTAAATTATTTTGAATATTTAAAGAATTGTTATAAAATAAATAAAATTTAAGCTCATAATTTTTAACAAATATGTTAAATAAAATTATTTTATTATTATTAAGTATTATATTATTTAAAATTTAAACTTTTATTTTATCGGTTATAACATTAAAAAAAATCACTTTATCACAAACTTGATACTCAAATATTTTTATTTAATTAAGCTATTCATTTATTTACTACAAATATTAAAATTCTAATTGTATTCTTTATATTTTAATATATCATTTTATTATCGTTCAAAAATAAAGAACACATAATGTGTAAATTAATTTTTATTAGTATTTTTATGTTAAAAAAAATATAATAAGATAAGTTTAATATTATAAAATTATATACGCCATTTTTTTTATTTATTTAACTTAATTTTTATTCAAAATTTGCACATTACATAAGAATTAAATATACTTAAAACACAATAATTTTACATTTTTCTCTTATGAAAAAATTAATTTACACGACTATAGTGATATATTTAATATGCCAAATTAAATATTATTTAATAAATATACAGAAATTTGCTACTTTAGCAAAGATTATGAATCAAATTGCATTTTTCACTAATTAAAATTAAGGGCATGTTTGTCTTTTTTATAAAAAAGGACCAACTGTGTATTAAAACACGTAAGTTAGAAACTTCTGTGTAAAAAAAAATTGTTAGAGATCATTTTCGTACTGAGGACAAAAAGTAGGGACCATTTGCACCAATTTTTCAAATACGGCAATAAATTTGACTTGTAGGCCCATTTTGGCCGGACCTACCTAGGAACTGGCCTATGCCATCCTGCAAGTTCAAGCCCGCAAGTAGATCATCATATGCTCCTTGGCTCTTTGCAACTTGCCTAACTCAATTGACACCAATACTCACTGCTCAAGAATGGAAGACAGAATGAAATTACATTAGTTTCTAGAAGATAGAAGGCTTAAGAGTCCTCCAAGCTATACTAGTATACCACTTTTCTTTGCGGTAGAATCCGATCGTAGTGAATTTTAATAGATTGAAGATTTGAGAAGAATGTGAGAGAGAGGGAGAGTTTTGTTTGAGAGGAGTTTGATTTTGATAAATATGAAGAAGAATATGGAGAAATTGAGAAATTGAGAGAGAGATATGGATTTTGATTTGAAAGAATGAAAACGTAGTGACAAATAAAAAAGTACTATTTTTTGTGCTTGTAGTAGAGTAAACCTCTCTATGATCGGTAACTAGTATACTGCTTTATTTGCGGTGGAATCCGACTGTAGATGATTTTAATGGATTAAGGAGTTGAGAAGAATGAGAGAGAAATAATTTTGTTTGAGGGGAGTTTGATTTTGATGAATATGGAAAAGAACATAGAGAAATTGAAGAATTGGAAGAGAGAGATGTGTTTTGGTTTGAGAGGATGAAGACGAAGTGATGAACAAAGAAGTATTTTTTTTGTGCTTGTAACGGAGTAAACCTCCGACACTCAATCCGCGAAAAAATTAAAAGAAAATACCTAATGTGCGTGGAAATAATACGAAATATTGTTATAAAGTTGAAGCACAATAAGGCGAAAATTCGATTTTAAAATTCAATTTGGTTAGACTGTCAATAGTGACTTGAAAGATGTAAGATCTAAAATGTACATGTTGACAAGATCAAATTTAGACTAGCGTCAAATTCTTTCTGAGGTTAAAGTCTTAAAGTTACTTGAGTTTGGGACCAAGATTATACTTTGGATCTCTGAAAAACCTTGTGATTGTTTCAGCTTTCTCTGGTGAAAGGTCAGTGTTCTCCAAAATGTACTCTTTTGATGCTTTGGCTATTGCTGCAATTGAACCAATGGCTTGATTCAGCTGAAACACAAAAGCCCCAACAGTTGAATTACCCTTCCATAATATAAGAAAGAATCCAGATACATGATGAACAGAGAAATATAAACCTTGGTGGCATTTTTAGTCCTACTAAACGGGATACAGTATTAAGGAAGAAAACTCACAATTGTGCTATTATGATCAATTCCTACGCTACCTTTTATTAGGTGTTCAGATAGTATGAACGATTAAATGTTTGTTCCATCTGAACAAGGGAATACTACCATACAAACTGAAGATCCGTATCCATGTTGTTTATTGAATTTCTTTTTGTCAACAAATACAATAATAGGAGTATAAATTTCTAAAAAGGTCTCAGACCTTGATATCAAATGAAGGACAGATTGAATTCAAAGTGATTTTTACCTTAAAAAAGTCAACGATGGAATAATAACATTAACAGAATAACTTCTCGTCCTACTAAAGAAGTCACAGCCTCATCATGCAACATGAAAAGGAGTTGTGACATTTTATACTTCCGTTACTTCTGAAATCCAAAATCTTCAAGCGGGATTGTTCAGTAAATTTTCATTTTTTATTTATTTATTTTTGTTGAACTCGGGTTGGAGGGAGTAGGAAAACAGAGATTGTGAGAAAGTAAAAATGTAATTTGGGAAAGAATCTTTTTACCGCATTCGCATCATGGCTATCGATCCCAGGAATTGATGTGAGAACTTTGAGATAAACGTCCATCCCTTGCACTGATTTTTCCCTCTTGAAGCATGACAAATAGTGCTATTAGGTGCCCACTACAACAAAAACGAAATGAATTACAAGAGTTAGAAAAGGTTTGAACAACAAACCTCAGATCTCAATTTTGCTATAGCATCCTGCCGCTTACACACTGCAATAGGTACAAATTAATCAGTTCCCAACTATGCATTGCAATAGATATTCGTGATAAAAAAAAAAAAAAAAGTAAGTACTTAATGATTCTTCACAATCAAATTAGAGAATTGGCGTCTTACTCCCACGAGCATGTGCTATCTTTACAATCTTCTCGAAGCCCATCTCCAAGTCTTGTACCGGCACAAATGTTGGCCTACCAAGCTTCATGTCATATCTTAAACAACCAGTAATCAATCAATTTCTCAATTCATATAGAATTATATAACATAGAATGATAATCAACAGAGTAGGAGAAACTAATCTCACTTGAAATAAGAGCGTATGAAAGATTCATTCTGCTCCTTGGTTGGGAGGGTAACAACCACATAGAAATGTGCAAACTGTCCATTCAGTTTCTGAACTCTATACTAGTAGATAGTGAAATCTAAGAAGAGCATACTGCAATAAAATTAAATAAGAGCACATTAAACCTTGAGTAGGAAAACAGAGCTGTTACCTGCTGAAGATGGATGAAGTGTCATTGCAATCCCAATTAGTCACAAACAAGAAAGCTACCGACAAACCACCACAGTTAAAGATGAAATCCTGCAAATCAAGTATTTGAAAGGATAAGCGGCGATTTTCCCTGGACTATATCACGAGTTAGAGCCTAGGGAGGAGAGTTACAGGAGCAATTGGCACAAAGTTTAAACGAAAAGAATTTGCATTGAGGAAGGAGGAGATGAAGTTGATGAAAGATGGATGTTGTTCATCTTTCCAGGTGATACTCATAAGACAAACCCCACAGCAATCTGCAGCAGATTCAAATGAGAACCTAGTTAATATTACAAGATTATACATTTGCATTTGCAAACACGATCTTTGTCAGCCAAAAAATTATAGCTGTTTTCTTGTAGCTATATATTCAAACATAAACAAAGATTCAAATGAAATCAATTTCAACAACCTAAGTAAACTAATTGAAACAGTGATCCAAGGAAGACAATAGGATTCAGTAAAATTTGATTCGGTAAGACAATCTATACCACATGTAATAGAAAAATAAACAAGCTGCCTCAGTTCCAGGAAGAAAAAACTGCAAGTCTTAAAATAGTCCATTTATATAGAACAACAATCTGTGTGGGTGTCATCTACTCCCCCAAATTTGAATCATCGAGCACAAAGCAGAAAACAGAAAAATTAATAAACATTTATATTAGGATGTAAAAATATCGCCGCAAATTTGCATACTAAGCGAGATAACAACAGTAGGCATAAGGTTCATCACAAATCCTAACAAACAATAATAACTTGCACTCTTCAACTAAATTTCTGATAAGATAGCTGAAAGCATATGCTGTACATTATTTAGTCATGCTTCATATTCCACATCGCGCGTACTACTTGCAATTTGCTAGTTCTAATCCAACATAATTCAGTTTTCTTGTAACTCGATTTGCACCCACACTCAAATCTCAGGAATAAAATCAATTTGATTTCCTACTGTTATTTCTAAATGAGTTGGATACAATAACAGTAAGATAAATTCATCAAATTAACATATTCGAAACACTTTGTATAACAGAATTCGTATATTAAACAAAATTGCTTAATGTGTATCAATAATTTGAAAAACAAAAGTTTTTTTTGACAGTATTGAAGAATATTAAAACCGAAAAATGAATTAAATCAACTTAAAATAAGTACCTGGATTTGATAAATTTGAAGCATTGAAAAAAGGCGTTGATTCTCTGTAATCGCGCATTGAATTCATCTTCACGCCTCTTTTTGTGTGTGCCTGTGAATTTGTTTAGGCGCGAGCATCTCTTCATATTTGTACTTTTGCCCACTTGGAAAGGATATATTATGGTTTTCACCATTATTCTTTAGGGTTATTACAATTTAATCCTCTCACATTCTTCTTCAAGTGTACTTTAATTGAGAAAAAATTGCGGCATTAGTCTCCACATTTGAAGGGTAAAAATGGTCATTACACAGTTTCAATTGCATTCCCAGTCCTTTTATATTCAATATAATTTGGTAATCCATTTGATGTTTGGGCCCAAAGGCTTTTAGGCCAAATTCAATTTTTATTTTTATTTTTTGGATAAATTCAAGGACTGTCACTGTTTTGGCACTTATGAACTCTAAAATCATATGATCAAAATTTAATTCAATTAAAATCACATTTAGAGCTAAAAGACCAATATACTCTTAATTGTAAAAAAAAAAAAAAAAACTAATTGAGATACTGTTTTGTCGTTATACTATTTTATTGTGATATTATTTTGTCCATGATACTGTTTTATATAGATAATGTGCCATAGTACACTTACACCATACTTTTATCTTTGAAGTTGATTTGTTATGCTAATGTTTAAATCTATGATTACAAAATGCTTGATACTCTTTCGATTTATGATAGTGTTTTTATTTGTTGAATTTTTTCCTTGTTTCTAATAATACTGAAATATTAAGAAAAAGTTTTAACATATGATACTGTTTTAATCTCTTAGTTTTATATTTGACACTGTTTAATTATAACAAGGTTGTCTAAGAGTATAATGTAAAATGTTTGATACTCTTTCGATCTATGATACTGTTTCTATTTGTCGAATTTTTTCCTTGTTTCTAATGATAGTGAAATATTATAACAAAGTTTTAACCTATGATACTGTTTCAATCTCTTAGTTTTATATTTGATATTGTTTAATTATGACAAGATTTCAATCTCTTAGTTTTGTTTATAATACTGTTTTATCTTTGATACTATTTGAATCTATGTGGAATGGGTTTTATTTATGATACCATATTTTTATTTTCGATACTGTTTAATTATGACAATGTTTCAACCTATGATCCTGTTTCAATCTCTTAGTTTTTTTTATGATACTGTTTTATTTAGGTAATGTGCATTAGTATACTTTGATATTGTTTAATCCATGATACTGTTTTATTTTTGATACTATTTAATCCATGATACTGTTTTTATTTAGATAATGTACATTGGTGAACTTATACCATACTTTTATCTTTGATACTGTTTTATTAAATTAATATTTCAACATATGATACTTTTTTATTAAGATATTTTCATGTATGATACTAATATATTAAAATTTATCTGTGATATCATTTTAGAGGATGTATGATACTATTTTGACAAAAATAATTAAAGATTGCCATTTTAAATTAAAGAGACGACTTCAAATGGGTAATATCCATCGGACGCAGTGGCAAAGTGATTGGACTTAATTGTCTCGTCGAGACCATTCCGAAAACATATTATAATAAAAATTTTGAACACGTATGCGAATTCTATGCACATTTCTGTTGTGATACTGTTTTATATAATATAGTATCAAACAACACACATGACTAATTAACAACACAAAGAAATAATCTAATGGCCAACTTAATACAATATCAAACTACTATTCTATAATACAGTATCAAACTTTTCTATAATATAATATCAAACTGTAAATCATGGCCACAACTAATATAGTGATATTATATTCTATGATACTGTTTTATTATGATACTGTTTACTATAATACAGTATAATTCCTATAGAAATTTATCAAACAAATCATCCATATAGACACTCCAGCACTGAGACAACTCCAGTTCAACATTTGATCTACAGATTATTGCACTTAACCAGAAATCGACTAAGTTCTAGCCTGTTACTAGATTTTGCATGATGTCCTAGAGGTCAGACAATAGCAAAACCAGAATTCAATTCTCCTTTCGCAACTTTCTCAGCAACCTACGTTACCAGGTATCCACAGTTAAATTATTAAAAACTAAAGCAATTGCAGCACATTGGTACATAGAAGTTGATAGCACCTTAGTACATAGAAGTTGACAATGGGAACACATTAACACATAACAAGAATCAAGCTACTAACTAGTCAGCTAAATACAAATACAAGAAGGTATTCAAAAAATTTCATGTCTCTAACGATTTCTGTAGCCTCCAAGTTCAGCCCATCATCAAGAAATAAAGTTTTGGTGCCGAGCCAAATTTGATATGATGGATTCAGATAATTCAGATCTGAATAAGTTCTCGGAATGTTCTATTGACTCGGCGACGGTGGCGGTGGCGGTGGCGGTGGCGGTGGCGGTGGCGGTGGCGGGAGTAGTGGTGGCTGCGGTAGTGTGTGGGAAATATAGATCACATGGATAATTTTGGGATGAATATGAAAATTTGATGAAGAGTATGACATATTGACAATTTTGAAATTTGTTTTGACCTAATTTGAAACAAGTCACTTGCAGATGACTTTTAGACAATTTTCCTTTTTTTTCTTTGGTTGCCTGCATTGTTGGACTGGCCTGTTGAAAGCACGCTTTTAGTTAACCATTAAAAGTACATTTTTGGTTAAGCGGAAGGAGTTGTTTTAGCCATTATATTACTACACTTGATCCTAGTCATTGATGTGTCGTATATAAAGGTCCATTTCTGTCTTGGAAGCTTTCTACCAAGGCAAACAACAAGCAGAGTCTGTTTGGTTATGAAACGTAGGGGCCGAAGACGACAGTCTTAGGTAGTGGCATTGTCGTAATTTTAAAATATTTTGAGGGTAATAACTCAACGGTCGAGTATTCGTTGGAGCTTAAACTTATGGGACTTAATATTGAAGACGTTAGCTTCGCTACGGATCCAACGGAATGTCATTTGTAGGTCGGGAGCACCAATTATGAAAGTTATAATTTCTAGGCCAAAAGACGTCTATTGGTGTTGCTTATGTTATTTCTCTGCATCTATTATAAGGGGGGCATGTTAGGTAAACAGTCAACTAGCCTCTATCGTGCTTTCGTCCTAACAGATGGGCATGTGGGCTAACCTTATGCACTAAATGCACAAACCTTGGGGGCCGCATGGGCAACTAACGACCTACTTTAGGCACCTAAATAGATGGCTAAAGTATTCATTTGAGTTCGGGAACTCATCGGGCGACGTTGGCATTCGTGGCCTTCGTTGGACACTCGGAAGAGACGTGAGGTTACTTATAGAGAATTGCTATGCTCCGAGGGCTACTCAAAGGATACGGTAACACCTCTAGGCTGAATGAGTTGTCGAGGAAAGCACTCTAAAGGCCTTGTATGCTAACTCATGCGCTTTGGTTATGGGTTTTAGTCTTTTCGCGGGGGTTCGTTGGCTAGAAACGCAGTCGTGGGATAATGCTGCATAGTTGTGTGAATATGGAAAGATGTCGTTGTTGTTGGAATGAGTATGTTGTGAAGGCACTTCAAGTTAGCATGGATTATTAGTTCGCCCTACTTGGGTGAGACCTTAATGAAGGATATTGCAGTACGCAATAAGCCAATATGCTCGCAGGAAGGGACGGGCACAAAGATTTTGTTGTGGGGTATGCGAATGACCCTCAATACTTTGGACGGAGCTAGGATAGCCGATAGCTCTCTTCCATCGAGTATGCTTCAAGATGACTTGTATGTTGTGCATAAGCATACGGGCAAACTAGCTAAGTCGGGTCCAACAGATTTGGAGAATATCGATGATTATATGCATTGCGAATAGGGAGTGCCTTGCACTAAGTGCAGCGCATGGATGTGTTTGAGTATTTACACTCCAGTGATCTTTGTAGGCAAAATGAGTAACGGGTCATGTCTAGACTCATGATGGAGAAAGCAGAATGTAGTCGAGTGGATTAAGATTACTGCCACACAGGCCAAAAATAGTCGTGTTGTGTGACTCGAAGAGTCAGCCCATGACACTAAGGCTATTGGTCTCTGATATGTTGTGGTTAGGGATCTTTTGTATAATCTTGTAAGATAAATAGAGAGATCAAAGTAGATTTGGGTTTCTTGAGTGGATTACTTGTTGTAAACTTCATTTTTGGCCACTTCGTTGGTTGGTCTAGTACAACAGAGGTCGATCTACAATTGTAGAGTCTCAAATGAAGAAGTAGACATCACACTAGGATGAACTGCTTGTCCCCAAAAGGGACAAACATATTTGATGTTATTTTTCTTGTTGATTGATGCTTGGTGAATATTGGATCTTAGCATGAATCTTCGTAACATTTAGGAGTAAAATGTTTGTTTTCCTTATTTCAATCAAAAATCAAAAGCAATAGTTCACTCAGTCTTTGGAATACAAAAAAGTATCTTTTAGAGTTTATTTATGTTCAAGAAATCTTCATTTGTGTTGGTATTCAACAAAATATATTCTACTTTCAACAAATTGAAATGAAGACCGTGTTAGTTTGTGTTTGGGTGTAGATGAAGGATATGAAATGAAGGAAAACATGTTATAAAAAGTATCTCGACCATTTTATCCTTCAAAAGTTGCTAAATTGCCATCAACTTTTGATTAGGAGTGGACAAAAGTACCTAATCAAATAAGAGTCAAAACGAATCAAATTACTAACTTGAATCGAGCGATTTGCTTCGGTTCTTCTCAAGTTTAACATGTTTAAACGTAAATTATAATTAAAGCTTGTCAAATATACATTTTATCTATACATTTTGTAAGAACTACAATTTACTAATTACTTATTATCCATACATATTATAGAACACTTATAAGCACTTAAAAAATAATTTCAACATTGTCAAACATGCAGTAAATTGGGTAATGGGTCTTAGAACTGAAGAATCG
The DNA here is from genome assembly GCA_030279155.1 of Forsythia viridissima. Lineage (NCBI taxonomy): Eukaryota > Viridiplantae > Streptophyta > Magnoliopsida > Lamiales > Oleaceae > Forsythia > Forsythia viridissima. Next base: position 8,793,396 of record CM059038.1, read on the forward strand.
AACCAACCCTATAGTTTTTAAATTTTTTATTTTATTTCAATATTTGTTATTCTGTATTAAGATGGAAAATTGTGTTCAAAACTTGATATATTATTTTTTTGTGAATAGATTAACGTTTGAAAATTATGATATTTTAGATGACTATGTTGTTTCAAATAAGGAAAATAAACATAGTTGTTAGAAATATGACAACTTTAAAAAATTTAGCTATTGAGCTGAAGAGAACCACTCCGAACGATTCCAATTTGGTTCTATAATTCAAGTTGGAACCGATGATTCCATTTACAAGATACCCATTGATTCTCAGTTTGGTTATCTTTGGAACCGAACCGAACCGAACCGAATTGAACTGTGCCCACTCCTACTTTTGATGGAAAATAGGCATAAGGAACTAACGTAGCACTAAAATACAATTTTGGAAACTATGGTGTCAAATAATATAGATTGAGCACAAAACTACAATAAAGTCAATAGGTTGGAGATCAATTATGAAATTTTCCCTTTATTAAACTCCTTGAGGCTTAATGGGCCGAACCAGCCCACTTCACACAATCAAAAGGGCAAATTACACAAATACCCATAAAATTGAGGGTTTTTTGGAAAATCATCCTAAACAATTATAACAGTAAAAAATACGGTAAATATTATTTCCAATTCCAATTCCATTCCATAATCAACCCCAAAACATATCCAAATTCTTTACAAACCAAAATTCATAATAAAACCGATCTCTTTCACGTTATCGGAATTCAAATTCAAAACCGATCTGGATTTCTCGTTGTTTCTTCTCCAATTCAACACAAAATCAGAATTCAAATTCAAAATTCTCAAGTAATTTGCTAAATTTTACTTCTTCTTCATACTTTCTATTTGAATTAGATAACTTTCTGTATTTTGATTGGAGATATTCAATAACATATCAAGTTAAATGCATACAAATGATTTTGATTTAAATTATATCATATTCCGATTTCAATGTAGACAAATCATTCTTTATTCACTTCGTTATAAATCATTAGTATTGAGCTAAACATATTTGCGAATATCAGTTACCAATGTGTTTGTAAAAATTTGAATAAGAATATCAGTTACCAATGTGTTTGTAAACATATTTGCTTATGCAGGGGTGCATACAATGTGTTTGTAAAAATGTCAATAAGAATATAGCTTTTTGTTCAAAAAGTGACATGCTCTGTCACTTTTTGCTTAAAAAGTGACAGAACATTATATGCAAGTCATACGAACATATTTGAATCAAAATCATCTCCGTGGTTGATTTAAATGCAGGAATTAACTTGATATTTGTTGTGCATTATGAAGTGACATGAATTATTGAGCATGACAAAACATTAATGTATCGTTATTTTAACTTGAATATGAATTGAGGCTAGGTTGTTCAAAAAGTGACATGCTCTGTCACTTTTTGCTTAAAAAGTGACAGAACATTATATGCAAGTCATACGAACATATTTGAATCAAAATCATCTCCGTGGTTGATTTAAATGCAGGAATTAACTTGATATTTGTTGTGCATTATGAAGTGACATGAATTATTGAGCATGACAAAACATTAATGTATCGTTATTTTAACTTGAATATGAATTGAGGCTAGGTTGTTCAAAAAGTGACATGCTCTGTCACTTTTTGCTTAAAAAGTGACAGAACATTATATGCAAGTCATACGAACATATTTGAATCAAAATCATCTCCGTGGTTGATTTAAATGCAGGAATTAACTTGATATTTGTTGTGCATTATGAAGTGACATGAATTGTTGAGCATGACAAAACATTAATGTATCGTTATTTTAACTTGAATATGAATTGAGGCTTGGGGGATAGAAAATTGACATGTTCTGTCACTTTTTGCCTAAAAAGTGACATGCTCTGTCACTTTTTGTTTAAAAGTGACAGAACAATATTTGCAAGTTAGAAAAATAAATTTGAATCAAAAATCATCTATGTAGTTGATTTAAATGTAAGATTTAACTTGATTTTGTTGTGCATTATGAAGTGACATGAATTATTGAGATTGACCAAACATTAATGTATTGTCATTTTGTCTTGAATATGAATTTAAGCTTGTGAACAAAATAGTGACATGTTCTGTCACTTTTTGCCTAAAAAGTGACATGGTCTATCACTTTTTGCTCAAAAAGTGACAGAACAATGTATGCAAGTTAGAGAAACAAATTTGAATAAAAAAAATCATCTATGTGGTTTATTTAAATGCAAGATTTAATTTGATTTTGTTGTGCATTATGAAGTGACATCAATTATTGAGCATGACCAAACATTAATGTATCGTTATTTTGCTTTGAACATGAATTGAGGCTTGGGGGATAGAAAAGTGACATGCTATGTCACTTTTTGCCTAAAAAGTGACAGAGCATGTCACTTTTTGCTCAAAAAGTGACAAAACAATGTTTGCAAGATAGAGAAATAAATTTGAATCAAAATCATATATGTGGTTGATTTAAATGCATGATTTAACTTGATATTTGTTGTGCATTATGAAGTGACATCAATTATTGAGCATGGCCAAACATTAATGTATCGTTATTTTGCTTTGAACATGAATTGAGGCTTGGAGGATAGAAAAGTGACATGCTCTGTCACTTTTTACTTAATGATACATCTATTGAGGATGATCAGACATTAATGTATCATATATCGGTGTTTTTTTTGCAGATATGGATAAAATCAATGTATTCATCCATTATGGAGGGAAATGGGAACAAGGTAACCAATATATAAATTTTAAAATGGCTGGAATTGTCGTTCCAATAGAATGTACATACTGCGAACTCAATGGCAAGATATATTCAGTCACAAACGTAAGTCCAGCAACACACTCAATAACAATACAATATAAGGTGAATAAAAACCTGCCTCTGATGAAAATTTCAGACAATAATTCCCTCACATTTTATTTGGAGCTCAAAAGAAGGGAGAAACATCTTGCAAGCTTTCCTTTGTGCATAGATGTCACACCGGTTTCATTATGTCAAAGAATTGAAAGTTTTGAAGACATACAACTTTCAGAAGCTGCTACTGGTGAAGAAAATGACATGATGCAATTACAAGTTTTTCAAACTCATGGTTCGGCAACAACCTCAATTCAAAGTCTACCAAGTATTGAAGACTTAGCTGTTGATGTTTCTTCATGCATACCGGAGGTTGAAGAAATGAGTAATGAAACAGGTAGTGAAATTATTTCATTTGTTAGTATGAATGAAATTGCAGACAAAAAGGTTTTTAGGAACAAGACATTGGTTAAGAAAAGTATTTCGGTGTATGCGATACATAAAAACTTTCAGTTCAAGGTAAGTAAGTCGGACAAGAAAGAATATGTGCTGAAATGCATAGATGATAATTGCAAATGGAGTTTTAGAGCTTCAAGACTTGGAGGAACAGAAATGTTCAAAATAAGATATATGAGAAACGATCACACATGCTCAAATAACATCATCTTGGCAGATCACCGTCAAGCAACAAGCTCAATAGTAGGAGAATGCATCAAGTACAAGTATGTCTCAACAAAAACAACATACACTCCTGCAGACATAATAACTGACATGATGAATACATACGGAGTGTCGATGAGTTACGAGAAAGCTTGGAGATCTAAGGAGAAAGCTTTGGAATTGGTGAGAGGAGATCCGACAGAGTCTTATGAAAATGTTCCAAAGTACTTGTACATGATAGAACAAACAAATCCTGGATCAATTACAAGAATTGAGACTTATGACAACAACAAATTTAAATACCTCTTCATGGCATTAGGAGCATCTATTCAGGGGTGGGAGTATTGCAGACCTATAATAGTGATTGATGGTACGTTCTTAAAGGAAAATTATGGTGGAACTTTATTTACAGCATGTACACAAGATGCAAACAACAACATTTTCATATTAGCATTTGGAGTTGGTGACTTAGAAACTAATGATTCATGGGAGTGGTTCTTACTTATGTTAAAAGAAGCTTATAGTGAGCGAGAAGGATTGTGTATAATCTCAGATGGTCATAAAAGCATAAAAAATGCAATCCAGAAGGTGTATAAGAATTCGATGCATGGTCTATGTTCCTACCACTTGCTACAAAATTTAAAGTCAACATTTGGCAAAAGAAATGGAAAGAACATTACACAACCATTCAATAGAGCTGCTAGAGCCTACACGAAAAATGATTTTGAGTTCCATATGAAACAACTCGATGAAATCCACAAAGGGATTCGATCACATCTGGTATGTTCAATAATATTTATTAGTTTGGATGCATAATAACATTATATACAATAAATGATTAATATTTTGGTTATTCTTTATGCAGGAAGAAATTGGTTATCACAAGTGGTCAAGGGCATACATGACAAATAACAGGTTTTCCACAATGACTTCAAATATAGTTGAATCAGTAAATTCGATAACAAAAACAACAAAAGGTTGTCCTATAGAACTTTTATTGGAATCCTTAAGATATTTGTTGCAAGAATGGTTTGTGAAGCACTTAAACGATGCGCGGGCAACCTTCACAAAACTTGCAAACAAACAAGAAAAAATATTGAGAGAGAAATCCATGGAATCAAAGAAATTGAAGGTAAAAGGCTATAAATTTCATGAACTAAATATCATTTATATGCTGAGTTTTATTGTAATGAAAACATGCATATACCAACTAGGGACATATTGTGTCACTTTCTGAGTAAAAAGTGACAAAGTGTGTCAATTTTCTTAGTAAAAAGTGGCATGACTTGAATTTCATATCGTCTATGGCTCTATTTATAATTACATATCAGTAGAAGGTTTATGATTTTAAAATCTGATTGTTATTGTGATGAAATTATGATTATCTAAAAAAGTGACAAAGTGTGTCACTTTTTGAGTAAAAAGTGACATAGTGTGTCACTTTCTTAGTAAAAAGAGGCATGACTTGGATTTTAAATAATCTATGGCTCTATTTATAATTACATATCAGTAGAAGGTTTATAATTTTGAAATCTTATTATATCTTATTATTATTGTGATGAAATTATGATTATCTAAAAAAGTGACATAGTGTGTCACTTTTTGAATAAAAAGTGACAGAGTGTGTCACTTTCTGAGTAAAAAGTGACATAGTGTGTCACTTTCTTAGCAAAAAGTGGCATGACTTGGATTTCATATCGTCTATGGTTCTATTTATAATTACATATCAGTAAAAGATTTATGATTTTGAAATCTTATTATATCTGATTGTTATTGTGATGAAATTATGATTATTTAAAAAAGTGACATAGTTTGTCACTTTCTAAGTAAAAAGTGACATAGTGTGTCACTTTCTTAGTAAAAAGAAGCATGACTTGGATTTTAAATAATCTATGGATCTATTTATAATTACATATCAGTAGAAGGTTTATGATTTTGAAATCTTATTATATCTGATTGTTATTGTGATGAAATTATGATTATCTAAAAAAGTGACATAGTGTGTCACTTTTTGAATAAAAAGTGACAGAGTGTGTCACTTTCTGAGTAAAAAGTGACGTAGTGTGTCACTTTCTTAGTAAAAAGTGGCATGACTTAAATTTCATATCGTCTATGACTCTATTTATAATTACATATCAGTAGAAGGTTTATGATTTTGAAATTTAATTATATCTGATTGTTATTGTAATGAAAATATGATTATCTACAAAAGTGACATAGTTTGTCACTTTCTAAGTAAAAAGTGACATAGTGTGTCACTTTTTCAGTAAGTTGGAATTAAACATCATGAAATAATTATTTAATTGTTGTAGTTTATTAATACATTGTTTTCTTGCATTATTTTTACAGGCATCGGCTTCAAGTTCAATAATATACCAAGTCAATGATGTTTGTGCCTCATATTTGGTGAATATTGAAGAAAAGACATGTACATGCAATCATTTCCAAGTGGACAAAATCCCATGTGCACATGCATTGGCAGTTATTGCAAAGATAAAGGACGATTCATATTTGTATTGTTCAAAATATTACACAACAGAGATGTATGTCCAAACATACAGTGGTACAGTTTACCCACTTGGAGATCGTAATGATTGGAATATACCAGATGATGTAAAAGCAAGAATAGTCTTGGCTCCTGATCCAAAAAGGAAATCTGGACGACCTAAAGAGAAAAGAATACCATCAAAAGGAGAAAAAAAGCAAAGTACAAAATGTGGTAGATGTGGAAAGTACGGCCATAATCGAAGATCGTGTCAAACTCCAGCACCTTTGAAGAAGAAGCCACAAAAGAAAAGAAAGTTGCAAGATTTATGAGTTTTTTTTATTTTTTATTTGGAAAGTATCACTTATTCATTCTTATTGGTTTTTCTATTCAAAATAGTGTTAACATTCATGCGCTTTGCTTTTTTATAGGACATGACATTATAGTGGAATGTAAAACTTATCATTTAACACTATATGGTATACATGATACTTCACCTATTAAAGGGATTTGATAAATACTGAAATTGTAACTTTTAGAACAAAAGGTTACATTTGTGTCACTTTTAGAACACACTATGTCACTTTTATATCAAAAAGTGACACACTGTCACTTTTATATCAAAAAGTGACAAACTATGTCGTTTGTTCGATATTAAAACTCCTAACATGGCTGTCAAAGTGTATACATGTTTTTCATAATTTAAGAACAAAAAGTGACACACTATGTCACTTTTAGAACAAAAAGTGACAAACTATGTCGTTTGTTCGATATTAAAACTCATAACATGGTTGTCAAAGTGTATACATGTTTTTCATAATTTAAGAACAAAAAGTGACACACTATGTCACTTTAAGAACAAAAAGTGACATAGTATGTTACTTTTAGAACAAAAAGTGACACACACTGTCACTTTTATAATGAAAAGTGACAAAGTATGTCGTTTGTTCGTTATCAAAACTCATAACATGGCTGTCAAAGTGTATACATGTTTTTCATAATTTAAGAACAAAAAGTGACACACTATGTTACTTTTAGAACAAAAAGTGACACACACTGTCACTTTTATATCAAAAAGTGACAAACTATGTCGTTTGTTCGTTATTAAAACTCCTAACATGGCTGTCAAAGTGTATACATATTTTTCATAATTTAAGAACAAAAAGTGACTTTGTCACTTTTAGAACAAAAAGTGACATACTATGTCACTTTTAGAACAAAAAGTGACACACAGTGTCACTTTTATAATGAAAAGTGACAAACTATGTCATTTGTTCATTATCAAAACTCCTAACATCGCTGTCAAAGTGTATACATGTTTTTCATAATTTAAGAACAAAAAGTGACACACTATGTCACTTTTAGAACAAAAAGTGACACACTATGTCACTTTTACAACAAAAAGTGACACACACTGTCACTTTTATAATGAAAAGTGACACACTGTCGTTTGTTCATTATCAAAATCCCTAACCTAGCTGTCAAAGTGCATACATGATTTCCATACTTAAAGTAATATATCAATTAGATCCACTTCTACCATCTATATTCAACAATTTGATAAAAATCATCCAATATAATCATATGTTTTGTCAATATGAATAGCATATCACCTGTACACAAAAATATTTTGTACTTACATTTTTTGCAAAGAAACCTTCAAAAACTACATTGTTGATCTCATTTACACGAAACTACATTCACCATATACACTACATTTACATGTAACATGTAGTCCTAGTACAAAAATATTATTTACAAAAAAATTGCAGTGTCTTTTCAAATATCCTTTTGCACCCAATCATTATCAGTATCATAATTCTCCACTTGCTTCTTCTTGGCATACACGTACAATTCAGTGGCCAAGTATTTCCGAATCTGAGCAATATTGAAAGTCTTTGGCATTTCCTTCAACATTGAATTGATGAAATACTCAGCATATTTAATGACATATATTCCACAATCACCACTGCAACAAACAAAATTGAACATTAACCAATAATTGAAGGCAAACCATACATTTCTATCTATTCAACATATAAAAAGGCAAATTATTAAAAAGCAAACTAACTCGTTTTTTTGCTGTGGAAGTTTTGGAACCAACTTCACAACAAGTGGTTTTAGCGCCTCTTTTTCTGGAATATTTTTGCCATCGAAGAATCCAGTGTTATACAAAAGATGAGGAATCATAACTGAAAATGGTTCCAGAGCTTCAAGTACATCAGACTTCTTGATAAACTTATTGTATGAATTATATATATTCAGGCACATCTCCTTGATGTCAAAATGACAAAGAAGCCAATGAGCCGAGTTATACATCCTCAAAGGCATAAGGACATGGTCAACTTCTCGCCAACTTGTGTTGCAAGGCATGTACAATCCAATTGGATACGAGAGTAGAGAAGTTTGCTTAACAAGGACTAGTGGATCTTTTGAAAAATCTTCATACAACCCCCTAACTTGGCTGTCAAAGGCAAAGTCCGTTGTTGTAGCTTTGATTCTCATACCATTCCCATACCTTAACATCTTTCGTAGATAATAAAAACATACATCCATATGCTACAAAACAAATGTATAAAAAGAAACAGCAATATATTAATAAATTATATACATAAATCTTAAACCAAACAACTAACAAACAAACACTTACTGAGTCATCCAAAGCCTTATTTTTTGTCACCAATTCATACCACCACAATTTAGAAGAGATTGCAACATCGCTGAAGTACAAGGAAGGGCTAATCTTAATATTGTCATCATTGAAATGACTAACTCTGCATTACAAAAAAGATAGGTCACATACAATTACACTTTTAATAAAAATGACATACTTTTAAAAAGTGACATACTGTGTCACATTTTACTATAAAAGTGACATACTTAAAGTAAAAAGTGACAAGTATGTCACTTTTTTAGTAAAAAGTGACAGAGTATGTATACAAGTTATACAAACACATTTGTATCAAATTTTTCTCTGTGGTTGATTTAATTACAAGATTTAACTTGATATTTGTTGTGAATTATGGAGTGACATGAATTATGCAAGATCAAGCATTAATGCATCATTTTTCTTTTGTCTTGAATATGAATTGAGGCTTCAGATAGAAAAGTGACAGACTATGTCACTTTTTGAGCAAAAAGTGACACGCTCTGTCACTTTTTGCTCAAAAAGTGACATAGTGTGTCACTTTCTGAGTAAAAAGTGACAAAACAATGTATGCAAGTAATACATACAATTTTGAATCAGTAGCATCTATGTGGTTGATTTAAATGCAATATTTAACTTGATATTTGTTGTGCATTATGAAGTGACATGAATTATTGACCATGATCAAACATTAATGTATTGTTTTTTTTTTGTCTTGAATATGAATTGAAGCTTAGGGTTATAAAAGTGACATGCTATGTCACTTTTTGCTTAAAAAGTGACAGAACATTTGTATGCAACTTAAAAGTGACATGCTATGTCACTTTTTGCTCAAAAAGTGACAGAACAATGTATGCAAGTTAGATAAACAAATTTTAATAAAAAATCTTCTCTATAGTTCATTTAATTTTTACACAAAACACATTTGGATAAAAATAATGTGTCACTTTCTTATTAAAAAGTGACATTATGTCACATACTTACTTGTTTTTCGTCACCAACCCTTCCTTGTACCAACTCTCGAATGCTTCCACATCTAGTGCGTATGGGGGACACAACCCAACTTTGAATGCAAACGTACCCTTCACCACACGCTTCGCAGTAGAAGTTCCCGCTGTAGAAGTACCCACCGTAGAATCATATTGATTAACAAATGGGGACTGAAGAATTGCGGCAGGTTTCGTTTGCCTCTTCAGGGGTGCATCCGGAGTGACTTCATCAACAGTCTAAAATGTCACAAAAAAATTAAAAAGTGTCAAGTTATATTGTACAGAACACACAAAAATAATTCTTTTAAATGAAAAATAATCAAACAAACAATTGCCTCTTCAAGTTTATGTTCAGCTAAAACAGCTGCAGCAATCTCATCAATTTTTTGCCAATCCTCATCTTTCAATTCAATATCATCATCATTTACATCAACAGTCTGAATAAAAACGTACAAAAGATTACTTTTTGCAGTACAAAAAACAGATCTAACAAAGTAAAAACACAAAATATAGTGTGAAAAAAATACATCTTGTTGCATTTTTTTGGCTAAACTATGAGCAGCAACATCATCAACAATCTTCCAGTTCTCTTCATTAAAATTTATTATATCTTCATCAATAGACTAAATCAAAAATAAATAAGCCACGTTATATAGTGCATAATAACATCTAAGTAAATCTCAAATTATAAATACAATGCATTTGAAATTGAATAATACCTTTTCCACATTAGTTTCAACCAGCATCTCAATACTTTTTCCAGTCGAATCAAACTCAACACCCAATGAAAAACTAGGACAATCAGTTGCATTCTTTTCCATGTCCACTATATCCTTAGCAACATTTTCCGCACCATTCTAGACATAAGAATAAATAAAAAGTCTCAAACATATATATATAAAAAGTGACATAAATCTCTTAAAAATGACATAATTATAGTAATAAGTGATATAGCAAAAAGTGACACAGTTTGTCACTTTCTTAGCAAAAAGTGACAAACTGTGTCACTTTCTTATTAAAAATTACATATAGAGATTTTGGGCTTCCAAATCAACTACATCAACTCTATCATCCCCATATTCCATTTCTCTCAATGTTTTTACAAAAATAAAATAAAAATGATACACGTCTCCAAAAAGTAACATAAACCTAAAAAAGTGACAACATCTCTTAAAAAGTGACATACATTTATGAAAAAAGTGACTTAGATCTAAAAATGTGACATACCTTCAACATTTGCAAGTCATTCACTTTGCTTTCAACATTTGCCACCCGTTGTAGAATTTCTTCATTCAATTTTACTTTCTCTTCAAGTTGTTTTACTTTCTCTTCAATTTGTCATCGATGTTGAACCATAATTCATTTACATTTGGTTGCTTCACCTGCCTTAATAACAACTGGTGAATCAACTGAGCCTGAATAACCGTTTCTTTTAAATCAAGATACGGTCCAAAACAGGTTTCCTTAAACATCTGCTTTTGTGTTTCTGTAAGCTTGTTGTTTAAGGTCTTGATGACTACGTGGGGAGAGTAGAATGTGACTTTCCCAGGAAACCAATAGGTCTGCGGAATCAATAACTCGCAGTCCTACAAAAAATATATAACAAAGATGGTTAGTTACTATATAAGTGACATATAAATAGAATGAACATATATTAAATAAAAGTGAGAAACATATTCAACAAGTGATATGCTCTGTCACTTTTTAAGTAAAAAGTGACATACATGTCCAAAAAGTGACAAATGTCTTCAAAAAGTGACAAACATCTTCAAAAAGTGATATATGTCTAAAACTGTGACATTAGCTCTATTTAAAAGTGACATACATCTCAAAAAACAGTGATCATACAATCTATTTGTTAGTTTGGATGTTCATACTTATTGTATTTATATATTACAAAAAAGTGACATGATATGTCACTTTTTACTTAAAAAGTGACATGCTCTGTCACTTTTTAAGTAAAAAGTGACAAACATGTCCAAAAAGTGACAAATGTCTTCAAAAAGTGACAAACATCTTCAAAAAGTGATATATGTCTAAAAATGTGACAGTAGCTCAGTGACATACATCTCAAAAAACAGTGATCATACATTCTATTTGTTAGTTTGGATGTTCATACTTATTGTATTTATATATTACATAATAGTGACATGATATGTCACTTTTTACTTAAAAAGTGACATGCTCTGTCACTTTTTAAGTAAAAAGTGACATACATGTCCAAAAAGTGACAAACATCTTTAAAAACTGATATATGTCTAAAAATTTGACAGTAGGTCTATTTAAAAGTGACATACATCTCAAAAACACAGTGATCATACAATCTATTTGTTAGTTTGGATGTTCATACTTATTGAATTTATATATTACATAAAAGTGACATGCTCTGTCACTTTTTAAGTAAAAAGTGACAAACATCACCAAGAAGTTAGAAACATCTTCAAAAAGTGCCACATACCTCTTCAAAATAATATAGATATAAATATGTGACATTCAACTCTTTAAAAGTGACATACATCTCAAAAACACAGTAATCATACAATCTATTTGTTAGTTTGGATGTTCATACTTATTGTTTTTATATATTACATAAAAGTGACATACTCTGTCACTTTTTAAGTAAAAAGTGACAAACATCACCAACAAGTGAGAAGCATCTTCAAAAAGTGCCATATACCTCTTCAAAATGATATAGATATAAAAATGTGACATTCAACTCTTCAAAAGTGACATACATCTCAAAAACACAATAATCATACAATCTATTTATTAGTTTAGATGTTCATACTTATTGTTTTTATATATTATATAAAAGTGACATGATATGTCACTTTTTACTTAAAAAGTGACATGCTCTGGCACTTTTTAAATAAAAAGTGACAAACATCTTCAAAAAGTGGCATACATCTCTTCAAAATGATATATATCTAAATATGTGACATTCAACTCTTTAAAAGTGACATACATCTCAAAAACATAGTAATCATACAATCTATTTGTTAGTTTGGATGTTCATACTTATTGTTTTTATATATTACATAAAAGTGACATACTCTGTCACTTTACTTTTTAAGTAAAAAGTGACAAACATTACCAACAAGTGAGAAACATCTTCAAAAAGTGCCATATACCTCTTCAAAATGATATAGATCTAAAAATGTGACATTCATCTCTTTTAAAGTCACATATATATACAACAACAGTGATCATAAAGTCTATTTACTAGTTTCCACATTCAAACTTATTGTACCTATATAAGTAAAAAGTGACAAACATCTCCAAAAAGTAACGTAGATCTCTTTAAAAGTGACATACATCTCAAAAAACAGTGATCATACAATCTATTTCTTAGTTTGAATGTTAATATCTTATTGTATTTATATATAACATAAAAGTGACATGCTCTGTCACTTTTTATGTAAAAAGTGACAAACATCTCAAAAAAATGACAAGCATCTCCAATAAGTGACATGAATCTCTTTAAAAGTGATATACATCTTAAAAAATAGTGACAAACATATCAAAACATCTCCAATAAGTGACATGGATCTCTTTATACAATCTATTTGTTAGTTTAGATGTTCAAACTTATTGCATTCACTTATTATATTAGATGAAAGTGGAATGCTCTGTAACATTTTAAGTAAAAAGTGACAACATCTCCAAAAAGTGACAAACATATCAAAAAGTTGCATTCAGTTCAAAAAAACACTGATCTCATTTTGGTAAACTTGAATATCATCAAATTACACTTTAATCTCATTTTGATATATCATTGATTTGACAATAGTTACAATGTGTTATTGGCTTCCTAAAATCACCACCATCAACAGTTAATAATTAAAAACGAAAATGCAATTTCATCGACCAAAATATCTCTCAAAATGAAAAAATTTCATACAGCAACCATTATCACTGTTTTTCCTAAACGCAACATCATCAAGTGAATAATAATGAAAAAGAGAAATTCGATTTTACAAAACCAAAAAATCTCTTAAAAAGTAAAAATTAAAGCAAATCGAAAAAATATAAAAAAATAAAGAATAAATCGAACTAAACCTTTGGTTGTGCAATGTTTTTCATCTTCTTCGAAGATTCTTCGACTAAAATGCACTTTCTTTTTATCCCCGAAGATTCTGCAACTATTTTATCGCCTTCTCCAACCATATTTCAACTTATATTGTTAAAATAAAGAATAAACGTACGTAGATTATGGATTATTGACGGAATATGAGGTTTTCACCGGAATCGTAGAGAGAAAACGGAGGGTTTGATACTGTAGATGAAAAGGATTTGATACTGTAGATGAAAAATTAGTAATTTTCCTTTTTTACCTTCCCATACTATTATAAGAAAGTATATTTTTCAATTTTGTTTTTAAAAAAACGTATTTTTCAATTTATTTTTGGAAATAACGTGTTGGGCCTAATTTCCACCAATCAAAATGGAACTCTGACGGCCTCTTTTAACTGCATTTTTGCAAGCAAATTACCAGTTTTTAAAAAAATGCACAGCGCCACCGTGAACGCCTCAGCCTCAGCCTCAGCCTCCGCCACCGCTGCCGCCGCCGCCGCACCAACAAAACGCCTCCTTTTCGACCGGCGCTACGGTTGGGTGTAAGTGTCCGTGTGTGTACATAGATAATTGTTTGTGAATGTAATATTAATAATTTTTGTTTATTTTATTTGTAGGCTGGATGAATGGAAAGACCCATCAGAAGAAGCCTTATCTGGTGGCCGTGGAATGTAATATCCCTTCTGTATCTTTAGCAAAGCTCGAATTTCACTATATTTTCTTTATGAATTTTACTGATTGTACTTGAAAAGCTAGCATGTTTGGATATGCTTAAAAGTTACTTTCATGAAAATAAGTTCGACCTACTTTTCGCGAAAGTAAGTTTTGTGAGTATAAAAAGTAACTTTAAAATTTACTTTTGGTACAGTAAGTGTTGAGTTTATCGAAAAACAAAATTGTATTTATTATTGTCAAAACACTTGTAAAATTAGATTTTATGAGATATATACACTAACACTATTCAGTTAATTAAGCTCTCACCAAAGAACACTTTAGTGCTCTGCACCTCACTAAAGCATCTGTGTGCTTATATATCTCTCATTCATCATACAAGAAGCATTAATGTCATGTTTATAAGTGCTATAGTCGGTGGATCAACCTACTTGCTCATTTCTAAGAGACATCTAGTATGGAAGTAAAAATTGTAGCTAGCAAAATCCATATTGGCGGTGGAAAAACAACAATATGAAGCACTATAAGTGCTTTTTGGTACTTGGGCAATTGTTGAATAATCCTGAAATGAGAAAGTATAATAAAGAGAAGGGAAGAGAACAATCTAGATAAAGTCTGTGATTTACTTCAATTCTCCCCTTCAGCGCCGACTCTTTGGTTTGACAGGTCTCTTTTAGTCATTCCTAGCTGCGTCCAAAACTCTGCGAATTTAGAAGCGTTAAGTTGTTTGGTCATCACATCCACTTATGTTTCTGTGTTGATATGCTAAATCTTGATCTCTACTTTTAAACTACCTATAATTTATATGTAAAGAGCAGAGGGAACACACAGAGCAACATCAATGGCAGTTTATGAACACGTGGCTAATGCATGCATTTAATGAAGGGTCTACATCGACCAGTAAGCTATGCAGTACAGCTATATTCCAACAACCAATCAGCCATTCGCATAGCAGAGAACCAGTGTACTATGCAAGAACTAAGAACGTCGAATACGTTATAGAGAAAGTGCTAAAAGACGAGACTGAGATGAAGCATATAAACACACCAGAGCAAGTAGCAGATATGTTGACCACATAACTCAATGCTTTCAAATTTACAGAGTTTTTGTAAATCAAAGAGTCTATGCCGAAGGAAAGAATTGAAGATCATCACCGATCCAATGCTCCAGTCTTTTCTTGTTTTTGCCTTTCATTTCTCTCCTCTCTCTTTGCTTTATATATTTTTCTCATTTCTAGACTTTTCACAATTGTGGACATGCTAAGAAGCATCTAGAATGATTCATGTATTTTGTTTTTCCAATGCCAAGCTGGATGAATCTGGAGAGGGATGAGCACTGAATTTAACTCCTATAAATAGGAGATCGATGCTTGTATAGGTGAATGAGAGAGTCGTGAGTGAGTAACAAAGCTGCTTGAGTTGAAGTGTAGTAGGCGAAGGTGCTTCTTTTGAGTGAATTAAAATAAGCAAAAGGCTAGTGTATATATGCCATGAAAAGAAATTTACAAGAGTTTTGTAATAAAATACAATTTCTTTAGTGTTAAACTCTACAATAAGTAACTTAAAAGAAAGTTTATTTTTATGTGTAAAATTTTATTTTGTGTTTCTATTCTTCTTACAACTTTCTGGTCTAACAAATTTGTGGTTTTTGAAGGTTCTGCATCTTGCCCCTTGCAAAAGGGTTGCTAAAGACGGCTTTAGTGGCATCACAATCGGTACAAGCACATTTCTTATGATTTAACTGTTAATTCTAAATTAAAATGTTTTACCTTTTTGTTTTCTTTCTCAATTTTACGATTGAATTTAATTCAGTGGGATTTGAATATTGCCCTAATAATTTTCTTTTCATCCTCTATAATACAGCTTGTACTTGTATGTATTTTTGGACATAGCTCTAAATGTATGTATATGACAGCGCACTTAAAATCAACTTAAATCATAAAAGAAACTTCTAATATTCTTTTGAACTAAAGAAGCTGTGATTTGGGCTTGGCAAAAGATACCTGTATCTTCAATTTATCCCTCAAGGTTGGTAAGGAAGCTCAAATGTGTAATAGGAAATAATAACTTGTATATGGTGTTACAATCCTTGTATTTTATATAATGAACTAACTGTTAGCATAAATTATAACCTTTTGTGCATAGTATAATGCAATAAATAAATTGGGAATTCCCTCTTATAATTATAGTATAAAGGACTTATTTCAAAAAGTAATAATCATCTAGTATGCTAAATATCATACAAGTGCAACGTAGGTAGTCATGCATTTAGAAGAGTTGGAATGCTTAAATTTGGTTAGACTACAAAGTGGAAAGAGTTCAAAAAGGTACTGGGAAATCATCTGTTTGTTTAATTTTTGTTCCCCTTCCTCTTTCTGCTTTTTAAGTAATTGTTTCCTTTTAAGTAGACCTTCTTGGGCAAAAATGTGGAGAAGTTTTTAGCTTACAGGGTAGGCTCGATCTCATGAGAACTGTGTTTGTATATGCCGGTTACAAAAGAGCAGAAGTATAATAAGCTAGTTCCAATTGACTACTAGTGAGAAAAAAATGGGTGATCGGTACTTTGCTTTTGCGATGTTGGGGAGGACCCTTCACTAAAATAGGGAAGATTAGAATTAAATGGGTCTGAAATGTTAATTCGTTAGATTGTGCAGTTATTCATTTTATTTCAACACAGTCGGTCACTGTGGGGTGATCCAACTTAACTGATCTTTAAAGAATGGAAAAAACCAAGTAGTAATATTATGTCAAATGTGAAAACCCAGAATCTTCTCACAACTTCCATCATGTTGAATGCTGTAATAACTGTACTTGTTTACCCTTCTAGATCCATTTTGGGTCATGAAAGTGATTGTTGTTTGGAATTTTGATATTTTGAAAAATTTAAGATTCTGCGGCTCTGAAAGTTTTCACCAACATGTTCATCTGCTCTTTTACAGATCAATGTTGTTGCAAGCTCCACCTTGAAAGTCCTTGAAAGGCCAGAATCTCTCTCTCCCGAAGTTATGCTAGCGAGTCTCAACCATCAAGTGCACAAAGTTGCATCTTCATTAAAGAAACCGGAATTTGATTTGATGCCACTGAAAAGAAATTTCACATGGAAGTCAGCTTCTTGCTCATCACATCTTCCTGAAAAAAGTATCGATACACATAATGCCTGATGTTTAGAGGAGGGCAAGTGTGTGTATTTGTAAAATGAACATAAACGCACAAGAATTGTTCTTGCGCTATTGGTCTCATGCTATTTATTGTTAATGTTGTAGATATCCTGGTTCTGTGCTTGATCTAGTATTCATCCTGGCATCACCTGCACTATCTGCCTATTGGTGCAAAAGTGTGAGGCTCGACTAGGTCCGGGTGGCCTGCCCAAATTATGGGTCTAACTATCGAGGCCCACTCGTAAAAGGAAGGCCTGCATGGATTGTGGGCGTGGGTATAGATGCCAGTTCAGCCCGTATCCGCGGGTCTGGCTTGATCCAAGCGTGCATAGTTGTGATAACTATCCAGGCCCGCGTAAAGATTAAATTTCATATGTAGTATTGAACTTTCAGCAAAATTCTATATTGGGTTATGGAACTTTAATTTGTCTCCGTTGGTCATTGAACTTTAATTTTATTTCAATTTTTTCCCACTTTGTCACTTATTGTCTCCAAATTAATTTACAATCGTATCTTAACTGATCTTCAAAGTGTTTATGCAATATTTTAGAAACGAAAATAGTAAAATGAATGTTATGATAATTTCGTTAGGTTAAAAGTATGTTTTAAGTAGTAAGTTGGCATAACATGTGTTGATGCGTAATAAGTAATTTTTATCAATTTGGGATATGATTAGTTGGTGAAATTTGAAATAAAATTGACTTTCATTAATTTAATTGAAGTTGAAATCAAAGTTTAAGACAAATTATTATTTAGTGAAGCAATTAAAATTTTGATAAAAGTTCATAGATAGCAGATAGGAAGAAATGCAAATTATTTTCAAGAATCAGAACCCACAAAAGTAAATTCTGCAACCTAAATGGCAAGCAACCTCAAAAAAGGGCAAAAAGAGTAAAAAAAAAATGCCTACCATTCCTCTAACTAGAATAGCACCACCAACTGCACTCTGCATCAGCCTCTCCTCCGCCAACTCCGCCGCTGCCTCCTCCTCCTCCTCCCTACCAAATTTAAACTTCTCACTCTTTAATTTTAAGCCCAAGGAATTTCACTTCTTGAAAACACTGTCTTCATTGAGAGAAACCAAGAAAGAGAAACCTCCCAATAATGCACCACAGGGCCTGAGGAGGCTATTGAATTTCAACCCAAAGGGGGGAAATGATGAAGGTACTGATAGTGAAACTGAAACCAGTGGTGATGATGAAGGGAATGACACTGCAGTTAAAGGCACCATCTTGGCTGGTCTTCTGCTTGTGGGTGTGGTTGGAGGATTTGGTTCTGTGGGTTACATTTATAAGGATCAAATCAATGCTTTCTTGACCCAGTTTTCAGGGTTCATTGAAGGTAAATTCCTATTAATCAGTAACATTTGTTATTTCTTGCAAATTACTCTGGGAAATCTGTTGCCATTTTTTTTACTATTTCTCGTAATTGAGGTCCAAAATAGAACATATTTACTAAAAAAATTCTGGGTTCTGGCATGATTTCAATATTATGGTTTGAAATATGGAGCAAAAAAATTAAGTTTTGTTAATGAGTAATTTTGAGAATTATCTTTAGCAAAATAAGAAACTTAGAAGTATGTTTGCAACCAAACATGTTAATGAATACAGGAATTTTGGTTAATGATGTTTGACAAAAGATAAAATGATTGGAACATTTTAATAATATAATTATATATATTCTTTTAGTATCAAAAGTTTGACGAGTTGAATGACATTGTTCGATAAGAGATCACAGTTGGATAACAAAAAGTTACCCAAAGTTAGTGAGTATTATTATACAACCATTTTTTTCCCCATAAATTCTAAGGTCCTATAAATACATCCCACTTACACATTTTTCTAATTATATCTTTCTACATCAATGTGTATACACTACACAGCTCTAAGTACACGAAATCACTTTTTATGCACACCTACATCATGTTTTATACTCCATTCCTATGCACATTTACTTGTACAAGCAACAATTCTTCCAAATGGAAATATGAGTGGAAATTCTTTCCCCAATTTCCTTGTCTCCTGTATCCTTCTACCGAGATCTTAACATTTTCCTTTTGGATAATTTCAGCTCACTTTCTAGATTATAATATTGAACTGTTGTCACCTATGGGGTCCATAAAAATATTGAATATTCACGTCCACATCCTGATTCTAATTGCTTCTTATGTGTTTCACTGTGAATGCTCTATTGATGGAGTTAAATGTATTTGTTATAATTATTTCAAACTTGTGGCCCATTTAGCTCATTACAATTAGACATCCAAATGTTGAAAAATGCCTAAATGTTAAATAGCTTATATGCACCTCGATTATGTGTTTATTTATCCCCAGTTTATTAAAGGACGCTCTCCCATTTCAAGATTTATACTTTGTATGAGGATAAGGGTTTGCTCTGTCTTTACATGTCATATGACACTGATGGAATAATTGCCATATCTTATATTTTTCTGCAATATCTTGCTAGAATGATGGTGCTAAGCTAATTCATATACAAACTTCAACACAGTAACACCGGCTCTATTTGACAGCTTTTGATTATTTGCAGGTTATGGGCCAGCTGGATATGCTCTTTTTGTAGCATTCTATGCCGGATTAGAAGTAAGAAGCGAGCTTTCTTTCTTGAGAACATTGTCATTAAAAGCTCCAAACCTTTTTTTATCTGCTCAAATTCACTTCATGCAATTGTTGAGTGCTTATATCCAAAATGAGAACTTTCTAGTTAAAAGTGATGATATATTTAAATTTTTGGATCACTGGAATTTAGTTTGAAATTTCAGTAACTGATTAGATCAACGAACATTCTTAATCTGTGTGAAATATGTTAATTCTATAAATTCCAAGATCTTTAACTTCATGATTTTCATAGACAAATATGGAATAATAGACAAATATGGAGTAACAAGAACATACCTTGATCCCTTGTAAACAGTCTTTAATTCTGTATTTTAAGTCTCTTGAATCTCTGTTGAGCAATTTAATTGCATATCTTTAATCTCCAAACACACTTTAATTTAATATGTAGTTTTAATTGTATGGAAATTGAATCTCTCTCTTTGCCCCTAACATAATGGCATGAATAAATTAATAGAATAACATGTCATTATTTAGGTAGAGAGATGACCAATTTTCTAGTTAGAATGTAATTCTATTTTCCATCACAATAGAGTTATAATGGAAATCAACTTCTCCAATAATTATCTATTAGATATTATCTATAAGAAATACTATTAAATTCAATAACTTATCATGTGGCCACATAAATTCTAACATTCTCCCACTTGGCCAATATGACAAAGTTTCTTTATGATTTAATAATATATACCATTATGCGCGCATTCGTATAGATAATCATCATAATTGCCAAATTGAGTAAACTACCAATACGAGTCATAGCGGTTCTATACCATCGATATAGTTCTTTCTATATACCAAAATATTTGCAACTTACTCAACTTGGTCTATAAGTGAGAAGTATACGTGATGGTCCCATAATGTATTGGTCAAAGACTATTTCTGTTGTCATCATTATCCAATCTCATACATGTACATAAATATTGGTAAATAGAAAATAAATAAAAAACAGTTCAATTATCATTAATGAGCTCAGAATGTCAATGAACCATTATAAGAAAAATATTAACCACTATTACCAAGATGCATGTTTTTCACATGTCTATTAATAGCCTTTGGTGGTAGTCGTTTTAGTAATGGACCCCAGTCATAAGTTGGTACTTGTTTGTTCATTTGATATTCTGTTTCTGAACTCCCATTTTAATGACAAAGTATTTTACTTTCATAATTTAACACCTTTAGAATACTTTTCATTCTTGTAGAAATGACAAATGCAGAATTACAATAATTTTCAGCGACTTAGTATAAGAGTCAACAACTCCAAGTCCTGAAATAAAATTTTGCAACCATAACGATAATTTGTAGTCTCAAAGTATGCTACAAATCAAACATCCATAATGGATGAAATAATTATCCACTTTTACAAAAGATTATTCTTTTACATAATAGGAATAAATAGCTAAATGTAGGTAATATATTATCAAGCCATTCGCCATAATGAATTTGATATAAAATAAGTTTTAGCATACATTAACCTTACTACAACAAATGCATATAAAATGTTTCTCTATATATTTTCATTCAATTGCATGAGACTATTTATCCCCTATCTTTAATGGAACAAATTGAGATCACCACTAGCAAGTAAAATATCAACATACACAAGCAAAATAATTTGTTCCCATGACCTTCAGATATATACACCGATAGTATTTTCTTTAAATCTAAAGAAAATTATAATATCATCGAAATTAATATATCCTTATTTGGAAGTTTGTTTAAGTCTCTATACTTTCTCAAGTTTACATACCATGTAGTCCTTTCCTTTAGCTGAGAAGCCTTTAAGTTGGTCCATATAAATTACTTCTTCACATCCATTTGGTGTAACTTCAAATTAAAATGTGCTATTAGTGGCATAATGATTCCAAATGAGACTTTCTTTGAAAATGAAGAGAAAGCCTCTTTATAATCAATACCTAGTAAAACTTTTATCAACAATTTTAGTTTTATATCATTCAATATTTCCATCAAAGTCACGTTTAGTCTTAAAGACTCATTCAACGATGTTTTAGACTTTAGTTTTATATCGTTCAATATTGCCATCAAAGTCACGTTTAGTCTTAAAGACCCATTCAACGATGTTCTAAACTTTATCTTGTTCTATAGATTTTAACTAATCTTTCATGGTATCGATTAATTTAGCAAAATTATCACATTCTATGGCTTGTGAAAACAAAACCGGATCTTCTTTAATTTCTTAGTCATAATTTGATTCTTGTAGATGTACCACATAATCATTAGGAATAGCTTGTTATTTCTGTGTAGGATTTTCTTAATGCTATTCTTTGTGATTGTTTTACATTAGGTTTATTAGTTGTAATTTCTTTATGGATTAGTTGATCATCATTATTAGATCGTTCAACAACAGTATTTTAGGAACAACAATGTTAGAAGTTTTAGGTAAATGAATCTGTTCCCTAACTTCTTTGATATCCACACTCCATGATTCTGCACTCCCACTATTATCACAATTCTTAATAAACCTAGTATTTTCGATTTCAACAATTATTGGATAGGACAATAAAACCTATACCCTTTGGATTTGCTCAGAATAACCAATAAAGTAACCGTTGATAATTCTAAAATCCAATTTCATTCATTTGCATTTTAAATCACAGCTTCCGCTTGGATCTCCAAACATGCATGTTTCTTTTTTTTCCACAATCCAAAATATATCTTTGGAACTGCCTTATTAAGAACTTGGTTCAATATAAATAACAATTTTTAAAACATACATCCACAATAATAAGGGTAAAGATGAATTATATAACATACTCCTAACCATATCCATCAGAATGCAATTATGCTTGTCAGCTACTCTATTCTAATGTAACGTACCTGGCATAGTATATTAAGGAGTTTAGCAAATGGACCTAAGTATTACTTCTCATAATGTTCACCATTTCTATGAGTTCGTATGATTCACATTTCTATCTAGTTGCCTTTCTGCCTTATTGATATACACCTCAAGTATGTCAGTTGGTTGAGATTTATCACGCAACATATATAAATAACCATAACATGAAAATCATCAATAAAGGTAATGAAATAATTTTGTTCACCAAATCTTTGGTACATAAAAAATGTCAATCCGAAAGTAGAATTTTAATATACCCATATGCTTTTAATTCTAGCATCATCATGTAGGGTAAAAAGGACTCGACATAATTGTTTACAAGTTTCAATTTCGATAAACCATAACTTCAATTCAAGAACCAATGATTGTATTTAAACAAAATAAAGTATATATTCTTAAAATTTGAAACCATATCCAAAAGCATCAAGTTTTAGAAATAGACACAAAAGTATGAGAAGCATAAGAGACGAATTGTATATAATAAGTCTAAATGATGACCATTGTCTAAACTTAATGCTAGGTTTGGCCCCCTTAATTGAAACTCAACTTAATTCCTCCTCGCATAAACAAAGTATAAATGTCTATAAGATTTTGATTGAAGAGAATCCCTACATTTTGTTGGATACATAAATGGCTGTTCTATAATTTATCCACCAAGTATTATAAAGAACTTCAATTACATATGGTTCAGAACATTCAAAAGTACTAGGCTTATCATTCTTTTTGAACCATGCCTTACATTTATGGCAATCTTTCAAATAGTGTTTATATGTTTTTAAAGAACTGGCACTTATCATTATTCCGTTCTTTATTTTGAGTCTCAATAGCTTTAAGAGACTCATTCTTTTTCTTGAGTGGTAGTTCTTTTCTTTTGTCTTTTACCAGATTTAATTTCAACTTCTTGAGTGATGAATTTAACATAATTAATTCCTTACCATTTAAGTCGTATCTCCTCTTGAGCATACTAGACAATTCACTTACATTCCACTTAATCCTGATAGTGTTATAGTGAATTTAATGTGGCACCTAAGTGGAATTAAACTTGCTTATGCTAATCCGATAAATTTAATTCATTAATTATCAAAACAGATGAAGCATAATAATAAAGAGAAATATGAATTGATACAATAAAGTAGGTGTTCTATACTTTAATGCTTTGAGATATAAGATAAATCAGATTCAAATAGACAATAAATATATATCGAAGATTTCTTTTGGGTAGATACTACGATACACCATTAATAACCATTGATACTTTTGTATTTATCTTTAATGGGCAACTATATTATTTCTCAAGTATTACATTTTATTATCTTTGGATATATAAAATGACCAATTAAGAAATATAATATGAATTATCCCGTTTGTTGATTAATCACATGATGGTTGATCCACTTTTGGATGACAAAAATATCTCTATGATTAACAAACGTGTTACCTATGTACTATGTATCATTAATAAGCATCTATAGTAAAGGGTTACATACAATATACTAAACTTTACTAAACAATTTGACATTTTCGAAACATTCTAGTTTGGCCACTTTGTTGGCGAACAAACTATACATAAATGAATATCTTCAATTGAGTAATAAAAGTTCCATGTACATTGATATTAATTTATTCTACAATTCGATATTCACGAACCATTCTAGTGACTAACAAACTCTATTCATAACATGAGTATCTTTGAATTGAATAATAAATATTTTGTAAGCTACAACAATAATATTTCTTTATTAAATGACTAGATATCTATGAAACATTTTAGTTTGGTCACTTTGGTGACTAGCAAACTATACATAATATGATTGTCTTCAAATTGAATAATAAAAGAAAATTTCATAAATTAACATAGACACTTAATTCAATAATATGTATATCTACATACACTACAATCAAATTTGTATATCGATCAGTATTGTAGCCGTATCTTATATATATCCGTTAGTGTCATAAAATGACCTTTACAACCCAATTTCTAGAATGAATTATATAACAATGAGCGAGTTCAAGTCTTCATGAAGCTGCCTTTTCAAGCTCCAAATAAATGCTCATAATTTTGGTGCTTATCAAAAATCTCTTATTGCCTAATGGCAGATGTCAATCTTTTATTATTCTGGCCACAAGTTCAATCTCCTCATTTTTCAATTCTTTATTTGAGGTTTTACATAATAATGGGCCTTGGCTAAAATCACAGAAGCCTTAGGTCAACATCAAAATTATAGGCTTTTTTATATTGGACAGCTGTCGTTAAAGAATTGAGTCTTAATTTTATTTTATTATTATTATAGATTGGATACGTGGGTGATAAAATATAAGAATTTCCAACGGCTTGTTTGGGTCAATTTTATGAAATTCCCATTGGTGAAAATTTTACCCAAATAAGGCATAAGTCAGATAACATAAGGCTTCAAGAAAAGGTCAAATTTTGTCACACATAAAAATTTGCTTCAACATCCCACGCGCATCAACAATAAGAGTAGGGTTTGCTTCAAGAAACTTAATGTATATAATTTAATGGAAAATCACGAGTTTATAAACCATAAGCTCTGATACCACATGTTAATTTTATTTGTTCAATTTACATTAATATAAATTCCGAGATCTTAAATTTCATGATTTTCACAAATACGGAGTAACAACAACATATATTGATCTCTTGTAAACGGTTTTTAATTGTGTAAGAGTCTCTTCGAATCTCTGTCGAGCGATTTAATTGCATATCTTTAATCTTCAAACACACTTTAATTTAATATGTAGTTTTAACCGTATGGAAATTGAATCTCTATCTCTGCCACTCATAAAATGGCATGAATAAGTTGATAGAATAACATGCTCTTTTATAGGTAGAAAGAGGACTAATTTCTTCGTTAATAGAAATCAACATCTCCAATAATTATCTAATTAATTATCTATTAGATACTATCCATAAGACATATTATTAAATTCAATAACTTATCACGTGCGCCACATAAATTTTAAAACTAATTAAAAGTGAGAACTTTCTAGTTAAAAGTGATGATATATTTAAATTTTTGGATCACTAGAATTTAGTTTGAAATTTCAATAACTGATTAGATAAGCGAACATTCTTAATCCGTGTGAAATAAGAACATATTAATGGTTTAATCAAGCTTTTACATGTCATAATATAATAGTTAACAATAGTAAGAGCATGTCTGGCTAAGCTTAAAAAGTTTATCTAAGTACAATTACTTACAAGAAAATAAGTAACTCGGAGCATGTTTGGCTGAGCTTAAAAGGTGTTACTTTGAAAGTAAGTAACTTTTTTACTTAAAAGAAAAATGTAAGTTACCCAAACATGTTTGGAAACAAAAAGGTCACTTAAAAGAAACTTTTACCTTTTTTAAGCACAGGCAAACATATTCCAAAATCTGAATTTACTTTTTTTCTTCCCATCCTTACTTTTCCAAGTGCATTGTCCATCTCGTGCTGAGGTAAAATTCTTATGTTCGCTTTAGATACTTGCAATACCAGCCATCCCATTGACAATGTCAGCTGGTCTTCTGTTTGGCTCAGTTACTGGAACTATCATTGTCTCTATCAGTGGGACGGTAAGTCTATGATTTGCAAGTATTTAAGGAATGGTAATATATGGTCCTGGATACTTGAAGTTGTGTGTTCGTCCCCCTTTCAGGTGGCAGCGAGTGTTGCATTTCTAATTGCCAGATATTTTGCTCGTGAGCGTATTCTTAAGCTGGTTGAGGGAAACAAGAAATTCCTTGCATTGGACAAAGCTATTGGGGAAAATGGTTTCAGAGTTGTTTTTCTTCTCCGTTTGAGTCCATTGCTTCCGTTTTCTCTTGGAAACTATCTATATGGGCTCACCTCTGTCAAATTTGTACCATACGTGATGGGAAGGTCAGATTCATTTTTTTGTTATTTCTTTTTGAATAATTGTCTTTGTTGAATCACTATTTTTGAGGAGAATGTATTTACTTTCTAACACTTGATGTTTTTTGAAACATCTGCATAGCTGAAGCAATCTATCATATAAAGCACAATAAAGTTGAAGTATTGGGTTATTATTTGGTTTCAAGACAATAGCATACGGACCTTTTTGCATCTGTAAATTATCAAAGTTCGCTGATGGTTTTCTTATATTAAATATCCTTTCTTAGAGATGATGTTGTGTGCTTCTTGTTAGAGTAATAAGCTTGTGATATGGGTGTATGATATGAAATGACAATATTCGTGTTTAAATTTGAGAGCCTTTTCTTACCCTAACTAAGGTTTTGAAGCACTAAACTCGTATAGCTTTATGGAATATTGGTAAATGGAGCTTCAGTAGATACAACATTAAACCCTCCCATTGATTATCAGTAATTTAAGTCCAGATTTGTTTTCTCAAGTGAGTTCCAAATTGCTAAAATGAGTTACATCTGCAGGGCTTCAGATAATTGGGATCTGGTTTTTTATCTAGCCTAATTTGGATGAGAATCCAAAAAATTCTGAAAGTATCTCATTATGATTGAGTAATTTCACCAAATTTTCAATCAAACCATACCAAAAATTCTGTTCATGACTTTGAACCTTAGAATTCATCAAGTAGGTGAATGTGTGGTGTCAAATGTTAGATTGGTACATGTAATCAAGACATTTTCTAGCCCGGTATTGCTGTTAAAACCTTATTCTTTGATGAGGTACTGAGCCAATTTTGTATTTTCACGTAATGATGATATAGATTAAATGCACTTTTTGTTGCAGTTGGTTAGGTATGCTTCCGGGGACGTGGGCTTATGTGAGTGCTGGTGTATTTGGCCGAGCAATTATTGTAAGTTTGCACTTCTCTGAGTTTGTTTCAACTGTCATGTCATTTCATTTTCTACTGGTTCCACTTGATGAAAGAAATAGTTATCGCTCACGAAAAAGTTCAGAAAGCTGCCACAAATTCTTCGCAGATTACATGTTGCTTGGAACCAAAAATTTACATAAATGTAATTATAAGTTACTTTTTAAGTTTAGCCAAACATGCTCAGTTGTGTTGGATTGTTTGTTGAGTGCTTGGGTTCAATATGTGGCATATAGAAAGACTTTTGATGTTTCCATTCTTTTGATAACGAGGATGATAGCTATAAATGATCCTTTAGCATACAAGAATCTTTAGATAACTTTCTTTAAACAAATTATGGATCCAAAAAGAGAGCTTAGTGTTCATGGTGAAACTTCATATGGGTTCAGTATCTTCACCGACAGCCTTGTCCTGGTGCAATCAATTTCATAAAGCCTACGATAGCAATGGAGTGAGAGAACTCAGTTTATGGTTAAAGGACATTTATAGCTTCAAGAAACTGAGTAGAGATTAAAGGAAGGAAAAAATGTAAGCAATTAAGAAAACACGCAGTACAAACGTTCTGAAGTTTGATCCAGACATCCTAAATTTATTGGTTCCGTAAGTACTTACTGAAGAAAAACATATCCTTATTTTTCTTCTTATTTTTGTGTCTCAAGCAAGAAGAATCCAATATTGGGTTACTCGGAGAAAATAGTCAGTTCTTGACCCTTGGAATCGGACTACTTGCAACTGCTGTGGCTGCAACTTATGTGACACGGCTGACTAAGGTAGCGTGATTTGAACTTCTCATAACCTAGTCTTGATGATATTTTACTTTCTTTTTTCTTTTTTTTTAAAGTTCAACGTGTGAAATTTCTTGTTTGAAGTGACATATCTTATTGCTTATGATGCAGGATGCTGTGAAAGATATCGAATAGACAATCAGAATTTGTAATATAGAGAAATTATAGCTCGAAGTGTAGACTTGATAGGTGCATCTCGTGTAAATCAAAATTGTAAAAATTGATCGAGAAAATTTTGTGTAATTCTTGGTATAATCTATCTTGAACTTGGAATGTTTCACTGAGGGATCTCTAAATTTTGGAAGATATCTGCTAACTTCGGAATCCCGGAGATATTTGACTTCTCCATACGATATTTTAATTTCAAATGTTAGATTGGTACATGTAATCAAAACATTTTCTTTGATGAGGTAGTGAGCCAATTTTGTATTTACATCAAGTAATGATGATATACGAGTTCCAGTTGGTTAGGTATGTTTGTGGTAATTTTGGTGCACTATTTATATTTTGACAATTTAATCACATGCATATAAACCGAGTAAAATGATGACTTATCGATAATTGAAGAATTCGATTCGTTCGAAGTAAGAGATTGACTCTTTCTCTCTAAGACAAAATTGTCTCACTTAGGTGCTTACAGTTTTTCAGCACACGTCTCCTAAGATAAAACGACAACTTCTTGTAATAGTACTTCTCGTAATAGTAGCACTCTAACTTACGAGAACAACGAATCGAACAATTTTTTGTTCTTTCTTTTAAATGAAAATTGAATCTGAACTTTATGTAAAAGTTATTTTTAAACTAAACTGATTTGTGTAAAAAGTGCATAGACATTTTGTAAAAATATGAAATTATTTAATTTGCAATTACAAGTGTCTATTTATAATATTTGAAAAGTTGTATATTAAAATACGCAATTTTACAAAAAGACATGTCCAAAAGACATGTCTTGTTGAAAAATCACATGTCCAAAAAACATGTCTCTAAGATGAATAGATGTGAGAAATGATATGTCCAAAAAGACATGATTTTTCATCCAAACAGATTCTATAATATTCTGCAATATTCTAATCCTATTTTCAACAATATTCGTATATTTAAGCGTTCAATTTGGATTTTAATTTCTCATTCACCCAAAATTGATTCGAGCAACTAAATATACTATGTTAATCTACTTGCATAGTAGAACACGTATGACCTTATAATTTTGTACTCAACTAACGGGTCCTGTTTAAATAATTAGTCAAATTGGTTAAAACTAACATTACTAAACAAATTTCCAACAATCCCCCACGTGAATGAAAATTAATGCAAATGACTATGCATATACTAAAAGAGAGTACAAACGGAAAGCTATTGCATCAGGATAATTGGGTTCTAGCTTTGAACCTTCCTTAGTAGAATACTTTCGGATTTACTTAGCTAATCAATAAACGCGATGTCTTGAACTGTTCAGCCGTTAGTATAAATCAAGACAATAGTACCCACACAATAACCTCCCTAATACCTTCGGTTCTTACGGTTGTGTTCATTTTGGTCCTGAACAACACTTGTGTTTCATAAGTGCTTCAGAGAATTCAAGCCTTAAAACATTCTTATAGAAGCAGCCCCACTTCACAATTGACACAGGGGATCTCCTATTAAGAACATTCTATCATACTTCACTTGGTTTATCCAAGTTATAAGAATCATTAAAAGTTATAATCATATACTCTGCAGAGATCACTTTTTCTTACAATAGAAATGGGTAAGAATTAATTCCTAAGTGCTTAACTGAATTTTCATAACATAGTTATCCATTGAACCAAGATCTAGGGATCACTAATCAACGAGGTTTGGTTACTATTACAAAGACTCATGCGTAGTAGGCTTTAAATCTCATTCCCTTTGATTAGCAGTATATTTGATCTCTTGGTAAGCCTTTTGTAAGCAGATTTTCGAGATTCTCCTTTGATTTCACGTAATTAATGGAAATAATACCATTTGAGATCAATTGTTTAATGGTATTGTATCTACGATATACTTACTATTATATATACTATTTTCTATCTTGCTAATAGCCGACTGACCATAGCAACGTATACTTATAGCAAGCACTGACTTAGACCAACATGGAATGTCCTCTAAGAAATTATGAAGTCATTATGTTTCTTCTCCAGCTTTATCTAAAGTTATGAACTCAAATTCCATCGTGAATCAAGCTATACACATTACTTTGAGGACTTCCAAATTTTTTTGAATAGATGATACTTCCTTCTACCTTCAATTAAAACTTAAAAAATTCAAATTATATCACGATCTTTCAATATTCAGGTTATTTGAAAAATTTCTAAGAAATAACTGCACTCTAAATAGTAAAACATATTTACTAGTAGATTTTCAAGTTTAACAAAGTATTCATCATAGTGCAATTCGACATTTTAATGTTGTTTACACATTCTAATACTCTAATTTGAAGAAAGCAATACTATTTCCCACAAATCTTAGGTAAATCTGAACTTAAGTTGAAGATATAATGCAAACAACAATTTCACCCTACAGTAGAATTCAGCAATTAAATTATTCAACTCTTTTAAAATTCTATTATATCGTTAATTATATTTATTTCAAACATTCCATTGGTTAAATACCCTTTTTTCATCTACATCTCATTTTTGGAAAGTACATATTTTTCAGACTCAAAATTAGTCCGAACCCGTCCTTGCGACCTTGCCCAATTATAAACTAGAAACCAATTTCTTGTGAATCTCTAGAACATATGGAACATCAATTAGGGTTACTTATTTTTTCGATGTCATTTTTAGCACTACTTTGCCTAGTTGAATGATCTCTAAAGTAGATGAGTTTTTCATATAAAGTTGTCTTCCACTGATCGAAGTGTAAGATGAAAACATCTTTTTGTCAGCACAAACATGACAAACAACATCTGTGTTGATATACCATTCTTATGTTATTTATCACATTGGTTTCAAACACCATTGCCAAGAAAATTATATCCGACATTATATTAGACAATTTGTCTTCCTTGGTTGAGTCATCTTCACTCCAGAACCTTGCTAGATTCGAAGCCGTGAGATAAAACAACAATTTATATTACTATCTCTTCAAGTCCACTCAAACTTTTCGAGTTTCTCCTTGTAAGCATAGATAGAGTACAACGAAAGTAAATGAAACAAATGCCATTATCAAGCGTAGAACAAAATTGAATTTCAAATATTTAATATTTGACACTTAGTATAAACATAAATTAAGTAGTATAAACATAAATTAAGTACTTTCACTTTTCTGTATAACATTCAATGCAAGTTTAAGTACCAGACAAAAACCAATTCCATCAATGCAAATTTAAGTTCCACACAAACTTCAATTAGACATGTTAATGCAATATGGCAAATAGTGAAAAATAAATGACCTGATTTTACGTGTTGTTCAACTACGTATTTATCTAAAAGAAACAGAATTTCATTTGATTATTGTTGGAAAATCAGTTTTTGAAAATCAGTTTTTGGATTATTGAAGAATTCGATTTTTTGGCATATTTAATTATAAGTTATTTATTGTTATGAACAAATTAGGATTCAAGGATTATCTAGTAGTTGTTTGGAAATTGGAAACTTTAATGCTATATTTATCACAATCTATTTATAAGTTTTAGTTATTCTAAAACTCTTGTTCCTTATCTGTTAATAAGTGATTGAATAAATTGCATGTTTAAGTTTTCTAATTAAACTAGGTTTCTAAGTAGATAAGATATTACAATATTATCTTTTTATTTATCTACTTAAATGAAAATAAATATCTAGATTTGTTTTCATATTCTTGTGATTTATCTCACCTTATCTTGTATAAAGTTTATTTAAACTTAAAGACTTATTGTGTCTTATCCATACATAAGATAAATATTAAGTCATTAAGTTTAGACAAACTTCTTGTACTATAAATAAGACAAGTGGTATTCCAAGAAGTCTCACGGACTTTGAAAGCAAAAATACTCAAGAATCAAATAGCAAATCATTTATGAGTTGAGAGCTCAAAGAGATATTAAAAAGTCCTAACCCGATCAAAAGTCTAGTTTGGAGAACGGTTCTGAGAAACTGAGCATACAAGAAATCCATTGTGAGAGAGAACGGCATTTCGGCGGCAAGATAAGGACTAGGTCCTTATTCCGATTTGTGGAATCAATCCGGGGACACACGTGGAATGGACCAAGATCAAGACCGAAGTACTTGACTGCATTCCTGACTAGTTGAAGAAAATATAAAACAGGGAAGTTTTATCATTGTTCTTAACTTAGTTTTATTTTTGTAAATTGCTGATAAAGTTTTAGATTAGGTCTAAAATTGTAATTTCAAAAAATTGAGACGTGTGTAACCTGTTCTGAAATAGTGGATTTATTTACCCGTGGCATAGGGGCCCGTGGATGTTTCCCTTAGGAGTTTACCACGCTATATCAGGTGTTAATTAATGTTTTAATCGCCTTATATAATTACTGTCTCGAAACTGCCAAGACGTTCAGTGAAATGTTTTGACGTTCAACAAACTTTCATCAATATCAGAACATTAAAGTGAACGTTGTGTTTTTAAAAAAAAAATATTTACAGACTTTCAGTAACAACCTATTCAACCCCCCCTTCTAGGTTGATTGTTATCTAGATTTAAAACTAACAATTGGTATCAAAGCAGGTTCACTTCTAGAAAGCGAGATCCTATGAATCTAGGTATGGACAGTGCTTCGTTTCGACCACCAGTCTTAGATGGAACGAACAATAATTATTGGAAAATCCGCATGACTGTTTACATTTAAGCTCTAGATGAAAAATCATGGCATTCTATCGTTAGATGATGTAGTCCTCCCACTATCATTGAAAATGGTATTGAAATAGAAAAACCATGTGAACAATGGGTTATTACTGATTTCAATAATGCTAGTTGGAATAGCAAAGCCTTGAATGCTATTTTTTGTTTTGTAAATGCTAATCAATTCAGACTAATATCTAATTGCAGGATAGCAAAAGAAGCTTGGGACATCCTACAAATCGCACATGAAGGAACATCCAAGGTGAAATCATCTAAACTACAAATGCTCACCACAGAGTTTGAAAACCTACGCATGACAGACGATGAAGCATTCAAAGATTTTTATGCTCGGCTGTGTGATATATCAAATCAAGCACATTCTCTTGGAGAAAAATATTCAGAGTCAAAATTGGTCAGAAAGGTCTTACGATCCTTGCCAAATAAATTTCACTCCAAGGTGACCGCAATTGAAGAAAGCAAGGACATAGACGAAATCAAAATTGAAGAGTTGGTTGGGTCATTAATGACTTTATGAACTAAACCTTGGCACAAGAAGGAAAGAAAAATCTACAGGCATAGCATTTCGAGTTGAGGAAGAAAAAGATGGATGCGAAGATAGTGATTCAGATATTGATATAGCATTAGTTACCAAACAGTTTGGAAAATTCCTGAAACGATCTCAAAGATTTAAATCAGCAAAAAATCAAGGATCATACAAAAAAAAATATCCTGACTAAAATAGACAGAGTTCATCAAATCCTCTAAAGAAAACAGAAAATCGTATCCAGTGTCATACTTGTGAAGGATATGGACACATTGCCTCTGAATGTGCCAACAACAAAAAGAAAAATTCTGGTAAAAAGGCCATGAATGTAACTTGGAGCGAGGATGAAGAATCAACCGATGATCAATCAGGAGATGGGGAAGTTTCTAATACTCAAGATATCTCATTTACAGCATGCTCTATTTTTGATTCTGAATTATCTGATCTTTTTAATGAACGTTCACATGAACGTTCTGACATAGAATCAAACGTTGGAGCTAATGACATTAAGGTCAACCTAAAGGCTTTAACTACTGTATCCACTAAAGAACAAGGTTTTCCAAATGATAAAATAACTCATTTTGAATTACTGTTGGCTGATAAAGATAAACAATTGTGTGATTTGCAGGAAAAATTGAAACAAAGTAGGGAAGCAAACCAACAATTGACCATTGGAGCTGCTCGACTGAACGAGGTACTGAGCTATGGGAGAACCACTAATATCAGACATGGGTTAGGATATGCTCAGTATGGAAAAGATCAAGAAGCAAAGAAAATCACGTTTGTCAAAGAAACAAGTTCTGACATTCCAGATAACGTTCTGATGTCTACTAAACCTGTAATCAACGATCAGATGTTGAAAAAATCAAGAATTACAGAAACTGCTGACAAGGTAACTAAAGGTGAATCTAAAGGTAACATACTCTTATCTCCTACTTGTCCAACATGTGGTAAGACAAAACAAAAGCATGCTAACATCTCAAATCATCTACCTAAGCACAAGAAAACTATCTGGAAAACTAGCATGAACTTGAGAAACCTTTTACCAAATAAAAAAAGTCGAATTAAAATCCGACAAATATGGTTAAAGAAAACTGACTTGAACTGTTATGTGGTTGATTTGGCATTCCATGCGTTTGTGACTAATTCTTGGTATTTCGACAGTGGATGCTCTAGGCATATGACAGGAAATCAATCACTCTTGTCTGATTTTAAAAATTATTCTGGGAGTCGAACCATCACGTTTGGTGATGGTGTAAAAGGTAAAGTAATTGGGACTGGATATATAATAATTAAAGGTTCACCACCTTTAACAAATGTTCTTCTTGTTGAAGGCCTAAAAGCAAACCTAATTAGTGTGGGACAAATTTGTGATAATGATCTTACTGTTATTTTTAACCAAAAAACATGCACGGTAGTAAACAGTAAAGATATATGCTTGTTGACAGGAACTAGAGCGAGTGATAGATGTTATTTGCTTGATCATAGTCTTTCATGTCTTATAGCTAAAACTGATTCCACAGATCTATGGCATCAACGCTTAGGGCACCTTAATTACAAAGATCTAGTAAGATTAAGCCAAGGTAATGCTGTAAAAGGAATACCAAAATTGAAGGACAACCTGAGGGTATATGTGGCCCATGTCAACTTGGTAAGCAAACTAGAGGATCACATAAACAGAACAACTATCTGGCCACATCAAATGTCCTTGAATTAATACATATGGATCTAATGGGACCCATACAAGTCGAAAGCATTGGTGGAAAAAGGTACATTCTTGTGTGTATTGATGACTTCTCTAGATATACATGGGTTAACTTCTTAAAAGTAAAATCTGACACATTTGAAATATTCAAAATTTTATATGCTAAACTGACCATTGAAAAAGATAACCATGGACAAAAAATTGGTAGAATTAGGAGTGACTATGGCAAAGAATTTGAGAATACTAGTTTTTCTGACTTCTGTGAAAAACATGGTATCTTTCATGAATTTTCAGCTCCTAAAACACCAGAACAAAATGGGGTAGTTGAAAGAAAAAACAGAACTCTTCAAGAAATGGCCAGGGTAATGCTGAATAGTAGAAAATTACCTGTAAAATTGTGGGCTGAGGCAGTCAGTACTGCTTGTTATGTATTGAACAGGGTTATCATTAGGATAGGTACTTCTCAAACACCTTATGAAATTTGGAAAGGTAGAAAACCTAATCTTAAGTACTTTCATACTTTTGGTAGCAAATGTTATATCCTAAACGATCGTGAACAAATAGGAAAAATGGATCCTAAAAGTGATGAAGGGGTATTTTTGGGATATTCTGAAAATAGTCGGGCTTACCGAGTCTACAACATGCGTACTCAAAACATAATTGAATCAATAAATGTTGTAGTAGACGATACTAATGATTTTGCTGAGTATTCACAGGAACAAGTCATTCAAACACTGTCAAAAAAATCTGAGGCAAGAAGCGAACATCAGAACGTGGAAAAAGACACTGATGCAAGTCAGAACATTCCTAGAGACGTTGCCAAAACTGATACAACTAAACAGACAGAAGAAACTGAACAGAATAATACTACAGCTGATAGTACACATACATTCGAAGATCAGAGCACCCGAAGACAACCACCTACCTGGATACAAAAAGCGCACCCTACAACTAATGCCATCGGGAATTGGGATGACGGTATGGTGACTCGAAGGAAAGCTTCAAATGAGATAAGTCATGTGTGTTATATTTCTCATGTTGAACCAAAAAATGTGAAAGAGGCTTTAGAAGATGAATCATTGGTGTTAGCCATGCAAGAGGAACTTAACCAATTTGAAAGAAATAAGGTATGGAATTTAGTCCCTTGACCAAAAGATGAAAATGTAATAGGAACTAAGTGGGTTTATAAAAACAAATCTAACGAACATGAAACTATACTTAGGAACAAAGCCCGCCTAGTAGCCCAGGGATATAGTCAAATTGAAGGATTAGACTTTGAAGAAACTTTTGCTCCTGTTGCTAGATTAGAGTCTATAAGACTTTTACTTGTTATTGCTTGCCAAATGAAATTTAAACTATTTCAAATGGATGTCAAAAGTGCGTTCTTAAATGGCTATCTTAATGAGGAAGTTTATGTTGAACAACCTAAAGGTTTTGTAGATCCCCATTTTTCAAACCATGTGTATAAACTTGAAAAAGCTCTTTATGGTTTAAAACAAGCTCCACGAGCTTGGTATGAACGTCTAACTACCTATCTTATTGAAAAGGGGTACAAGAGAGGGGGAGTCGACTGAACTCTTTTTATCAAACACTTAAATGTTCGTATAATTGTTGCTCAAATCTACGTCGATGATATTATTTTTGGCTCAACCTCAGAAAAACAATCTATTGATCTCATAAACTTAATGAAAAAGGAATTTGAGATGAGCATGGTAGGAGAACTAACATTTTTTCTTGGTCTGCAGGTTAAGCAAATAGGCCTCCGTTTGGTATAGATTATAAATTGGTTTATTTGACCAAAATAGTTTATTTGACTATTTTTGGTCAAAAATGTCATGCTGTATAGGCAAAAATTTTGGTCAAATAAACCGTTTTTGGTCAAATAAACTATTTTGGTCAAATAAACCAGTTTATAATCTATACCAAACGGAGGCTAGGCAATGATATTTTCATATCTCAATCAAAATATGCAAAAAATCTTATCAAAAAATTTGGTCTTGATAACTCCAAACCAATGAGAACACCTATGGCCACAAATCTAAAAATCACCAAAGATGAAAATGGTACAGATGTTGATTCTAGTCTCTATCGCAGTATGATTGGAAGCTTATTATATTTGGCTGCTAGTCGACCTGATATTGCTTTTAGTGTAGGAGTTTGTGCTAGATATCAAGCAAAACCAAAAGAGTCACATGTGGCTGCTGTAAAAAGAATAATTCGATATGTTCATGCCACTGTTGATTATGGTTTGCTTTACTCAAGTGATACTAACTCTCATTTAGCTGGTTTTAGTGATGCTGACTGGGCAGGTAATATTGATGATAGGAAAAGTACCATAGGAGGATGCTTCTATCTGGGAAACAATCTCGTAGCTTGGCTTAGTAGAAAACAGAATTCCATCTCACTATCTACAGCTGAAGCAGAATACATCGCAGCAGGCAATTGTTGTACACAATTAATATGGATGAAGCAAATGTTGGAGGATTATGGTATCAAACAAAACTCTATCACTATGTTTTGCGATAATACTAGTGCCATAAGTTTATCAAAAAATCCTGTTCAACATTCAAGAACGAAACACATTGATATTAGGCATCATTTCATTAGAGATCTCGTAGAGAGTAAAATCATCACAATCAAACACATACAGACTGAAAATCAACTAGCTGACTATACTGATTTTCCAATGTGTTATTGCTTCTACCATACAATTTGATGATATAATTTGAATCTCGTATATTCATCTCTTGTTTATGCACTTTATAGATGTCGAAATTGGGTTGATAATTTTTTGACAAATTATGTATTCTACCCTCTGATTTACTGACTAAATATGGATTGAAGACCTATGGTCAGTATCTATGTCTTTCAGCTCCATAATATTATGTCCTGTTAAACAAGCTGGTATATTTGAAGGAGGGCTACCTTTCTCTGGATGATGAGAAGCCATCCTTGATAACATAAAATAAATCATGAGAAAAGGGCTGCCGCTTTGAAAGTGTGAAAGTCACTTCTTATATACTTAACTGGCTATGGAAACACAAAATAAATGTGTAAATTCTTCAAATAAAAAAAAAAAAAGCCAAAGTTGAAATAAAAAAAATATATATATTTCACTTACGCTTGGCAGGTCAAATATTTTTTTTCATAAAAAGGACAATTAAAGATGATGGCTGGTTTGAAACTCTAGTCTATAAAAGGTTATGTGATTTAGAGGGTGGTACTGATTTGTCTCGATATTATTGATCTTATTTTGATTATTTATTCACACACTACACTCTTTTTCATGATTAATATATGAGATTTTGAACTATATTAACAATTTTCTATGATCAGGATTGACTAGAGAGATGATTGAGATTTCTTCACAATTGCTCATGATTTTTGCATTTATATTTAAAATAAAATAAAAATAAAAATAAAAATAAAAAAAATAAAAATAAAAAAATGTTTTTTTAATTTATTTTTTTCTTTATTTATTTATCTATTGTGCATTCAAATTGTTTTAAAATTAGAAGTTTTTTTTTAAAAAGGTGTCCTTTCTTGAAAAGAGTCCATTCTTAACAAGAGTCCTTATATTCATTCATCTATCTAACATGTCTTTAAACTCTTCATCTTCTTCTTTAATTAAAACCCTAAACCCCTAAATTCTCTTGTGTAAATTCCTTGATTTCTCTTGATATAACTTGATTTTACAAAAGTGTTTAGAAAATAATCAATGGCAAGGTCAAAAATTACCACTCACCACCCAGAGATGCGCCGTAGCCGTCGTGGCGCCGCCTCTGCATTGGCCGCAGCTGTTCCTCCGGCGTCCACACCATCGCCGGCACCAGTGGTTTCAACTCCACCGTCTGCACCACCGGTCTTGCCACCTTCACTTGCTCCATCTTCTTCGTCTCCTCAACCAACAGCCGCCGCTAGTGCAGTTCCAACCACCGCCGCCATTCCCACGCCAGTCACAAGTCAGGGGGAGCTTCATGAGGACACGGGTTCTGAAAATGGAACTGGGTCTCAATCTGGTAGTGAGTCTGAAGACCGCTCAGGGGAGTCTCCACAGACTGGAAATCTTGAAGAAGAACAACAGAAATCGGGCTCAGATTTTGCAGATGAAAATGTAGAAGAAGAAGAAGAGTCCTCGAATGAGGAAGATGATCACTTAAGTGCTGAAGAATCTGTCCCTGTCAGACTTTCTCGCGCACAGAAAGGAAAACAGAAAATTGATCAACGTTCGAACGTTGGTGATATTCCAACTGAACATCAGAATGTTGGGCACCCATCCTCCGATGTTCCAACTTCAGCGACTCATCCTCATTTGTTCGAACAAAGTTTGCTCCGTAAAGGTAACCACGTCTACACCTCTCTGAATTACAAATTTAGAACTCTTGATGCACAGACTCAATTTCACAAATTTATTTCAAATCGGGATTTTGTGATGGAATTTAATGTCAAAGAGGATGTCCTTAGAAAGGCTGATCTTGTTGAATTAATTGAGCATTGGGGGATACAAAAATTGTTGGGTTGGACTGGGAGACCTTGTGAAACAGTGATCAAAGAATTCTTGGCTAATATTTCTCGACAGATTAAGTAGCCGGGTAATAATTTTAGGTGGTCAGTTTATGTTAGGGGTCGGCTAGTACCTTTTAGTCCTTCCAATCTTCGTCGTTGGCTTGAATTATCACCCATATCTGAAGGAATGGATGATGAATTTGAAGCAGCCACTGATACTTTGGCCTTAGAACTCACTGGAAATCCTTGGCCTACGGGAAAAATGACTGCCGCATTGCTTACCCCTACGTATTAGTTGCTTCACAAAATTGCCTTGCACAACATTGATCCAATTCAGCATAGGTCAGACATTGGGATGGATAAGGTTGAGTTATTGTACAAACTGGGCACCCTCTACCCGCTAGATATTGCTTCAATTATTTTTGACAAAATTGTGTTCGCGGCGACCCGTCAAGCACACTCCAGAATGTTGCCCTTTCTTGGTTTACTTCATGCCTATCTCCAGCATCACAATGTTCCTATACTTCTGGGTGACACTTTCACTTCACAAATTCCGGTCCTTTGTCCTTCAAAGAAAGTCACTAAGAGACCAACGCCTCCTGCAAGGCCAACCTTTTCTGAAGATCATACCAGTTCTCTTGAAACTCAGGTGAGGGACTTAACTTCTTTGGTCAATACACTATCTGATAATTTTGAGCGTCATCACAGATTCATAAGGGCCTTACTTGTGGCCTTGGCTGAGCGGACTGGAACTCCTATACCAGAGGAATATCAAGATGCTGCCATGAATCCTCCTCAAAATCCTGATGTTG
The DNA here is from genome assembly GCA_030279155.1 of Forsythia viridissima. Lineage (NCBI taxonomy): Eukaryota > Viridiplantae > Streptophyta > Magnoliopsida > Lamiales > Oleaceae > Forsythia > Forsythia viridissima. Next base: position 8,834,341 of record CM059038.1, read on the forward strand.
GCTCTGATGGAACTCAACATCCTGACGTTGGTCCTGAGCATTCTCCACGTCCTGACCTTGATGCTGCCATATTTCCACATGCAGATGCTACTCCTTTGCCTCTGTCCTCCAAGCGCAAGACGAGAACCCAGACTGGTGGTTCGAAAAAGAGGACCCGCAAGAGCACTTCATAGAGTGTTTTGTGGTTGGGTATTTTCTCCTTAATTTAGTATTTGCTTTCAGACACTTCGTTAATTTAGTTTTTCTCTTCACTTTTGTTTTTTTGCTTTGGCCCCTCTTTCTTACAAAAAGGGGGAATAGTAATTGTTGCTTTTGCTTTAAACTTTTGCTTAATTAGGAATTACTTTTTGGTAATTAGGAATTAAAAGTAATTAGGAATTGATTTAAATTAAATTGCATGTTTAACTTTGCATATGGTCTTGAATCCAATTTGCCTACGTGCTCACCTCAAAAACAACTTGATATAAGTTTTGTAATTAAGAGATGCCAAAGGGGGAGATTGTTGGAAAATCAGTTTTTAAAAATCAGTTTTTGGATTATTGAAGAATCTGATATTTTGGCATATTTAATTATAAGTTATTTATTGATATGAGCAAATTAGGATTCAAGGATTATCTAGTAGTTGTTTGGAAATTGGAAACTTTAATGCTATATTTATCACAATCTATTTATAAGTTTTAGTTATTCTAAAACTCTTGTTCCTTATCTGTTAATAAGTGATTGAATAAATTGCATGTTTAAGTTTTCTAATTAAACTAGGTTTCTAAGTAGATAAGATATTACAATATTATCTTTTTATTTATCTACTTAAATGAAAATAAATATCTAGATTTGTTTTCATATTCTTGTGATTTATCTCACCTTATCTTGTATAAAGTTTATTTAAACTTAAAGACTTATTGTGTCTTATCCATACATAAGATAAATATTAAGTCATTAAGTTTAGACAAACTTCTTGTACTATAAATAAGACAGGTGGTATTCCAAGAAGTCTCACGGACTTTGAAAGCAAAAATACTCAAGAATCAAATAGCAAATCATTTATGAGTTGAGAGCTCAAAGAGATATTAAAAAGTCCTAGCCCGATCAAAAGTCTAGTTTGGAGAACGGTTATGAGAAACTGAGCATACAAGAAATCCATTGTGAGAGAGAACGGCATTTCGGCGGCAAGATAAGGACTAGGTCCTTATTCCGATTTGTGGAATCAATCCGGGGACACACGTGGAATGGACCAAGATCAAGACCGAAGTACTTGACTGCATTCCTGACTAGTTGAAGAAAATATAAAACAAGGAAGTTTTATCATTGTTCTTAACTTAGTTTTATTTTTGTAAATTGCTGATAAAGTTTTAGATTATGTCTAAAATTGTAATTTCAAAAAGTTGAGACGTGTGTAACCTGTTCTGAAATAGTAGATTTATTTACCCGTGATATGGGGGCCCGTGGATGTTTCCCTTAGGGGTTTACCACGCTATATCTGGTGTTAATTAATGTTTTAATCGCCTTATATAATTACTGTCTCGAAACTGTCAAGACGTTCAGTGAAATGTTCTGACGTTCAACAAACTTTCATCAATATCAGAACATTAAAGTGAACGTTGTGTTTTTTAAAAAAAAAATATTTACAGACTTTCAGTAACAACCTATTCAACCCCCCCCTTCTAGGTTGATTGTTATCTAGATTTAAAACTAACAATTATATGTTTATATATTGCATTATGGCCCTGATCTCCTGCCCCTTTGGAGCTCCTTAATAATAAAAATAATAAATTTATTTGATATGTTTATTACTAAAGTGTTAATTAAAAAAAATACTCATTAGTTTTTTTAAATTTTTTTTATAAAAAATAAATGTATTGGACTTATTTGCACATTTTGTAATGATTAGGAATCTACATACAATTTCTTCTAATTAAACTAAGGGTATTTTTGTATTTTTCATTCCATAAGGACCAATTTCGCACCAAAACACATAGGTTAGGGACTTGTTTGTCAAAACACAAACGTTAGAGACCAATTCCACCATAAAGACAAAAGTTAGGGACCATTTGCGCCAAAATCCCAAAGGTTTAATGGAATTTTGGATGGATTTCATTCAAAAGAATGATTGGGGCACTACATGGATAGGTAAGAAATGTAATTGTCAAAATTTGAAAAGTAAGGATGATTTGGACACTAGATCCATACATTAGAGACGTTTTTGGCCAATTTCCCTATTTTAATTGTAATAAAAAATCTCTAACTATTGCTCATTTTTACATTTATATCCTTAACTTTTTTATCACATTCTTATTACAACATATTAATTTGCACGTCTTATTTTTTTAAAAAAAATAATTAAGGGTTTAAATTTTTTTTTTCCTTCATATTTTTAAATAAACAAAATAAATAACAAATACAAAAGTTTGCCAAAATATTTTTACCTTATTTCAATGCATATTAACAAAATATTTGAACAAAAATTGTCATAACGACAAGATGTGAAAATTATTAAAAGTTAATAATAAAAGTAAGATGGGAAAAAAAAAAAATAGAGTGATAAATATCAAAACCCAAAACTCCAAATTACACTAACCGTCCAAAACTGGTGCGGTGAAAAAAAAAAACTCCCAAACACGCCCTAGCATATCTAAATAAAGGAAAATGATAACCCAAAATTGATAATTACAGCCATTGCGGTTCACTCCCTTACCTCAATTCAAGCTCCAATCAGCCGAAATCTGCTCCTAAATCCGTTATCCCATCTTGCCAGCTCCATTTATTTTCTTCCCCAACCAGCGACTGCAAAGTTTGAGGGACGAGTGGGCGAGTGCGGAATGTCCGACAAATTGATTGCGAAGTGCGAAAAACAATTGGTATTTTTTGAATTTCTTCTTCTTCTTCTTCTTCTTCTTCTTTTTTTTTTAGAGTTTTTGATCTGTGTTAGTTTTTTATGCGAAGGAGAATTTGATGCGATAATTTTATTTTGCTGTAATTCTTTGTTATTTGTTTCAAAATCGATTTTTTTTTTATTAGTTTCGAATTTGGATTTTTATGTACTTAGTGTTGGTCAAGGCTTGTGATTGTGAATATGAATTTAGATATGGGAATACTTTTGGAGGCTGAAAAATTGGCCAAATGAGTCGTTTTATGAATATTTTGGGCTATGTTTAAGATCTTTTCGGCACTGTTATGTGAAAAGTTCTGCGATGGCAATTCTGCTGCACTGTAATTGCCACGAAGATTATTTGGGTTGTCATTTTCTTGGATGCTTAGAATATGTAAGTGAAGGAAATATTCTTTTGTAATTGTATAAATCATTGGGAAAATTGAAGTGCTTACTTGGTATGAAACTTCATTATTTTTCTTTAAAAAGACGAATTACAATATGATTTTTGTCTAGTTGTGTAGAAGATGTTTGGATTTTTGCTTTTTTTATTTACATTTTGCTAAGGTTTTATTTTATTGTCTACTATAATGGTTTGTCATTTTGTTTGATTTTCGTACTTGGTGATTTCGGTAACCCGTTTTGATTTTGTGTATTTTGTTTCATTACTTTCTTGGAACTGCGGGAGGTGATTTCGAAATTTTTTGATGGAATATTCTAGATCTGTGGTGCATCCTGATCAACCGATTATCTCAAAGTTAAGTGTTGAATATCCAAAAGCTTTACAGGCATACTTAGGATGTTTGAGCTTTTAACTTGATGCTGGGCTTCTTTATTATCGTCCCTTTGGTTTTATAGAAACAAACGGGAAAGGCTTTACATAATCAACAATTTGCTTATTTATTTAATCAACAACATGTGTTTGAGACAACATTAATAGGTGTCGGATTTTAAAAATGGGTTTTAAAAAGGAGGGTCGTTTTCTGGAGAACCAAAAGGAAGTTCGGTTTCTATTCTTGAACTCAAAAGTGTATTCATGTTTGACTTAGTACTTAATTCCATGTAACATAGCAGGAAAATAAGACAATATGTGTGTCTGGGGTTTAGAAATTGAAACAATGAGAAGCTGCTGTAGCAAGGAAGTTTTTCAGAGATCTACAGGAAGTTTTTCAGAGATAGAAGGGCATTTCATGGGAAGGGTAGGCAAAAGCGATGAAAGTGGTTAAGTATGTGGAGGCATCAATTTGAAGTCAGTTTTTTATTTTTCGTTTTTATTGTTAGATCTTGGTTTCATGGTTCAAAAACGAGACAATGGATTGGCCTACTCTTGTGACGTTTATTGCGCGCGTACCAAATTGAAATGGTTGACAAAGTTATTGGGAGGGAGTAACATTTTTATTTACATAAGATGGCCTAGTTCAAACAATTCACCAAAACCAAACTCACAATCTGAAGTTCATTATGATGTTCTTAAGTTGAGCCAATAATGATACATTTGAACTTCTCCTAGCTTTAACAGGAAAAACAAATTACAAAAGATGGAATACGATCACACCGATTGTGAAGTAAAACTTTAACCAAATCTGAAAACACTGGCAACTGATAATAAGACTATTTTTTTTCACAAACTACAAAATGCAACTCTGTTAACAGATTTATCCCCATTTGCAAGACACATGATACCTAACCTAATTTACATAATCTAATTGAAGCAGAAACAGAAATCCAGTTAGCGTTAGCAGAAATACAACTAAAAAAATACTGAAGAAAATGAATCTGAGACTTAAAATCTGCAACACCCAAATTACTACAAGTGCATCACATTTATCATATGTCAAGTAATATTCTTAGAGTTGCCTGAAAAAATGTGTAGTTCTTGTAAGTTGTAACGTGACACAATCTTTCTATTTTCCTCATTTCAGAAATAAGGAAATCAAGTAATAAATCTGAAATCGACATGTACGAAATGAAAGCCTCACTTATGCCTTTCCCGTTAAATATTTATTAAGAACTACAACGGGATATTTAATAACATATCCCGAGTTCACTGAATGTGGAGGCTTATTTTTAAGAACTACAACAGGATGCACAATCAAATCAATATTATTTATTTAATCAACAATTTTGTCTAGAGTTACAGGTGAAGACAACATGACAATCAGACAATAATGTGATCTCAATCAGGGATCAAGGCCTTACTTATATGCATTGTCTATTGTTATTTCATTTTTCCTTCATCCACAATTACAAGTCCCCTTCCAGGAAATTAATTATATGGGTTATGACATCCTTAAAATTGGAAACAAATTGGTATAGTAATCAGTAATTTTTTGCTATCTCTTGCAGGCGTTAACACAGTTCTTGGGATTTAGAGAACATAGCCATATGATCTGCACCAGTTGAAATCATATTCACCTCATCACTTCTTGAATTCCTGCTTAAAAATTTTATCATTTTCACAAATCAAATAAACACACAAACCGAACCATAGTTTTCTTTAGAAAGAGCTGTTTCTTTCTGAAGTTCTGATCCATGGTGGAAACCAACTGGTCTCATCAACAAGGTTGCAAGAGCCAAATCCTGTTTCAGTTGATTCATGGTCAAACAAATCCAATTGAAAAAAATAGGACAGAAGTTACCTGACTATCTAGATATTTCCAATACAACAATAACCTATTTGGTGCCCTCGACTCAAGAGGACATGATGGAACAAAATTAAAGAAAAGTGACATATGAGATGTATGTGTCCAGCTGTGTCTACTCTTGCATGCGAACATTCCATATGTTTATAATATGATCGTGATAATTACAATTGAGATTAAGAGGGTTTCTAATGTCATACGTTGACAGACAATTTAATAGTTCACAAACTTTGTCTCATCTTTAAGTTTGTATGTCTTACCTAGCGGGTTTCTAGTGTCATACGTTGACCAGACAATTCAATAGTTCACAAGCTTATCTTGTCTTTAAGTTTGTATGTCTTACAGAGCGGATTTGAAATTCTTTGGTCCACAATCCAAATCCTTCATTGAGGTAGGCAAAAGTGTAAGTAACTTTTAAGCTTATTAACCAAACACGTTGTTAGTCATGAATGGTATGAAGCCTTAATTCTTATGGTGAACTTGCATGCTTGCTGATGCCTGCAATGTGGCAGTTATTTGTGCCTCTGGGTTGGGCTGTTCCATTCAAGTGAAGAATTGTATAATTCAAAAAGTGATTTGTCAACTGGGGGGAACTGGCCTATCTAATAGAGCAGTAGGCTTTTTTTTTTTTGAAATTGTAGTCCGACCCAATTGCTTTGTAGTCTGGTCCAATATAAAAAGCCCAAATAACTATAACTCATACCCATTTGTAATATATTTCCAACCCAATCAAACATTAATTTTCCAATTAATTCAATCCGCACAAAATGACCCATCACCATCTCCAATTTTTAAAATCAGATTTGAAGAAAGATCGAGGGAAGAAAAAAACCTAGAACGGGAGACAAAAACACGAACAGCCCGAGCCTGTAGAAATGTGAGAAGGCGATTTCGGTAGAACTGTAGAAGGCGATTCCGGCGAAGCTCGAGAGAACGCTTGTCCGCTGCCCCTGCTGAAGTCTGAAGAAGAAAGGTTTGGACTTTTTTATCTTTTTCTGATTTTTTTCATTTGCTGAAATCTGATATTTTTTTGCTGATTTTCATTTGCTGTGCAACCAGCCTGTGCGCTGTGCAACCAACCTGTGCTTGTTTGAACTAAGTCGTTTGATGTTTCAACTTTCAATGATTTGTACTTTAATAGTTTTGTTTTTGTCTTTTTGTCTTATTTTATTATTTAGTTATTATGCCTAATGCTTATATTTTATTAGTTATCCTTATTAGCTTAAATGGTTAATTTATATTAGTTATTAGGTTAAATAGTTATTACTTATTTGGTTGACATATTGACTTATTGTTGATATTGATTATTGCTTGTAAATTTATAATTTTTATCTAAAATTTAAAAATGATATTTACATATAAAAATTAGTGAATTATTTACTTATTACTGACGGAGCATTATAAATTTATAATTTACAATTTACAATTTCTAATTTATTGATTATATTGTTGACTTATCGACTAATTATTACATTGTTGTTGCTAGTTAGTATTGATTATATTGTCTCTTTGCCGGCTAATTATTACATTGTGTTGCTAGAGGATATTGATTATATTGTTGCATTGCCGACTTAGTACATTGTTTGTTCGTATTGAATGTTGCTTTGCTTTTGTGGTTTTTAGAAATACTAGGGTGATTTAAGGCTTTAAGCACATGTATACAATGTCTATTGTCTATTAACGTCCTCAATTCAAAATATACCTAAAACATTAATTAATGGTGAGTGGAGTCTATCACCTTCTACCAAATATAAGCAAATAATATAGTTAGAGGGTATAAAATTCAGCATCTAATAAATATATTGAAGATATACATCTCTATAACATTTTGCATTCCATTTAACAATAATTTGTCCTGTAGAATTTAGAAAACCCCCATTTTTCCTGGCTGCTGGACACCTATTCATGGGGCCATGTTTTTACCTAAGAACCATGTAATGTTTGACATCAAGTCAATTGAATTAACTGTATGATATGAAGTCAAACAGGAATGATACCTTCCGGGTTAAGCGATTGAAGTAATAAAGTAAAGCTTTTGCCAGAGGATGAGTCTTTCAAGTATCGGCAGCATTCCCTTTAGAAAAGTATAATAGACTAAGGACTTTTACTTTGAGAAAAGAGAGGATTTCTTTGATTGGCGATTTCTGAACAAATCTTGGTGGTATCTTTGCCGAAATGCGTAGCTCGTTTTCACAAAATGTAGGGTTGTATACAGTGGCGGATACAAGCATGGGCGAATTTAGAGAATCCAGTCCTACTCAGAAAAAAAAAAAAAAAAAAAAAAATTAGTGCTGAATTTTTTTTTTTTTTAAGTAACAATTCGGTCTTGAAGTACAATTTTTTCCCCCTAGTAGCAGCCCGGTTTTCAAAAAATCCTAGTTCTGCCCTTGGTTCCATTCAAGTGAAGAATTGTATAAATCAAAAAGTGACTTGTCGAAAATTCTTCTGGACTTTCAGTCATTGATCCCACACCTATCCTGAAGGAAGAATGCAACAATTTCTTTCCTTTTATTGAGATAAACGGCATGATTCACACATATATATTAATCTTAGCTCACTGTATGTTGATATAGAGCAAGCACTAGTGCATGGGATACTCTTTCGTAGCATCATGGACCTAATAAGTTGTTGAGCTCTGTTGAACCACTCTTTCGTAGCATCATGGACCTAATAAGTTGTTGAGCTCTGTTGAACCGCAAGTTGTAGCACGTGGAGGAGAAAAAGGAACACAACTATATACACACGAACTTGTGATTAAATTTTTACTCGAGGCCAAATTACAAATAATGGTTCCCCATCCGTATCCCAGCAGAGTAATTTTAGGAAAAATTATTAGTCAAATGTTTCATGTCCACTTGTCATATCTTTAACTTTTGTGTCGTTTCAAATATGGCTGAATGATCTCTTTTCCTTCTATTCAGGAACTCAGATAACCTAAGTTGTTTCATCTCTATTCACCTTTTTTATTACATGGTTTAATTGGTTTCCATACCCTTGGCAGTACTATTAACAGTAATATCTGGTTTCTTTCTGACCGTGTTGCACATTGGAGATAATCTACTTTTCTTGGTAATTGGAGCAATTGAAGTAAAGCAGAGCTTCAGAAAAACATAGCAAGAAGATGCAATGGGAGCTTCCAGTGGGCCAAAGCTTTCGGGAATGCAGAAGCAAGTGCTTGCTCTGTATAGAGGATTCCTTCGAGCAGCACGCACCAAATCTCCTGAAGAGCGAACTCGGATTGAGTCAGTCGTGTCAACAGAGTTCCATAGGAATTCCAAGCAAGTTGATCGTAAGAATTTCCTCTACATTGAATACTTACTTCGCCGTGGTAAGAAACAACTTGATCAGCTTAAGAGCCCTGATACTGTTGGATTGTCGTCGTTAAATGTTGAAGTCTCTCCGACTGAAAGATCTTAAGTGATAAATTAAATCTTTCTTTTAGCATTTTCGCCTGTGATAGGATGAAATTTATATCTCTAAGTAGTAGTAACGAGAGATTTATTTTCTAACTGCTTATACAAGATATCTTGGTATGTTTAAGGATGCTATTTTGAAAGGCAAAATTACATTTACGTCACCAACCTTTAATTTTTGTAGCAAGAGAGCCCTTAGAGTTGAATTCAGTCTAAAGATGCCACTAAATCTCACATGGTTTGCATGTGACTAGGATCAAAATCAATACAAATTCTTAGTTTTCGAATTGAGAAGTTGTTTGATATGTTCAATGGTGTCCTTGTAATGCAATTGCATTATTCGATTTAATAGCTCTGTTTGTAACTCAAAATTACATTAATTAGAAAAAAGATATTTGTATTCACCAAGTATAAAAAATAAATGGGTCTATGTAAATCACAATCAAATAGCAAAAAGAGTTTAGGGAAAGTATAACTAAAGTACAATAGGGCATGGAAAAGTGGGTTTATATTACTGAATAATGGATGCTCAATAGTTAGGATTGGAAGGTACTGAATAATATTATTAAAAATTAAAAAGCTTTATTAGTAATAATGTAACACTCTGAAATTTTATAAGATATTTTATGTGGTATATATGCGTGTTTTGAGAAGTTTATGGACCTATTAGCAACTTTCTTTGATATCCTGGGGACCTAAGTGAAAAACTGAGAAAATATTGTTAGTGTAAGTGATAATATCTAGATATTATTATTTGCGAAAATTCGAGTTTGGGACTAGCAATTTCTATAAAGTAGTGAAGTGAAAATTATTAAAAACTTTTTAAGAACCATAATTTGAATCTAAAACCCAAGAATGGGTCCCAAATGCAATAAATGAAATGTTTAGGGACCAAATTAAAAATTATGGGAAATATATTTTCAGACAAGAAAGCGACATATTAAATTGTTACCTAAATTGACTTGAATTGGACTATGATGTGCATATGTATATAAATCTACAATGTTTTATAATTTATAATAATAATATATTAAATGTCTCGTGAAGTGAAATTAATTTATGGATAATTTTATTCAAATCATATTTCAATTATTTCAATACTATATTTTTGTGCTATTAATTTAATTTACATTTATTATATTGACTATTAAATGCATTTAATTTAATTTAATTTAATTTAATTTTTACCTTATTGCATTAGTTTAGGGTAATACTCTATTTTTTTTTTGGACATAATTTTAAATATTATTGATATTAGATTGTAGATTTTTTTTTATGTTCAATGGATATATTAAATGTATTTTTTTTAAATAAAAATTTGATATTTTTACAAGATTTTTTTAAAAAAAATTAAAAATAATATGTAACACACGCTTGACTCTGGCTAATAAATATATAATTCCACCAAAATAATTGAGAATTCATTATCACACACACGTGTTCGGTCATAAGCGCATAACTCAGTTCTTCTTTCAAAGTTTATTTCAAATTTTACAAGTTTTCAATAAAGGTAAGATACATAAGATGCAATTAGTTAATTCTTGTTCTTCATAATATTTACATAATGAATTGTGTAGAATACTTTTAGGCATTTGGTCAATTTATGTAAATCCTTTGGATATAGAGGTTTTAAGAAATTTATTGAGTTATATCTTACCGCTATCAATTGCTCTAATTCTACGAAATATTTTGGTATGATATGTTATGATTTATGTTTATATTATGTTTGAATAAGAATTGCATGTACCATACTAAGTGTTTTTTCGAAATACTCACCTTTACAAATTTTCACAAATAGATCAAGTCGTATCAAATGCCTAGCGCATTGATGGAGTTGCTGCGCCAATAGTCAACAAGTAAACTTAGAGATTTTAGGATATTTTTAAGTAATTGATCATTCACTATTATTTTCACATTTTAGTTTTGAGGTATTAACCATTTTGTTTGTATTAAAGTTTCTTTATAGAGACCCGTTAAAGTTTATAAAGTTAGTAAAGCTTAAATTTTTTAGTTATCAAATTTCAATTATTATGATTTATTCCGCTATGTTACGTTACGAAATTTACTCTAGTATCTTTCCAAATTTATAAAATTTGGGGCGCTTCAAATAATGCCTCAAACATAATAGTAACTAACAAATGTATAAAGATGATATATGAATAACAAGTTTTTTTAGAAGCAAAACACCCATACACATATATATACACATTTGTGCATATAGTAGTACTAAGAAGAAGAAGTTAAAATCTACTGTGATGTAGCAAACATGTTTCAAACATCCACTATGTGTTACATATATAAAACCTTTCAACTAATCTCATAGTCTTGTCAAGGCAATTGATTTGCACATAATAATTGGACTTTTCAAGACCACAAACTTATGTAACCTACATGTCACGGACGTGGAAGACATTGGGATTCTTAACAACAATATCGTACATGTAAACTGAATTGAATTTGGAAAAATCTCTTGGTAGAGAAATGAGATCGATTGAAGAATGTTTGTGGAATTGAAGGAGGTGTGGATCACCTTCATAATACCTCTCCCAACCCAAATCAGTCAAAATTTGTTCAAGAGAATTATATGATGACACCACCTCTTCCGTTGGTAAGTGTACCAAAACCTTTCTTCTTGAAGTACTAGTGTCATTACTTTTCTCGACCTCAGCTCCTGGATTTTCAACCAAGCGTATCACCCCATTATTCTTGAAAACCCAAACCCCGGACATTATTTTTTTCTTAATTTATTAGGAGATAACTATGAAAATTCTAATGCTTCTGTTCTTGGGCTCAAGTATTGGAGGAAAAGGGCAAATGAGGGTGGTGGATGGAGGGAGTGAAGAGTGGAAGGGGTGTATATATATGTGCCATCGGACACATAAACAAGAGAAAAATACTCATGAAGTGGGATAAAAAGATGGGCTTGTTTAACTTTGTTAGAGAATCTAGTTTTAGACCCGTTGACACATATGTGGAGTTTAATTATACTTCATCGTGAATCGACCTTTTTCATAATCTATACATGTGTTAAGTTGTCATAATAATAATATATATAAAATTTTAGGTCACACATTTTTTGGTATGTGAGAGGCGTAAGATTTTCTTGTACTCTTCACCACTATAAATCCGTGTATTGAACATTTTTCTTTTGTTCTTTTTGTAAGTTTCTGAAAACGTTTCGAGTGATTTCTACCCAACACAAATGAAAAAGATTTCGTGCCTGAGATAAAATGATAGGTAATTGAATTTTTACAAGTTCCAAATATAAAATAAAGATAGTTGAATGGCTAAAATTTAAGTATGTAGACGTGCATGGTTACAAACTCGAGTCTATCCATTACGTATAAACTTTAAAGTATCGTGCCATAATGGCCGAAGTGAAAGTTGAGACATAAAATATCAAATAGAACAATACATAAACAAGTACATAGTCCCTCGTGAATACAAAGGTAGTCGTTTACTTCTTTTTATTTGTAACATTAAGAAGTAAATAGCAACCATTCAAAATATTATGGTGTACAAAATATTGTAGGAGCGCTTGAATTTAATTTTATGTCACATCACAATTAATTTTAAGGTGGTACTTCTTAAGAGTAAAATCTCAGTAGCATTTAAATATGAAAACAATAATTATCATACAAGAAATTGAATTACTCTTCTTAATAAGATTGATTTTTAAAAATAGAACTCTAAGACTCAATATAATATCAAAATCCAAAAAACTTAAACGAAGAATTTGATTTATCTAAAATTCAAAAGAGTAGTTGGATTTTAAAATTAATGCTCTCAAATGAGCCACCATCTTACAAATGGCATGTTAATACTTTGATTTTCTCACTCTCTTCTTAAACTCACGCTTCCCCTGTGATTCAATTTTCACGACTTGAGAATTTTAATCTCAATTTAATTATTTCACGATACATCACTGTGTTTTAAAAAAGTCACTTTTAAACACGTTTTTTCGGTTTAAAAATAAGTGGGGATTACGGCTAGAAGCCCATAATTAATTATTGGAGATCCCTTAACATATGAATCATGATTAAGACAACAAAATTCTTTAACAATTTAGAATTAATTAAGAACTTTTACATTAGAGAATAAAGAGATGACTAATACAATCAAGATTCTTGTTACGTTCTTCTTGATTACTCTTCTTATATTATATTTCCAAAGGTTTAATCTTTCAATTTTTTGGGTGAAATTCCCAAATTCCAGAATAATCTTTTACCTAATTATAATTGTTACTTTTTAATATTTGTCATACGATAGGAGAATAAAACAAAAGAGACATCCACAGTAATGCACAAGTCTAATCACACATTCCACAAAAAGTTCATAGCATTAGTGCAAAATTCGATTCCGTACCATACATATATATATAAATGTACACTAACATTATGAATTCATGTAGTGATAGTAGAATCGAACAAAAATATTGAGTAAACGGTTAATGTATCACATCATATTTTATATTTTATATGTGGTAAGATACAGTTTTACCAGTGTCGTAATTAATTGGGTAAGTTACGTGTTCAATGCATGAAGAACTATTTTTGGTCCCCCATGTTGACTTACTCGTTGTAAATTTTCTGCTGTCTAATGATGTATAACCTAGTCAGTGCTCCTATTAAGAATAGAAAGTTAGCTCCCCGACTCAAAGCATTATCTTTATGACTAATCATAATCAAACGTGTGTTGCAGGTCATTTATAATTTTTTTTAAGTGTTAATGATAGATGCATAATTCATCAAACTTGGAGTAAATATATGTGACGGAGTGAATACTTTAATGGAGAATGATCTCCTGTCCACATACTGACACCTCAATATGTGGGCAGGATATCCTGTCCACTTGGGGGCAGGAGATCAGAAATGATACTTTAATTATATTCTTACTTTATGATCATATGAAAATTATATTCTTACTTCTATTTACTCCATCTCATAAATATATATTTTTGTAATCTGTGTAAAAATAGAAGTAAACATATATTTATGGAATGGAGTGAATACTTTTTTCAAGAGTCATTTGTTTTGAAACCAAGTACTTTGTATTTTAGAATCGTCAAATTCTTCTTTTATTGTTACTCTTTTCACCCTTACTTTGGTAATTATATGTTTTATGTTAAGTTATATACGAAGTAACTTTCAATAAAGCACTAAAAGCATGTGTAGATTAACTCGTCAAGTTTTTCGCACTTCAAAAATCGATCTTGGTTTTTCAATTTTCTTCTCCGCCCCTCGTGATTATATCTCCTCGTCAAAAAAAATAACAAAGACTATGAAAATAGAAAATAGAAGAAAATGAAGTATTTACAATTTATAGAACCACATAGTAGTTATGGTACAACTAATACTAAAGTTCTAGGAAATAAAATTGAGGGTTAATTACATTAATGGTCTCCATTTTTTCAGGTTTGTAACAATTTCATTCATATTCTTTTTTTAGCAGATATCATCCTCATTCTTTCATTTATTCTCGCACATGGTCCCCAAATCACTATTTTTCACTATTATGATAATTCTTTGACAATTTCTCTTTGACTTAAATAAATTAAAATGATAAAAAAAAAAAAATACAATGAAAGCATTGCAATTGGACCCTTAACCTTTTCAAAAGTACAAATATATCATAAACTATTTTATTTTATTCAGATAAGTGTTCTTCTCCAACTCAAAATGAACAATCTTTTCCCACCCACCCGTACAAGGCATTCCTCCAATATTTTCTCATTTCTTTTCTAACAATCCATCTATTTATTCAATTATTGTTTTCGTCTCTGTAAAATCCATTTTCATTAGTAAAGTGCTTGTCAAGGAACGATTTTTTTTTTCAGACAGGTTGAGCCAAGAGACTACATAATGTTTCATTGTGTGGTGAGATATGGTTACAATGATAAAATCGAGGAACCAAAAGAATTTGAACGCTAGCTAGTGGAAAAATTAAAGGAGTTCATCATGCATTAAAATTTCATACTTGAAGGCGGATCAACTGAACAAATGCGCAAGACAGTAAATATTCAGCATTATGGTTTATTAAAAAATGATGACAAGGCTAGAAGATCCAGTTCATTAGCAGTTTATGTGGAAGAAGCACTGGATAATCAAATTCCATCACACATTTCATCAAGCTCCATATAGTTTTTTAACATAGCCAAATTGACGAATTCTTCTAGCCGGATCACCCATGTTCCCCTCCAGGGGGCTGAAGAAGAGATGTAGTTTGTGCAGAAAGAAATGGAACATGGACTGTTTTATTTCATAGGAGAAACCGGAGTGGGGTCGGAGTGGGAGTGGGGGAGGGTGGAAAAAGATAATTCTTTTTGAGTTGGGAAAGAACACTTATTTGAATAAAATAAAATAGTTTAGAATTTATTTGTATTTTTGAAAAAGTTAAGGGCCAAATTGCAATGCTTTCACTGTATTTTTTTTCCTATCGTTTTAATTTTTTTAAGTCAAAAGGCAGAATTGTCAAAGAATTGTCAGAATAATGAAAAATAGTGATTGGGGACCATCTGTGAGAATAATGGTCCTGATCTCCTGCCCACTGTGGGTAAGAGATCAGGCCCGGTGAGAATAAATAGAAGAATGATGATGATATCTGCTAAAAAAAGAATAGAGATGAAATCGTTACTAACCTGAAAGAATGAAAACTATTACTGTAATTAATCCTAAAATTAATTTTTATTTACATATTTTGTAAGATTCACTATTTATAATCTAAAAAAATAAATTATCAAACAAACACTAAGTCCTACTAAATTGTATTGTAGAACAATAAACATTATAAACAAATTCCGTGATTTTCTATAGAAACATATGACTTCGAGGAGGAAGGCTCTATAGGTTCTTCGACAAGGTCCGGAGAACATGGATCTTCATTCATGTTTTCTTTAGGGCAAAAAACATGAATGCAAAAAATATTATTCATGTTTAAAAGAAATAGTTTTAATCCTTCAACTCAACGCTCTGAACACCATTAGTCTTTTTTTTTTTTTTCAAAAATTACGTTAGTATTTTTTTACGGAATCTCTTTTTGGGACTAACAGCATCATTCACGGTGTTAAATTGAAGGACTAATGAAGTCTATTTTAAAGTTTAAGAACGTTTTTCGCACATGATGTAAAGTTCAGGAACGATTCAAATTTTGTTACCTATTTTATTTATCTAAATAGTCCATCCTCTTATAAGTCGTACTGGAATAAGACGTGAAATTTATATTATGTTCCTTGTATGCCCACTCCATTGGAAAAGGAGAAGATATTATAAGATACAAGATTTCCCACAGAATGACCGAATATTGTAACCTACAAAAGTAGAAGCAAATTTGGAATAGAGTAATAAGCTCGAATATTCAAAGAATAATTAAGCAAAATTGGAAGAGTTCTTGGGCCATTTTCTTGCACCAAAAATACTGTTTACAACACGTCCTGTCCAATGAACAAGTTAGATTGGGGGAATATACTCGTTTGTTTATGCTTAAAAAATCAACTTATAAGTAAATAAGCAATAATGCTTCTTTTAAAGCATCATTCGCTAAACTTTTAAGTATGGATGGACAACAGGTGCTTCGGTCGGTCTGGGTTAAGGGTGTCCAAACAGGTGACCGACTCGCCTACAACTAGACCCGTTTAAAAATATGATCCGAATTAGGCCCAGACAATCTTCCAAACCTAAGGACCGGACCAGCCAATATTGCGGGTTAGACTGGTCCTTTTTAATTTTTATTAATTGTTTGGCAATTTAATACAATTTAAAAGGTTAAGACATAGGGTAATTATATTCACACTACAAATTTATTTGTTGCACCACATTTTAATTGTATTTAAGGTCTTCAATCTTTATTCATTGTAGCACTTATGTCATCAACTTTTTTTCGTCGTTTTTTTATCCTCAATCTTCTATTAATTAGCATATTTCGTTTTTAATAAAAGTTCACGTCTAAAAAGTCCGTTTGTAATGAGTAAAACTACTTATTTGCCCATTATATATATTTTAAAAATAAATAAATAAATACAAAAGTGTGACAAAATATTTTTATCTCATTTCAAAGCACGCAAAATAGAATATTTTAACAAAAATCATCGTCAATGACAAGATGTGCTAATTAATTAGAAGGTTAAAGATAAGAATTTGATGGAAAAAAAGTTAAAGACATAAGTATTACAATAGGCAAAGATTGAGGACCTTAAATTTAATTTAAATGTGGTGCAATAAAGAAAAACTGTGGTGGCAATATAATCACCCTAAGACATAACTGGAAAAAAAAAATGAATTTTACGCGAGAGATGAGAGATTGTGTGAGAAATGTAGAAGAGAAATAACTAGTTCTTTATAAAATAAAAAATCATTTTGAAATTTTGAAAGAAATAGTCTTTCGGTCGGAAACTAAAAGAGAACTCAACATTTTAGTTTTAGCTATTAATTCTTATAATAACCAGGCAAATTGGGTCAGCCTACATAAGTTGTCGGGTTAGACAATCAACTTGTGAACTGGAACGAATCGAGTCAAGCAGGTTCAATTCGATCTTTTAACAATGTGAGTCATGCCAAACCTAAGCGGCCCGGCCCATTTTAACACCATTAGTCTGGACAGGTGTCTTATTATTAACAAATATGTACTACAATTATATTAATTTAGGGGGTATATTAGAAAATACGTAAGTAAAATTTGTTTTTCCATTTATAATAATTAATTTTTTTTAATATGTTTAAAAATAGAAGTAAGACTATTTTTTTGGGACGGATGAAGACTTTAAAAGATAAAATTCCAATACATAATATAATATCAGTAAACTCGAACGAGCAATTTCAAAATTAAATAAGGCTTTCAATCGAGCTATTAGTACTTTTACTCTCTCGATCTCACTGTAAACAGAAGTGAAAGTTATTTTATGAACTTTTCCTATTCATAAGTTAATTTTTCTTTTATATTATTACTCATACCCTCATTCTTACTCTTTAATTCACACTGGCATTGTTCTTCACCTTATATCACTTTTTCATGAACAAGTTGTATTTTAGAAATGTCTCAAAAATAAATGCAGATTATATACAAAATTATTGGAAATCCCAAACCCAAATTAAAGATGACATGTGATTCATGATTAAGACACCTAAATTCTTTAATAATTACTTAAGATTCTTGTTGTGTTCTTCTTGATTACTCTTCTTATACTATATTTCCAATTGTTTAATCTTTCAAAAAAAAATTTTTATTTTTTTATTTTTTTATTTTTTTGTTGTTGGGTGAAATCCCACATTACAGAATAATCTTTTACCTATTTAAAATTTTAAAATTTGTCCTATAATAGGGGAATAAATCAAAAGAGACCTCCATTGTAATGCACAAGTCCCATCATACATTTCATCAAAAGTTTAGCATTAGTTGACCTAAATTCGATTCCGTACAATATATATGATTGGGTTAATAATTTTTCACTAACATTATGAATTCATGTAGGGATCATGGAATCGTACAAAGATATCGAACATACTATTATTGTATCAAATAATACTCAATATTTCATAGCATACATTCCCAACTGTGTTGCCACTAATTGGCTAAGCTACGTGTTCGGTGTAGAAAGAATTGTCTTCGATTCCTCGTGTTGACTTACTCATAACAACTTTTTCGCTATCCAATAGCTTATAACGCTAATCACTACTCCATAATGGAATTAGAAAGCAAGTTCCACGACTCAAAAGAAGTATCTTTATCTCATATCTTTATTATAATAAATGTCCCATAGCAATGAAATCTTTTTCTTGCTTCACAGTAAGGAGCTTTTGTTCCTATAATGGCGTGTTTTGTTCTGAGTTTAGAAGGAAGTAAAAATTTTACTTATTAATTTCTAGATAAAAAAAGTTATTTATTATATAAATATTCTTATGTTACTATAAAAACAAGTAACTTGTTTTCTAAGATTGTCAAATACTTCTCATATCATCCCTCTTTCCACACCAACAATAGAAATTTTTTGTTTTACCATTAGCAAGCAATACTTGATGTAAAATAGATTGTAAATCCCACACCTATTCCATATAGAAAATTAGCTCCATATTCCATATTGATTTTATGGGTGTCAGAGGAAATCCTGGGCCACTAAAAGGGCCGAGCCACTAAAACCCGATGCGGCCCGGCCCTCCTTTTGTGATGTATATGCCCAACACGGATCAGCCCTATCTTCTAGGGAGGTGCAGTCATAGCATAGACATGACACATTGACAAGAATTGTACTCGACCTATATTACAAAAGTTCGTTAACTTACATGGACTACTAATAACCAAAAAAAGAAATAAAAATAAAAAGGCCTTAATGGTCGTGCCATGTCAAGACATATTGTCCAAGATCAACCTTGCATGACACTTTGTACATTCAAACACAATTTAATTAAAATTTGATAATAACGTTGAACATTCTAAAATTTCTTATAGTAGTCTAGCTTTGTAAAATAAAATTGTGAAACAATGGTGCAACATCATAGACCGGCCTTGTTGTTTGAATTTTTGAATCCACCCTTGTGAATATATCTCCATGTCAAAAAATTGCGACATCCACTAGGTCATTTGGACAACGAAACAAGCAGCAAAACAAGTGAATAATTCATCATGTACATTCGCGAAAAGTGTTCCTATCATGTCACATCTCAGGAAACAATGAAAAGAACATGTGCATACAATTCCTATGCTACTCTTACCATCTATATCCTAACTAATATTTCTCTTTATGTACTAGCCAAGAAAAAAGTGCACGGAATTTCTTTCTACCTTGTCTATATTGTGTAGAGTCCTCGAGGTGAGTAAACAGTTTCCTACAAACTCGTCCAGTATCATTTATCGTTTCATCGTATTCTTCACTTTCCGGGAGAAATTATTTATAAAGACTTTGTCGGCAAAGGTTAAAGGGAGTTCTTCATCGGCCATCTCCCTCCAATCAGACCAACCTTCCAAACTACTCTCATCTTTCAAGCTGTCTTCTCGATGCCTATTAAGCGAGACGGGATCCTCTGGTATATCCCGATATAAGTGCTTTAATATAAAAAGAGCCGTATCGTAATCTCTCCAATAGTTCCTGTTGAAGTATTCCCATACAAAAAATAAAAATCAATTTTTGTCTTCCATTTCAAAGCTAACGGTTTGTCATGGTTGGACAACGTGTAAAAGACGGCAAAATAAAAAATGAAAACCAGAAATCGTAGTTTCAAGTTTGAAAACTTACGTATGCGAACCAATGGCAGATATGTAGGGATGTCGAAAAGTTTTATCCTGCATTAGCAAAACCCAAAATAGATCAAAACCAACGCCTGCTTTGGCTGCCAGATGGATATGAGGCTTGGTGCATGATATTTTTTGAAAGTCTAAATTTGGAAATAAGTTGATGATTTTGTAAGTATCCCCTATCTTCGTGTCAATATAAATAGCTAAAAAAATTTATCCAGAAGTGCTTGAAAATAAAAAGTTACTTAAAAGTAAGTTTGACTTACTTTTAAGCTTAGCCAGACATGCACTTAACTTACAAGCATGTTAAGTCATGAAGAATACAGATCACGGTTAATCTCAAATATGATGTCACAAGGCTAAAACACGTACTTGTAAAACATGATCAACTCGGCCGTCTACACTTCGTGTTAGTCTCTCCATCATAATTGAGCCATATGATCTCTCTTCTTTATCTTGGTTGTTCTCTGATTCCTCTGCAAGATATATGCCAATGACTTCAACAAAAAGAAAATGTAGTGTGGCTGAATGAAAACCTCATGGTTCTCCATCTGCATAAATAACTGTCACCTGGACAACCTAATAGCATAAGTTTGTAAACCAAAAACAAAGCATGCTTACCATCCAGGCCTTCTTTGTTTCTTGATGCACAGATTGTAAGCACTTTAACCTATTCAAACAGCATTCAGTAAGACCTCATAGTATTCAAAGCGCATACAGAGAAGGGAACAAGTGAAGAGTCTGTTTGTACCATAGTCCTCTACTCCTACAACTGAAGTGCAACCCACCTAAAAGTGGTCGGTTAATGTGATTATTGCTTTGTTAATTTACTATTGCTCTTCAGTGCTTTGTAAATTAAACATGAAGTAACAAAACAGCAAAACTAATAGGCACCCACCCTTACAGTGCTCAACTGATCCATCAAAGCATGTGACCGTGAAGCCAACCCTTCCTTAAATTCCTGTTTGACATAGAATGAGCACAATTAGCGAGAGGAAGCCCAAAACGTACACTACACAATGCTATAGTGTGTTTACCTGATAACCAACATATAGCCTCTTCCCACCTCTGTGGTAAGGAATAATGACAGGACGTTTGTGTATAAATTCTTTACAGATAAGTGGTTCTATTCTGCACAAAAACCACATATTGCTTCACGTGAGGTTTGTAAGAAACATAAATGGTTCAAGAAAATACCGTGAGGGTCTAAGACAGACCTATATGCCACCGGATCGTAAGGATGAAAGATATTGAACATTTGCTGACATGCTGGCATCTCTTCATTTACATTTTCCTCTTCCCAATATTCTTTTCTTTTGCCTAAAACCAATACAGCGGAAAGATATTTTAGTGAACTTGTAACCAGATGTAAATGAAATATAAATTTATTTGTGAGACGATCACGTGGCAAAACAAAATTATATCAAGTTTCTCAACTTGAACTAACAAACCACATGAGCAAGAATTCATTGCTAAATATGTAAAAGAAAGTAGAAAACCCTATACAAGAAAAGAAATTGCATGTCTAGATTTCGAACAAAGCAGTTAATGAGAAAAAAAATGTCTACATTCATTTGCATTCTGGAGATGAAAAAGTTCCAAGAATCTGCACTAAAAATTTACAGTGGTATTCTAAACATCTTGAGAGAGGACAAGGATGGTGAACTGTATGCAAGCATCAGCAGCGATGCTAACTGATAAAATTTACAAGTCGCAAACAATACATTCTTAATTAAAACAGGGAAATATGGTGAAGGCATATTGAAAATTGTAACAACAAAGAATGGATCCCAAAAAAAAAAAAAAAAAATCAAGACAATTCTCAGCCTCTGGAGCCATTGCACTGCGTCCCACCAATAAGAGATAAATAAATGATAATGACACTGATAATGATAAGGAACTACATATATAAAGAAAGCAAAAAATTATAGAATATATAGCCATCAAGTGTTGACCATACCAATCCCAATACGGACGTTGCGAAGGGCAAGAAACACGCCTAGAGGAGAGCCAACAGCAAAAAAAGTATCAACCTGACATAAAAAGAACAAAACAATTAGACTAACAAAATCTCGCATGAAATGCAAATGTAGACAGAAACAAGGAGGGTGGAGACGTAAGGAAAGGGCGTCTGATGCAAGTATATAACAAAGAAAAATTCAGCCATTCCTAGAAGAGGTAATCCATTTAAACAGGAGTAACCACATAAAAAGAAAATAAATAAAGTGAGGTTTGATAGCAAGGTTGGAGTAAATACATATTACATTACTATATTCACTCTTATTTGCATACAGTAGGTACTCAAATTCCGACGAGCATATTAGAACATGACACTCCAACATTGTTCTTGAATCAAAAGGAGTCCTTAAGGGTAATATCACACAACTCAAAAAATTTACCTTGAATTCTAATTTTGTATATCTTATTCGAGGGGTATTAGTCTTCAAGAAATCACTTTGCCCAGGTGGAACCCTCTCAGAATCAGATTGACTGGTTACAGTTTTTTTCTCCTCCCCTTTCCCTGGTAGTATACCACATCGAATTGAAGACATGGAACTTATAAATACTCAGAACTTCAAAAATGAAATAAGAAATAGTCTAATATTACAGGTGATCAGCTTGAAGCCACCACTTTTGTACCTTTGTCGTCACTTCTAGATTCATATTCTTTAATTTTGTCTTTTAGCAATTCAATCTGAAAAACAAGTGTATTTGTGAGAAGATAAAGTAAATATCACGAGAAACCAAAAAAAAAAATTAAAAAAGTTGCACAAAACTACCTCTTTGCTCAACGATTTAATTATCTTGTCTTTATCCCCATCATATTGGTCCTTGTCAATTTTATTTTCACTAAACTCTACAACATTGCTCATCATGCTTGTTGGTTCATTCATCACATCGCTTTTGTGGGAAACTGAGTCATTCCAATCAATAGAAGGTTCAATATTTCCATCTGAGGATGAGGCATCATTTGGCTGCTGGGAGCCAACGTCAGTTGTAGTAGATACATCCGACTCTGACGATGTAGGGGCACCCACTGGATTACAAGACTCCTCAGAAGGTTCTTCCACAAGGTCTGGAAAATTTGGCTCTTTCTTCATATTTTCTTTTTCTACAGAACCTATGATGCTCTTACTAGTCCTACTGGGGTAAGATGTCTCATTCATATTACGTTCCTTGTACATCCACTCCATTGGAAAAGGGGAAGACAATGTTTCTTGATGACAAAGGATATCGTAAGATAGAACACTCCCCAAAGAGTGACCATATATGGAAACCTAACAAAAGTAGAAGCAGAATTGGATAACTCTGTTTCATGAGTAAATAAGCTTGAATATTCAAAGAAGTAATTAAGAGGAAAAAATTTAATGCTCTATCAGCCATTTACCTTTCCATCATAACCAGGATTCCTCTTAAGGAACTTTAAATATAATCTGTTGAGTTGGTTTGATACCTGCACAAGAAATGAATTCAGTCAGAACTTCACAACAGCTAGATAGTTTACTTAACATTTAATAGTGTTAAAACGTAATTCGTGCAAGCAACATAGAAAATGTCATTTTATTACATATTACTAAGTAAATGCTGTGATGAGAAAAAAAGAATCAAATGATAATATTCTGATGTGGTAAAACAGAAAAAAGTCGATTGTCTACATACCGTGTCCTATCATGAAGAAGAATAAAAGGACCAACATGAATCGTGGATGGCTAAACAGAGCCTTAAATAGACAAACTAGAGTTCATGGGCCTATGTGCAGCATTCTGGCAACACTGGATCCATGTACATGACCTGGTTCCCGAAGGTTAAGTATTTGAGCAAGTCTTTCTAGTTAATCCTTGGATTGAAAAAATCAGATAATCTTTATGATGCTTTACAAGCAATATTATAAAGGTTCCTCAACATGGCCGAAGGACAAATTAGTAAAGGTACCAACTTTTGCACCAACCAACAGTCTAGAAGTGATTGCAAAGTGCAATACAACATACCGAGTCAATGATAGCCTGACAATAGATAGGGCTCATGTAGTATAAGACATCATGAACTGTAGCACTTAACATAGTACGCAGACCTCGGACACCATCCAAAGTGATCTTTTCCACTGCAGCTTCACCACTAAGTTTTAAATCCCTCCTCCACTGACAAAGCAGAATAAGTATTAAGATGAAGAATATAGAATAAATGAAAGCACAAGAGTAAAGAAAGCACAAAATATTTCCTCACATCCAAAAAGAAAAAATAGATGTAGTCTACTTTCGTTGCAATGAAATCAAAATGGAAAATAGAAAAGAGAACAGCAAATAGAGAGCAAACATGCTAAAGAACGATGGAGTGCACTACCCACCTGACATGGAATGAAGAGAACTCTTTGAGTGGCATGCTGGTGTGGAGTTAGGTGTCGCTCGGCAAGGTTCGCCGTGATATGGCGAAAATTTCCAACATCATCCACTAAATTTGATTTCTCCAACCTTTGACCGATACCATGGACCATAAATACTAAATGCCGAACAGGAACCTACAGAAAATAATGATAACCACTTGCAATTAAAAGTAACTTCTACTTCATGGAAGTTCATCACTGTCACCAAATATAAGCAGAAACATTGCTCGTCAATACCTATGTAATGCCTCAAAACTAACACCAATACAAAACAATAGTAGCAGATTGATAAAAATAACTGTGCACACATTGAGTGTTGAATTGAGTTCACCAATATACCAACTCAAAGTTGTGGGAGCTGATGAGGGGAAGGCCTTTTGTTGGTCTCCACAAAAATGTAACAGAGCATTAAAAATAGAAGATATTTAAGAATACAACAAAAATAACAAATTAAGCTTTATTCCTTATAAAGTTGGAATAAGCTACATGAAAATATTTAATTACACAGCTACAACAAATTGTTACTACAAAAAGGCCGATTAAACAGGATATAACTTACAAAAGAATAAAAACTCCACACTGAAATAAAATGATGATAGAAAAATAACTTAACCAATCCTAAATGGGAGATAAACTGACAGAAACCTAATGGAACCATTTCTTCGACACACAAATTAAAAACTTAAATTACCATGATCTGTTAAACTTAGCAAAATTGACAAAATCGCCTTTAATTTGAGCATTAAATCATTTCTCCCCTCTCCTCACACTGCATACACATACATGGACTGAGCACCTAACATAATGAGAAGTATCTATTTTGTACACGTCACGTCATTATGTTTTATCTTGACCAATTGTCAGGAAAATTTGTTCCCAAGTATATATCTTATATGATACATTTAAAAAAACATAATATATCAGGATACGAGACCACATAAAAGATGTTACTTGACATACCTGTGAACAGTAGTCATCCATTTCCTCCTCCTGTTTCTGACGTATTTCGTCCTAAAGAATAATAAAACAATTAGCAATTATGTTGTCCACTTTCAGCAATGAAGGACAAGAAAGAGTTCCATGTAATTTAAGAAAGGTAGCCAACTGGCCCTTAATTTGACTTTTCTGAAATGTGTAGAGAGAGAATTAAAGAGCCTTCATAGGAAAAGAGATGTCCAACAATAGGCTGCCAACAAATTTCTTGAATAGTTTATTTACGAGAAGCAGTGTCTTCCTTCTCACTATTTTCAATTTTCTTCATAAACCATATAACTGTAAAGATGGAATACTACGCATATGTTTGGACAAGTTTTTTTTAAACTTTTTTGTTCTCAAACTCATTTTCATCCACATATTTCATGGGACCCATAACTTTTATCAACTTTTAAACCATA
Source organism: Forsythia viridissima (assembly GCA_030279155.1). Taxonomy (NCBI): domain Eukaryota; kingdom Viridiplantae; phylum Streptophyta; class Magnoliopsida; order Lamiales; family Oleaceae; genus Forsythia; species Forsythia viridissima. Next base: position 8,860,257 of record CM059038.1, read on the forward strand.
CATTTCACCAACTTTCTTCAAAATCTCCTAAAAAACTACTTTTAAACTCTGCTAAGCAAACACTAATTCATTTTCTGCAGATATGTCGTACAAAGATTGTGTAGGAAAGGAGAGAAAAACAAAGCAATGCTTCAGAAGTTAAAAAAAAATTGATATATAGAAATCCTCGAATTCTGCCCTTAACATTTTATGACTCAGTATTTAAGCACACTTCATATAGTTTTATCACCATAGGTCACCAATTTTGGCTTGGTGAATTAGATCCACATAAATAGTGTTGTGGTTATTGTTAAACATCACATAGATGGCCTCTGTAGTAGTACAACTTTATATCACTTTATTTACTGAGGGTCATTGATTCACAATTTCCCCTCTTCGCAGCACGGAAGCTAGAGAAAAAACACCCAAAAGAAAGATACATGAGTAAAGAGGAAAAGATTAAAACTCTGTTATCAAACAACAATTATAAGTGCTAAAGAATATACCTGTGTTGGTTTTGGTGATTGGGATGGAGCATATCCACGTCTTAACTTAATGCCATTCCTGCCACAACCTATGACATTGCCAAAACTAGAAGCATCAGCAATTAGCCAAGCTTCCCATGTATCATCTTCCCCAGTAAAAAGGGCATGCAGTCCCTGCAATCAGAAAGCCAACATGTATTTATGCTCGACTCCCATAACCAAAATAGTGAAATGTTTCGTTAAAGACAAACAATAACATACTGGGGTTGAGCCCTGCAAATCAACTCGAGCTGCAAAGAGACCTGACGGTTGAAAGGTTCTTCGATGCCAAACCTGAAGGGCAGGCATCCCAGTTTCATCAGATTTTTTAATGACAATTACTGATGCCCACCCACCCACCAAAAAAATAATTTGAAAAGGAACACAAGATTTGATGAGAAACAAGCACAGAAGTTGAGAGGAGTTCATCACATTTCCACTCAAATGAGAAGAAAGAAGATGCACATTATAATGTAAAGAAAAGCAGGCAAGAAACTATTTAGTAAAATCATCTCCTGTTACGTGAAGATCATTTCAGTGACATGAAAATTATAAATCCTGACCACCCTTATAATTTAATGAATCAAATAATACGAAACGCCAAATTGGAGGTATCATAGAGCACCTGACAGCGGTATGCAAATTCCAATTGCTCGGCAACATCCTCCCTTAGTGGAAGCCAATCAAGACCCCCTTTGAGGGCAAACCAGTGACCTCGTAACACACGTCTATTCTCTCCATTCCAATAAACAGGAAAACAGTGTCTCTTGATCAAATCTACCTGCGACAAATGCAATTCAACATTCAGGAAGTTCTGTTATAGTTTAGTTCCTGTTTTGCATTTTTCCCCTCAGGAAGAGGAGTGGGCAGCAACTCCAAAGATTTTTGTGGCTGAACTTGTCCATTCTTCTCCTAAAAGTTATTTCATTAATCTCCTTTTGAAGTCCCCCTCCCCTTCTCTATGAAAATTCAGCTACTTACAGGTCCATTTTTAGCTCAAAAGTAATTGGTGGCAAGATTTTCTAAAGGTTTTTATCTCTCTGTATTTCCCAATATTTATTGCAGAAACCTGCCTTTGCTAAGAAGAAAAATCTCGATTCACCATGTTTAGTGTTCTCAAAAATCAAAATTTATTTATCTCTGACAGAAAAGTAGTCATATGAATCCCATCTAGCTGAGCCAATAGGAATTAAGGCTACAGATTAAAATGATACCTCGTATAATCCTCCCTTCACAGGGACCCCAACTCTCTCTTCTTCAATCAAATATAGTCGGTCCGATTGAGCTATCTCTGTGGGTGATTCTTTCTGTTGTTGACTTGCTTTAGAACTGATACTAGGCTGCCCCCTTGGACCTTCACTGCATTCTGCATACTCTTTCCACCAACTAGAAAGCAGTTCTTCCTCCCTCTGTATACAGTTCCATTACTGCCTCAGTTGCATATAATGTACAGAAATTTTCATTTGAAAAAGAGAAATAAAATTTCTAGCATTCTCTAGCTTCTCTCTATTCATATAATCGACATAACACAATGAAGATTATATAATAGAAGAGAAGTTAATGGTCATCACCTGCAAGAAAGATGCCTCTATAGCAAGAGAATCCCTCATACCAAAACGAAAATAATGACCTTTTCCAACAATTTCCGTTCGAGGGACTGACGCAGCTAGCTCTAAAAAACAGAAAGTGAGCAAAATGTTAGGAAATATGAAGAATGACTGATGCCATTAGTTGAACTAACTTGTTCTCACGTCTTACTCCCACAATCAATCACCGTCATTAGCCAATAAATGGAAACAATATTAAATCAAGAGCATAAATTGCAATAAAAATGAGAACAGTCTTCCTTTTGATTAGGACCTCACCATTTATTCCCAAAGGGACCTTGCAAAAGTACCACCTTCCGTCCCCTCCGTCCGATGGACTCCTTGTCTGAGCAAGATACTTCTGCCTGCCATCATACTGCTCAATCTCATCAGCCAACCTTCTTATATTTGATGGTGTATTCTTCAGCATGTCTGGTGAAGTTTCATCTACCCCACCAGAACTACTAGCCCCGGAAACCGATTGCATTATGGCCACCTTTTCAACTTGAAATCAAAGCAAATTTACCAATGATTTCACCAAACAATAAAACAGAGTCTTCTTCTCCAATTCTACCATAGGAAATCTGAAAATGCGATTTATTTGCTTTTCCTCAATCAGATTTTGTTCTAACTGAATTTCACATATACCAAGAAAATATCAATGAGAAAGGACCATAATTAAGCAAGCTTTAAAAAGGGGATTTTTGTTTCCTTTCCTTTCCTTCTTTCAATTGAATAATTTTTTGAGATTTTGAGCACAAAGGGGCATCAATTACGTGCGATTTCGTGGAAATTATCAACTGGCATTAACGCGAATCAAAAAATCGATTTTTTTTTTTTTTTTTTGGAAAAGGCTTAATCCCGCAACAGGACATGGAAATTCAATCCCCGGAGAGCAAATTTTGAGTTGTTTGGTTATTGAAAACCAGAGAAGAGTCGAGAAGTGGAAAAGAAAAGGTAAGAAGAAAGGAATTTAGGGAAATATCCGGGTAAAACCCCAAATTTCCAAAACAAAGTATTGAATTTTGTTGGTTAGAAATGGAAAAACCCAGAACGATAAAGTTGGTTGAAATTTGAAACAATTCCAGTTCAAATTCCAATTCCAGAAGTGTCTAAGAGCGTGTTTGGCTACCATTACAGTTAAAAAACATCAAGTAATTATTTCGGCACAAAATGTCTTTCAACCTTTTGAAATGATTTTACAAATCATCTCCACCTATGAGATTTTGACACTTTTACCTTCAAATCTAACTTTTTTGCACAAAACATTTTTTTTTTATCTATTGTCATCCAAAAAACTTCGTTAAATCTAATCCTCAACACGACTTACATAAAGTCTGATACAAAAATACCCCCAATTTTTCCTCATTCTTGTAATGTGGTACGAGTCGTGTTGATGATCAGATTTAACGGAGCTTTGTGGATTACAATGGACAGAAATGATGTTTTGCGCAAAAAAAATGGATTTGAGAGTAAAAATGCCAAAATTTCATAGGTATAGATGATTTTTACAATTATTTCAAAATGTAAGGATGTTTTGGGCCAATTATCCTAAAAATTTTTATTTTAAACTTTGAATAATTTTTACTTATACTTAAAACAAGTTATTTATCTTGACAACATGATAATAATTATTTTAAAATAAATAATTTACTTATTTTTAATTTTGACAAATAAAATTATTATATATTTAAAACTTATTTACTCATAAATAAACTTATTGCAAATAACTTTGTTAAGCTTTGCCAAAGATGTACTAAATAAAAATATGGGTAAATTCCATCCCTCCAAGATCCAAACATTTTAACATTGTATAACTTGAAGACAATAAATGTCAGCACGTAATGTGTAACTAAAATAATAAAATTATCTAAAAATAAAAATGTGACGATTCAATTTACATTGCGTATGTTTGGTTTGTAGATAAAAATTATTTAGATAATATAACAGTTTTTATCATTATCATGTTTAGTTCAACTACGTATAAAAACAAAAACAAAAAATAAAAAGTATGTTCGTCTTTAAAAAATAATTGAGTGAATCCGTATCCGGATAAAATATTTTGTCTTCTTCTTTCTGAAAATAAAACTTCACTTCATTTTGTACTTAAACTGTTATCTAGATAAAAGTATATCTGGGTATTAATTATGTCTAAATAAGATAAGATAAATTTTATTCGTTATCTTTAATCATTAATCATATAACCAATCAGACTCTAATTGTTGCTCATTTACGAAAATTCTTACTTTTTCAATTAAACATTACGTACGCGTCGTGTGCCAACTAATGTATAAATAAACAGATTTCGTCACATGAGGATACAGAGTGCACAATTTTAAAGAGTTGGGAAGATAAATGAACAAATTGAAGATCAGAGACATTGCTGCTACAATTATAAAAAGTTGGGAAATCTAGAGGTATTTGTCCTAAAAATGTAAATAAAAAAACGATTTTGAGGAATTTGTTTGAAAAGGACATGTTAGAGAGAAAAAGTGCTAAAAGGCATCGTATTTTCGCTTTCTAACATTATGTAAAAAGACCCTTTGAAATGTTATAACTCAAAAATAGTCCCAAAAGTTCAAATCAAACGGTTTCATCTCTCCACGTATCTCTTTCATTTTTTAATTTTATTTTTACAAAGTAAAATTATTGAATGCGTTGGTGTAATGTAGCAAGAATATTTTACTCTTTTATAAGTTATACATCTACACGTCTAGTTGATTTTTTCATAGTAATAATTTGTTATCGTAATTAATTGTTTGTATGCATCTTATCTCGTCAATTCCACAAAAAATAAGTTTATTGTTTTATTGTATAATAAAATATATTCAATATTTAGTATTATTCTAAAAAACGTAAAATATAATTATATATAGAGGTCAAACTTCAAGCTAGACGAGACTTAGATGAGTTGGAGGAAAGAGCGATGCAAGAACGAAGCATGAAGTGTAGTTACGCGTGGAGGTTATGCCTCAAATTTAGAGGAACCTAGGTGCATCCTAAACGAATTTTTTAAAATAGTAAGATTTAGAGGGGCAGTTCCACTTTTATCAAAATTAATAAAAGGCCTTGCCAAGTTACTCGTAAGCTTTTCCAACTCTTAGTTGCAATATTAGCAAACTGAATAGGATCTGAAAATGTGTTTGGTTGGAATTGTTGAGTGAAGTTTTGCAGGAGTTTGAAAGAATCTACGATGAGTTGAGTAGGACTCAATTGGTTTTTGTTCCATCTGAAATGAACAGAATGGAGTTGAAGCAGAAGGAACCTCTTTTTTTTGGGATTGCTAAGAGGGCTCAAAAGCTCAGTAGGGCTATCAAAGTGAAAGTAAAACATTGCAGTTTCAGTAGCCTTCAAGAAATTTCTTTGAGTTAATTTTCAGGTTAGGAAAATAAGTTGGAAGATATTGTAGAATTGAATGAATAAAAACAATAAATTGAGGATCGTGATTTCATAAAAAAATATGGTTTTTTTGTTAATTTTTATTTTTTGGGGTACATTTCTTAATTTTTATTTTTTTTGGGTACATTTGATTAGTTTTTAATCATTTTTTTTTTCTTGTTTTTTGTTTTTTGTTTATTGTTTATTAAAAGGAAATGGCAATTTCGTCATAAATGATTTATTATGCCAAGTTTTTCAAACGTTAAAAATGTCTGATGCTATTTTTTTAGGTTATGAACATATCCATAACAATTTTAAAAAATTGAAAACCTTTTATGCAATTATTCCTATTTTAAAGGGGACCATGAGGTCGGCCACACAGGCCACCCCACCCCTCCATTTGCACTATTGCATTTATCTTCTCTAATTATTCCTCCAAATATGTCTTAGTACCAAAAAAAAAAATTTATAAAATAGTCGAAGAAGATGTGATTTTGCAACAAGAATTCATTTTATTCGAAGTTCAAATAAATTTTTTCCCCCAAGAATCAAAGAGTTATTTCATTTTCCAAGTAAATTATTTCAACACGAAAGTTCATTCTCCATATGTCCAATGTTTCAAAAATCAAGCAAGTCAACAAAAAACTATGTTTATGAAAAGACACATTTACGAAAATTTAAAAATGATTTTGTATTTTTAAATTTATTATAATGTGACAAACAGTGGTGGACTCAAATTTTTGAAGTTGGGGGGTCCCAAATAGAAGTAGGCCGATGAGGGCTTTCGGGGGTTTGCTGCCCCCGATTTTTTTTTCTCTCAAACCACAATTACTGAATTTATTCTTATGAGAATCTAATATTTTTTTATAAGTCATAGTGTTTAAAAACTTACAAGAAGTAATTGCACAAAAATAGAATTTATATCTATTTTATCTAAAATTAAGCTATGTAGTTGATGGACACAAATTTAAACCCATTTAATAGTGTTATATACAATTAGTATTTGAACACGATATGTATTAACAAGCAAATGCCTTTATTAATTTTGTATTATCATTTGAGGAATGAGCCAATTATTTGTAATTTTGTATTATTAATTTTATTAGGTCAATAGGTCCAATTGTCTTACATTAAGAGTTAGTTTGGTCTAATTTATGAACTAATTTATTTGACCAAAATGACTTATTTGATAAAAAAAATAGTTTATTTGACCAAAAAATTTGTTTTAGTAACCTAATATTTTTTTACTATTCTTTGTTAAATAAACAATTTCGGTCAAATAAACTAATTTATAAACTATACCAAACAAGCTCTAATTGATATTGAGTTAATGAATCCAATTGTCATCCATTAAACTGATATTAAGTAAAATTGAAATTATATATTAAAAAATTAAAAAAAAAAAAAAAAAAAACACCCAACCCCACCCCAACCCAACCCAACCTAACCTAACTTCGCACCTGGTGACAAATGACTCTAAATTTGAGATTGGGATGGGTTTAAGGGTTCTGAATTTGAGATTGAGATAAAATCGAATCATTTTGTAGTTGTGAGAATGTGGATCACTAAATCCACTTGGCCCAATTCTATTAGGCAATATGGTGTGTCTTGTGTGGACCGTTAGATGTAATAGATGGTTGAGATCTTTTTTAGGGTTTTATATAAGTACCATCATTGTCTTTCACCTAGGTCAGAACATAGAGAGAAGAAAAGTGAGGAGCCGTCTTTTCATTCTGTTCTCAAAAGTGAGATTGGACTGAGTGTTTAAAATTCTTGATCATCTCCAGTGGATTAGTTGGTGAACATCCGATTGCCGTTCCCTTGATTGCATTGCAGTGTTCCTTGTGGTAAGAATCTGAGCCCACAAGTTTAACCAAGAACGAGGGAGCAACAAAGACTTATTTTTTCTTGTATTTTTCATGTTTAATCGAGATTGTAATACTTGTAATTGTTTTCAATCTCAACAAATGGTATCAGAGCCTAGAACATTGATCTAGGGGTGTGAAAAATCAAGAAAAGTTAGTGGGTCGAAAAGTGGAACCGGATTCGCGAAGATTCAAAATTACCCGAGACTTCAAATCAAGATTCCGGCCAAACCACTCATCGTCCGGAAATTCTGAGACCATATCTGGGTTCACGGCGACGAGGCGAACAAAGCCCACCGGCGCGTGCGGCGCGTGAAGACTCCGGCGGTGGCGCGTGAGGCGCGGAAAAATCCGGCTGGCAGCTTCTTCTTCTGGCGCGTGAGGGCGCGTGCGGGCTCCTTTCCGAGCGTGGTTTCCGGCAGACGACTCCTCTGACTGTGGCGCACAACCTGGTGGTCAGACATCGGCGTTTGGACTCCGGCGACAGTGCGTGCAGTAACTTCAGGCGGCGCGTGGGAGCGCGGCCAGCGTTTTCCGACGACTGTTTTTTTGGAGCAGACTGTTTATTGGCTATTTCTGACCTTCTGGTGGTATTGCTTTGTTGGTGGAGCAACGGTGCAATAGATTGGTTGATCAAGCAGTGCCTTGGAACGCAAAGAAATTCGTTTCGTCTCTCCTATAAATACGGACAACAGATTTGTCCGCTGAGTTTGAATTTCTTGAACCCCCTCTTAGTTAATTTTATATTCTGTCAATTTTAATTGAGGTAAAAACAAACTAGGTGGCTAGAGCCTACAACTCCTTAGTATAATTTTTTGCTTTATTGTCTTGTGCGTTGATAATCTGTGTTTGCATGTCATCTTAGTTAGTAATTTGGAAAAGGGGTTGTGTTCTGTGTTTGCATCTGTGTGAGTAAGTTTTTTTTTATAAAACTTTTTTTCAAAAATTCTCATTCATGGATGATTTTCCATCCATGGGTTCTAGGGTTGAATTATCACAATTCGATGGAAGGGGTGATTATTCAATTTGGAAACAAAAAATGAGAGCTATTCTGGTTCAACAAAGGGTTTCTAAAGCCCTTGATGATCCAGAAAATTTTTCTGATGCATTAAAAGCTAAACCTGATCAAATTGAGGAGATGAATGAAATTGCATACAGTTCTATAATATTGCACTTATCTGATAATATTGTTAGACAAGTTGATGATGCTAAGACTGCTAGAGAATTGTGGGAAGCTCTTGACAAGTTATTTTTGACAAAAACTTTGCCAAATAGGATCTATTTGCTAGAAAAACTTTTTAGTTTTAAAATGGACTCGGGGAAGGATCTTGAATCCAATCTGAGTGATTTTAGCAAAATTGTCAAAAGCTTGGCCCACAATGATAAGAAATTTGATGATGAGGATCTAGCTGTTATACTTTTGAATTCTCTTCCTGATTCTTATAGAGAAGTTAGGAATGCAATTAAGTATGCTAGAGATGTTTTGACTCAAGCTATTGTGATAGATGCTTTGAGATCAAAGGACTTAGAAGTCAAAAAGGAGTCTAGGGGAAGCACTAGGGAGGAGAGTTTGTTTATTAGAGGGAGAAATGAAATGAGAGGAGAGAACAACTACCAGGGTAAGAAGGGAAGTAGAGGAAAATCTAAGGGTAGGTCTAAGTCTAGGGATAAAGGCAATAAGAAATGTTACCATTGTGGAAAGTTAGGACATTTCAAGAAAGATTGCTATGAGCTTAAGAGAAAATCGAAGCAACAGCAGAATGAAGATCAAAATGTTGCTGCTGTTGGGGATGCCCTAGATGGTTTACATGTTATGACCGTGTCTGATGGTGAGATTGACCATGAGTGGATATTAGACTCAGGTGCCACCTTTCATTTGTGTCCTGTGAGGTCTTGGTTTTATAACTATAGAGAAATTGAACCTAGGAAAGTATACATGGGGGACAACAATTCTCAAACAGTTGAAGGAATAGGTGACATTGCTATTAGGATGCATGATGGCATTGTCCGACCACTTCTTGGTGTTAGGTATGTCCCAAACCTTAAGAGAAATCTAGTTTCCTTAGGTGTTCTTGAAGATGAGGGCTGTATGTTCAAATCTGATTTTGGTACTTTAAAGATTCTTAAAGGTTCTCTAGTAGTTATGAAAGGTCCCAAGAGGAATGGGTTGTATTACCTTCAAGGTGAAGCTTTACATGCCAAAGATTCAGGATTGGTTTCAATCAATGATGATAGATCAGATCTATGGCATAGGAGGATGGGACACATTGGGAACAAGGGGCTAAAATATCTTAGTGACCAGAATTTACTAGGTAAAGACACTGTTGCACCTTTAAGCTTTTGTGAGACGTGTGTTCTAGGAAAGTCACACAGAGTCAGCTTTGAGATAGGCCAACACAGCACTAAGGGACCATTAGATTACATTCATGCAGATTTGTGGGGTCCAGAAAAACACCCTACTCATGGTGGGAACAGGTTTTTCCTATCCATTGTTGATGACTACTCTAGAAAAGTTTGGATTTTCCCACTTAAGTCAAAATCTGAAACTTTTAGCAAGTTTAAGTCCTGGCATACCTTAGTCAAAAATCAAGTGGGAAAAGGTGTAAAAACTCTTAGGACAGACAATGGTTTAGAGTTTTGTAACTTTGAATTTGATGAGTTTTGCAAAGAGAGAGGTATCACGAGGCATAGGACTGTGAGAAATACCCCCCAACAAAATGGGGTGGCTGAGAGGATGAATCGGACTTTAATGAATAAAGTCAGATGTATGTTGATTAGTTCAGGGTTGGCCAAAGGTTTTTGGGCTGAAGCCTTATGTACTGCGGCTTATTTGATAAATAGGTCACCTTCTAGTTCTGTTAACTTCAAAACGCCCCAGGAGTTGTGGTCTGGAAAATCTCCAGATTTGTCACACATTAGAGTGTTTGGGTGTGCTGCTTATGCACATCAGGTTGAGGGTAAGTTAGACCCTAGGGCTACTAAGTGTGTCATGTTAGGATACCCAGAGGGTGTCAAGGGGTATAGATTGTGGGTTTTAGGTGTTAAGGGTATTAAGATAATTAACAGTAGAGATGTGAAGTTTAATGAGCTTGATATGCCTTGCCTAAAAACTCCAGACAATCAGGTTAAACAAAGTGGAGAAGGGGAATCTTCTACTGGGAAGAAGATTCAGACTAAGGTGAAGAGATTAGATGTTAATCTAGAGGTTAGAGAACCTGAACAAATTGATCCTCAAGTTGAGACTGAACAAGAAGAAGTCTTAGAACAACCTGAACTAGAAATTCCTGAAACTGTGATCCCTAACCAAGAACAACTTGAAGATACTAATTTGAGAGATTATCAATTAGTGAGAGATAGGGAGAGAAGACAGGTAAGACCAAATTTGAAGTACACTTCTTCAAATTTGATGGAGTTTGTCCTAGTTTCAGGTGAAGCCTTAGAGTCAGTTGAACCTGTTTCTTATGAAGAAGCGGTTAACTGTAAAAATTCTGAAAATTGGAAGAAGGCTATGAGAGAGGAGATTCATTCCTTAGGCAAGAATGATACTTGGAAGTTGGTTGAAAGACCAAAGAATCAAAAGGTAGTCCATTGTAAATGGATCTACAAGTTGAAGGAAGGAGTAGAACCAAATGACCCCTTAAGATACAAAGCTAGGTTAGTAGCTAAGGGATTTACTCAGAGAGGGGGGATTGATTATAATGAGGTGTTTTCCCCAGTGATTAAGTATAAGACTATCAGGTTAGTATTGGCCTTAGTTGTCCAATTCAATTGGGAATTAGAGCAACTAGATGTTAAGACTGCTTTTCTTCATGGAGAGTTAGATGAGGTCATTTACATGTCTCAACCTCAAGGCTTTGAGGTGAAAGGGAAATCTGAGCTTGTGTGCTTGCTTAACAAGTCCTTATATGGTCTTAAGCAGAGTCCTAGGCAATGGTATAAACGTTTTGATGCTTATGTGCTTAAAATTGGTTTCAAAAGGAGTGAATTTGATGCATGCTTATATTATAATAACACTAAGATAGGCTGTGTGGTTTATTTGTTGTTATATGTTGATGACATGTTGCTTGCTAGTAGTAGTAAAGCTAATATCATAAAAATGAAAAACCTTTTGAAATCTGAATTTGACATGAAAGACTTAGGATGTGCAAGAAAAATTCTTGGTATGGTTATTAAAAGGAATAGGACTGAAAATAGGTTGACTATTAATCAAGAGTCTTATTTAGAAAAGGTAATAACCAAATTTGGTATGAAATTTGCTAAGTCTGTCAATATACCTTTAGCTGCACACATGATTTTATCATCTGCTCAATGCCCTAAAACTGAAGAAGAAAAACAGGAAATGAGTAGTGTCCCCTATGCTAATGCCATTGGTTCTGTAATGTATTCGATGATTACCACTAGGCCTGACCTAGCTTATGCTGTTAGTCTCTTGAGTAGGTTTATGTCTAACCCAGGTAAACATCATTGGATTGCTCTTAAATGGCTGTTGAGATACCTAGCTGGGACAGTTAAAAGAGGGTTAGTGTTCGAAAGGAGGAGTGATAAGCTTGAGCTTAAGGGTTATGTAGATTCTGACTTTGCAGAGGATAAAGATCAGAGGAAATCTACCACTTCTTACTTCTTCACGTTAGGTGATAATTGTATCACTTGGAAATCACAGTTGCAACCTTTAGTTACACTCTCCAGCACTGAAGCTGAATATGTTGCATTAACTGAAGCCTTTAAAGAATGCATGTAACTGAAAGGCCTTTTATGTGAATTGAATTTCTTGAATGAAAATGCCATGATCTTTACTGATAGTCAAAGTGCTTTAATGCTATGTAAAAATCCTGTGTATCATGAAAGATCTAAGCATATTGAGGTGAAATACCATTTCATTAGGGAGAAGTTAGCTTCTGGTGAATTTAAATTGCTTAAAATTGCAACTGATGATAACCCTGCAGATGTTGGAACCAAAGTACTTGCTGCTGGTAAGTTTAACAAGTGCATATCAATGTTGAATATTGATACGGGTTAACTTATGTGACAGGTACTTGCTGCAGTGGAGGATTGGTGAAACAGGTACCGGGTTGGAGTGGGCGATGATGATGAAATAAGACCACAAAAGGGATAGCACTTGTAGTCAGGGAACTTGGTAGTGGATTTGTGAACCAAGGTGAAGTTTGTGAGAATGTGGGTCACTAAATCCACTTGGCCCAATTCTATTAGGCAATATGGTGTGTCTTGTGTGGACCGTTAGATGTAATAGATGGTTGAGATCTTTTTTAGGGTTTTATATAAGTACCATCATTGTCTTTCACCTAGGTCAGAACATAGAGAGAAGAAAAGTGAGGAGCCGTCTTTTCATTCTGTTCTCAAAAGTGAGATTGGACTGAGTGTTTAAAATTCTTGATCATCTCCAGTGGATTAGTTGGTGAACATCCGATTGCCATTCCCTTGGTTGCATTGCAGTGTTCCTTGTGGCAAGAATCTGAGCCCACAAGTTTAACCAAGAACGAGGGAGCAACAAATACTTATTTTTTCTTGTATTTTTCATGTTTAATCGAGATTGTAATACTTGTAATTGTTTTCAATCTCAACAGTAGTACTACATCGAACAAAGATTTAAATATCATGTTGAGATGAACTTGCTCACAAGTAGATGATCACCAATTTTTAAAGTTTGTAAATGCTCACATCATACTATTTAAATTTTAAGATATGAAATTCTATTGTTTCTTGTGGGTTTTATGCTCACTCAAGTTAAATCTAAATTTTCCAGCTAAATGATTATTGTGGATGACGTTGGTCGAGGCGTTAGAAGATTGGTGATCATATTTATTAAGATCAATAAGTTATATTTTAATTTAAGCAAAAAAGTTTCTATTTTATTATGTTGTAATGTGCATCATGCTACAACATTCTGTTCAGTAGATAGTGTTAAATTCTGATAAAATTAAGGTTTTGTTTTACTTCGTTGTAACATGTTTTTTGTCGTGTTACGATAATGAGCATATATTTTATGTTTAAGTGTATTACAACACGAATTTCACATGTTACAACTTCATACTATGTTTAATATGTGTTGCAACGTAAACTTTCAATGTTGCAACATGCTACTAATATGAACTAATTATGTATAAAATTATATTTAATTATATGATACTCATTTCTTACCTTTTGAAATAAATTATGGTTTATCAAAATGATTGGTAAGTGTTGATATATAATATCTTTGATCATAATTTAAGGTATACACACAAGTCTTGAAATACGTTGAAAATTGTTTATTTTAACAATATATTTTTGTATTGCAAAACTCTATTTAAATTTAATTTGCATTAACGTGTTACAAGTTTATGTTGTTTTACAAGATTTACTTTTTAAAAAGGAACTTAAGTGTTCTTATTAAGTATGTGTGCAATTTAAAGTGACTTCACCATTGCAACACATTTGGTGCGACGTTGCAACATTCAGATCAATTGCATATGTTTAAAGAGCTTATTAAAAATGCTCTAACCAAGTGCGAGAATGATTTTTCAAAAAGGTAATTAACTTTTTAACTTTAGTGCCACATTAAAAGGTAATCAACTTTTTAACCACATTAACTTTTTTCTCTTATTATACTTAAAAGAACTAAATAAGATAATAATAAATAATTTTATCTACAAACCAAACCAATCCTAAAAAAAAATAAAATACTAAATAGCATCATTATATTAAATTATCATATAGAGCTACTTTTGCGCTTAGTGGAAAGTGCTTCTAATCACTTAAAAGTTAAGCATGTTTAATTTTAGGGATTTTGGCGCAAATGGTCCCTAATCTTTATTTTTAGTGTGGAATTGGTCCCTAAAGTTTATTTTTTGGCAAACAAATCCCTAACCTATGTGTTTTGGTACAAAATTGGTCCTTATGACAAATATACCCTTAGTTTTAATTAGAAAAAATTGTATATGGATTCCTAATCATTACAAAATGTGTAAATATGTACAATACTTTTATTTTTTATAAAAAAAAATTAAAGAAAACTATTGAATTTGTTTTTTGGAATTAATACTTTTGTAATAAACATGTTAAATAAAATTATTATTTTTATTATTAAGTAGTTATATTATTTAAAGAGGAATAAATTATTGTGAAAAATCATTTTTCTCCCTCTTTACTTTAAAAATTGAGTTAAATAAATAACAAAATGACGTATATAATTTTATGACATTGAACTAATCTTATTACATTTTTATTTAACATAAAAATACTAATAAAAATTTAATTTACACATTATGTGATTTATTTTTGAACGAAAATAAAATGATAAATAAAATATGAAGAATATAGTTGGATTTCTAATATTTGTAGTTAATAAACATATAACTCAATTAAATAAAAGTATTTGAACATCAAATTTGTGACAAAGTTATTTTTTTTATAAAACAATAAAATAAAAGTTTAAATTTTAAATAATATAATTACTTAATAATAAAAATAATAATTTTATTTGACATATTTATTACTAAAGTGTTAATTACACAAAAAAACTCATTAGTTTTCTTTAATTTTTTATAAAAATTAAAAGTATTGGACCTATTTGCACATTTTAATAATTAGGAATCCATATACAATTTCTTCTAATTAAAATTAAAGGTATATTTGTCTTTTTCATCCTATAAGGACCAATTTCGCACTAAAACACATAGGTTAGGGACTTGTTTGTCAAAAAATAAACGTTAGGGACCAATTCCACACTAAGGGCAAAAGTTAGGGACCATTTGCGCCAAAATCCCTTAATTTTATTTAAAAGTTACTTTTAAAGTAGAAGTTATATTTATTTATTTTTTTAAAATATTTGTGAATCATCAGAATGCCACCAACACTAAGAATCAGGAAAAAGAACAAGTGTTACAAGCCTCCAGCCGAACAATCTTAAGTAACCCTAAGACCTCTTATTTCAATATTCCATACCACATCTAAAAAAGGTTTAAATGGAAAAATATTTTTAGATAATTTTACCTTTACAAATTTTTTAAAATTCTATATTCACCTTTAGTATTAATTAATGTATAATTATTTTTTAATATTTTATTTATTACCCTTTTATTTTTCAGTCTTTTTGTACATTAAATTTTCAGCAATTTATGGTTCGGTTCTTTTTTTTTTTTAAAATTCATTTTCAACTACATATTTTGTAGGATCTACAACTTTTATTAACTTTTCAACCACACATTTTCTCAATTTTTTTTCAAAATCTTTAAACTGTACCAAACATATACTATAATTTAGAACTAACGTGTGAAATTTTTTTTATTTTTAATTTAATTTAATTTAATTTTATATATATATAACGTTTTTCTTATCTTACTTCTGTCCATCAACAATATTCTTATAATATAGACAAATATTGACACTTCTTTAATTTTTGTTTCTTATTCACATTTATGACATTTCATTTACATTGTCAAATCAAAATACGTTAAATAAAAAGAGAACATACAAAAAGAATATTGTTTACAAAGAACTACTACTCCAACAAATGTACAATATTATGTAGTCAATCATTACATTTTCTCACAATAAAACTAGTAATTATTAATTTTATTCTTCGTAAAATACAGCTCTGTAGATCATTAATATTATAAGATTTGATATCAATGGTTCGCCAATCATCAAAGTTTAAATCACCAAAATGTCTTAACTGGTTTAATTTATTGTTGGTATTATCACCATATAAAACTCATTTCTAATTGTAATTGTACTTAAATGAATGCAATTATCTTTTAATATTTATATGTTTCTTTTATTGTTCATTATTATCGTACATTAAATTTTTAACAATTTATTAAATGTACATTTAAAATTTTAAATATTTAATTTATTAAATTAAATATGAAGGTGAAAAAACGATCTCAATTTTTTTTTGTCTTACGTAGATGAAAAAAATGAGAAATGTTTCTTACTTATATTTATGTTTGTTTTCATTTACATCGTCAAATTAGACGCGCTTAATAAAAAGAGAACATACACAAAGAATATTATTTACAAGGAGTCACTATTCCAACAAATGTACAATATTATATAGATCATTACATTTTCTCCAATAAAATTATTAATTATTAATTTTTTTTCGTAAAATACAACCTTGAACATCTCTATTAATACACCATTAATTTCATACGATTTGATATCAATGGTTCATCAATCATCAAAACTCAAATCACCAAAACTCTTCACTGAATTCAAGTTACTATTCGTATTACTACTATATAAAACTCATCTTTGATTACAATTGTACTTCTATAAATGTAAATAAAATATTAATATCGAACAATACAAAACAACATGTTATCAACAATCATATTTTTTTTATCTTTATTACAATTGCTACTTTAACATTTAATTATTAACAATTAAAAATAAAAAATTTGAAAATATTAAAAATTAACAATATGATTACAAAAGCACGTGCAACGCAAGTGTATCTAACTAGTTTTAAAAGACCCTAAAAGGGAGAAACAATTTTGGACTATTTTATCTTCATACATTACATATTTGGACTATTTTACCATCTTATATTAAATTAAAAAAATGGCAATTATATTCACACCACACTTTTTGTTTTTTGCACTACATCTTAATTACACTTATTGCCCTTAATCTTGAAATATTATAGCACTCATGTTCCCAATTTTTTTTAATCACAATTTTATCTTCAACTTTTCATTAATTAGCACATCTTGTGTCCGATAATAATTTTTGTCTAAAATATTTATTGAGAATTCGTAAAACAACTTATTTGCTCATCATATTTAAAAAAAACAATAAATACAAAAGTACGACAAAATATTGTTTCTCATTTCAAAACACATAAACAAAATATCTTAACATATACCATAATTAAAGATGAAATGTGCTAATTAATGGAAGTTAAATATAAGAATTCGACGAAAATAAATTAAGAACATAATTGCCATATAAAACAAAGGTTAAGAACCTTAAGTATAATTAAATTGTAGTGCGAATATAACCACCCTTAAAAAAAATCCAAAACTCTTTCATCTACCACCATTATTGAAAAAAAAAAATAAGGGGTTGTTTGGAAATTTTGAACAATTTATCTTCATTTTTTTTAATGCAGAATACAAAAGATCATATGATGCTTCAAAAAACCTTTTATTTTCCACCATTATTGAACAAAATAAAGAGTTGTTTGGGACATTTGGACAACTTATTTTCAGTTTTTTTAACTGCAGAATACAAAGGGTCATATGATGATTATGTAATTCCTAAATATGTATTTAAGATCATAAAAATTAGACTATTTTACCCTCCTATATTACATCTTTGAACTATTTTATCCTATCATATTAAATTAAAAAATCTAAAAAATTTTCATCTCTCACCATTATCTATATCTATACTACTTCTCAAATGCCCAATTTTGGACTATTTTGCATTCCTATATTACATCTTTAGACTATTTTATCATCCCATATTAAATAAAAAATTTCAAAAATATTTCATCTCCCACTATTATTTAACAAAATAAAAAGTTATTTGGGGCCTTTAGGCAAGTTATCTTCAGTTTTTTGTTTCCATGGAATACAAATGGTCATATGATAATTATGTAATTTCTAAATACTTCATTCGTCCCACAAAAATAGGCTCGTTTCTTTTTTCACATAGATTTAGAAATATCATTTAATGTAATTGAGAGTACGTTTGATAAAGATTATAAACAGTTTATAAACCAATATTGATTTATTTGAGTTGAAATTGTTGACTTTTCATGTTAAAAATGGGTTGAAAAGTCAAAAATTACGGCTGAAAAAAACTAAAATGGGTTTTTAATCCCTACCAAACGCACGCTGAAATTATAAATTTTTCACACACTTTTCCTATTATGCCCCTATTTAATATTAGTCATTCACGAATTTAATAAATTTAAATGCTCATTAAGTTACAATTGAAATGTAAATGAAATTGAATTGCATTACATTGAAACAATAATAAAATCAATTGTTGACTTTGTTATTGGGAGATGAGTGTTTCTAATCAAGGTGGAATTTATTGACTGTCTACTTGAGTAAACGTGTGAATAAATTTATGTAATTTTCCATTGTAATTGGAATATGTTAAGTTTATTTTGGTTGATAATAATGTAAATTAAATAAGGGTATATTAGGAAGAAGAAAAATTTAATTCACTTTCTATAAAATAAGTGGCCTATAATTTGGGACAGATAAGTAAAGAAAACGAGTCTGTCTTTTTGGGACAGATGGAGTATGTATTTAGGATCATAAAATGGGATTTATAAATTTGAGAGTTAAAAGACGTTTCATTTGTTAATATTGACATCAAAATTTATCATTTTTTTCTCTAAAAAAGCCTTGTGATGGTCGACTCCTCTTCCTCTTTACTTTGACATCAACTTTTCAAATTTTATATGTAAATTTTACACGTTAGAATTAGAAAGTTTTTTTCAAAATTCTCTAATTTTGTCTTTTTCTTTTCACAATATATTACACACAGAACTCATTTTTCTTCAAGTTTTTACAAAAGAAAGAAAAAAGAAATAGGTGATAATTCAAAGTTGTTGAAGAACAAACAAATCAGTTTTCATATTCAAGTGGTTATTTTGACTTGATATAATATTTTTCATAATCTTACACGATATGCTAATAAACCCTTCCGTTTGATATGGTTCTATTACCACACGATTCTGATATAGCTTCCACGTCAGTAAGGGCCCCATCTAGGCCCAGCAAGGACCCCGTCCAAGGTCCATCAAGAACTCCAGCTGGGCCCTGCTAGGGCCTCGAAAGTTCTGATAAAGCACCCGAAGGCCCATCGTACGCCTTGGCTTTCGACAGCCAGAAATCTGCGAGGCTCGTGGAGGGCCTCGACACTCACTGCTGATCCATAGGGCCTCGTCAGGCTTCGTATCATTTATAACCAGCAGGCAGCACGATATGTCGGAATGACCAGAGAAGTAATTAAGGAAAGATTGCGTTGATTTGGCGCACGAATCCTCACAAGGAAACCGAATCATAATCTCGTAAAATCATGCAACATGATAAACTCAAAGAAGGAAGATAATCTCAGAGATTGCATGGGTAAGGGATGATCTTTATCACATAAGGAAGGAGGATCCGATTGGGTATTAAATTGATTTGTCTTCTAAATCAATTAGAGCTCTTGCGCTATAAATACAACGTCTCCGGTTGTTCCAAAGTACGCACTCTTTTACGCTTGAGAATTCCTCCCTAAACTCTGCTTAAATTTCTGCCTGCTTGTCTCTCCCACACCCCGTTATTTTCACCTCCCGTGTATCACCCATATACCGGCTGTTGACTTGATCATCGGAGTGCCAACGATCGCCGAACCCTTTTTTTTCCAAAGATCTTGGTGCCTAACGGTTGTCCTAGTGTGCAGGTAATATACGAGTTGGCAAAGGAGTGACTGGAGATCTGTTGACATGTGGACGTTGCAGGTTCCGACGTCAACAGATTGGAGCCGTCTGTGGGAAGCGAAAAATGTTATACGACAAACAACTTGTGGTAAAAACATGTTTTCTACCCGGAGGAGCATGGCATCCGAACATTCTACAGAAGAAGAAGTGGAATCCCACCACACCAACCTGCGACAGGAGAGCGTTCAGGATCTGTAGAACGTGACCCGTCGCAAAAAGAGAAGACAACGACAGAAATGGACGGTGGAACAGGAGAACCAGGACCTGAAGATGGATAACGCCCGGATGAAGGCCGCGCTTGAACTGTTGGAGAATCAATCCCTCCAGTATGGACCCAAGCGCAGTCGTGCCCGGAGAAGCCCTTCATAATCCGGTTCACTGGACAACCGCTATTCCCAAGAGGAACCGCCCATCTCTAACGGCCGGAACCCTCGTAACCCCGCCCCGAAGCCCTCACAGGATGGCCAGAGAGGGAGACCTTTCGCTGTACGAGAGAACCACCCCGTTCCTGCAGCTAGCGTGTTTGACAGGTTGGGAATAGGGTCTTCCATTGCACCTCCCCTACCCGCACACAGTAGGCACAGTGAACACAGTGAGGCCCGTACGGAAAAGAGGAAGGACCCGAAGAGTCACGAAAAGTCTGAGGAGGAAAAGGAAAGGCTGGAGTGTTACGAGAAAGATGATGACGAGAATCTCCTATTTACCAACTACATGAAGGCAATGGAGGTGCCCGCAAAGTTTCGAATGCTTCTCATGGATAAGTATAACGGAGGAGGCGACCCCACGAATCACATAAACACCTACAAGACGAAGCTCCAGGGCCAATCCCCCGCGGTGAAGTGTCAGAATTTTCATACCACACTCGCTGCCGACGCGAAGAGATGGTACAATAAGTTGAAGCCAGAGAGTATCTGAAGCTGGCCCCAACTTAAAAGAGAGTTTGTCAACGCCTTCATTGGCAATCGGACGATGATTGCTGACATTGTCCAACTCAACGACATCTGGCAGAAGGAAGGAGAGACCGTCAAGAGCTACTTCAAGAGGTTCAGCAACGTTATCAACAAGATCGAAACGGTGACTGATGAGAGGGCTTTGGATGCACTTGTAACTGGACTACACATGCGAACTCCCTTCTGGAGGGATGTACAGAATAGCCAACCAAAAGCCTACAGCCAGTTGGTGGACATGATCCAGCGCGAAATCTGATCATAAGAGACGATCGAGAACAGAGAGAAGGCCAAAAGAGAGAGAGGGTCGTCGCTCTCCGGGGCCTCGGTTCTTTCGCTTTTAGAGGAGGCGTTCTCCAGAACTGGCCAGCAACCACTACAGGAGGTTCAATCAGACAGTGGTAGCCCCTGCGCCCCGTCCCAGGGCACCAGTAGCGGCCCCCTTACCAGCCGTAACCCCACCCAAGTTCTGTCGTATACATAGGACCAGGGTGTATAACACGGAAGACTGCCCAGATGTAAGGGAGTTGATCAATCGCGGGAACCATGGGCAAGGAGAGGAAAATCAGCCGGGGCGATGACGTCGAGGACCGCCCACACAAGGGCGAAGACCTTCTCCTCGGTGCCAGAACGATGGACCTCGCCATGATGGAAGAGGGAATGATAGAGACCGGGACCAGCTGAGGGTGGAGGGGCCCCAAGGAGCCTCCCCTGTCCGAGAGATAAACACCATCATTGGGGGGCCCTATGTCGGGGGGCACACAATGAACTCGCGGCACAACTACGCGAAGGCAGCAAAGGAAGAACTCCTGGAGAGTTAGCAGGTCCACAGGCATCGACCAAAAGCACCACCAATCTCGTTCACTGAAGAGGACGAGTCTGGCATACATTGCCTACATTGCGATGCCCTGGTAGTCTGCGTCGTCTTTGCCAGAAACGACCTGGGCCAGATGTTGGTCGACGATGAAAGCGCTGTGAACATTCTGTTCGACAGTGCCTTCAACCAAATGGACGTAGATCATGAATTGACGGCCATCTCAGACCCACTATTTGGTTTCACAAGAGATAGCCTTGTCCCGCGAGGAAAGATCACTCTGGCAGTGGACTTCGGAGAACCTCCATGCCACCTCCGGAAGTTCATGGAATTTTTGATAGTGGACACACGCTCCACCTACCATGGGGTCCTTGGAAGGCCCACACTGAAGGATTTACAGGCGGTCACGTCCATACACCATCTGGCAATGAAATTTCCAACGCCCGGAGGGGTGGCCAAAATCCGCGGTAATCAGACAGAGGCGAGGGCATGCTACATGAACGCATTGCGGAAGGCTGCCAAACGTGAAGATATCACCCCAGCAGTAATGACCATACGCTCGGAGCCCACTTGAGGCCGTATCATCAGTAGTTTCATTTTTGCATTGTTTTGATCTTCTTACAATTTTTTGTCTGGCGTCCCAAAACTCTGCGCCTTCTAATAAAATCTGTCGTTTATGAATCCAAAGTGTTCTTCATGCAAAAAGAACTAGTGTAATCAATTTGGCAGCGATGGAGTGTGGTTCGCGGCCAACTCTATCAACTCGCTGGGTAAACATTCAACGCATATTTAAGCAAGTGCAAGTAATTCGACAGCGTGGGAGTGTGGTTCGCGGCCAACTCTATCAACTCGCTGGATAAACATTCAACGCGTATTCAAACAAGTACAAGCAATTCGGCAGCGAGAGAGTGTGGTTCACGGCCAACTCTATCAACTTGTTGGATAAACATTCAACGCGTATTTAAGCAAGTGCAAGCAATTCGACAGCGAGAAAATGTGGTTCGCGGCCAACTCTATTAACTCGCTGGATAAACATTCAACGCGTATTTAAACAAGTGCAAGCAATTCGACAGCGAGGGAGTGTGGTTTGCGACCAACTCTATACACTCACTGGATAAACATCCAACGCGTATTTAGATAAATACAAGCAATTCGTCAGCGAGAGAGTGTGGTTCGCGGCCAACTCTATCGACACGCTGGATAAACATTAAACGCGCAAACATGCAGCTACGATTTGAAACGATCACAAAAATCTCCACTAGTAATTCATGGGATAATTGCATCATAAAACTTTACAACAGCATAACCAGGAGGCATCGCCTCTAAACGCGTCTACGGTTCCTACGTCTCGACATAACCGGGGACCCCTAGTTTGGCTAGCAAGCCCTTAGCCTTCGTCAACTCGTTCAACACCTCGGTCAGTTCTTTATCTTTGGCTTGAATCATACTCTGGCAAGATTTCAGCTACGACTCGGCCTTCTTCCGGGCAACGACGCATGCCTTCTGGATTGTCTGGGCCTTCGTAACGTCATACGTGGCACGAGTCTGCGCATCTTCAGAAAATGCGAGTCGTGCCCGAAGACGTTTGTTTTTGGCCCGCATCGCTTCGACATCTTCGTCCTCTCCAATAACGGAATGTATTTCGTCAACCTTCATCTCCAGCATTTTGTACAACTCACAGTTTAAAACATGACTGCAGGAGGTGTACATTTTGGCCAACTTTATCAACTCTGTCACTTCCACGGTGTCTGCCGCCTTCCCAGAGGCAGAAGTCCAATATTTATGGACTGATATAGCTGCAAGGGCAACCACTGGAGGTAATTTTCCTAAAACTGATGGATCTAGCTTGTCCTGGCGGGCCCCAATGTTGATATATTCGCACCTGCCAAAAGGGAGAGACATGGACGTCCGGGACGCCTGTTCTCCACTATCGGCTCCTAGTTTTCTTTTCACCGAGTGTCTAACGTTCTTGGGAGGAAGCACAGGTCTAGCAGGATTTGATGGGGACAGAATGTCTACTGTCGCCTCCAGCGCTGGGAGAATATAGGGGTTACCCACCACCGTCTCCGGCTCTTGCAGTACTGTGGGCCTGTAATTGGACGCCGTGGATGACGCCAAGTGGGGAAGGGAGGCATCCTCCACGACCCCCCCACGCCTTATCTTAAACTTTGAGACTTTAAAAAAATAGAAGCTCGACATGACCGGCAATAATCAGAGTCCGGGTATGATGGCAGAGTAGCAAGGAAGATGGTGATTTAGGGGAGTCCTACCAACATATATAAGCCAAACGGGATACCAACAGTCGGATGGACCGGTTCGTGGCGGAAGACTGAAAACGCATTCAATAAACCCTAGGAAGATATAACGAGTGCGTGGGGACACGCGGCCCGTGATTGTGCGAACGCCAAGGCGTGATAGCGATGCCGCCGACGCCCGTCCGCGATAAAATGATTTTGATAACGTTCGCCCTATCCTCGTCGAAATTTTTACATGACAAGGAGGTATTAATTATATCTTGCAAACCACTTTGCGCCACCCGGGGCGTGTTTGATGGCCTCGGAAGGGTACCAATGACTTCGTGAGCGACACAGAATGCTAATGAAGTCCGAAACAAAGGTATCACAAATAAATAATAACACACATGCAAATAAGAAGGTAAACTCGGCACGATTTTATTAAACCCAGAATACAGAGCAGAAACAAATACGCCTGATATATGTTCTAACATCCCGCCGCCTCCATAGGTCGGCACATGAGGGGGTCACTAGATCTACTAAACCTATCCCCTAGTCTACGTCTTCTCCAGCATCGTCCAGATTGGGAGACCTGACGCCACCATAATAGGAAGCCTCCCAAACCAACATGAGTTGATTTGATGGCTAATTAGGCCACACTGCTCAAAAATGCTGTTGACGCCTTTTTGCAGTGGGCTCCCCCCAGCCCCATCAACAGTTCAGGGCAGGGCCGGGCTAAGGCTGCTAAGCCTAAAACCCCACCCTGTACGTTTAGTCTTCTGAACGTTGATTGGTTGGGCTTTTGGTCCTCTGAATGTTGATTCTCAAATTGACAGGCATCTTGGATGCCAGTTCTCTAGCCGTACTACCATCACACGTTAGTTATACGAGTCCCGATCACACAGCTCTGAAAGGTTAGATACAAAAGGTTCACGGTAGAAAAGCCTTAGTACGTTTTCATTCTATATATAATGACTGCGTTGGAAATGGATACGATGCAATAAATACGGTCATCCCAGGGAGATTTGGACTGCCACACAACTGTTCTACCTCCCTAAGGCGTTGAAGACGCCAACTCTCCAGATTCTACCAAATGTCTACGCCATTAATGCCCAATGGATGATTATCAGATTTGAGGCGTTCCTCCCACGCGCAACACCCATAAAATTAAAACAACGAGATAGTAAAAAATTAAGTGCAATACGTCAAGCAATTTATTCAAAGGCATAGGCAAATGCGGATAACAAATTCAACAGTCTGGATGCCCCGCCACCTCTTCATGGGTCGGTACATTGTGGGCCTTCCTCCATAGTTGGAGGGGGTATTTGCTCATTAACTGCACTAGGTTTGGCGTCAGGAGCTTGAGCCTCGGAGGGGTCCTACCGAAGGAAAGAAAGGTCCCACTCCGGATAGATCTTCGCGATGCGCTCCACCAACTGCTCGCCCCTAGCGGTCATCAGGCGGTGGGCGAGGTCCTGATACTCGGGCGTTTCTACGAACGCATCCTGATAGGCCTCCACTGCCTTGGCCTCGGCACATGCACATTCGGCTCGGATCCTCTCCAATTCCAGCCTCGCGTCCGCCAGCAACTTCCCCTCTTCCGCGATGATGATCTCCAACCTGCTGTTTGCAGCGGCTAGTGCTGTCTCGGCGACAAGGGTCCAATCTTTGGCCAGTTTCTAAGCGTCCTCGGCACACTTCTGAGCCTCTTCGGCATTCTTCTGAACCTCCTCAGCTCACTTCAGAGAGGCCTCGGCAGCCCACTTCAGTTCCCGAGCGTCTTTCAGACACTCTTTAGCGGCCTTCAATTCAATCTCATATTTTCTCTTCACGTCCGCCTCCCTCGCCACTGCGAAGTCCAACTTGAATTGAAGCCCCCTCTTTTCAGACTCCAGCTGTGCCTTTTCAAGCCGCATGGCCTTCAGCTCCTCGGACAACTTGGCGGACTTGGCCCCTTCCTCGTGGCATTGGCCGTCATAACTTTCCAGGGTACTGAACAGTTCCTTGCTCAGCACCAGGCCCCGTATCAGATTCATCTCCGCCAAGTTCAGTCGCTCCTGAACAGTGGCCCCCTCGGCGGCCTTCTCCCACTTCTGGGTCCAATATTTGTGCACGCTCGCCGCCATCATTGCAGGGTGGACATGGAGCATTTCCATGACGGAAGTTTCCAGTTCTCTCTGGCGTTGAGAAATACAGACGGGGCTCCCCTGCCTGGATGAGGGGTCGGATTTCTTTGCACCATCGGTCTGACCCGACTTGCGTGCATCTCCCAGAAACCCTTCCGTAGAAGCAGGAGCCTTCTTCTTTCGTGAAGCCGCATCACCCGTATCCTCGGTAATTCTCGTCTCCTTGTCCTTGGGTGGAACGGGGCTAGGTGATGGAGCGGCTACCGAAGACGGAGGCGGAGGGAGAACATTCTGGTTGGGAGCGGATTCTGATGGCACAACAGCTGGGATATCTTGCGATGGTCCAGACGCTTCCGTCGTCGGTGCCTGGATAGAAGAACCCTTTCTACTGGCGGGATGGGCAAGGCGGAACGTAGGGACGTTTTTAAACCTGAAAGCTGTTAAACATAGACATAAGTACGCGACGCGTCCAAGTAATTCTCCACTATAGCACCAGTATATCAAGGCATGCGAGACTTACACATCAATCCCCAGCTGGCCAGTAGGTTGTCGTCCTTCAACAGGTTCTCGAGACTCCTGAAGTCGCTACTGAGAGATCGAACCTTCTTCCACTTCGACCTCAGCTCCCCCTGGTTTCTCTTCGGGATTGGTGGTTTTCCGCAATCTGCAAAAGCAAGCAATACATTAAGTCAGGAACTATAAACAAAATTCCACACGAATGCGGCGGTTTATACCAAGTTCTCCGAATTGCCGAGGGATAGACACGTGAGGAAGAGGGTCCTCTGGTACAAATTCCCAGTCCCCGCCAACGAAGATAAACCTTTCTTTTCAATTGTGCACCTTGTTGGGGCTATCGGTGGCCGTTTCCCACTTTTGACCCGGCCGGGGAGAAATGTAATACCAGCCAGCAGACCGGCAAGACCGATATATGTACTCGAATTCTCTGGGAGACAAGTCTCCTCCCGCCTCGGCAACACTCCATAATATGTACAAGGCAACCATCTGCCCTCAGCCATTCGGCGTTATTTGACAAGGGGCCAGGTTCCAATCTTTTAACACCTGGAGAAAGAAAGGATGCATAAGAAGGCGAAGGCCTTGCTGCATCGCGGGTTCGTAAATCGCCACGTACCCTTCTGAGGATGGTCCGCGCGTTCCTCTGGGCCCAGGACTCTGAGTTTCACGGGCGCGGGAGTGTCATAGAACAACTGTATGTCCTCCAGCTCCGCCTCAGTGATCCTTGACTGAGCCATAGATGCTTCGGTTGCTGACCGCTTTAGCTTCTCGTCGAGTGCCCTTGCAGACAGGACATCTCTCTTATCAAGTGATCCCCTCATTTCAGGCACCCCAGCGTCGGGCCTCCCTTTCGCCGCCGTCTCTTTCGTCGGCACAGACGGACAAGCCCCCCTCCCACTCGTAGACGGAGCCGACGGTCTTATGACGGGAGGCTCCGGATTTACCCCCCCTACAACTTCAGAAGATGAAGATGATGTGGTAGCCGATGTGGAAACACTCCCAATAATACTAGGGTTTGTTGGGGCGTCAGAGGGGTTCTGTGAATTGTCGTTTCCAGATGACATTATGCTATCCACAAGTTATGGAATCGTACAGTAACCATGAAAATAAACAACAGAAACAAATTACAACTGCTTTCAGCGCCCTTACCTTGAAAATACGACTCAAACGACACACCCACTAAGAGCTTCTCGCTTATCTGCAAAGTAGTCATGATGAGCACAAATGCAAGAAGAAGTTGTAATGTCTGGGGGGTGCCTGGTTTTATAGTGGTGCACTCTCATATCCACCGTCCAAATCCCAAGCGTCCCATCTAAGCATGCGGACAATGGACGCGTGCTTTGAATTGCGCTATAGGCGGGAAAGCGAAAACCCAAACGTTTAGTGAACCGAGGACGCACGCGCCCCACGCACACCCCCGTTTTCTGCCACACACAACCGCATTAATTGCATACACTCTCTCACTCATGATTGCCTAACCGCGGATGGACAGTCCTGATTGACAGAACCACACCAACAGTGGACACGTCGCTAATGGTCTGGCCCCTTGAAGCCCTCACCCATCATGAATGTTCGGCTTCGGACTTGGGGGACTATACTGGCTAGGTTGAACCACATCCCGCCGAACCTACTGAGACCGTATTTTCTACGAAGCGCATCAGTATTCTGTTTATTCTCAAAGTCCCACGCCTATTATGAATAATAGGCTTGGACTTGGGGGACTATTGTTACCACACGATTCTGATATAGCTTCCACATCAGCAAGGGCCCCATCTAGGCCCAACAAGGGCCCCGTCCAAGATCCATCAAAAACCCCAGTTAGGCCCTGCTAGGGCCTCGGAAGTTCTGATAAAGTGCCCGAAGGCCCATCGTACGCCTTGACCTTCGGCAGCCAGAAATTTGCGGGGCTCGTGGAGGGCCTCGACACTCACGGTCGATCCATAGAGCCTCGTCAGGCTTCGTATCATTTATAACCAGCAGGTAGCACGGTATGCCAGAATGACCAGAGAAGTAATTAAGGAAAGATTGCGTTGATTTGGAGCACGAATCCTTACAAGGAAACCGAATCATAATCTCGTAAAATCATGCAACGTGATAAACTCAAAGAAGGAAGATAATCTCGGAGATTGCATGGGTAAGGGATGATCTTTATCACATAAGGAAGGAGGATCCAATTGGGTATCAAATTGATTTGTCTCCTAAATCAATTAGAACTCTTGCGCTATAAATACAACGTCTCTAGTTGTTCCAAGGTACACACTCTTTTACGCTTGAGAATTCCACCCTAAACTCTGCTCAAATCTCTGCCTGCTTGTCTCTCCCACACCCCGTTATTTCCACCCCCGTGTATCACTTATATACCGGCTGTTGACTTGATCGTCGGAATGCCAACGATCGCCGGACCCTTTTTCTCCGGAGATCTTGATGCCTAACGGTTGTCCTAGTGTGCAGGTAACATACGAGTTGGCAGAAGAGTGACTGGAGATCTGTTGACACATGGACGTTGCAGGTTCCGACGTCAACAGGTTCTATTTGGTCACTTATGAAAAGTTATAAAGAAATGTATAGAACTTTTCATTCGATATGGTTCATTCTTTTCACTATAAAATGTAATTTTGTAAATTTTTTCCTTTCAGCATGATTTATAGTTGCTCACTATAAAATGTGGTATAAATTGTATATAACTTTATATAAATTTTAGAGGGATATATGACATGTTCAGTACTAGAGATAATTGAATAAGATTAAGAAATAATATGTGAAACATTTGTCTATTACTCAATCAAAGTTACTGTAGCAAAAATGCCCCTATAGTCTAAGCTAACTTAAATTGAAAATGGTCACAACTTCTTGGCATTAGTTTGAAACCGGTAGAAGGAGAAAAAAGAAAGAAAAAAGAACATACAAAAATCAATTTTAATATAAACAAAATAGAATTCCGATGGAGGAAAAGGAACAAAATTCTATCAGTTTAAATATTAACTGACATAATTAACTTGAAAGTAACATGTCTGATATTAATAAATATTCCAGTTTATATTTTCCTCATCATTATTTAATTAACTAGATTTTAAACTAAGGAAAATTCTGACATTTTCCACCCATTTGACATCTCATAGACACATTTTTTCCTTCTCATTACATCTACCAATTCTATTATTATCTTTTAAATGTCACTACATTTTATTATCTTGTTTAGTCCTCATTGATGAAAATTATAGCACGCACGTATAACAAGGGCTCGATTTTCAGGCTAGCTGTCAAAGAGAGGCATTCAAATTACGAATTTATTTTTTGAGACGTGAAGTAGACAAAAAAATGAGTCATCATTTTTGGAATTATAAATATTTGTAAGTATCCTTCATATAAATAGTAAATGATCTTCATACATGTTCGTTTTCTATAATCAATAATGTTCTATCAAATGAATTATGTTCATAGAGAAATGAGAATGTTGATTGATTGGAGTTTTATCAATTGAAGTAGCTTATACAAAGTTCGCTAAATAGGGGAAACGACGTTCTGTAAAAAAATATTGTATAAGCATTGTTGCTATAATTATATCCTTCTAGATTTAGTAGGGTTCAAGAAAAAAAATTCGATTGCAATTTCAAAACACTAGTGAAATATTGAATATTTGATATTAACTAAACATTTTATGTGTTGAAGTTCTTAGGATAATACATTAATATTAATAACAAATACAATCAAAGATAATATGCAACATAATTGATCTTTAGCTAGCAATGATAATGTAATTCATTTCCTTCTTTCTAATTTTTTTAGTCGCATATCTTTTTATTAATTAAAAAAAATTTAGTTTTACTATTACTGAGACTTCTTTTAACTTTTATTGAAATAAAGATAGAATTCAAAGTACAGGAATCTGATCATTATTAAAAGTTTGTCAAATTTTTATTCTTGGGTAAATAGCACAAAACGTCCCTACCTATTGAGGATATTGTGGAAAACGTCCCTACCTTCAAAATTTTGGCATTTTCACCCTTACCTACTGGATTTCCAAAACAAAACGTCCTTACCTTCAAAATTTTGGCATTTTTCACCCTTACCTACTGGATTTTCTGCGCAAAACGTCCTTCAGTCCAAAAATCAGCCATTAACTTAGGGGTAAATTAGTCCAACCACTTTTTTCACATATATATTACTTCTTTTAAAATTGGGGGGCTTCTCATACAATTTCCAAAATTGCATGACAAGCCCCCATCCCCAAAATTGCTCAATTCTTTGTTGAGCTGCGTGTTCTCTTTCCTCAGCCGCTCGTTCTCTCCAATCAGCTCCGATGTGCTTCCGCTAAACTCGCGTACAGCCGCGGCGGAGTTGGAGGATGACAGAACCTGCTCTTCACCTGAGTCGGAAGGAGACACAGTCCGCTGCTGAGTTGCAGCTGGTGTCGAAGGTGCAGCCGCCACCGTAACCGCAGCTAACGGTGTTGCCGCAACGGCAGAAGAAGTCGTTGATATTTTCCGACGTTGTATATCGCATAAAAGCTTTTTCTCGCCTCTCCGGAACCATTCGTTCGAAAATTCCCACCGATCGGGTACAACCTTCCTAAATCCCTATAATTTGAAATACAGAACCGCAATCAATGAGTGAAAAAAAAAACTCAAATTCCATATGAATTAATTATCTTAGATCATATTTTCAGCTATTAAGCTTACGTAAGTATTGAGTTGACGGACAAAACTCGAGAAATTGTTGTGCTTGAAATATCTCGGGAGCAAATCTCTCGCAAATTCCGTAGGATTCCATACGATAAAAGTAGATCCATCTTCATTCCAGGAGATAACGTCATCAATTCCGTAGGAGTACAACCACGAATGGTGGGACGAGTTATGGAGGTGGGGAAAATTCAGGTGGTGGGTTGGGAGGATTGA
This sequence comes from Forsythia viridissima, assembly GCA_030279155.1. Lineage (NCBI taxonomy): Eukaryota > Viridiplantae > Streptophyta > Magnoliopsida > Lamiales > Oleaceae > Forsythia > Forsythia viridissima. Next base: position 8,891,563 of record CM059038.1, read on the forward strand.
GAAAGGCGCCACCGGTGGAGATTTGGGGACGGGGGCTGCCATGCAATTTTGGAAATTGCATGGGAAGCCCCCCAATTTTAAAAGAAGTAATATATATGTGAAAAAAATGGTTGGACTAATTTACCCCTAAGTTAATGGCTGATTTTTGGACTGAAAGACGTTTTGCGCAGGAAATCCAGTAGGTAAAGGTGAAAAATGCCAAAATTTTGAAGGTAAGGACGTTTTGTTTTGGAAATCCAGTAGGTAAGGGTGAAAATGCCAAAATTTTGAAGGTAGGGACGTTTTCCACAATACCCTCAATAGGTAGGGACGTTTTGTGCTATTTACCCTTTATGCTTCATAACATCAATTCCATAAAATTTTATATTAATAGTTCGTCAATCATCAAAGTTCAAATCACTAAAATATATTCACTGAGTTCAAGTTATTGTTGATATTACCATTATATAAAATTTATCTCTAATTGCAATTATACTTCTAAAAATGTAAATAAAATATCAACATTATTCGTTTTAATATCAAACAATACAATACACCATGTTATCAACAACCATGTCTTTTTTTTTTTTTTTTCTTATTGCAATTGCTACTTTAATATTTTAACATCTTAACTATTGAAAAATAAGAATTTTGAAAATATTAAAAATTAACAAAATTATTGTGAAATCACGTGTAATGCACTAGTTTCTAACTAGTTATATAAACCTCCCATGAAGTTCGTTTTTAACAGTAAGTTCCTCTCTGTCAACCCAAAAAAGATGAGTTCAAAATTTAACATAAAGTAGGAAATGTATAGATTTTTTTGGCCTGCAATTGGAGTGTCTGTGTAATAGTCAGATACGAGAGAAAGTCAATGTAATTTGCTAAAAAAATAAAGCAAAACAAGGAAGGAGATAAAGATCAACTGCATTAACTGCTGGAAGCGAGATTCGACAAGAACTGTCTACATTTCTGTAGAAAAATCTAAATTAGCAGCAGCATGGATGTTCGCAACATTCCAAACTTTAGGGTAACTTGTGCTCCAGCATTTATATAAGCTCATGTTGGCACATTTTTATTTCAGCTGATTTAAGTACAATAACAACTGATTTCACACGCTTAAAATAAATAACAACATAAATACATGCGCACTTCACTACCAGGTCGCTTACATTGCTTCGCTGAACTTGTAGGATGCATAAGACAGAGTGTAATTAGTCCAGCTATCGTGGATAAGTTCAGCTTTTGCATTTTCACCGGCAGCACCAATTGCTACGTGTAACGGATAGAAATGATCCGGCCTTGGGTGTGCAAGTTTCGCAAATGGTGCCTTCTCTTCATAGTGGTTAACATCTTCGTACCTATAAGAAGATAGAGCTATCAGTACTAAAGACGAGAAATACCTCTGACAGACATATTACCTAAACATATAATCAACACAGATAATATTGAAATGAAATAGTTGCTCCATGACATCATATCAAGCAAATAAGGAAAATTGCTAGTTTTGTTATCCTGCAAATATATCTTTCTGATAGGATGTACAAGGAGTGCAAGTTCACAGCGAGGTGCTACCTAAAAGTAACTGGGATTCAAATTTAAATTCAACTGAGATGAAATGTCGACATCATATCAAGTAACCAAGGAAAATTGCTAGAGTTTTGTTATCCTGCAAATATATTTTTCTGATAGGATTTAAGAGTGCAAGTTCACAGCGAGGTGCTACCTAAAAGTAACTGGGATTCAAATTCAAATTCAATGTATATGAAATGTCGACGGCAATAATCATCAACCTCATACCTAACCATGGAGTAAACAGAAATTTTAATACTTCTGTTCTATTTGCAAGTTTCCGAAAAACAAAACTTGAATTTCTCAAAGCATAAATGAAATCTTTAATTGTTACTGAGATGACAGGGGGAAAGGAGATTGAAGTCAAAAAACAAATGTTGGTCTTCAAATAAAAGCCAAGGATGGCAAAGTGACTGCAGAACAACGACGGCTGCAATGTTCTACAAAACAGCATTTTTCTAAAGCAAGTGACAAAATGGATCTTTATTCAATTACAGCAAAAAAATATACTTCAAAACTTGGCTGCTCAAAAATTCAGGCAACTCAAAAGTTAAATAATGCGTCCCCGCCTACAGATTAGTCGACATTTTCAAACCCAAAGCATTACTGATAGGATCTGCACGGACATAAGCCCAGCCACCTAACAATAAAAAGGAAATTCTAGTGAAAGACACCCGCCAGAGAGTCTGTTATCAAAATAAAGTTAACTTCTGTATGGTACATATTTTGCATATCTTGTTATAAAAAGCTCCCAACCGAGACCATCTTTTGTGAGTGACAATTTGCAATCATATATAGCTTTAGCCATATCCTGTTTACTTGTATTTAGTTGGCAACCAAACAGCTTACACAAGCAAGAAAGATAGGGACTGCTAGTGCTGGTGCCTTAATATTTTAATGTTCTGAAAAGCGACTTAAAAAATGCACTATATATAAGCATGTTGTTATTTCCATGTATTGAAGTGCAGACGTATAGATATTCTAATGGATTTCACTTATTTAACCTGCCAGTAAGAAGCGATTCTTTGAGCCAATTATCAAACTCTAAAGCCCACGAAGCAACAACATCATTGGTGCCTTGCATGGTCTTTAGGTTGTGAGTGGCAGAACCCGAACCAAATATGAGGACGCCTTCTTTTTTTAGGGGAGCCAATGCCCTTCCTAAGTTATAATGATGAGTAGCATCCATATTTGTTTGGACAGAAAGCTGGCACACAGGTATATCAGCCTCTGGATACATAAGCATAAGAGGGACCCACGCGCCGTGGTCCAAACCACGCTTTTTATCCTCATGCACTCGCTTGAAACCAGCTTCTTCTAGCTGTTTCTTCACCTTCTTTGCCAATTCTGGAGCTCCAGGCGCTGGATACTTGAGCTATTGCAGGGGTAAGTGAGAAGTTAGAGAAAGCATGAGAACTGAAATGCAAAATAAGTAGATCATACAAGCTTCCATCAAATGTTAATCTTCAGATGGTAATAATTTTGCATACACGATAACCTCCTACAGCACTACAAGGATCATACCAAGAAATGAAGTATTCTAGAGATTGCCCCCGAGCACAATTACACAAGAATGGGAGCCTCAATTAATCACAACAGCGTGTTCTGTAATCATTGCCATTCACTTAGAAGAACAAGTGCAACCACATTCGCTAGGTTTGGAGCAAAGTTCGTTTGATTTAATGCATTACCCAGCTTTTTTAATTCAATCTAGTGCATTGGTTGGCTAAGCTTAGATGATTGACTTTTAAGTAACTATACTTATAATAAATAAGTAATTTATTTGGCGTATCTACTACTTGCTTTCATCTTCCTCATTCTGCAAATTAAAGATCTAGAAGCTCATATATCAAATTCATGTAATTAACACAGCCCGATCAATTTCCTTCCTGAATTTATAAATTCAAATATCTCTTTGAAAATGAATTTAACATAACAGAAGAAATAATATGAGCTCCCAATACCCCAAACCTAATTAATACAATAAAAATCAATACATACATGTATGTGAAGGCAGTAGTAAATAGGTTACCTGGTACATGGGCTTGGGGAAGTTATAGAAATCGTGGATGGTGTCATTTGGGCCATTAATGACATTGACGGTGGGCTCAGAGGTCTCCCAGTGAGCCGAAATTACCAGAATGCAATTAGGCTTCTCGGAAAATACTTTCTGGCGGAACGACAAGAGGAAGGGGTGGGCGGGCAATGAATCGTCGATGGAGAGAGTCGGAGAACCATGTGAGATGTAAAAAGTTTCTTTCAAACCCCCCATCTTCAATGACGACATCATTATTCCAAACAAATTCAATTTTATATCACAGAGAAAATTCAAATTCAGCTCGATTCAGTTAACACCTATAACATGCTTCTCAATCTAATAATAGAATTATATAATAGTGTATAATGTATATAGACGCAAACACCCGCATAGATGCATACACGCAATTAGAGAGAGAGAGAGAGAGAGAGAGAGAGAGAGTTTGGGTTGGGGTGGGGTGGGGTGGGGTGGGGTGGGGTGGGTGGCAAAATTGATAACTCCAACTTATGCTCTAGTCCAAATAAAACCAGGCCAATATGGCCCGATCCATCTTGGCCCAGTCCATCTTGCCTGCGGGCTAGTGGTTCGATTCAATTTTGATTTTGATTTTTTTTTTGTTTCTTAATACTAGTCACTTATTTTGTGAATAGCCCCAATATATAATTCAAATAATATCAATTTAAAATGATCTAAACCTAAGTTATTAATAAATATTAGTCCAAAATTTTCAAGATCCAATATAAAATTGTTTAAATTTAATTAAAATTTAGTTTAATTTAAGTTTCAATCCAAAATATATTTAGTGTGACAAGTAAATTATTTATTTTAAATTTACTTATAAGTAAACTTTTTAATTTAAGCCAAACATGCTTATATCTCAAAGCAATAAAACTAGTATACTTTTAATATTTGTATTTTTTTTTAAAAAAAGTGTCTACAAATAGTTTACAATAAAAAAAAATTATTATTTTGAGAGAAAATTGACGTTTATCTATTGACTAATACATGAGAGCCCCAATTTTATAAATTATACTATTTAAAAATCTCAAAATATATAGTCTAAATTTATCTAAGATTGTATTTTATGTTATTAGATTGTATAAAAAGATTATTTAAAAAAAAAATTACAACCATGTTGGACCAATTGACTGGACTGGGCTAAAATATTTCTGGCACATACAAAACTGGGATGGGTCAATCCAGTCCAATTTTATGTGTGGCACTGCTTTGACAGGCTGGGCTGACCCAATCCAGCCCATTTGCCAGCTCTAAGGGGACGGGACCAACACTTTTTCCCCAGAACGTTGCATTATTTTTTGTGTAAATTCCACCCGGCTCTCCAACGTTTTATGAGTGTGGCATTCATATCCTTAAACTACCATTTATTCCACTTACGTCCCTATCTATTAAAATTATGACACCCATGTCCTTGACTAATGGAAACTATTTATTTGAACATTAAATAACCATATGACACTCATGTAATGTTAGACTAGAAGGGTAAAATTGTCTACAAAGAATTTTTAATTTTAAAAGCAAAGCAAACGACAACTTCAAGTCTTCAACTTTTATTTAAAAATTCGAATATGGTAAAATTTTCTTAGTATACTTGAAACTTACTCCCTTGTTTCAACCTAATGGTAGAAATAAAAATTTTCTCAAAAAGGCACTTTGTAAATAATTAAAAAAATTCAATACAATAAAATGGTCAACGATGTGTTTTCATATTGTTAAATCGTTTACAACGTCATCATTACAAATAATATCAAAAACATATTTCTCAATTATTTATGAAACAATAAAAAAAGACCCTTTTTTTGTAGTCTTTTATGCTAATATAAATCCACGCAACTCAATTCAATAACAAATATATAAAAATTGAACTAATAGATTCAATTCATCTCATATATCAAACGATTTCAAAAACAAATATATCTTCTTTAAGTTAAATATTTGTTAGAATTGATAATTTAGATGCAGATAAATTCTATCTTGTAAATTATAATTTTACGTCGATCGACTTTTTCTAAAATTCTTTCTTTTGTATTAATTAATAACCAACAATTAGTTTTCATAATAATGATAACTATACAATTTATGTCTTGTTTTATCAATCATTTTTTTTTTTATCATCACAATATCTTCCTCTTAATTATTCTATTCGTGACTATGGGTAATTGGTGTTTTTTTTTCAAAATATTGGAATTTATTTAGAAATTTGAATATGGTAAAATTTGCTCAGTATACTTGAAACTTACTCCCTTGTTTCAACCTAGTGGCAGAAATAAAAATTTTCTCAAAAGGGAACTATGTAAACAATTAAAAAAATTCAATACAATAAAATTATCAATGATGTGTTTTTATATTATTAAATCGTTTACAACATCATCAATACAAATAATATCAAAAACATATTTCTCAATTATTTATGAAACAATAAAAAAAGACCCTTTTTTGTAGTCTTTTAAGTTAATATAAATCCACGCAACTCAATTCAATAACAAATATATAAAAATTGAACTAATAGATTCAACTCATCTCATATATCAAACGATTTCAATAAAAAAAAAGATATCTTCTTTAAGTTAAATATTTGTTAGAATTAATAATTTAGACGTAGATAAATTATATCTTGTAAATTATAATTTTATGTCAATCGATTTTTTCTAAAATTCTTTCTTTTGTATTAATTAATAACCAACAATTAGTTTTTATAATAATGATAACTGGACAATTTATGTCTTGTTTTATCAATCATTTTTTTTATCATCACAATATTTTCCTCTTAATTATTCTATTCGTGACTACGGGTAATTGGTGGAATTTTTTCAAAATATTTGATATTTTGATAGAAAATGAATTATTTCATCTCAAAATCTCAATAATATTCATTATTTAAAGTATGGGTGGCGTATAGATCAGGTTAGGTCGAATTTCGACCCAACCTAAAACTCAAATCGACTTGGTCAGTTTTGTGAAGTCCAACCCGAATTGACCCAACCCAAACCAAATTGGTTTGGTTTCTAAGATGGTTTGGGCTTTCGCCTAAAGTTTTGGAGAAAATTCACAAGTTTGAAGAGTAAAAGTTAAATTACAAAATTTTTAGGGATTGATTTGAACACTTTGGAACTTGAGGAGGACCAATTTGGAAGCCTTAAAATGATTAAACTTGTATGAAAAACTTGAAGTATGGAGCAAATTGCATAATTCTAAAAGTTGAGAGAACAAACTGCAAATAAAGAAAAAATCATGTCTGGTTTTGGTTGGGTTGGGTGGCTAACCCGATACGAACCAACCCGATTTCTCGTTACACTATTTTTACTTGAACTAGACCACTTATTACTCAAAAATCTACCCAAATCGACCCGAGTAGGGTCGGTCAATGTTCGGGTTATTTGCCCACCAGTACTTTAAAGTGCTTCTTTCGTTCATTTAAAGATATTTGTTTCAAATTTGACCAATTAATTAAGATATGTGAAAACAATTTTTTTTTTTAATTTCTTCATTTAAATTCGAAGTGGTGTCCTAAAGAATATCCAAGAAACTCTTTATTTATAAATAGTATGTTTTGCAGTTTAGAAAGTATATATAAATTTAGAGGTGAAAATTTTGAAGTATTCAAACAATTTCTTTATTTTTAACACTTTATTTTACTTTATTCAATAAATATTTATTATTTTTCCCTATATTTTATTTTCATATGGTTCTCTCTTAATTATTATATAATTTTCTTTCTATTTTATTTTGTATATACTATTTAATTTAGTCAACATATAAGTATTGATAATTATAATTATTTGAATGTATTTAATTATAGAAATTGATTTGGCTCTCCAAATTATTTTTTATTAAGGAGGTATATGATTAACGGTATTCCAGCCCCAAAACAACCATCTCTGGGCATCAAATACGGGCCTGACTTTTGGAATCATAGAACTCGCCACAACGGAGCATATGGATTGTAGAAACATATTTATGATGCAGATGATCCTCTCAGAGAGGCAACTGCAGATCATACTATATGCTTTTGCTCAAAAATTATCCTTCCATCCAGATACTAACACAGCTGATCTAAGATTAAGAAAGAAAAGAAAGTGTTTAGAAACTCGTGATTTAAGAACACAATAATACTTTATGATATCTTACAAATGAAATGGATACTCCTTTATATAGGAGAAATCCTTTAACAAAACAAACAAGTGCGGAACCTTGCTAGTACAATAATTGAACAGACACATGACATAAAACAGAAATAATACAGACGCGTGACATAAATCTTGACATAAAGCAGACTCGGGACATAAAGATGAAATAATACAGATTCTTGTGACATAAAGTTGAATTTAGGGAGTCCCAATATTGGTAGCTTGTTCGGGTGTGTCAGAATCATCTGAATCAGATGGGAGTCCATGCTGTTTCGACCATGGCATGTTTTTAGTTTTGTGCTGATCTTTCCAAATCTGTTGTTCAAGTCTTTCAAGATTATTCAGATCATTTGGATCAAAATCACTAGGATTTGGAACAATAGATATATTGGGAAATTCATGCATCATAAATTGTGTGACTTCCAGTTGATGAAGAGTAATGATTTAACTGATTCCTGAGGAGAACATATTAATGGAGTACAATGGATGTTGTCATGTAGCATCTTCCAAAGCTTCTCTCTGTGCTATTGACCTTCAGAAGTATTTTCACCATATCTGGTTGTTGTCTTTAAACCTTGAGTTGGTCTACCTAAGTATAACTGACTCCAGGAAACATCAAAATTATCTGAATCTGGTTGAGGAAGATGATAATAATTATATTTGGGAGAGACATTTTTCATGTGAATTTCAATGTCTTGTTGGAGTTTTTTGGCATAGGGCAACAGTAAGCATTCCCATGGTGCATCATCATCAATGTTGGGCCAAATTTCTAAGGAAAGTGTTTGGTTTACTTCTGCCATTTTCCTTTGGAATGTTCGGAATTCTTTTGGATATGTTTCCCAGTCCTTGTGAAGATTAAAAGGCAAGACATCATAATCTCGAACATGAGAGAAATAGGTGTAGTATCATGTTTCTGTAAAATAACCATGTCTGTCAAAAATAAGAATAACACGAACATTTTTAACAAAAGTGCGGATATCCTTGAATTTTTCCATATAAACATGAAATTTTTCCATCCAATGATGTATGGGATGGAGCCACTCAAAGAATTTTTGGCATTGGCATTTGATTCAGGATAGAGTTCTGGATAGGTTTTCCAGAGGTCAAGAGTGAGTTCAGGAAGCCAGGTAGCCATATCCTGAGTGTTGGTGTAGATTACTATTTGATGAAGCTCAAGAAAGTACAACAAAAAATACAAGAGTTCTTTTGAGAATTGGAAATGTAGTCGAGCAGGATCAAAAGAGAAGATGTTTAGAAATGGATAATCAGGATGAAAGCCTAAGCCACCAAGAACATGGATCCCATGGTTTTGAATGGCAATGGAATGGTATTTTAACATGAGTTCTTTTGATCGAGATTTGAGTGTTTTGTTGGCTATGAGATTATGGATTTTTGGATGAAAGTTGTCCCTGTTTGGATATTTTTCTTGAGATGAAGGTGGTCTGGAAGAGGATGGCTTGGAAGAGGAAGGTTTCATCATACAAATGATAGGAATAGATTGGCTGACTGGGATTTTGGGTCTGGACAGTAAATCTGGAAGAAGGTTATTTTGTCCTTTGATATGTTTGACTTCAAAATCGAAATTTGAAAACCATTCGGCCCATCTGAGAAGTTGTGAGTTGGGGATAGGGGTGGGCGTGGGTCGGGTTGGGTCGGTTTTCGACCCAACCCGACCCAACCCGACCCAAATTCGGTTTGGCAAAATGCCAAACCGAAACCGAACCAAAAAAAATTTTTTGGACCCGAAACCGACCCGAACCGACTCGGGTCGGTTCGGGTTTTCGGTTTCGGGTCCAAGTTTAGTTAAAAAAAAAAAAAAAAAAAAATTTTTTTTTTTTTTTTTTTTTTGGAAAAACCGAGTCGGTTTCGGGTTGGGTTTTCCCAACCCGAAAACCGACCCGAAAACCGCCCAAACCGACCCAAACCGACCCGAGTCGGTTCGGGTCGGGTCGGTTTGGCGGTTTTGCGGTTATTTTGCCCAGCCCTAGTTGGGGACTTGTTTCTGTTTGAAATTCAGCATTTTTGGAAATGCGGACATATCCATTTCAATGAAATAATGGTGACCGATGATCTGAAATTGGAACTTTTCAATGCCTCTTTTGACTGCTAGAATTTCTTTGAAAGTGGAGTGATAATGTTTTTCAGCATCAGAAAATGAGCCACTTTTGTATCCACATATATTTCTTTTCCCATTTTTTTCTTCAAGTAAGACATCAGCCCAATACAAGTCACTGGCATCATCAGTTTGTAAGATTCTTTTAGAGAATCTCTTGGAGTATAATTTTAAGGGTTGACTCTCTAAAATAGAGAGTATCTTATATTTAAAGAGTCTTTTGGAGATACTATTATTTAAGTGTCTAGAAACTGTCATCATTCCACTAGTTGTATCAATTATTGATTATCACAAATGGAAATATAGAAAGTTAGAAATAAGAGAGAGAATAAGTTTAGAAACGTTAAGAAAAGGAAAAAAATAAAGACAAAGAAAGTTAGGAATGAGAGAGTGGGAGAGAGATGTTAGGAAATTTTAAAAGTAATGATATTTATGGTCACTTACTATCGAAGTCATTCTACGTGGTATTACTTAATTGGATGAATCATTCATAATTATTAACTACAATACATTACTCAATTAGAGTAAATAATTTATCCAATTGAGTAATGCCACGTAGGATGACTACTGGTAGTGAGTGACTATGAATAGCATTATTCAAATTTTAAAGTAAGAAAGAAAAGAAGATAATAGAAATGAGGATAATTTTGTATTCAATGTTTGTTTGGTTAAGTTTAAATTAGTTAAATGTATTTTTTTATCCATATATTTTATAAGATCTACAAATTACTATCCACATATTTTATAGAATTCACAACTTATAAGTACTTTAGAAATAATTTCAACACTGTCAAATATGTCATAATTTCATCAAGCATGTTGCCTTTAGGGTTTTAACAACAAGATTAATGTAAAATACTTAAAATAAGAACATGATTGGAATCGATTTTGTGTAGCTCAGATTATATGACCACCAATCTTTATGTATTAAATATTGAAAAAATCAGTGTTATTAGAATCGTTCCAGCCCGATCGGTTCAACTGGTAAAACCGGGAATTGGGACCAAAATCAGACTAGTTATGCAAAAAAAAAAAAAAAACGTCCGTCCAAAAATCCGTTAACATACCTGGTTTTGAGGAACTAGCTGAATCGTTCTTAGTTTCTTCGGTTTTAAAAATTATTTCTTTCCACAATTAATTGCAACTTACCATTGAAATTCATATCTCCATGCACGAAATGGATTAAAAGAATGAAAAATCAAAATTTTTTCTTTTGAGCAATTTATGTGATTTCTAATTTTTTTTTTATTTTTGGAATTTTTTTGTAAATTTTTTATTTTAAGTTTTTAAAAATCACTGAGTTAACTCTGGTTCGACCCTTTGATTCTTGACCCTTTTACTTTTTTGGGTCGATATTTAAAATATTGGAAAGAATTGTCAAATTTTCAGAAAACCAAAGTTGACATTCTGACATTGTGCATGCCATTGTTGACCGTAAATGCAGCCATATTCACTAAAATGTCCCAATGTATGTTGAGACATACTGTTGGTGTAATGTTACACGCGAAAAATGAACCAGTATCACATATTTGCACGTTCACCTCTCAAGTTGTAATAGTGTCATAAATTAGATATTGAACCACATTTGCAGAAATATGTTGTTCGTAAATTGTACAATTGTTATATTCGAGTGTTGCAAAAATTATATAGTTTTTTCATAACGGACTACAACAATTTTTTTTAATATTCGCTTGCGTATTAGTTGTCATGATGTACTAACGCATTTGTTGCGCCATATAGTCGTGTATTTCATCCCATGTCATGTTTTGGTGTTGCATCATATTCATCTCAGCAACAATTTGATCTAATTCATCCGACATGTCTACCTCATTAGCACGACGATTATTGTCAACTGAACAAAGCCCTGGTCGATTTGACATGACCGTCTTAGGAAGTTATGGACCATCATTGTCGCAACCACGACAGCTATTGGTGCAGGGAAAGAGTAACTCGGCATACAATCAAGTACATTCTATATCTTCTTTAAAACACCGAAAGTCCCACTCGATCACATTTTGACAAGATGAATGATGAAAGTTGAAACACTATTTCCCATTTGTGAACCGTCTACCAAGACTGTGCGTCGACTCCCTGAATTCTTGAAAGTGATATCTAATATTGGCCCCTTTATATGGGGCGAGGTACCCTGACTTGTTCGCAAAACTGGAATCAACCAGATAATATTTATCGGGTGTTGGCTCTCGAAAATTAATATATGGACTATAAATTGCTCTCGTAAGAATTTGACTATCGTGTGTGTTCCTTGTATAGGAGTACAAACGTGAGGCAAATGTTGAAGTCACATGCAGCTAAAACGTTCTGCGTTGAGATACCCTTCCGACCAATGAAATTGAATCGTTCTTCTTGAGGTATGACAGCCTTCACATGTGTTCTATCAATTGCTCTAATACAGTCCTACGTGTATACAATGAACATAAAAGAATGTATAAATATAGTGGAACTTATGAGAATAATAATCCTAATAAGAAATATTCCACCATACCTGGAACATAGGGTGTCTGTCCGGGTTTGGGCGATAGTCGAGCAGACTTTGGTTGTAGTTTGGGTCCAGTTTGATTAGTCGACCACCGAACTGCACCATGGCACGCAACACTATTTTGAAATAGTGGCCGATGGTTTCCAACGAGTGTCCAAACATGGTCTTCACCTACCGATACCCATTACTGTGTGCTAGGATACATAAAAACATGCCAACATGTACGTATATAGAAACTTTGGTGCCATCATGTAAGTCATAGTCATCACGAAGGACGTGCGTGAAACGAATAAAGTAACGAGATACATATAGAATTCTTGATATGATATTGGCCATCCCTGTCTAATGCTTCGATCATGAACATGTGTCCATTTCGTGCAAGTGGGTTTCTTCGAATTCGGCACGTGGAATTATGAATGTAATCACGGACGGCTCAATCAATCATTCGACAAAACTCGAGTCATAAACTAATATTTTCTTGTAGTTGTTCTTCGTACTCGTCCTCATCATTTGAGTATGATCTAAATATACAATCAAAATCAAAACACATATTTGACATTGTTTGAAATAAAATTACTTGGCAGTGAATAATGCATATAATTGGTGTGCATGCAAAGTTAGATATGCAACTGCAATTTATATAGAAGAGTGGTAACTTTTATGGAACTATCCTCTTTAAAACCCACGTGTTTGAATAATACCGAGTTGAGAAAAATAGTACTTGTTTATAGAACTACCTACTTGACAAAAATAGTACCCATTTACGGAACTACCCATTTAAAGACCTCGTGTTGGAATATGACATATTTGATGAAAATAGTGGCCATTTCCAGAACCATCAAGTATCATTTGATTGTAATGATGATAGAAATAAAATGGGACAAGTAAAATCACGACTCTAGACATACTGGATTGCAAACAAAGTATATTTATTAAAATATGATGCAAGCCAAAGTGAACAACAAAATTCATGGAAGTTGCATAGAAAGTTCCATTCTACTTTTGGCTCTGGTCCAAGTTGTACTCAATCCAGCCCAATTCATACTCAGTGTCTTCTGTAGCTGCAAACCCTTCCATATTCTTGTGTGTGACTAAGAATGTCAGCCCAAAGTTATAGTATGCACTACCCTTCGCAATTTTCCCGTAGCCACGAGTTCCTTAATGTACTAGTGACAACTCGAGACCTCTTCTTGGAAGAGCTGATCACTTGTAGCTATCACCTCTCATACACTTTCTAGATGCTCCACTGAATAAGACAAGTTCATACTTCTTATTTTTTTCTTCTCCTTAGTTATAAGCGTCAAACTCTTTTGCTTGTCGCCACTGTGACGACCAGAGATATTCATTTCCGATTTCAAACTGGATCTCAATTCCACTAGACCTTTATCACCGGAGTCCCTTATCTCTGTGTTGATGGACATCGTGTTATGGGGACTCCCACTACTGTTGTTTATAACACCATCAAATCTCTGTTGACATAAATTCATTGGCGTCATTGCGTACTTGTCTAAGTCGAAAGACCTCCCAAAAAATAGAGGTACATGTGGTATATTTTGTGAACATCCCAGTTTCTGAATTTGGCGTATTCCACATTGCGTTTAAACATATATCAATTACCGTAAATTATAAACCAATTACAAAATACAATTTTCCAATTTGAAGTGAATGTTGTAAAATCACCTCTCAAAGATTTACATGTTTGAAGGAGAAAAGATTTTACATATAATCTTCATGAAAATAATAATAATAATAATACAGACCCAATATGAATGCTAGGGCTAACAAATTTTGTTGCTAAACAATCAAGATGCTGCATTATCTTCATCTAATAAGTTTGACATATTTGCATCTAATAAGTTTGACATATTTGGCATTCCACAAACACTCAAATCCCAAGTGCCAACTAGCTAAAAGTTGAGAATGCATGTAAAATAAGGTGATTTCAATATGTTTATACTCAATTCTTGAGTCGGCTACGTAAACTAACGTCTGAAAAAAAATAAAGATACAAATTCTTCATGTCCACTACTTTTGCCTAATCTAAAAATCAAATTGTAAATGTTGGTCCAGACAGAAATCCCCAAGTGGCATTGACAATTAGTGTAAACAATCAAAAAATATAGGAGAAAAGAAATGGCATCCCCACTTATTATCATATTATTCAGAAAATGGACATAATGAAAATAAATTAGCCAGACAAAGCAATCAACTAGAAGCACAACCCCACCATTCTACCACCAAAATACCAATAGATTGCACAATTCCACCATACTTATCATCACAATCCAATGCATCAATCAAAATTGGAACACAAATTTGGATGAAGTAAATAATAACCGTAAATATTTTAAGTGTAACGAACCTTGATTTTTCGCTTTCACCATTTGTCGTCGGCAACAATAACATTGTTACGATGGTTGTATTCAATGCTTGTGCATCGTAGAAGCTCGTGAAGGTGTTTGTGTTCTCACCTCAATGAGTCCTAATGATTCTTGAGCTGGGTACAACTCCAACTTTTGACAGCCGAGGTGTTGAACAAGTGCACCAACCTTTCCCAACTGTGTTTGCTGAAGCACTTCTCCCTGTGGTGACCCTTCGCAATCACAGTTTTGCATGCGGTGAGAAATATTTAGTGTTCACGCTCGACCAATTTTGCATTCTTCCTGGCAGGTGAGACATGTGTTACGACGGTGGACTTTTCGGTCTTCATGTTGGATTCTCCATGAGCAAACGTATGGAGGAAAAAAGAATGGAAAGGGAAATGAAAATAATAAAAAAAATAACGCAGTTGCAACATTGTGAAAATTCAGAAACTATTTGATAGAGAAAAACATAGGTGCAACCAAGGCAACAAAAGAAAACAAAAAAAACGCTACCTCTCATGTCGAATTATATATCTTCAAATAGATTTTGGGGTAGAATTCTTAACGACCTTTCTGATTTTGTTTAATATTGGACCTAAAATAGATCTTGGTTGAGTCAAAGATTTGTGATCGGCAATCTAATTGTAAACATTGTGTGATCCACCTTGGCCAATCTCTACTATCGACTGGATCGTAGAAGAAGAAGAGGGTTTAACACTTTCAAGTGGAAGAGCATTCAAGAAATCAAATTTGGGAATTTTGAAAGTAAAGTGTTCATGGACAAATTTGGAATTTGATGAATGTTTAAGTATTGTCAATTACTGTTGGATATGCAGATTTCTGTCCATGGTGGGATCCTTTCAATTAAATATCCATTTCATAGTCATTTTTATCAAAATCTAAATCAAAATTGATTTCAGACGAAAATATAGTATATACTTGGATTATTTTATGTTTTGTTTTGTATCGATTGTTTTATAATTATGTGCACACAAAAGAGATATTTTGCACGTGACTCCTAGTGGATTTTAATGCTTAAAGAGAGTTGATCTAAGCCTGATAATTCATTTCATTTACAAAACAAGAGATAAGAGATAAGATATTTCATGTGTTTAATTTTTATGTGCTTCCATTACCTTTTTTTTTTAATTACAACCACGTTGTGAAAATTTTATGTGTAACGAGCATGAATAATATATGCCAAATAAAAAATTATGGTTCTACGAAGTGTGTTGATAAAAAATATATTTGACCATATTAAATTACAATTTAAGTTTAGCCAAATAAGCACTAACAAGTTTAGAGAATTGATAGTGGTTGGAGGTTAATACATGCCATTTTATGCGTACTTTATCTAAATTTTTGTAGTTGATGATTTTATCAAACAATTTAGAAGATTTTCCTTTCGCTATCTGCTATTTGATGATGAGCCACCTATTGTTGTGTGTGATAACCTGTGGAGTTTAATTTGTTACACTATGGGGGAGCTGAGCGCGGGGTTGGAATGGAGATAGACGGCCACCCTCTCGAGGGCTAAGGAGCAGTGCCCCTGAAATGTCTACGGTATTTCTATTTGCTTAAGTAAGGGTATTTTTGAAATTTTACCTTGTAATTGAGTTGCCCTAAAATTTCATTTTAACTAGAGAACTTTCATTGGGTTGTTATATGGCTGATCTCTTGAAAAAAAATGTATTATCATTCATTATAGTGAATTACTATGGTGACTCGAGACAGGATATAGTTTTACATTGAGGTGAACCTGTATAAATCCATGTATTCTTTATTTTTCGTCATTTATTTATTGCTCCAATTCTAACAACTAGTATCAAAGCGATGTTTTAATTGAGAGCAATGGCCAGTGATGATGGAGGATCAACACTAGAAATAACCAAGTTTGATGGTGTGGATTTTGCATTCTGGAAGATACAGTTTGATTGTCTTTTATAGTAAAAAGATGCACTAGCCGTTGAATGAGAAACTAAAAACTATGAATGATGATGAATGAAACTTTCTTAATAGACATGTGTTGGGAGTAATTCGGATGACACTGTCGAAGAACGTAGCTCATAGTGTTGCAAAGGAGAAAACTATTGCAGAATTGATGAATATATTATTTGACATGTATGAGAAGCCCTCATTGTGCAATAAAGTTTATCTGATGAAGAAACTACTTAATCTGAAGATGTTAGAAAGTGCTTCGGTGGTAGAGCATCTTAATAAATTCAACACAATCGTCAATCAATTGGTCTATGTGGAGATTACGTTTGAGGATGAGGTTCGTTTCCTAATCATCTTGGCTTCACTATCGAATAGTTGAGAATCTCTAAGAGTGGCTATCAGCAATTCTATGGAGAATGTGAAATTGAAACTTAATGGTGTTCAAGATACAATTCTTGCTAAAGAAGTCCATAAGAAAGATGACGGAGAAGTTTTGACATCCTATTCTATCCTAAATGTAAAAAATAGAGACAGTGGTTATGAGAGAAATTCTAATAGGGATAACGGTAAAGGAAAGTCAAAGAATGGCATAAGCAAGTTTAGAAATGGATAGGGTGTTTAATGTTAGAATTGTGATAAGTTTGGTCACCTGAAGAAGAATTAAAGAGCATCTAAGAATGATGATGAAAAGAACAATAATGCTTCGACTAAAGAGTTACAAGATGCTTTACTCTTACTATTGATATTTCTATCGATTCTTAGGTAATGGATTCTGGGGCTTCCTTTCACACCACTGCACACAATGAGAACATGAAGAACTATATTGCTGGAAATCATTGAAATGTATATCTTGCTGATAGAAAACATTTTGACATCATTGGTATTGGTGATGTCAGATTGAGGACGCCAAACAGGTCTTTGTGAAAAATTAACAAGGTGAGGCACATACCAAAATTGATGCGAAGTTTGATCTCAGTTAGACCGCTTGATGATGAAGGGCACGATGTAAATTTTGATGGTGGCCGTTAGAAAGTAATGAAAGGATCCATGGTTGTTTCATAAGAAACTAAAAGAAGAACGTTTTACATGACTACCCATCCCGGAGATACAGTTACAGTTGCTGAATCCGCTGCTAATTCTGATATGTGGTACTGTAGGCTCGGACACATGAGTGAGAAGAGAATGAAACTACTTCAATCTAAAGAGAAGCCGCGGGGATTAAAATATGTTGAATGCAATATGTGTGAATGCTGTATTTACACGAAGTTTCTCAAAATTTGGAAGACAGCCAAATTGGAATTGGTTTATACAGACATATGGGGGCCTTCTACTATTACTTTCATTGGTGATTTCAATTATTATGTGACGGTTATTGATGATGCAAGCAAAAAGGTATTGGTCTATTTCTTGAAAAATAAATCTAATGTCTTCGATACTTTCAAGAGATGTAGAGCGATAGTTGAGAATGAAACAGATTTAAAGGTGAATTGCTTACATTCAGACAGTGAAGGTAAATACATAGATGCAAAATTTTAGAGGTATTGTGCTAAAAATGGGATCAAGATGAGAAAGACTATTCCAGGTAAACCTCAACAGAATGATGTAGCTGAGAGGATGAACACGACTTAAATGAGTGTGAAATGAGTATGAGATTATATATAGGACTACCAAAGATGGTCTGGACAGAGGCTGTCAGCACTGTGGCATATTTGATCGACATAGATTCTTCTTCACCATTGGACTCTAAAATAGCAAAAGAAGTTTGGAGTGGAAAAGAGGTAAACCCTTTTGTCTTAAAAGTGTTTGGTTCTGTTTCTTATATTAACATTGATTCCGCTTCTAGAAATAAATTTGATGCCAACTCTAAAAAATGTTTTTTATTGGTTATGGTGATATGAAGTGTGGTTATCGTTTCTAGGATGAGCAAAGTGGCAAGATTATCATGAGTAAGGATGTAATCTTCAATGAAGCAGCTATGTATAAGGACATATTGAGAATAGAGCTTGAGTGTACAAGTCTTGAAATGAAGAAGCCTGAGATGATTCCACTGAGAGATCTTCCAGTGATTGAGCCAGAGAATGCTAGCAATGAAAAGCAAGAAAATATAGCTCCAGAAATGCATCAGAACACCCCTGTGAGGAGATCTAGTAGGACTATCAGATCACCACAAAGATACTCTCATTTATTGAACTATATATTGATGACTGACAGAGATAGACTAATCAAATGGAAGTTAGCTACGAAGGATGAGATGAATTCATTATTATCTAATCAGACATGGCAATTAGCTAAGTTACCAAAAGGTAAACCAGAAAGTTATGAATAAGTAGTGCAGATTGATAAATTAATCAAGTGGGAGTTAGCTATGAAGGATGGGATGAATTCATTATTATCTAATCAGACATGGCAATTAGTTAAGTTACCAAAAAGAAATAGGGCCTTACAAAATAAATAGGTTTATCGGATAAAAGATGAACATGATGGCAGCAAACGATACAAAGTAAGGCTAGTTGTAAAAGGGTTTCAGCAAAAAAAAGGCAACGACTACACAGATTTTCTCACATGTGGTTAAATTACCTACTATTAGAACATTACTTGGATTGGTGGCAAATGAGAACTTGTACTTGGAGCAGTTGGATGTAAAAACATTATTTCTTCATGGTTATTTAGAGGAATAAATTTACATAATAAAGCCACAGGGTTATAAAGTACAGGAAAATGAGAAACTAGTGTGCAAACTTCAAAAAAGCTTGTATGGTCTTAAATAGACTCCAAGACAGTGGTATAAGAAGTTTGACAGTTTTATGTGTAATAGTGGGTTCTTGAGGTGTTAGGCAGATAATTGTTGCTATGTGAAGAGTTTTGGCGACACCTACATTATCTTATAATACCACAGATTTATCAACCTGAAAGGTCACTAAAATAATCTTTAAATAATGTTTGACGACTCCAAATAGGTTTTATGTGCCTTTGAATAGTTTTAAAATGTAACTACTGTGAAAAAATAACAAGCGCACAAGGAAAAATAAATTTACTTCTAAAATTGAAGGTTTTTACCTATACCGTGATAGGTGTCACCACAAATTATTTGACCACACAAACGTACTCTAAAAATTACAAGATTTGAACTGTAAATACTTGAGACCTTTTACTAGGTCATTTTAAAATTTCAAACCTTAGATACGTCGTTTGGTAGGTGAAACAGTTGGCTAAAGTTGCTTGAAAAACTGCTAAAAGGTTATAATAAATTCATACAATAGAATTTTTGAGTGATTCTAATTTCTGCTATTAGACAACATATAAGGCTTTCCATAGTTACTGATTTCACTTAAAACTCTAAAATTTACATAGAGTTATTCAAAATAGGGATAGAAAGCTAAAATTTTCAGAAAACCACTTTATAATTCTTTATCTTTAAATTCCAAGTGACAATCTAAAATACTTATTCGAATTTTCAAGCACTTTACATAATTAAAGATAATAAATCCAACATTATACATAAGTATTTACATCAGAAAAGACTCGATTTTATCGACGTCAAACCATAAAATAAATAAACTAAGTCTTTCCTTCAAGATCGTACTTTACACCGTCATCCCAACGCTAACCTTTTCAATCTGGACATTTAATTATTTTGGAGTGAGTAAATTATACTAACTCACTAGAAAATATACGAAATTAATATGTTACATGCCAACCGCTTAAACATTCAAAGGAACAATATTTTTGGTAACCGGCACAATGTGAAAACACAAGTGATTACCTTCATTCACAACATAGATATGTGATTACCTTTAATCACAACATAGATAAGTGATTACCTTCAAACACTATCATCATGTTCCATCATTAATTATTAATCAAGGCATAAAAATTCACATATATTTCTCAAAATAACTTTCATAACATCGTGCTTAAAGTAGGATAATAAGCTACCTTGAAAATAATATTCCCGTTGAATTGATTTTTGGTTTAAAAATGACTATTTCTTTTCCTCAAATAATGACCCGTGCATGCCTTTTCATTTCTCAAACTCTGAGTATTGTTGTGTGGTTTGTGTAATTAAAAAAAATAGGTGAAGAAGAAAGAGAGAAAATATGAATTTGCTGGATGGCCGAAAATTTGGGCAAAATAGAGAGGATGTTGCTGCCGGTTTATGGTGGTTGAAGAGCAGAGAAAAAATCAAAGTTTTTGGGACTGGTATTGGGACCTTTGGGGAGTGGAATTTGGTGATCTTTATGGCAAAAAAAAAAAAAAAAAAAACAACTGATGGAGAAAGGACTTGATGGGGGGCCAATTTTCAGCAAGTTTCTTGCTTGATTTTGGAGGGGAAAAATGTGTAGTTTTCCGGGGACATTTGTGGACTAATTTTTGGGAAAAAGGTAGGGGGTTTATTGTTGGGAAAAAAGAGAAGAAAAAATGGCTGGCTTATTGAAGAATATTAGGACCGAAATCTACAAAGAATTGGAGATGAAATTGGAGAAAAAAGTTTGAATTTTGTGGCTGATCTAATGAGTGAAAGAGATGACCTTTGGGGACGATTAGCTGCAATATGTGGTTAACAAGGTGGGTAAAAAGTGTTGAACATGGAGGAGAAAATGGAAGGAAGTTGGTAGTTTTTGCTTAGTCATCAGAGCCTGTTTGGAGTTACAAATTGGCAGGGTTAAGGGGCTGTTTGGTGTGTTTAATTTGAAAGAAAATAAGGGGTTGGTTGGAGAAGTCTTTCTTGCAATATAATAGCACGATAATGAAGTTGATTCTAAGTGAAAAGTTGGCTGAAAAAAGATCGAAACTAAGATGAATAAATTGACAGAAAACTGGTAGATAATGTGTTTTATTTTCGTTAGTTTTCAATTTTTTGGTTGGTCTAAAATAAATATAAAATTAACTAAAGATAAATTATTCGGGTTAAAAAAATTTAATTAGTCTTGGTCATTTCATATAAGCCATATCAAATAAAAAGCAAGCTCATGCAAAATAATCGCGACTAAAATATTTTAAATTATACTCGAAAATTCGTAACGACGCCAGAAGTTAAAATTTTATTTCTTTGAAATTAAAAGATGAAAATTTTGCCGGTCGTTACAACCCGTGCTTGCAAACAATAAATTTTTTTGGTTGTTACATCACAAACTTCTTTAACATCAAACGTGGAATACGTCGTGCACTGCTGAGAGTTCAAGTGGCAATACCAAACGATACGCCGCCTTTTCAATTTTTTTAAGAATTTCGAACCGGCCGATGAATCGTGATCTCAAATTCTATTTCTTACCAAAATGCAGGATTCTTTTCAATGGAGCTACCTTCACAAAAACTTTTTTGTCGACCCCAAATTCTAATTCTTTTTTTTTTTATCGGTATAACTTTTCTGACGGTTTTACGATGTCGTACTCTGGACCTAAACTTCTTCTTTCGCCAACTTCATCCCAAATTATTGGAAAACGACATCAACGACAATACAATGCCTCATATGGTGCCATACCGATAGTAGCTTGAAAGCTATTATTATAAGCGAACTCGACCAACGGCAAGGAACTTTCCCATTTACCACCCAAATCCAAGACACGTACTCTCAACATCCTCAAGGATTTGAATAGTCTGTTCTAATTGCCCGTCAGTCTGAGGATAATAAGTCGTACTAAATTTCAATTTAGCACCCAAAGCTAATTGAAGACTTTTCTAGAAATTTAAGGTAAACATTGGGACTCGGTTTGATACAATGGACGCTTGTACTCCATGAAGTCGAGCGACTTCTTTGACATACAACTGAGCTAACTGCTCCAAACTATGATTCATTCACATCTGAAAAAATGAGTAGATTTCGTCAAACGGTCTACAACAACCCAGATGGCATAATGACCTCTTGCCGATCTAGGAAAACTTGCAACCAAATCTATTGCGACTTTCTCCGACTTCTACTCGTGTATATCGATTAGATTTAATAGCCCTCATGGCCTCTGGTGTTCTGTCTTCACTTGTTGACACACCAAATATTTTGACATAAAACGAGCTATAACTCCTTTCATATTTCTCAACTAAATGTATTACGTAAATCTTTATACATTTTGGTTACTCTTGGATGTGTGGCATAAGGAGCGAAATGAGCCTCAGAGAAAATCTCATTTCTCATACGTTCGTCTTTAGGAACACATAACTGACATTTGAACATCAAAGTTTTGCCTTCAGCTATTTCAAACTCTTTCATCTTTTCGATTCCTACTTCAGTATTGATCTTTTCCAAGAAAGAATTATCCTTCAAAGCTGTCACAATTCTAAATCTGAGTGTCGGCTTTACTGTTAGACTTGCTATTAGGGATGGCAAAAAAATCTGCTATCCCGAACCCACCCCGTTTATTCGGGTAATAGGAATGGGTCCGTAGCAGCCCCGTCCCATGAATTTCTTTTTTGTAAAATCATAACATAGAATACAAATTAAAATTTTGTTAGAAATGGACTAAAGAAGAATCGATCCCGGTTTGAAGTTATAAACTATAAATTTCAACCACTACACCACAATCACATTCTTGTATTTTTTTGTTTTGTTTTGTTGGCTACAAATATTTAAAAAAATATTATTTCTTTTATTTTAATTATTTTTTTCAGTTTTACAAAAAAAAAAAACAAAAGAAAATTTCGTAGGGAGGTTGGCGGGTCAAATGGTTGACCCATCCCGCCCCACAAATTCGCAGGACGCGGAGCGGGGTAAAATTTTCGTGGGGTGGGGTTGGATGGGGCCGATCTACCCCATTGCCATCTCTACTTGCTATCATTGCCCGCATTGGCCGATCCACCCCATTGCCATCCCTACTTGATCATGTTATCTTGCTTTGTTTGCAGTGTATACAACTGACCCATATACTTTCTGCTTAGAGCATTGACGACTATATTAGCTTTACCCAGATAGAACATGATAGTGCAATCATCATCCTTTACTAATTTCAACCACCGTCGTTGTCTTATATTCAATTCATTTTGGAGGAAGAAGTACTAGAGACTCTTATGGTCGGTGTAAATCTCACAATTGTTTCCATAAAGATAATGGCGCCAAAATTTCAAAGCGTGAACTACCGCCACAAGTTCAAGATCATGCACTTGATAATTCTGTTCATACTACTTTAACTGCCTTGAAGAAAAAGCTATCACCTTTCCATGTTGCATCAAAACACAACTCAGATCGAGCTTCGACGCATCACTGCAAATTACGTAGCCTTCTGAACTTTTGGGTAAAGCTAGTACTGGTCGACGCCAAAATTTCAAAACATGAAATACCGCCACAAGTTCAAGATCATTTGCCAGATAATTCTGTTCATACTTCTTCAACTGCATTGAAGAAAATGTATCACCTTTCCATGTTGCATTAAAACACAACCCAGACTGAGCTTCGACGCATCACTGTAAATTATGCAACCTTCTGAACTTTCGGGTAAAGCTAGTACTGGTGCAGATACTAGCTTTACCTTTAACTCTTGAAAACTCCATTCACATTTTTTGAACCAAACATACTTAACATTCTTTCGAATGAACTATGTTATAGGACAACCATTTTGGAAAATCCTTCTATAAATCACCGATTATAGCTGGTTAAACCTAGAAAGCTTCTCACTTTCCCAACATTTGATGGTGCTGGACAATTCGACATAGCCTCAACTTTTGATGGATCTACTTCAATTTCCTTAGCCGTCACAACATGACCAATGAATCCTATTTGGTCCAGCCAAAATTCACATTTTTTGAATTTGGCATGCATCTCACTATAGTTGATATACATTCTTATCAACCTATCTTTCTTCTTCACAAATAGAACTGGGGCTATCCTCAGATAAACACTTGGTCTGATACACCCTTTATCTAGTAGCTCTTCCAATTGTATTTTTTAACTCTTGCAATTCTTTGGGTGCCATCTGATATAGAGTCTTTGACATGGTGCAGCTCTAGGTATCTTATCTATCTTGAATTCCACTGCTCTATCAAACGGGATACCTGATAGGTCTTCTAGAAACAAGTCGACGTACTCTTGATCCACTAGCACATTATCCAATGATACTTCTTAATATGAGGTGTCAGTGAGATTGACAAGAAAACCTTGACAATCTCTCTTTTTTAAAAATTTCTTTACCTACAAAGCAGAGATAAGGTAGAGGGTACTTTAATCTTTGACCCATAAAATTAGAACTCATTCTCTCTTGATCTTCGAAAGATTACTTACTTCTTAAAACATAGGATGGTAGAACAATTGCTACCCAACCAATCCATTCCCAAGATAATATCAAAATTTCTCATATTTATAACATGTAGATTTGCTATCAGTACCCACCCATCAAAATCTATCTGCAGTGCCATATCCATATCTATGTTTCCTTCCGATAGCGTACTAACCTCTAGTATACTATCGTTTTCTGACATGTAACATTAATCTTAGCTAGGTATGCATTATATATTAAAGATATTTTTAGCCATTTGAGGTGCCTGAGGTTTGATCATCTAACCTCCAATTTCAAAAAATGGTAAGCACATAGTTAAAGCCAACATCTGGTTGTCACAAACCTGTAGTTTATCACCATAATACGTGCTGACCTATGGGTACCGACACGATGGCCAATCGACCGCTCGGGATTGGAGACGAACCACTCATAATCTCTTATTGTCACCTCGGATCGTTCTAAATAGAACTCACTAAGTAATACCATGTCTGAAATACCAATTATGAAGAGTCCTATTAGGTGGGTTTCTATCATCTTTTAATTAAATTTTGAAGACTAAAATAACCTTTCATAAAATTTATTCATGTTTTTTTTTTAAAAACATTTATGGTGCAAAAGTTTAATATCCACATTAACATTTCAACTCAACGCAACATTTTATCATAAATAAAAGCAATATAATATTTCTTAAATATAAGTTTCACATACGTCACACTTAAACATAAAATTTTCAAACTTTCTTTACCTCAGAACTGGCATATGGTTGAGATGGCGAGTAGCAACACTTAAATTTTTAAAAGTTTAATTTCTAAAATCTTTAGATTGACACAATAAAATAAATACCGTATAAAATAAAATAAAATATTGTATATTTGACTACTCCAAATAGGTTTCTGGTGCCCTTGAATAGTTTTAAAATGTAACTATTGCGGAAAAATAACAAGCACACAAGAGAAAAAAATTTACTTCTAAAATTGAAGGTTTTTACCTATACCGCGATATGTGTCACCACAAATTATTTGACCACCCAAACGTACTACAAAAATTACAAGATTTGAATTGTAAATACTTTGTGACCTTGGATAATAAACTCCTTGAAAATAGAATTCCCGTTGAATTGATTTGTGGTTTAAAAATGTGTATTTGTTTTCCTTAAATAATGACCACGTGCTTGTGTTTTTGTTTCTCAAACTCTTAATGTTGTACTATGGTTTAAGTGATTAAAAAAAAAGAGCTGAAGAAGGAGGAGAAAAAATATGATTTAGCTGGATAGCCGAAAATTTGGGCTGAATAGAAGAGATGTTGTTGTCGGTTTATGGTGGTTGAAGAGCAGATGAAAAATCAAAGTTTTTTGGGACGGTCCTTTGGGGGCTGGAATTTGGTGATCTTTATGGCAAAAAAAATTATGGAGAAAAGACTTGATGGAGGCCGGTTTTCAGCAAGTTTTTGGCCTAATTTTGGAGGAAAAAAATGTGGTCGTTTTCTTGGGAATTTTGTAGACTAAATTTTGGAGAAAATGTAGGGGGTTTATTAGGGCTGAACAATTAAACAGTCAAACCGCAAAACTGAACTAAAACCGCTTTTTCAAAACCGTTGGTTTGGGTCCACGTGGATCCATCAACGTTTTGGTTTTAAACCGAACCAAACCGCTTCGAAGTGGTTTAGTTTAGGTTTCAATTTTCCCAAACCATTTCAAACCTCCAAATCATTTAATAAAAAATAAAAAAATAAAAAATAAAAATTAAATTAATTTAAATTTTATTCAACTCAATTAAACCTAAATCCATCCATTATCCATATTAGACCGAACTCAATTAAACCAAATACTCAATCCAATTATAATCCACCCATCATTCATATTACCGTTTCTCTCTCTACATTTTGTTCTCGATCTCGACCGCCGTTCTCGAAACCATTGATTTGCCTTATCCTAAACAACAACCATACCTTAATTTTCTTTCATCAAACTTCTTATGAGTTTTGAAGAGTGATTCGATCTACAATTCAGACAAGTTCTCTATTTTCTTTGTAGTGATTTAGTTTATTTTCTGCCAAATTTGTGGATGTTATAAGGAAATGATGACTACGTCATTAGTTCCATCAAAATATGCTACTTAATCTAATAGCCTAAGTATTTTACAAGTTCATTTGGGTATTTTCAAACTCATTCCATGAATTTTTAAAACTAGACTTGTTCGAGAAGCTCAAGTTGAGAACAGTGATTTGATGGATTACTTAAATGATCGTTGTGAAGATTTGACCAATGAGCCTTTTGACATATTACTTTAGTGAAAATTAAATGTAAATAAGTACAAGATTGTTTCTCAAATTGCCAAAGATATGTTAGTTGTTCAAATATCAACATTTGCTTCTAAGTCTGTATTTTCTACTAGTGGTCAGAATGTAATATTTATATTCATTTTCTTTTATTATTAGCTTTATATCATTTAATTATAATTAATGAATATGTTTGCTATATTCTTATCTTTATGCAGAGAATGAGTCGTGTGTTACAACTAGAGATGTTACGCCAATTAATATCGACTAAGAGGCTACTCCAAACAATTGCTATCATGTTATTGTATTATAATGATTAGATTTGAATGTGTAGAACTCTGGTTTGGAATATCTTGTTTTGGTTGGTAGTAATGCTAATACATTTTTCGTCTTTTATTGATACTAATATTTATGTTTTATTGTGATATTATAGACTAATATTTATGATTTAACTTGTTCGATATATGTTTTTTTGCTAAACCTTGGTTTTAAATCGAACCAAACTGCAAAAAAGTGGTTTGGTTTTGGTTTGGAAAATTTTCAAACCGCTTTAAATGGTTTGGTTTGAAAATTTATCACAAACTGTTCAAATCGAACCGTGTTCACCCCTAGGGTTTATTGCTGGGAAATAAGAGAAGAAAAAATGGCTTGCTTGTTGAAGAAATTTAGGAACGAAATCTACAGAGAAATAGAGATGAAACTGGAGTAAAAAGTTGGGATTTTAGGGCTGATCTAATGAGTGAAAGTAGAGATCTTTGGGGACGGTTTTCAACAGTTGGTTGGGGGGTTAATTAGCTGCAATATGTGGGTAACAAGGTGGGTAAAAAGTGTTGAACATGGGAGAGAAAATGGGGGAAGAAAATGAGAGGAAGTGAGGGGTTTTTGCTTAGTCATTAGGAAATGTTTGGAGTTACAAATTGGCAGGGTTAAGAGGCTGTTTGGTTAATTTAATTTGGCAAAAAATAAGGGGTTGTTTGGAGAAGTATTTCTTGCTGTAGAATAGCACGATAATGAAGTTGATTCTAAGTGAAAAGTTGGCTAAAAAATGGTCAAAACTAATATAAATGAAATGACCGAAAATGGGTAGAAAAGATGTTTTATTTTTGTTAGTTTTCAATTTTTTGGTTGGTCTAAAATAAATTTAAAATTAACTCAAAATAAATTATTCAAGATAAGAAAATTTAATTAGTCTCAGTGATTAATAAAATTTCATGTACGTCATATCAAATAAAAGGCAAGCTCGTGCAAAATAATCGCGACTAAAATATTTTAAATCATACTCGAAAATTCCTAGCCACACTGAAAGTTAAAATTTTATTTTTTTGAAATTAAAGACAAAAATTTTTCCAGTTGTTACATCACGTGCTTGCAAACAAGAAATTGATATATTGAAAATGAGTTGTCCAAAGAGTTTGCAATGATGGATCTTGGTGCAGTAGAACAAATTCAATTATTAGGGACAATGATATATTAAAGCTGTCATATGAAGAGTATGTGATGAAGGTGTTGAGTACGTTTAACATGGCTGATGTAAAACCAGTGAGTACTCCATTGGCTACTCACTTGGGCTAGTCACTTCAACCTGTCTAAGAAGTCACCTTCTACAGAGGATGAGGAAGCTCACATGGCCAAGATACCTTATGCTTATGGTTCAGCCTTGTACTTTTGGAAGTCAGACCTGGGACTACATGGCTATGTAGATGCGGATATGATAAGAGATATTGATGGCAGAAAGAGTACTACTTGATATACATTGGGTGGTACAGCAGTCGGTTGGGCTTACAAAATGCAAAAGATAGTTGCTCTCTCCACTACTTAAGCAAAGTATGTTGTTGTGATCGAAGCTAGAAAAGAGATGGTATGGTTGCAGTCCTTCTTGGAAGAACTGGGTTACAAGCATGAGAAGAGTGTGTTGCAATGTGACAGTTAGAGTGCTATTCATTTAGCAAAGAACCATGTTTATCATGTTAATACGAAGCACATTCGTTATCACTTCATTATATCGACTTTGGAGAAATCTTAGCACTTGAGAAAATTCTGAGCATTTAAAATCCTACTGATATGTTGACAAAGACTGTTACAATTGAAAAACTGAAGTTGTGTACAACATCAGTTGAAATTCTATCTTGAAGATTGAATGAGATGTATCGGCCGCTGCAGAGGAAGGAGTTGATGATGGATTAATCTCCAAGTGGAAGATTGTTAAAATGTGGAGCCTAATTAGTTGCGCTACATCGAGCTAAGTACGGGGGTTTAAAGAAGAGCAGGTGGTCCTACTCTCGGGGGTTCGGGGCAGCACCCCTGAAAGGTCTACGATATTTTTATTTCCTTAAGTAAGGGTGTTTTCGAAATTTTGCCTTTGTAAGTGGGTTGCTCTAGAATTTCATCATAACTAGAATACTTTCATTGAGTTGTCATATATAGGGCTGATCTCTTGTAAACAATGTGTTATCATTCATTGTAGTGAATTATTGTAGCAGCTAAAGACATGACATAGTTTCACATTGAGGTGAACCTGTATAAATTCCTATGTTCTTTATTTTTCACCTTTTATTTATTATTCTAACAATGTATTCATAATGAGATTGATGTTTTATATCATTTTCGAATTTTATGTTCATAAGAAATTTTTTGACTTCATGACAGCCTTCGGTTTTTATAGACTTTTTTAACCCTTTAGATTTTGATTCAATTTCTTGGAATTTTTGTGTATACATTGGACTCACATAGCTTCGTTTTGGTATGTGTTGCAACATGGATGGGTCAACGATGAATTTTTAAAAATTCCTCAAAAATAGCTATTTTGCACGTAGTTTTTTTTTGCATAAGCAGCTATGGTAATTGGAAAATTTGATGAATTAGCTATCCAAATCTGACTCCATTCTTTTACTACCTTTTAATTCCCCTAATTTGGTTTTGCAACGGCATAAAGTGCGACCCCAAACTCTGTCTTTGCTATTCATAATGAATTTTCAAATTATATGTGTCGCTGGAAATTTTTTCTGTAAGTTGTCCTTTCTTTCATTAATTGGTTGAAGGCCTTCAAGTTGTCGATTATGCACGATTTAATAAAGTTGGGCACAAGTTTAAATTGTTTTTGATATCGGTAGTGGATATTTTCCTATTTTAATAAATGACGCGACAAATCTATTTAAGAGATATTTTTTATAAAAAATGATTTTTTTTTCAAAAGTTTTTGACTTTTAAAGTGTACAAGTTGATAAATATTTAACGAGATTTAGCAGAGCTTGATCTCTCGAGAAAGAAGTAGAGTAAGGGAATCTTGACTTGGTACCAACATTCATCGTAAGTGCTTCTTAAGAGATGTATTAAGTTCGAATCGTTAAAAATATGAAAGAAATTTGTGAGAGACAAGATAAACACATGTTCTCTCAAAATGGACACTACAGAAGAGTACTACAGAGATAAGATCCCGAGTAGAGGGATTCCTAGTCATAAAACATAATTAACTTTTTCGATCATTGATTATTGTAGTTTTATTTTTTATTTTTCCTTTTTTTTGGCCTTGGTGGAGGATTTGGCTAGATCTCCTACCTGTTAATACACAAGAATTCAATATAATTAATGTTGTTTTCTTGTAATCATGATTATAACCTAGTAATATATATATTCATATTACCACAAATAAAGTATGAAATCCAAAAAATTGAAGTAGGAGCATCTCCAATGCATTCATGAAATGCAACGTAGGCGTCACAAAGTTTGAAAGATTTTCGATTTATGTAGTATTGATATCTAATGAATAAATAATCAAGTTAAAAATTGCCCTCCAATATATGTTATCTAAGTGTTATTTATTTATTTTTTAAATAAAAATAAAATCATATTTAAATCTGCATAAGAAAATTACATAAATAAAATAGACAGAATTCTAAACAATGTCTGTGTTTTTTCCACCACATCTTCTTAACGATGTCCCTACCAATTTGCATTGGTGATAAAGTTTTTTTTAATCCCCGTCTATTTTGTTATGTCACAATCCACAGTTGCATTGGAGATGAACTACATCCACAATACAATGTGAACAATATGAAGTTAAAATTTAATTTGAGATTTAAAATAACTTCGTTTTAAAATTCTATTTATGGAAATAATAACATTGCAATTAATAGAATTAGAATAATTATACAAATATCGTGTACAATTAAATACCTCAGGACACGGACGATAATGAAGATTGAAAGTACAAAAGGAAAGTAGAGAATTATTTTGTAGACTAGTTATAGGACGTACGATGCACGTAAGGTGGTTCGTAGGATACTTACGTTATTGTATTTTAATTTGTAATCTATACATATATAAAATAGTCTGATTATAATTTGCAGTAAATAGTTTAAGAAAATTAGCACTCAACAAATATAAGATATATAATCAAAAGATACAGTTTTTAAATATAAATATAACAAGTAAACAGTTATTTGAATAAAGCACAATTTACAACCTAGAAGAATTTGTGGTTGATTGCATAACTGTTTTCAAATTGTTTACCAAACAAAATAATAGAAGTTGAGAAATACTAAGCATACGTTTGATAGTACTGAATTTATTTTTTAAGTGCTTATATTATAAGTTATGAGTGAATGTGTGGATAAAAAATGAGTTGTAAATTGTGGGTTCTAATTTTTTGAACAAAAATCATCATTAAAGATAAAGATAAGATGTACTAATTACTATGTTGATGATAAAAAAATGTGATAACAAATAGATTGGGACATAAATGTAAAAATTAGATATTGTTGAGAACTTTAATATGCATTAAAATGAGGGACAAATATTTTGTCAAACTTTTGTATTTTGTATTTATTTTGTTTATTTATAAATATGAGAGACAAAAAAAAATATTTTTACGCTCCTTTAATTAAGTTTTTGAACAAAAATCATCATCAAAGACAAAGATAAGATTATTAATTAATAGGTTGATGATAAAAAATGTGATAACAAATAGTTAGGGACATAAATGTGAAAATTAGATATTGTTGAGAACTTTTATTACAATTATAAAATGTGGTATGGTTAAAAAATGTGGTTTAAATATAATTACCCAAACAAAAAAAATAAAAAAAAATTGGTAAAAAAATAGAAGACAGCCACTTCTCAAGCTGACACGTGGTAATATGAATAGTAAAAATTTTAAAAAATATGAGAGAATTTTTTTTATGCCCCCTTAATTAATTTTTTTAAGGGAAATCATCGTAAAAAAACAAAGATAAGATGTATTAATTAATAGGTTGATGATAAAAAATATGATAAAAATTAGTTAGGGACATAGATGTGAAAATTATATATTGTTGAGGACTTTTATTACAATTATAAAATGTGGTGTGGTTGAAAAAAGTGTGGTTTAAATATAATTACCCAAACAAAAAAGGAAAAAAAAAAAAAAAAAGAAAGACAGCCACATGTGAAGCCGACACATGGCAACATGAATAGTAAAAAATTTAGCCTCTTTTATTATAGGTAGATAGATGTAGAAAAAACATATAAATAATTCTAGGTATGGTTAATTATATCATATACTATCGAATTTTATGCCCTGTTTCATTTGTGTCAACATATTTTAATTCGTTTCATTTATATTATCGAGCTTGAAAATTACTTTCAGTTAAACTATTTTGTTAATCGATCGTTCATTCTATGGCTAAAATTCTGAAGTGACATTAACGAGCCGTTAAATGACTAATGTATCTCGTTGGAAGGGAATTTCGTCTTCCACACAAAGAGTCTACAAAAACTATAAATCTATACCGTGTAGTGGTCCTTGCGGTTTGCTATTCTACAAAAATCTTGAAAATGAAATCCCCTTTTACTGTCTTACTCTCTGATTTGGGTTTTGTTGCCTAGGGTTTTTGTGATTCGGGTTTTGAAAATTTGGGAATGAAAAAATTGATTTGATTTTTGGGAAAATTGAGAATGGATGAACGTCAACCCTTGTCCAAAATCGATTAAATTGATGTGAAAAACGTATTTTTATTTTGAACTTCATATACGTGGACAACACTTTTACACTTAGCGAGATGCATCAGTCATTTAACGGTTCATTAATGTCATGTTAAAATTTTTGTCATAGAATAAACGGTCGATTAACGAAGTGATTTAACTGAAAATAATTTTACTACAAGAAATATCACTTTTACCAACGCAATTTTTTGTCGCAGAAAGTCATTTTTAGATTGTTTTGTCGAAAAATGGTCGTCAAGAAACTTTACAAGACCAAAATTTTCGTCGTTAAAAGTGAAATTTATTGTATTGTTTTCAAGTTCGTTGGTATAAACAAAACGATGTAAAGTTCTTTGTTTATTTTTCAAGTTCGTTGATATAAACAAAACGATGTAAAGTTCGTTGGTATAAACAAAACGATGTAAAGTTCGTTGATATAAACAAAACGTAGGTGTGATTTGATAAAACGACAAAGTACTAAGCTCGTGTGAGTATATGATAACCTCATGATTAGTAATCAACATGAATGAGAATGAGAAATATATTTGAACCATAATTGTCAATTCTTATTTTTAGTTTTAATATAAATGGAATATCATCATTAAAAATTTGTCTCATGTGAAGAAGGTCGAAATTTCGAAAAAAAATAATGCTATATTATATTTTTAAATATTGCTAATTAACCTAAAAGTCGGGAGAAGAATATGCATATGCTTGAAGTCTTGTTTTTGAATTGAAACCGATCTCCTTCACTTGTAATCAACCTTAAAAGTATTATTTCATTTTTTGCAAAATATGCATAAATATGAACAAGTAAAAGTTGGCCTTGGTTGAATTTCAACTTAAGAAACAAAAAGAGTAAAACGTCATTCTTAACCAAGGTGAGAATCTCAATAAAGATTGAGTGTGTTAAAATGAAAACTAGAACTCATTTTTCAACTTGTTTAATTACGACCGTAGAGAGTTTTTTTTACTACTGGAAAAAAAAAAGACGTCGTGTGTCACTACGTCTTCATCTCACAAAACCATCTCTCCTATATTTTGCTTATCGCTTCAATCAATATTTCTAATTCGATCATCTCTCTCAATCTGCTACTTCATTGATCAATCTCTCTTATTTGATCATTTTTCCTACGGATTATCTTCAAAAAAATTTCACTGCCTCAATTTATTATTATAATAGACGTAAGATCGGATGTTACTGTAAAAAAGCAGTATACTAGTGTTATTTGTGTCAACTCCCTACATAAAACCCGT
This sequence comes from Forsythia viridissima, assembly GCA_030279155.1. NCBI lineage: Eukaryota > Viridiplantae > Streptophyta > Magnoliopsida > Lamiales > Oleaceae > Forsythia > Forsythia viridissima. The sequence goes on from CM059038.1 coordinate 8,925,901, forward strand.
TCACATCCAAGAAAGAAAATGGGCCAAGTCAAGCCCAAACTCATTTAGACATTCGATGCCCTAGCCAAAAATATCTCACTTTCTATATTTGTGTTTGTGTGTATATATATACTCAGCACTCCAATTCGTAAGCAATTAATCATTTTTAAGAAAAATCAACATAAAATCCCAACCACAATCTAATTTACGAAGAACGAAAAATCCCCAATTTGCACAAAAATTATATTAGCAGAAGCAGCTGGCATCTGAAAACCCTAGCCAAATTTTGTTTGTTTGAGTGCGACGTCGTCGGATCTTGAAAATTATGGAGGATGAGGTGGTGACGTCATTGTCGGCTAGCCCCGTGGCCACTCCTGATCATAACAAGAGAAAGCACGAGGAGTTAGAGCTCAATAACGCGCCCGAGCCACCCACTGAGGCGGACTCGAATACTAAGTCGGAGCCTGACACTGTTGACGTGGAAAATGGAGGCGACGACGAGTCTGAGGCGAAACGACCTCGTTTAGAGATGGAGGCTAGTAATGTAAATGAACCGGACGGCGATGGACTCGGTAATTTTACTAGACATGTTGTAAATATTTTGATCTGTGTTTAAGTGTAATGTTCTTTGTAGGAAATGATTAAAAACGATTTTACTCCAGAAAATTAGTGGGTTTCATGTAAATATCCTATTGTACTTTTGAATCTATTGTTCATGGGACTGATTCTGTGATGAAAAAAAAAGTTGCAGAAGCAAGGGGAAAATACCATCTTTACGTATTTCAATTATATTTATTTTTTCCGCGGCTGTGAAATGGAGTTGGGCTTTATGAAGCAACTCTGATCACAGTAGAAGAAATGATTATTGGAGAGCGACAATGATTTTGCTCTATTTGTAATGAATGCTTAAAAGGAAGAATATAATCCTCGACCACTATTTTGATAGTTTCTATTGGGAATTCATTTGTCAACAGCTACTCAGAATGGATGCCAAGAGGATGACAAGGCAGAAGAGCCAAAAGAGGAGGAATCTCTGCAGCCCGAGCCTGGGACTAACAATGCTCAGTCGGAGGAGGAATATCTGCAGCCCGAGGCTGGGACTAACAATACCCAGTCGGAGGAAGAATCTCTGCTGCCCGAGGTTGGGGCTAACAATGCCCAGTTGGAGGAGGAATCTCTGCAGCCTGAGGCTGGGAGTAACAATGTTCAGCCAGAGGAGGGTCAGGAACTTTCCAAGGAAGCTTTGGAGACGGTCAGTATTGAGCAAGTGTCTTCTGATGAGAACGAAAAACCTGAGAACAGAAGTGCACAGGAACAAGAAGAATATAAAGGAGAAGTTCAGGAACCTTCTGTGGAAATTCTTAGAGAGGGGCATGTTCTGACTGTTGAGCAGCAGCCTGGATCTGAAACCCAAGTGATGTCTCGCAAAATGGAGGTCCCTAATGATAAGGTGAAGGGGCGAAGTAATTTATATTAAGCAGTTTCTTGTCCGAAATTTGTTATAAATGGATATCTTGAAATCAATATGTGATCTCTCACTTGTCAGTATCTATGGTTTTTGCCCCATTGCATTTCATCTTCATATAGTCTCCCGAATATCTAGTCAACCAGGAAACCAAAAAAAGTTGACATTATGGTATGCGTATTAGTTACACAAATGAATGCACATATGCATGCTACTCTACATATAATTTTAATAAATTCAAAATTTAATTAGATGAATTATAGGCAAAGTCCCTTGTAACAAGGATTCCCCATTCCATACAAAAACTCACCTCTCAGATTCAGACAAGAGAGGAAGTCTATCCTAGAATCTACACAGATAGGAATTGCTGCCTACTTCAAAATAATGGAGAAAAATGTGAAATTCTCTTGATTTTCCTTGAGGGATCTATGCCTCTGCTGAGAGGCTGAAATCGACCCACTGAACCACAAAAATACACATGAGAGAAATAAGCAAATGAGCTGGGAATGAAGTACAGTATAGTGACTACTACAATACTTCAATTCCAGATAGAGGCATAGACGTTAAATGATATCTTAAGTGATTAAATTCCAGATGTCTATGTACATGTAAATTTAATTTTGTTAATACATGTATTTAAATGAACAAAAGTCAAAACTAAGCTAATGAATACGTGGAAAGTGGACATGTATTTTATTTACATCAATTTTAGATTGCAGCACATGGATGTAATGAAATTTCTAGTTCACGTCATTCTGTATAAAAAAGTAGTCAGTACCTCCTTCCCAGGGAGAGTAAAAAAACTATTTGATGCCCTTCTCTGAGAAATGTCTTGCACACAATTGGTTTCCATTTGCAGGTTGGTGTTCTGATTGGCAAAGCTGGGGACACTATTAGGTCCCTGCAAGACAATTCAGGTGCCAAAATTCAGATTGTGAGGGATGCTGATGCAGATCCTCGGTCTGTCTCTAGACCCGTGGAACTAATTGGAACTTTGGAAAATATATCCAAGGCCGAGAAATTGATAAAGGATGTTATTGCTGAGGTTGTTGCTGTTTTGATTTTGGTTTTGGCTTTTAATCCATTTTCAGTTATTCCTGCCCATCACTTAATATAATTAATTGCTTGGTCTTCAAAGATTCTTACTCTACAAGTTTTACTACTGATGCATTGTATTTTAGGCCGATGCTGGAGGTTCTCCTTCACTTGTTGCTAGGGGCTTCAGCACTGTGCAGGCTGCTGCTGGCGGAGAACAGCTTGAGATACAAGTCCCAAATGAAAAGGTTTGTTTCCATTATCTTCTCTCTCCCCGCTCCCCTTCCTTCCCCTCTATACCTCCTGGTGGAGCATGACCAATTTGAATGTTTCTTTCCTTCTAGGTTGGTTTGATTATTGGAAAGGGTGGAGAAACAATCAAGAACTTGCAGACAAGATCAGGGGCACGCATTCAGGTAGTAGATTGTGTAATAGTTTTTCGCCAGATATTTATACATCCATCGCAGTGATTTCCTTACATCATCTTTTATTCTAGTTGATACCACAACATCTTCCTGAAGGAGACCAATCTAAGGACAGGACTGTCCGCGTGACTGGTAACAAGAAGCAGATTGAGATGGCAAGTGAAATGATGAAAGAAGTCATGAATCAGGTTTGTGATATTGTTTCACCTTTTTGAATTGGCAACTATACAGTACTCCAGAGATTTTGTTTCTTCTCGTTGTTTTATAAGTTTGATAGCATCCGCAATATATCCTTAGGCATTTAGTTATGCATTTATGGAGAGGTTTACTTTTTAATTTGCCAATGCATATTCTCATCATTTTGTAGTTTGCAGAATGCCTTAGTGAATGATTTAACATAAATATACTTTTAAGAAGATGTTTATGTAACTAGATTTGTTTCGATAAGCCACATATGCTGCATCATGTAACCAGCTTTCTTAGTCTTATCCTCAACTCTTTTCTCATTATGCTTAGCGATTTCAGTGGATGTATTGAATGAATGCACTGGGTTCTTTGACACATCATTATGTCTAAAAAAATTACAGAACATGCGTGCTATCATGTTTGTATTAAAAGTCCCTGAATTTTCCCGAGAGTCCCACTTTGGTTCCAGTATTTGAACCAAACAATATTATTGTGCAATTATATGATTGCTAGAAGGGATCTCATGTTTTTAACTTTAACATCTGTTTTCAGTACAAGTTTGGGTGCTAATTTGAGTCTGGTATGCATGTCTATTAAATGGATTGCAAAAGTAGTTAGTATTCAGGGATAGAACATCTTTAAGTGCATTTATATTAATGATAATAAAATTGAGTTTCCGAAGTATGATATCAGCATGCCAATTGGTTTCTATTGACTGCTTCCTTGTATTGATATGCAACAATTTAGCACTCTAGTTCACTGTGTCGAAACGTTGTACCACTTGAATGTCCCGAATCCTGACATAGTTAAATGCATGTGCTTGTAAAGGTCATTATATTCTGTACAACTGAGTGAAACCTTTTATGAGTTGGGAGAATCTGTTAATGATGACACCATGGTCTGAGAGCTTTTTTACTTGAACACCACTGCCTAAAACACGCATGTCAAGATCACTTGAATGCTGTTAAGAAGATCTTACATTCAAATGAGATGTCGGTTGCCATGATTTATTTATGTTGAAGGTGCCAATTTCGAATTGGTTGGCTTTAAAAATGCAGATTTGGCTTTTGCCTTTGTCAAGGGTCAGCTTGGCCTTCTTGGTGTATCAATAGACATCTACTTTTCAATCTCATCCACAGAACAGAGGTATCAAGGATTAACCCTCGCGATTGCAGGATGTTAATAGTTGGTAAGATTGCTTTGAGACTTAGAAACTAAAAGTAATAATAGTATTGAGGCTGTATCTTATCAGCCCGAGTGCTACATAATATACCTCATATTATATTTTATAGATGCGTTGGAAACCAGTGTCATATCTAGTCAAATAATTTTGTAGTTTTGGATATATATGTATTGATGCCTCTTGAAATTCAGAGAACATGATAGTTGTCAGTTACTATATGCATTGAGCTGTGTTCTCTAGTAGTTGGAAGTCGACATCTTGACGTTAATAACAGTCTTTAGAATGTAAGGAAGCTGATTCAATATCCTAAAAGTGTTTATTTTACGAACTGTTCAATTAGCTAGCTCTCGGTCAAAATGATATGCAAATGTTCATGTGAAACTTTAGGAGAATCGGTCATTTTTTTTAATATTTTTTTTCCCTGAAATTGCTTCATACGTCTTTATCTGGATTCTCCTTCAAGAGCTGCTGTGTTCTCTGGTTTTGTAATTTGACCTGCATAGCTGTTATTTTCTTTTGGTCTGAATGGGCCCCCAGAAAATGATATTTCTCTGTTGATTGAGTATTTACCTACATCACTGCAATTGCTCCGATTAATATCCTGTACATGTTTTTACGTGGTGTATGAGGATTTGTTGCAGGGAGAAAATGGCCCTGAAATGAAAATCACTGGTGAATTATGTCGAGGCATGCTTAGAGGTTCAGGAATGTATTAGTACTGTTGAAAATAAAATAAGTGACATTCTGGGCTGAGAAACTGAAATTTGCGTATTTATTGTAGTAAAGCATACTTGAACTGAACACTGGTTGATTCATGTATCTTGATGCATAAATGGCTTGTTCCCTACTGCCTTCAGGATTGTGGTAAAAAGGGACGTGCTTATTTTCTTTTTTGAAAGTTTATATTAATGTCTCTTTGTTGTGGGCCTTTCTTTCTCTCTCATTCCTTTGATTCCATATGCACCTGTAATTTTCCATCCTTTTTTTAGATGTTTCTTTTGCATGTTTGTCCTATTAACTTTGGTTCTCTTTGGATTGGGCATGTTTTGATTGGTCCAATATTCTAGTAAGTTGTTTTTTGCAGTTTTGGCTTCTTGCTTATTGGGTATTTATTTTATGCTCCTTTCTTGTCAATATGACGTTCTGTCTGTTTTCAAACGTGTAATTTAAGATGAAACTAGGTACCTGGCATTTCGGTATCATTTCACAGTTTATTTAAGTACGTTGATTTGCTAACTAATTTTACTCCACCTGCCATTTAAATTTCTTTGCTTAGATTGTAAGGCCATCATCCCTCTCTGGTGGATACAGCCAGCAGGCTTTCCGTCCTCGTGGACCTGTTTCATCACAATGGGGATCTCGTGGTCCTCATCATGCACAGTTCTCACGTTATGATCCGCAAAGAGGGCCATTTCCTTCTCAGAATTCCCAGTACCCAACTCCATCATATGGTAATTATCCTCAACAACAAGCACCGAGAAGCAGCTTCGGTCCAAGTTGGGAGCAAAGGCCCCCAGTGGCAATGCAGGCACCCTCGCCACAGGTTGGTAATTTACTTATTCTTCTGTTGTGCCAGTTTCCACTCCATTTTTAAGGTTCTACTCATGTTTCCGGCACTGCTTATGGGCTTATGTCCTTCCCAGGCAAATTACAACTATGGGCAGTCACAGGGTACAGATTATGGGCAACCAACTCCTTACTCTCAGACGCCTGCTCAACACTATGCTCATGGATATGGTGAAGGAAAATATGATCTCCATGCTTCTGCACAACATTATAGTCAAATGGCTTCTCAGCCAACAGTTTATGCTCAAGGTGGTACACATCCAGGCTATGCTCCACAGGACCAATATGGTAAGCCCCCTACATATGGTCTGCCACCGCGAGGATCCCAAGTTCAATCTTATGTTCAGCCTAGACCAAATCAACCTGGAGAAATGCCCTATCAAGCTCCTGTTTCATCAACTCAAGCATATGGCAATGTGCCACCTCAACAGTCGTACCCATATGCATCTAGTGGTCCAATGCAGCAAAACTATCCTCCCTATGGTTCTGTACCCTCTGTGGATGGATATACTCACCCACCACCTGCCACAGCATCTTCTGCTGGTTATCCTCCACAAGCTGTGCAGCCTGTTGCTGGGTATGGTCAGCCTGGTGGACAGCAGCCTCCTGCATATGCCCAAACGGTACCTGCAGGTGGTTATCCTTACCCCACGTCTCAGCCTGGCTACACTGAACAACCTGCGACCAATAGTGCTGCTTATGGGTATCAAGCGCCAGCAGATCCTGCTTATGGTAGTGCCCAAGGGCCAGCAGCTTATGCTACAACAGCTACTGGACAGTTGGGTTATGCTCAACAGGCTCCAACACAGCCTGGCTATGATCAGTCAGGTGCGTATGGAAGTGTACCTGCGGCAGCTGGTTATGGAAAAAGCGCGTCACCCCAGCCTGTGTATCCACAATACGATTCAACTCAGACATATGGTGCACATCGCTGAAAATGTTGTTAAATAGATCTACTGGAGCTGGAAGGGAGGTTAGTTACATTATGTTTCACAGTTTTTTTACTAGTATTATTAACTTGCTTGTTAGGTCTATTTTTCTGACAACCTGGAACCTTTTGAACATGTTCTTTTATGATGCTATTTTAGATGGATGTATAACAAGTTGGATATGGATTCAGTTTCTATTATTAGCATTCATTTCATAGATACTTGTTGCTTTTATCTATTTACCAGTCTTGAGGGATGCAATATTGGACGTTTAAAATATTGATATCGTTGAATTGAGAAATCAAAATTTATTGCTGCGTGTAGAAAATTAAAAATAAATTTATGGGATGCTGAAGATAACGAAATATTATTGTTAAAGACATGCTTGATGCTTGTACTTACCACGTATGTATATTCTTTTTCTTCGATCTTCTCAAGTTGAAGATATTAAACATGTCATTAATTTTTGAAATTGACGTTTCATCTTTTCAACTTCAATACCATATTTATCGTTTTAGTAATACATGAACCATTAACATCTTTTGTGAAATAAATAATTAATTTAGTAATACAAGAACCATTAACATCTTTTGTGAAATAAATAATTTAATTACATTTTCCAAGAGAAAATGGACACAGCCTAGCCTTAGATAACTTCAGCTCTACTTGCAATGTCCACAAGTAATTTTCTAGCACCGTTGGTTTAAAAGAAATTTGTTTATTTCTGGATTAGTCACCTTCATTTTTTCTAGAATGTTCCACACTAAGTATACAATTAATGAAAATTGAAAACAAATTACTTAAGTGCATATATAATGAATTTGGGTATATAATTTGAGTTGAAGTTACACAACTTCAACTAAATCATCGAAAGAAAAAGCTATATAATTTGGGTTAATCAATGAACATCAAGATTCTTCGTCTACAAGAATGGTTGATTCATTACCGACTCCAAGTTCAATCAACGAGGCCATATCATCCTCGAGCAATGTAGGTAAAGGTTACACAACTTCAACTAAATCATCGAAAGAAAAAGCTATATAATTTGGGTTAATCAATGAACATCAAGATTCTTCGTCTACAAGAATGGTTGATTCATTACCGACTCCAAGTTCAATCAACGAGGCCATATCATCCTCGAGCAATGTAGGTAAAGGAGAACCCTGTAAATCCATGAACATACAGGTGTGGAAATTAGTAATACTACTGGATTGCGGTACTCTAGCCAGGGAATGGTATTAAATGTAGAACATGTTTGGCTGTGCTTCAAAGTTGCTCTGTGTCAGGTAAATTTTGTTAACTTCATTTTAAGCAACTTAAAAAATGACTTAATTTTAAGCACAACCAAACATGCTCAGTTCAACAATTCCAACGTACTACCATACTGGAAGATAGAAAAGCTCTCAGATATTTGGGCCACTGCACAAACCTGTTCTTGAAGAAATAAAACTGGCTTAACAGACTTTAACTTGAAGAAACTCTGACATAGGTTTTTTAGCTTTCCGACCTAGAACAAGAGAGTGGCGTATATTCATTGTAAGCCACCAAGAAAGAACATCAACAATAATAAATGTGCTATGGAAAAAACATGTAGAAATTTCACCGTTGTAGTTGCAGGCAACTTTTTCATCACTGGGGGCTTTTCACCCATCGATGCTCCAACGCACTTAAAAGAAACGGCTGCATGTGGCATGCGTGAATTATAAGACGATTGAATATCCGAATTTATAGAAGCCTATTCCAAAAACAAGATTCATACAGATGAGTCCTGAAGCCATTTTTTGGGGGCCTGTTGCTCCGGTTAATGGCCTTTCATCTTCGATTCCATGAATTCTTTTAAGCTCAGCAAACCTGCATATCAAGGCCGTTCAAAGAAATATTTACACCCTTAATTATTAACTCTCGGTAATGAAGAGAACTCAATATAACTGAAGAGAAGTATTAATTCTATTAGCCAAATGAAACAACAGAAATGCACATGCTCATTCGCCAAGAAGTTGATCCCAGCTAATTGAAGACAACAGGCTTGAAATATCTGCTCAAAAGTTGTATGATAGTCTTTGAAATACAGTTATTTATATTTACATTTATCATCTCAGTATTTGGTCATCTTTTCCCCTCTCTCTTTCAATAGCAAAAAATGATAGGCAACAGTTAACTTACCACAAGATGAATCAACAAATGATAGGCTAGGGTAAACTTGCCCCTAACATTCGTTAGTGGAATCATTCTAGTACTTATTATTTAGAATCTCGAGCCCACAGATTATGGGAGTCCTTGCACAGGAATCAGAGATATATGTTTTGCCTCAAAATTCATTAACTAAATGAGGAGACTAGGTAAGGTAATCTGAAAAAACTGACCAATATATCCAGATCAAATGCTAAACTGTCCTAGTGCCCGTTTGGTTTTGCTAAAAATCAGCTTTTTAACAAATTTTGATAGAAGTTGATGAAATGTGAGATTAAAAAGTTGATAAAAGTTGTGTGTCTCATGAAATGTGTGATTAAAACTATTTAACTTTGACTTCCGTTTTTTAGCAAATTTTTAAGCAAAACCAAACAAACCCCTAATATTGACTACACAAGAGCTTGAATTCGTTAAGCATTTAATGGGAGTTCAGACATGGATACAAATACTGTAATTGGTTCATAATAGTCAAAGACCTTTAGCTATGGAAGCCATCAGCACAACACTCCCCAATAAGAAAAGGTAAAGAAGAAAGGAAGGAAAATAAGAGAAAAAATCCTTCTCAAACTGTCGTCAAGCTTGACCAAGAGCCACTCTTGTAAGTTTATGATTTTCTTCATGGAAAAGTTCCAAATTTAGCAAATGAAGAGAGAGTAAAATAAACAAAACCATTGGTATAGAGATATAAACTTAAATTACATACACTCCCAAATCTATAATGCACAAATCCATACTGCCAAATGCAGAGAAAATGTGACTACCGCATAGTTTACCAAAGATAATTTTCAAAATTATGTGATTGCATCAAAAGATTAATAAAATCACATACCTCAATAAAATAAAATTTCTTGGAATGATCATAAAAATAAAATTACCTGGGATGAAGCCGCGTAACTTCTTCAGGATTGTTATGAAACTTTGACATGACCAGTCGAACATAGCTGCAGAAGAAGTTCAAGAGACATCATGTTGACAGAAAATACTCAATATATATAACAGGAAAGTTAAAGAAGGTATATATTCACGGGCCTCTTTAACAATTTTGTGATAGTCCCAAAGAGAAACAGCACAATTCATTTTGTCATGGACATATCCCATGCCCATCTCAGAAATCATTCCCCTTTCAAACTTTCCATTCTTTTCTAGCTAAAAAATTGGAGAGCAACAATTTGAATACTAAATATATCGAATGAATTCATTACAGTAATCCCTCTATAAAATAATACTTCTGGGACAAAGAAAAATTATTACTTTAGAGAAGTTATTAATTTATTGATAGATTACGTGCAGTCATTTCTAGTCTATGCTACAAAAATGCGATGGATGTCGAGCACCTTTTGAATTATCCTAGTGAAAAAAATGACACGGTGAGGGAATTGCCTACTAATGGAGAGATTGCTAGCGGTTCTTACTTAGAGAGGTTGCTAGCGGTTCTTACTTAGAGAGAGACTGAGGAAATTCAAAAGGTTGCTAGCGGTTCTTCCTCAGAGAGGTACTGAATATGCCTACCGAGGAAGATGATTATCCAGATGTTTTACCAATCGTTTTCCAAAAGAAGTCTTTCAAGCAGTCCTAACCTAAATAACTAGTTTCTACAAAATAAAAGAAATATACCAAATGTGGTATATGCATTGCAAAAAATTAGGAATGAGGTTGAATTCGGTTTGTACTTGGAAAAAGGCAAACAACTTTAGAAGCATATTATGAGGAAAAACTTAATTGAAAAAATATAAGTTGTCAAGTAAAAAGCTCCTTAATATGTATTATAATAATTTATGTATTTAATCAATTATTATTTTATATTTTCGTTAGGCGTTAAAGGATTTTAAATAAAATTATTATCTTATACCATTTAGCGAGATTATTAATTCAATACACTGGCTCGAGTTGGGACAAGTAAACTTTATTGTCTAAGCAAGGTTATTAATTTATCGAACATTCATTTATCGATGTTTTACTGTACATGTATATTTATGGAACCAGAAGCATGAAAATCACAAAGACTTCAACAACAAGACATGGTTGATATGGAGGTAAATTGTGGCTATGCAGTAAGAGCTCAGGGTGACTGTTCAAAAGTTTTAAGCTCAAACAAATCACACATGGTGCAAAGGATAGCTTTTTATCCATAGGATTTCAGAAGTGGAAATCAAAAGTTTTGAGATGACTTGCAGTAGAGAGGTTGCTAGCGGTTCTTACTTAGAGAGAGACTGAGGAAAGAAAAGAAATGAAACAGAAGAGTTATATACCCAAGAGTTACATGAGGCCTTTAGTAATTTTACCATGTTAATTACAGAGGTTTTTCAAAGGTGAAAATGATCCACAACAAATTTTATGAACCAGTTATATCTTTTAGGATTAAAGATAGAAGTTGCCCAGTCTGTTCCATATATGAATATAACACTGATCAAATCTCATTATAAACATGTACTGACCAGAAGAATGAATAAAAGGAAGCAATTTGTTTTCAATTTCAAATAAAAGGAACTTTAACCACTTGGTTTCTCATCACGCCTACAAATGCCTAAAGGGCTTTGAAATATAACAATTAGTGCCTAAAGTGATGTCTTAAATTATACAGCACATAGAATAGAAAGGCAAAGCCATACCGAATTTCAGAGTCCTTCCTTTCTCGAGGACTAACCTGGAATAAACACGCATATTAGAAGTATAATAACAGCAGAGACCACACCTCAAACAAGGAGGGCCAGAGTTCACGAGTTTACCTCACTTCCATTTAATATTTCTACTTTTGCCAAGCGGGCAATCAAAACAAATCTAGGGACACCGCCTTTCCCTATATCTGCTATAGGGTTCTCGGAAAGCCTTATATCCTAGATAAAAATAAACCACAACTATCATGTACCATTAAAGTATGATTAACATTTACGATCAATGGTGATGAGCCACATACTTTCACATATAGTATACCTAGTGTTAATAATGTAATATAAGGTATATTAAATGATAAATTTTCATTTTATTGGAGGTAACTGCAGAAACAACTAATTTTCTGAATTGGTACATTGGAAACACATGTGATTGCATCATTAATTGCTTCCCCCCCTCCACCCATATTGAAAAAAGGGCAGTGGTTAAGCATCATCCATTGCCTTGTCTAAGGACCATTTGAATTCTTTTAAAGGCCTGTTTGATTTTAATTAAAATTTTGATAAAAAGTTGAAGTCAAAGTCAACAATTAATTTTAACCACACATTTTATAGGACCCACACTTCTTACAACTTTTCAACCACACATTTTATCAACTTTTACAAAAAATCTGATTTTAATCAAAATCAAACACACCCTAAGTAAGTGGACCATATCGTGTTGTGTTCAATTGTTCTCATTCCTAGTAACCCTATTACTCGCCACTCGCCAGCATAGCAAGTGCAGAAATAAAGAAAAGCCATGTAAACAGGACCCTACTTATTGAAGGAACCGACTTTATAAAATTAGGATTGAGCTTGGATTGTTGATGCAAGGAACGTACATGTATAAAATCTAAATAAGAGCGAGATTAACTTAGTTTTATCCCTGCATCTGCATGTCGAACCCCGCATCAAAGTCTTGTCACCGTACCCGCCTAGTATCTAAGGCAATCTGATGAGAATTATGAGAATCTAAAACAGCCCCATGAAGGTAAAACTGAAAAGAGTTTCCTTCTCTCTTTATACTTCAGCTCACCCTGTTAACTCCAACTAATATTATTACACAAATAATAGATTTCAGATTCATGAAACAATTACACTGATTCACATCATCCCTCCCAGATATTGTACAAAAGTTGAAGGGTAAATCAAAGAATCAAAATATAATGCTCACCACCAAGTTGGGGAAAGAGTTCAGGGAATCAACTGAATCCAGGTCTTCAATTTTGTTACCTCCTAACAAATTAAGCTACCAATCAATACCTTAAACAACAAAGACAATAATAAGGGAAGATTGGTGACATAAGCCATTATGAGATTACCTAGAAAAAGGCACTGCAAAGTTTTGAAAGGCCTAAGATTTTTGTCAAGAGACTCGTAACCATTGCCTGATTCACGTGTTGTACCACAATCAGGGTACCATATGCGATTCAAATCATTCTTGTTTAAAAAAAGCTGCTCCAACCTATATGTAGGAACACAATAAAATATTTCAGTAACATTTCTAAGTGCAAACAAATGTTAAGGGAAAATAACCAAAGACACATTACTATTTCCTTTCCAATACCTTTTCAACTGTGAAAACTTTAAGATTTCTTCCCAATCAGCTATACAATTGTCTTCCAGGTTCAGACGACGCAGAAAATCAAATCCTTGGACACCTGTGGAAGACACTGGCTGGAAGAGGGAAGCAGATAAAAAAAATGACCATACAACATCAACAGTTCGTATTAATTCCCAGTTGCAGAAGATAGAAGTTTGATTTGACAAGAATAACAGAGGCTGTCAATTCATTTGAACTGACTCAAGCAAGTCCAGAATAATAAAAGTAGTATCCGTGCTTTAATGTACTAGGATATCCATAATAGTATGCCGATTCCCAATATGGGCCTTTCTGCATATTGCTTAATATTATTATGCTGGACACGTTGTAACCAGCAGAATAAGTACTTTTAACTAACTAGATACTATCATAAGCAATAAATGTTCCAATTTGGTTATTAGTTCAATGCTTGTTGTGAATAATTTACTATATCACTCAACATATGATATAGGCCTGCATCTCTTTCGAATAAAAGTTTGCCAAATTAATGAACTGCTTCCGACGCTACTAAGTACCTACCCTACCTCATGACTCTCATCACCCAAATTTTGAGAACTTGAGGTACTATTTTCGTTTTTGAGTATTTGACAAAAATCTAGACACTATTTTCTCCCCTTGTACATTTTCTTTCTCCTCTAACATGTCCCTAGACAAATCAGATCTCATGAAAATTGCTAGGAAGTCATCCTTCAGCTAGCGATCTTTTAGTTTCCATTCTCTTGCAGCATGCATAAAAAAGGTAAAGAAATTGTTTTAAATCTTTGTAGTTAGTGCCTAAGTTAAAATGTCATTGACATGGCATGAGTCAATATTGAGCAAGCAGCTATATTTCATCGCCTTTAATTGGTTTACTGTTAAAGATTGGTGGTAGACTAGTCTTTTGCAACATAAGTATTCGCCATCATTCAACATGCAATAGTCAAAGCTCAACAAAAACCTATCACCACAAAAGAAGCACAGACCGTAATTTCTCTCAATTTGTTTCCCAAAAGATGCAGCTCTTCAATGCATGGCAGTGAACATTTAAGCATTTCGACCTGCCGCATAAACACATACCATTATAAGGAATGTTCTAACCAAGTCAGTTAATCAAAGAAAAGAAAACTATATGAGCCAACACCTGCTTCCAGATCACGCCAGTGTGGTTCAGAACTAAAATCCTTATGTTGTTTAGCTGGGGCATAGTAGTTATGTCACACGACATTGAATTATAGGATAGATTGAGAGCAGCAAGAGAAGGTAATGCTTTACAGATGATGCCAACATCCTGCAAGGGTCGCCAAGAGAAAGTGATCCTTATTCAGCTGTGAGTAGCACATAACTCGCTAACAAATTTCAATTACGAAGTGCAAGAAAGTGACATTTGAAGCCTGTTAACTGCTATGAAATCAGCAATCTCTTGAAACAAGACAATATATTGTAACAAAGACGTAGCTTATATTACAGCAATGATTACATAGTAAAGTTCAGAGCTTAAGAAAATTAGAGCAGTAAAAAACATTCGGTTCAGCATATCATCACTTCCTGATCCTTTGGTTCTCACAATGCCCCTATTTAGGCCATTGGAGGACGGAGGGCCCATGCTAAAAATTTTCTCCACCTAAAGGAGCAAAATGCCACCAAGAATGAGACAACACAATCAATTTATTAGCAGAAGCAGTAAGACATACTTCCCATTCTGCAAGAAGATTTCCAGTCAAATCGAGCTCCTTTAGACCTGCAATAATAACATTTATAAGCATTGGGCAGCTGAGGCACGTGCTCCACAGTTTTGTTCTTGGGGGCTGGTAATTTTCATATCCAGAACGTTCTACTGGTTTATTGGGCTGTTATACCAACCTGAATATTTGATAAAAAAGAGTTGAAGATTAAAGAAGACAAGAAGTGAAGAGCACGGTGAGCCCTCTTCCATAGTGATGTTGTGGCTTTTTGGTGGCAGCTAAGCGGCGATTGGTAACTTCGCTCTTCTTCTCTTTCTTTTACATTTAATCTTTGTCGTCTCTATGATTTTTTTTAGTTGCTACTTCTGTGATTTATTTTATGCTTCTAGATGCAAATTGAACTCTACAAACATAATTTTGTATTTTTTAATATTTTTTGAATGATTTAATTAACTAATGTCAAGACTTCATTGCCCTCAAATATTTTGAGTTGTCTCACAAAGGCAAAATTTCTAGACTGATAACAGGTAGCTTAAAAAGCTAAAGCAACTTTCTGTGTATATTACACAAAAAAGGAGTGACAAGACAAATAGAAACAAAATTAAGTGCTAAATTGAAAGGCAATTAACTTACGTGGTAGGGTTGAACTGATATGATTAGGGGATCCAGCAGAGCTGACACCTAAATAAGACAGCGATGCACTCGTCAACTCCTCAAATTGACTTAGCTTGTCTTGAATTTTATCTTTCCCCAGCAGCTCAATAGACACCTTTTTGTTTCTTGCAGAGAGGACATACATCTCATCTGCCGCATAAGAACACACAATATTCTAATGACTATCAGCCCACGTATTCACATGAAAACCAAAAAGAAAAGAAAAGAAAACAAGGACATGTAGCAAGTTGGATCAGAATACATGGAGTAATACATTAGCTGAATGTACAAGACTGAAGAAAACTGAAAAAAAAATATTTTATATAATTAAGGCACAACTCAAAATCCTAATGACTTCTTTAAGTCTCAAACTAGATTAAAGCTATGTAAGTGTAAGTAGGACTAGGCAAAAAAACCGAAAAACCGACAACCCGATCCGAACTGACTCGGGTTGGTTTCGGGCCCGATTTTTTCAGATTTCTTCGGTTTCGGTTTGGCAAAAGCCAAACTGATTTTTTTACTGTTCGGGTCGGGTTGGATCGAATACCGACCCAACCCAACCCAACCCATGCCCACCCCTAAGTGTAAGTTGCAAGCATATTCCAACTTCTGGTGTAGCAAAAACAAGATCCTACTAAAACCTGCCCCCTACAACCCTTGCCAAAGGTAAGTCATCAGGCACCGGATGTGCTGCAAGGAAGTCGGCGAGAAAGAAAAGACTCATTAGAAAATAGCTTATGACAAATGAAACATGAATACCACCAAATCTGAAACTTCGAATAGAGAAAATTGACCAAGTAAGATTATTTCCCGTTTTCTTCATTTATATTATAAAAAAATCTAAACTAAGATAATGCACTAAAAACGTAGATAGTCATTGCCACTCTAACCACAAAAGGAATCTCTTGCTCAAACATTCTGCATAAGGACACATTCAAATGTCATGAATTTAAAATGTCCGAAGCTCACCGAGTAAAACTTTATACACACATAAGCCTTGTTTCAGAACAAACTCATAAACACATCAGCAATGTACAACACTTAGCTCAATGTACAGCATCCTAAGCTCCACCATTAAAACTTCATACACACAAAAGCCTCGTTTCAAACAAATGCATAAACACATCAGCAATCTACAAAGCTTACTGCACAATGTTCAACTGTTTTACTTAAAAAATATAAGGCAAGATACAACATTCGAATTTCGATGCACATAGTACCTTCTTCTTCTTTAGTAGAAAGAGTTAGATAGCGAGCTTCGAGTGCTTGTAGGAGCGAAATTCCAGAGCTCAGGTTGTGAGGTCGAACAAACGATGCCGTTCTGAGGCCTCTGGCGGCAAAGTACTTGACGCTGTTGTGGGACCCATCATGCTTGCCGTCGCCGTCACTGTCCCAGTCAACTCCGACCCACGTACCCGAATACCCCTCCACGGGCCCGACGTACTTGACCGTTCCAATCCGGCCGGTATCCCCGATCCAGTGGATCCGCTGCCCGACTCTGAACCCACATTCTGGGTCGGAGCGGGTTTGATGGAACGGGGAAGGAGAATCCGATGGGTGCTGCATCTGCATAGTGGAAATGAAATAGTCGAATGAGTGTTTTATTCCTTATAAATCCATGTTTAATACCCATTTTCTGAAATTCATCTTTCTTCTCCATTAATTTAATATTAATTTAACTACAATACGACTTTATTGCGGAGGAATTTGACGGATTTTGTTCTAATATATCTAGGTGGGCAACTTATTCGGTCATGATAAAGTTCTTTATCATGAATGGTCCATTTGTTCACACCTTAGTAGATGGGCCGAATAAGCTGCCCACCTGGGAACAGTAGATCGGGACTGAGAATTTGACCGTTGAAGTTTATTCGTTGAACAATATTGAGGTGGAAGAAGATTACGAAAGAAATTTGAATAATGGTGAAGAGAATTGAGGAGAATGTGAATTTTTTTTTTGTTTTTTTTTTAGAAGACAAACATATATGTTGGTTTTTGTGTGAGTAAGACTAGGAATGGCTGAAAAAAACTTTTCTCGCTTTGCCCTGCCCCGATTATTAAACAGGATGGGGATGAAGATCATGGTTTTCGTTCTGAATTTTTTGAATCTGCTTCAAATGTTTTTATTTTATTTTATTTTTATATTTTAAAATTTAAATTTTATGTAAAAAAAAAATAATATAAAAAAATAAATAATTAATTAATTAAACAGAGCGATAAATTTTTTTTTTTCTATACCCATCTCGCCCTCGCCTCGCCTCCTCTCCCAAAAATCTTCGACGGGACGGGGATGGTAATGACCACCTCGACCCGCCCCGCTGCCATCCCTAAATGAAAGTGAATATCTTCTTTACGATTGGTGATGAATCCCTGCTAATCTAAATTCAAATTACTATTTACTCACTTAGAAAATTTTCTCAACACTCACCTAACTTATCAAGTGATTTCACATCCACCACTCTACACGAAAACGTTACTCTTACTAGGGGGAACTCACCACGTGGCGAACGAAATGTCCAATTGACACAATGACAATGTTAAATAATCCACCTTACCAAAATTGCACTAGCCAAACACGTCTTTATCTTCACTAAAAATAAATAATATCCAAACGTGTTTGCAAATAAAACATATAATGGATCTCTGCCATTTCTTTCTTCAATCCACCATTTAGAAAAAATCACCGAACTTCATAAACCCTAATTTTTGTCTAAATTAGAACAAAAACAGCAAAACCATTGAAGTGAATCCTATATTGATATCAGTTATATTCCACTTACCAATTACAATGAAAAATTCATCAGCCACTTCCCAACTCTTTGACGAGGTAGTGTATTATTGTGGGCATATATATGTGACAAAAACTTAGGAAGTTCTGGGGTTGCTGTTTTTGTGGACGACCAAATGCAAATAATACATATTGATAATAAATATTTTTCTCCTCCTCTGAGCACGACGGCGACAGTGGTGGAGATCTGCAAAAGGTGGAGGGGCTTTTTTCCCCCGTGTCCACTTTGGTGTGATAATCCGCATATGATTAAAACATATGTGCAGAATAGCAATATGGAGTGTATAAGAGTTGCGTGTTCTTTTTTTTACCTGGGGGTTGGCCTTTATTTATAAGGATGGCCTGCAGTTATTGATGTCGGGTGTCGTTTCATCTCTCTCATTTGATAAAGGGTGTCCTTTCATCTCCCTCATTTTTAAGAGTTAATGAGGGATGTTTCATCTTTCCAATTGTTGAGAGATGTTTCGTTTTCCCGATAGCTGGTAGTAATTGTCATTCCATGGGTCGGGTGCCTGGCTAATCTGACGACAGTTGGGTTATTGTAGTCTATCTATCAGAAGCATGCTCATGAGACCAATGAGACGGGCGAGCCGGTGATGCAGACGAATCGTTGAGACGGGAGTGCCAAGACGTGCCACCATAGGTAAATAACATATAGCAACTGTCATTATTTATATCATCATAAGCCCATCTATTTTTCATAGACTATCGTCAATTGAAAGTAGAAATAATCTACTACACATGCTTCTTTCAAAAAAATTCAGATAGAGATTCATCGCCTTGATTTTTGGATAGAGGCTTCATTGGGCTTGTTTTTCAGACAGAGGCACATCGCCTTGATTTTCCGATAGAGGCTCATTGGCCTTGTTTTTCAAACAGAGGCTCATCGCCATGATTTTTAAACATAGGCTCATCGCCTTGTTTTTCAGACAAAGGCTCATCGCCTTGATTTTTAAACAAAGGCTCATCGCCTTGTTTTTTAGACAGAGGCTCATCGCCTTGATTTTCATACAGAGGCTCATCGCCTTGTTTTTTAGACAGAGGCTCATCGCCTTGATTTTCATACAGAGGCTCATCGCCTTGTTTTTCAGACAAAAGGCTCATCACCTCAATTTTTTGAACAAAGGCTCATCGCCTTGATTTTTAAACAAAGGTTCATCGCCTTGTTTTGTAGACAGAGGTTCATCACCTTTATTTTTAAACATAGGCTCATCGCCTTGAATTTTAAACATAGGCTTATCGCCTTGTTTTTTAATGGTGACTATTACTTTGATTTTTAAATAGTGGCTATCGCTTTGATTTTTAAACATAGGTTTATCGCCTTATTTTTCAATGGTGGCTATCACATTGATTTTTAAATAGTGGCTATCACCTTAATTTTAAATAGTAGCTCATCGCCTTATTTTTCAATGGTGGCTATCACTTTGATTTTTAAATAGTGGCTATCGCCTTGATTTTTAAACATAGGCTCATCGCCTTATTTTTCAATGGTGGCTATCACCTTGATTTTTAAATAGTGGCTATCGTCTTGATTTTTTTTTTTAGCTCTCTGGGTGAGCTCGCCTTGCTTCAGAGAGCTCGCCTCACCTTGAAATTTTTTTTAAACATTGGCTTGGCTCTTTGAGTGAGCTCGACCTTCTCAATCTTTTTTTTACCTTAGCTCAGCTAGCTCGCCTGGTTGACTCGCCTTGTCTTGGGTGAGCTTGCCTCTATTATTTCGAGGTTCGGGTTCGTCCTGAATCTTCATTTTGTTAGACTCAGCTTCATTTCGATCTTTCATACTTTTGGTAATGAGATATGCTTCTTCAGTGTCCACATACTTATCTCCTTTCTTGAGTAACTCATGCATCGTATCCGGCGGGTTTTTAGAGAGTGACATCTTGAAAGGAAGACTTCGAGTTCCACTCATCATGGCAGTGACTACAGCAGACATCTGTAGATCTTTGATTCCTAGCATGGCTCTATTGAACCGGGCAATAAAATATTTCAGTAATTCGTCCTTGTCCTATGTCAATTGCATCAAACTGATAGTAGTTTTCTTAACACGTTTGCTACTAGCAAAGTATGCAGTAAAACTCTTGGAAAAATTATTAAATGTACGGATCAATTTTTGGGAAAATGGTGGCTACATAGTCCCTAGCCTACTGCCTAAGTATTGGCAGAAAAGCCCTACACATAATTTTATCAGGGGTGGCTTGCAACCTCATCAAGTCAACAAAAGCCCTGAGGTGATCGACAGCATCAGAGGATCTGCTGTACCTCTCTATCTTTGGCTGTTTGAAGTCTCGTGGCAAGTGGACTACCATCACTTTTAGGGAAAAATGATCTTCTTTCAACACCATAGATTGCCTACTACTTTTATTAGACATAGCCTCAGCTATTTTGCGACCCATCATTTCTTCTAATCGTTGTTTCAGACTTAATGCTGGTGTCTCAACCATCGTAGGTGTGGGCATCCATAATGGTTGCCTCCAGTATGGATTTGGACCAGATGTGGGTGCGGAAGGTGGAGCCAAAAAAATGGAGCCAGAGGTGGAGATGCCATTAGCGGTGTTTCTATGCCTAAAAAGTTAGGAGTCTGGAGAAGAGCCCCTGGCGGTGATGGCCCTATCGATGGAGGGCTAGGACCCTGGAGTGGAGCCCCTAGTGGTAAAGATCCTACTGATAGAAAGTTAGGACCCTGTGGTAGCTGAAAAATCGCAGCGTTCCGATCTTAGAATAAAGCTGTTAAGGCCGGCACCTGAGATTGTAATGCCGCAAGTTGAGCTGCAGAGGCAAATTCTTTTTGTAGATGATTAGTGGCGGCGTTAGACTCGGTGTCTACATCCCCGATGGGGACTGGTGGAGCGGTTATATTTTTAACTCTTCTAGTTTGAGCCATGACTTATTGTGCATTTTCCACAGACGGCGCCAATTGATGATAAATATTTTTCTCCTCTTCTGAGCACAGCAGCTACAGTGGTGGAGACCTGCAAAAGGTGGCAGGCTTTTTTTCTCCCATGTCCACTTAGATGTGATAATCAGTATATGATTAAAACATAAGTGCAGAATAGCAATATGGAGTATATAAGAGTTGTGTGTTCTTTTTTTACTTGGGGGGGTTGGCATTTATTTATAGGAATGACCTGCAGTTATTGATGACGGGTGTCATTTCATCTCCTTCATTTGATAACGGGTGTCCTTTCATCTCCCTCATTATTAAGAGTTAATGATGGATGTTTCATCTTTCCAATTGTTAAGAGATGTTTTGTCTTCCCGATAACTGGTGATAATTGTCATTCCATTGATCGCCTGCCTGGCTAATCTGACGACAATTGGATTATAGTAGTCTATCTATCAAAAACGTGCTCATTAGACCAACGAGGCGGGTGAGCCGGTGAGACGGGCGAATCGTTGAGGCGGGAGTGCCAAGACGTGCCACCATATGTAAATAACATATAACAACTGTTATTATTTATATCATCATATATAATGGAACTCTACCATTTCTTTCTTCAATCCACCATTTAGAAAAATCACAAACTTCATGAACCCTAATTTCTGTCTTCCAATTGAAATACTCCCAAATTAGAACGAAAACAGCAAAATCATTGAAGTGAATCCCTATATTGATATCAGTGACATTCTACTTACCAATTACAATGGAAAATTCATCAACCACTTCCCAACTCTTTGACGAGATAGTGTATTATTGTGGGCAAATATATGTGACAAAAACTTAGGAAGTTCTAGGGTTGCAGTTTTTAAGGACGACCAAATGCTTGGGATTACTTCTCTTGGGTAGATTCACCTCCCCATCTACATTACAAGAAAGTAATCAATGAGATTTTATGGAAGGCAAATAGCAACGGGAATGTGGAGTTGAAGATGCGAAGATTTGTGAAGTTTCATCAAATTGCCTTGTGGGGTGTTTGTGCTCAGTGCCCTAATTAACAAAATTTTCTTCTGAAGTGTTGTGGTTCAATTTTTTGCTCTCTCTTTTTTTTGGTGAAAATGCTTCACAGAGCATTATGTAATTTCATGCTTGATTTGTTTGTTTATATATATATATATATATATATATATATATATATATATATGTATATATATATATATATATATATATAAACCTCAAAATTTGCACTGGTGTCAACAAAATTTCCCTTAATCCTCTGCCAATCTGTATGTGTTATCTGCACAATTGGACAATCATTAGACACCAATATCACCGAGAAAAAATGGACTGACGTTCGTTGGCAGTTCGACGGTCAAGTCAACTATCAGTATCAAAGTGTATAGAGGAATATGGGTTATGGGTGTGGGATAGACAAGTAGATAGAGATTTGAGAAGAATTTAGGGTTGAGAATAATGCGTACCTTGGAATGAATGAAGAATCAATATTTATAGGAGATGAGTTTTAATTACTTTAGGAAAACAATCAATTAGATATTGATGAGATTATCCTTTTCTTATGAGATAAGGCTGAATCCACTCTTATTGTAATCTCACACACTTCAGTCCTAATCTTTATCAATCTTAAAGATTACATTACTAATTTTGAGAAGATTAATATGTAGTTTTCTTATAGGAATCTATCTGTCAATTAATTACAACCTTTTCCCAAATTACCTCTTTCGGTTTCCTAGAATATCAAATTGCCTAAGAGAACCTGAGGGGCTCGAAAAGTTTGCGAGGGACATAGGTTTGCTAGGAAGGCAAAGCGCTTGGCAAGATATTAGAATGCGGAGACCTTTCGTTATAATTTGGGGCTTTAGGTGCCATGCGAGATTGGGGCGAGGGCCAATGCGTTCTTCGCTGGGGCCCTCTTGCTGACTCTAGCATTCACCAAATCTAGGTAGTGACAATATAAATGAAGGTTATTGAAGTGTTAATGTAAGAGTTGGATTCAGGCATTGTGTTGAATGTATGATGTTTATGAATTTTGATGGTCGATGTTTGGAGGTTGATTAATATCGATTTGTTTGGAGGCTGAAGAACAAAAAAATTGATTTCATAATTAGAGTTTAGAAATTGAACACTGTAATTGGCTTCTTATTAAGAAAAAAAGTTCCTGGTTAAGAGAGTTAGCCAGAAGTTGAAAAGGCTGAAAGTTTTGGAGATGTTGATGAGTTGGTCAGAAGCTTAAAGTGCTTGTGCTAGAGTGAGTTGGAACATGGATTCCAAACCATGGACATGTACTTTTGCTAGAATGAACTTATAATGATATTGAAGAGTTGATGAGTTGGAACATGGCTGAAAGTGCTTCCACTAGAATGATTGAAGTAACTTAACAGGATTAGCAACATCCACAGAGTCACGGATCCTGAAAAAATATTATCTACTGTTGAATGAAAATCCATGAAAAACTAACAAAAACCAACAACTTGACACACACGAAAGTGCCCTTCAGAAAACATCAATCCAATCCAATTAATTGCCTACAACATGCTTTGAAACCCTTCTTACATGCATCAAGCCATACATAAATTCTCTGAAAATTTAATTTATATACGGAAATCCTACAAGTAGACCCTGGATTAGTCCTCACCACCTCCACAACATATGACCACAACAGGCTTATTGATGTTCATCACCCCCATCAATCATTATTCTAGCACATCTCCTAGCCCTCCAAGTAGTAACTTTGTCAATGTACAATTTCAAATATTCTTTCACAGTCTTTCTAATCAGTTTTTTTTCCATTTCGGGTCTACCATAAATGTTTCTAAATACCTCTTAGCAACATACTTAACAGTGCAATGTCTATTCGTACTATCTCTAGTGCATGTGTGGGTGAGATTGTATGACTTTACTTGTACACAATCCAACTTCTTGTTCAATGAATCCCAAATCCTCTACTTACAACCCAACTTGCAGATTGCCTGGGCCTTCTATAGCGGTTTGGTCTAAAGTTGAAATTCTACCTAGTCACTACCCCATGATGTCTTACTGTTTTCCTGAACAACTCCATGTCCTTAAAACGTTTTTCCAACCACAAAATTATGATCAAATATCTCATTCTCTCGAACAAATAGGAAACCTATAGTTGTTTTCCTCACTGGATGAATAGTCAGTATGTAATTTCTCCGACAATGGGTAATACATTTCATCTGAATCTGTCTCTACATCAACGACTACTAGATGTACTTCTTCAATAGATGGCTCTGAATTTAGTCCCACTAATATGCGTTCAGGTACATTTTTGTCAAATTCAAAATCACCAACATTCACATTGTCCTTAGAGTCACAAAACTGCAGACTAGCAACGACGACTTCGTCTTCCTCATTGTCTCCCATGTGGCCTGTTTCTGCAATGTAGTCATATTATCAGTCATATATAAGAAGTAGAAAGTTTACCAAGAACTTAGATGTGTTTGGCTAACGCGATTTTGATGATGTGGATTATTTTGCGCCACTTGGACATTACATTTGCGACATGGTGAGTTCCATCTGGTAAGAGTAATGTTTTCGTATTAAGTGTTGGATGTGAAATCGTTTGATAAGTTGGGTGAGTGTTGAAAAATCAGTTAAAGTTAGGTGAGTAAATAATAACCTGAATTTAGATTGGTGGTCATTCATTAAATTAACCATTCTTTTCCAAATTTATTTTCAACCACACATTTCATAGGCTCCACAACTTTTATCAACTTTTCAATCACACATTTCATCAACTTTTAACAAAATCTCCTACTAATCTAATTTTATCTACACCAAACAAGCTCTTAGTATAAAACAGTCCGGGTCACTTAATTTGAACGTCCTTAAGTTGTACTTTGTTTAATTAGATACTAAAATTTAGAGCATGTTTGGCCTAATTTTTAATTTTTTTCCAAACTCATTTTCAATCATATATTTTGTGGGACCTGCAATTTTTACCAAATTTTCAATTACATATTTATCAATTTTTTTTAAAATCTCATAAAAAACTACTTTTAAATCCCATCAGACATACACTTATTTTTCGTTTCATTTAAATCACTTCATTATGTTCCATCTATAAAGGAACACTTTATTGTACTAGTTGTGGTAACGTGCGTTGCACGTTATTCTGGGATTTTTTAGAAGTCTTGTGCAAATAGTACTTTTTGATTTTGATTAATACTAATATTCAATTATGTTTATATATCAATTGTTTATGGAAAATAATTTTTTTTATTATTATTGAAAACCATTATGTATACAATATTTTCTATTAGAATAGGAATATTTAATTGAACTAAAGCCTTCTTTTGTTCTTCATTTGCACCGAAATTCCTTTTGAAAGTGTAATATATAACTGTCTATTATGAAATGTCCCATTGTCACGATAGATATATAATTCATTAAACATGATTTGCGTCCACCATATGTGTTGGAACTTTTATTTTTATTTTATATATATATATATATATATATATATATATATATCGTGAATTACTATATATAAATTATATTATATATTAGTACTACAAAGTGGGACTTTTGAGTTCATTATGATTATATTAAATTTTGGTTTTTACTTCTTTTCTTGTCATAAATTATTATATATAATTTTATCATATGTTGTATGTGTATAGAGAAATAGAAGGATCAGTGAAGGAAATTTTGACGGACATTGTGGACGTAAATATTTTATTTGTATTTTGCACATCTTTATTTGTTTATTTTTTCCATTAATATTTGATCTTGTTGGAAGCAAAAGCGAGCTTGATATCACTTTGTAGGAAAATTGAGATTACTTTGAGAGGGCAAGATCAATTCAAGACAAAACTTTACTTTATTTCTTAGATTAAATTCTCACAAAATTTGTAAAATTACATAGGTTTTTATAGGATATCCAAATAATGTATTTATCGTATTACACATATCTATAAATTACATTCACTTTCCTATATCATTCTGATTCATGTATGTAGTTAATATATAGATCCACTTAATTTTATGTGTCTAAATTCTAATTATTAAATACATAATTGACTACATGAATTATTATATATAATTTTATTGAATGTTGTATGTATCTTAGAGAGATAGACAGAATGAGTAAAGGAAATTTTAACGGACATTGTGGGAGTAAATATTTTATTTGTATTTTGCACATTTTTATCCGTTCATTTTTTTCATTTTCTTTAATTAATATTTGACATTTTTGGAAGTGAAAGTGAGCTTGATATCACTTTGTTAGAAAATTGAAATTTACTTTGAGAGGGCAAAACCAATTCAAGACAAAATTTTACTTTATTTCTTAGATTGACTTCTTAAAAAATCTATAAAATTACATAGGTTTATAATGTATTTATCATATTACTTGTATATATCAATTACATTCATTTTCCTAGATCATTCTTATTCATGTACGTAGTTAATACATGGACCCACTTTATTTTATATGTTTAAATTCTAATTATTAAATACATAATTGACAGCATGAATTATTATATATAATTTTATCGAATGTTGTATGTATCTTAGAGAGATAAAAAGATTCTAATTATTAAATACATAATTGACTGCATAAATTATTATATATAATTTTATCGAATGTTGTATGTATCTTAGAGAGATAACAGAGTCGAGGGCTGATCTAGGAATTTAGTCCGCGGGGGCTGAAATATATAAAAGTCAATATAATAAAATTTATATATAACATAAAAAGTCACTAAAATGATATTATTTATTGAAGTTGTTCCCGACGAGGTTTTGAAACATAAAATTTATATATAGAATCTATCTCAATTTTCTCAGCAAGTTCTCGTTCGATGAA
The DNA here is from genome assembly GCA_030279155.1 of Forsythia viridissima. NCBI lineage: Eukaryota > Viridiplantae > Streptophyta > Magnoliopsida > Lamiales > Oleaceae > Forsythia > Forsythia viridissima. The sequence goes on from CM059038.1 coordinate 8,952,939, forward strand.
GAATGTCATACAATTAGCTAGAAAGTCATCCTCCATTTTATTCCGAAGATCAGTATTCATACGTTTCATTGCAGAAAATACCCATTTAGTAGTCGCGGTAGAAACAAGTAATGTCAACACAAGACGAATCAATCTAGTCATCATAATGTAACTTTATGACCTTCTACTCTCAATTAAATGTTGGCATAACTCAACAAGTGTAGATACTTAAAACTGAGGGTCACGCCTCATAACTAGCTCATAATGTCGCAAGTCATATTCCAAAGTACAAATATCTTGTGTTGAAAAATCTTAAAGATAAAACTTCTCTGCGAGCAAATATCAAGATTGTTAAATGATTTATATGAATCTTTAGGATCTAAAGTCACATTGAGAGAAAAGAGTCCAACTACTGTCTCATTAAATCTTGTATCTAACTCCACTAGTACAAAATTTATTACTTCATTAAAAAAATCAAACTTATAATGATGCTTGATTGTAGTTTGATCTTAAGAACGACCAATCATATACAAACCATCTAGGTCAGGTATTACAATATTGTTTCTTGAGCAAAAACTATTCACTCATTGGAGAAATTCTTTACAATCAATATCTTCAATTTTTGAAGGAGTTCTTTTTGTATACAAATCTTATAGCAGATAAGATGTCTAGAAGTTTTCTTTGAAGAGTTTGACAAAGAACATCAGAGATACTCATAATGTCATGTATTAAATGCAAAATGAATACAAATTCATAACTTGTAAAGTTTTTGTAAGTGTCACAAGCTTCAGCCCGAGATCTTGTGTTTGGAAAATGGTGGGTAAGATATTCAAGCACATCACAAGTTGCAGCGTACATATCTATCAAACTCTTTATGGAGTCATAATGAGAACTCCAACGAGTAGCTCCTGATCATTGCAAAGTGCCCATTTGATTAGCCCCACTTCTAGATTTACGATCTCTAGTAGCCAACATACGCTCAATTACTATTGTTTAAGTAGTTTGCAACTCATTAATATGCTTAGGAGAAAAAGTAATAATATTGACAATATTATCCAAATGACAAAAGAAATTTCCAAATAGCACCGACGTCTTTAGCTGCAGAAACCAATGTCAACTGTAATTGGTGGGCAAAACAATGAATGTAGTATATATATTGACAATCTCTAAGAATAATACCTGAAGCCCATTCCAAGCACTGCGTATGTTACTAGCACTATCATACCATTGGCCTCTCATTTTTCTACCTGAAGCTTGTATTTAGCAAGAACATATTTCATTTTTTAGATTCAATCATTTGGTATCATTGACGCTTTTGATCGCAAAGAACCATTTTCTTGGGATAATGCCCATTACTCTCGTTTAGATGCATCTTGTGCTTCATTAACAAGAATACATAGGCATTCATTCCCAACTTCATCATGAATCATCCGTCGTACTCTATTGGCCATAATATGTAAAATTTCTTTTAGAATACTAGGAGCAATGTATTTGGCCTTTTTTGGAACATTATCCAGTACAATTTTTTAAATTTCAATATTCATTTCTGCCAAAAACTTTACCATTTGAAGAAAATTCCTATGATTCAGAGAAGATGAAGATTCATTGTGACCTTTGATGGCACAACCTTGAAGAGCTAATCATCGAACACTTATGATTAAAGTTTTTAGACACAAACGACGTTGAACTTCCATTTTCAATACTACATGTATTGCCTTGTCAATATGTTGAGACGATCTCATTAAATCTTTAGCTCTTGTCTCACACGTATTATGATGTGATGCACCAATATGAGTAAAAAATGCACAATTCGCTCCATCATTAACCCTCTTCCACTTATTATATCCATGACTGACTAACGCTGAAAAATTGGATGAATTACCATCATTCTTAAAAAGAAAACAGTAAAAAGAATATGCTTTAATCCGTTGTAGGCGAATACTCCAACCAAGGAAACTGACTAAACAATTTATTGTGAAATCGACAACACTGAGTTTTTCTTGTTGTATTTGGATATTCTGCAAGTAATGGTTGATAAGGTCTAGCTTTTAAATATGCCACTCTAATCTCATCTCGTAGATTAACATGATGTTCAAATATTTGCTTTTTTGTTCCCCATATCTCATTCAGCATTAATAGACTGTTGCAATTCAGAATTTGAAGTTAAAGGATATACGATTTTTGGAGATGAAATTGGTGAAAGTTGCACGATAGGAATTGAGGGTTGATCTTCAGTCAATCCATCAGAAAGTATACTTTAACTAGATTAACCTGTCTTTAGAAAAAATGAAAACAATGTCTTTTTTTTCTTGGCAGAAGTTTGACCTTTCATTTGTAAATTCTAAAAATTACAAAAAAAAATTGACAATATATTAATAATCCACAAATAGGACGGCAAAGTACAACAATTTAATAGTAATCCAACAAAGCACAACAATTCAATAATAAGCCTACAAGGCGATAAAATAAGCCGGCAAGGCATAATAATATGATAATAAAAAGATAAGTATAAAAAATAAGCCGGCAAGGCAACAAAAAATTAATGACATAGTTGCAAGAGAAATACCTACTAAGTGCTAACTGTGTGAGATTTTATTAAATCGCTATCCTCCAACAATAATGTTCAGGTAATTTTTCTTCACTTTTTCTCACGTTGGCCATTGATTTCTTCGTATATAATAAAATTAGTATTCAATCACTATAAATATAAAAAATAAATAAAAAAAATTCACAATTTGGATTATCCCACCAACCTAATATTAAGCCATTGACATATTATATATTTTTCTAGATAATTAGTAATTTCTATATCTAAAGTTAATAAGTTTCCAAATTTCAACTGTCATTAAATTGCACATTCAGTTTGTGTCTATTATTTACTCAATTTCACATTCAAACATTCAGTTTGTGTATATATTCTTCTAGCTAATTCCTTTTTATTATCAATTCTCATATAGTCATGTACTCATGTATCAATAAATTAAAGTAACAACACTAAGTGTATATTTGGTAATATTGAAATTATTTTTTAAGTACTTATATTATAAATTGGCAAACGTGTAGATAAAAAGTGAGTTGTAAGTTGTAGGTCCCATAAAATGTGTGGATAAAAAGTATGTTTGACCACCTGAAATTATAATATAAGTACCACCAAACATGTGCTAAATAAAGTCAAGCCAATTCATCCTCAAACTAACCAATTAGCGCTCTAATTACTTAAGTCTTAAAGTATTTTTTTCCCAATAGTTGAAAAAGTAAAATAATACACAACCAGTCAATCAAGAACTTGGCATAAAATCAAAAATAAAATATGCAAAATAATATAACATTACACAAATGTTAAAAAAAAATAGAAAAATATGTGTTGTGCAGTAAGGGCAGTAGCATTGTCCGTGAAAAAAAAAAGGATTTTCAGCTGATTTAATGCTGGGGAATGAAGCTACCAAGTTGGGTTAATGGATTTGCGGCCGATTTTGAGTGATTGGAGCTTCAATTTTTTTTTTTTTTAAAAAAATGCACAGTTTCACTTTTTATGATTTAGGATTTTAAGTTGAATGTCTGATTTTAGGAATGAAACACTTTGGATGGCTAAATGTCTGATTTAGGTTGGGCTGAAGATCAATTAAAAAAAGGGAAAATTGCATATAAGTCACTTCCACATGACTTGTTTCAAATTAGGTCAAAATTTTTTTTCAAATTGTGATTAAGTCATACTTTCAATAATATTTTAAATTAATTCCAAAATCATCCCTATAATCTATATTTTCTATCCACGAGTTCTTCCACCCCCCACACACCTCCTCCACCTCCAGTGATCTCTGACGATCTCTAGCGAGTGCTTCTACGGTGCAGTGTCACTTTTTAATCCCCTGCGCGTTCAATGGAGGAGGTCACGGCGGTGCTAGGGGCTAAACCTAGGTCCGTTGCGATTTGGGTACTATTTTTTGGCGTGGGGGCTGAATTTGATGGTGTGAGGTTGGGTATGGGTGCAACAAGGATGACCAAAGGTGGTCCAGTGAAGTCCGGGTCCGGTGGTTTTGGGTCGGGTCTACCATAAGAAATCTGGTTATGGTTTCTTGTTTTCTGGTGTTTCTTGCTTTCTAGTTTCTTGTTTTTTGATCATTTTGCATACATGAATAGAAATCAATCCGTGTTTATTAATGGTGTGTTGCATTGGTTAACAGCAAGCTGTTCTTGTGTAGTTGTTCTCGATTTGGATTCTGATATTTGGAGGAAAATCTTATTGTTGGAAGAAGTGAATCGTGGAAGTGGGAGTCGGATTTAGTTGTTGGAGTCAGATGGGCTTTTGTCTATGATTCAAATTTCAGACGTCTGGATGAATATTAATATAATGGAAGATTATGCAAGGGAAGAATGGCATATGGTTGACAGGGATGGTGCCTGGCATTTTTCCAATCAGTCAAACTGGTGAATATGTTTTCCTTGCAACACACAAGCAAGTATTGGTTTATCAAACAAATAGCTGAGTTTGGAAGGAGATGTATTCTGTGAAGAATAATGCCACCTTGCCATTGTGGTTCTCTGCACATGCTTTCCGGAGTACAATTTTATCTTGTCAATAAGGTGTAGATGCTGGATTGTATAACTGATGTTGGTGATTTAAATTTTAAATGTACATGTCTAATTGGGTTTTTTTTCCTTCTAGTCTTTGGTACTGTTAATGTATCTGTGACTAACTTGCAAAGTTTGCAATTTAGTCATCAACTAAAGCTTTGAAGTAGTGCTAGATTGTGTAAATCAAGGATGATGATAGTTTCATAAAAACATGTTTCATGATTCTATGATGAAAGTTGGCCATTAGATTATTTTTCTGTGTTGTTAATTAGTCATGAAAGTTGTTTATAGAAAACAGTATCACAGAAACAGTATCATAATAGAAATGTGCATAGAATTCGCATACGTGTTCAGAATTTTTATAATAATATATTTTTGAAATAGTCTCGACGAGTCGGTCAAGACCAGTCGCTTCGCACTGCATACGATGGATTTTACCCTTTTGAAGTCGTCTCTATAGCTTAAAATGGCAATCTTAAATTTTTTTTTGTCAAAACAGTATCATACATTCTCTAAAACAGTATCACAGATAAAATGTATCTTAATATATTAGTATCATACATGAAAATATTTATTGTTATGTCATTGGTTCAATTAGTAGACTACTTCATGGTGAATCAATTCAGAGGGCAGTGAAGGAGAGTTTGAGGTCACCCTACAATTAGTAGAGATCACGTATTTAGATTCACACCAAATTTTTGATGGTATGTCTAGAGATGGTAATGGACCGAGCTGGGCTGGCTCGGCCAGTGCTATATAGGGTCCGGCTCGATCCGTGTAAAAAACAAGGGCTCGGACCAGCCCGTGGTTCGCGGGCCATACTGGCCGAGCCATGGGCCAGCCCGCAGACCCACGTGAAAATTAAATTTTTTTGTAAAGTTAAAAAAAAGAAATATAGAAATATAATTGTTAATTGCAATTTTTGGTCCCCAACTTATAGCTAGGGACCAATTTGGTCCCATTTGGACCACGGACCACGGGCTAAGTCCGTGGTCTACGGATCGGCTCGTGGATCGAACCACGGGTCGGTCCGTGGACTTCACGGGTCGAGCTTGATTTATTTCACGACCCGGTCCAGGACCGGGTCCGTCGTTCGACGAGCCCGGGTCAGCCCGGGTCCATCTTTTCATGGACCGAGCTGACGGACGGTCCAGTCCGTTTGCCATCTCTAGGTATGTCATTGGTTCCTTTTCTCTATTTATATCAATGCATGTCTCTCTTTAATATTATAACAAAATGGTTAATTTTGCAATTGCAAAGAATCATATTTCCTTGTTTGAAGTTAATAGAGTGACTCAATAAAACAATATCACAAAAGTTGGCCATTAGATTATTTCTTTGTTGTTAATTAGTCATGTGTGTTGTTTGATACTGTATTATACAAAACAGTATCACAGAAAATAGTATCACAATAAGAATGGGCATAGAATTCGCATACGTGCTCAGAATTGAAATTATAATATGTTTTCGGAATCATCTCGACGAGTCGGTCAAGACCAGTCGCTTCGCCACTGCGTACGATGGATTTTAGCTGTTTGACGTCGTCTCTTTAATTTAAAATAGTAATCTTTAATTTTTCTTGTTAAAACAGTATCATACATACTCTAAAACAGTACCACAGATAAATGTATCTTAATATATTTAGTATCATACATGAAAAAATCTTAATAAAACAGTATCACATACTAATCTTTTTCAACCCAATAAAATAATACTATCATAAGTTGAAATATTATCATAATAAAACAGTATCAAAGATAAAAATATGGTATAAGTATACCATATCACTTTATTTAAATAAAACAGTATCATTGATTTGTTTTATCTTATTAGTAAGTATACAAAACTATTGATAATGTTTGCATTCAATAACATTATTATAGATTAAAATAGTATCATAGATGTTTTACTAGTTGAAGTAATTATATTGTTCTTAAAATGCTCTATTAGTAATATACGACTATTGATACTGTTTGCATTCAATAACATTATAATAGATTATAACAGTGTCATAGGTTGAAACATTATCCTAATAAAGTGGGCCAAAGTGGTCTTTGTTAGCACGTGGAAAATAGCATGAACATTCATGCAATCCCATTTAATTGAATTGTTGTTATCTGCGTTATCATCATTATTTGATTTTTTGAAATCAATTCTTTCAATTACTAAGTTGTTAATGGATCTTGTATGAAGTTAAATTGTTCAAGTGCCACAATATTCATAAGTCAATACTAATATGCGTTTTGAGACATCGGTTGTAGAGGATTTTTAGAAGATAGAGTTAGTCTTTTCTAACATGTAATTTGGAATAGCTCTGGGTCAATATATCCGTGGACTAGTGAATGTTGTTAAAAGTCTTTGGACAAAAATTTGATTCCCGCATCTTGATCCCGAACTCATGTCCTCCTAAACTTGGATTTTGACTGGGTGTGTCGTGTGTGTCTCTTCTTTGCCACATTTCAAATTGTCAATCACTTAAAAAGTATGTGCATCCCCCCTTAGGGAACAAATATGGTCACTATATGTAGCAAACCTCAGATAGCTTGCACCGTGTTCGGTAAAAATGATTTTTAAATTCTTTTTACTTCCATCTTTATCCACTTCTGTTGTGAAAATGTTTGAATACTTAGCTGATTGTAATACTTGCCATTTGAAGTTTAATATCTGGCTACTTTCTTGTTTCTTTCATAAATTATCATAGATTAAAACAGTATCACACAAACAGTATCACAATAAAATAGTATCACAAAAAACAGTATCACCAAAAAACAGACACAAACAGTATCACTAAAAAACAGTATCACAACAAAACAGTATCACAATTAGCGTTTTTAGGGTATGTTGGACTTTTAGCTATAAAATATGACTTTAATTGAATTAAGTATCACTATATGGGTTGAGAATCTGGTTTATATTATATAAATTGGGCTGAAATTTAATTTAAACATTTGGGCTAGAAAATTGGACTAGCCAGGACCATTTATTTACATGAGCTATATTATATATTTGCACTGGCTAGATACAATAAAAAAAGTGATAATTAGGAATCCTACATACATTTTGTACCAAATTGTAAATATACTTGATTGTTTAAAAATTCTTAATATTACTAATCATCATATATATTTATTGTATTTATTTATTAATTAATCATATATATTTTTGAAATTCAAATTCAATTAATAACAAAATTTCTGTTTTTAAAGCACCAAATTTTATCATGCTTAATTAATGGGATTAATGTTTGAAATAGACTTTTAATACCCTTGAAGTAATTCAATTTACAAAGTAGCACAAGCAACCCACTATCTTCATGGGCTCTTCTCGGAAGATGAACTTTCCAGACCAAACAAGCATCACAACCTCAATCTCCACCAAAATCCAGAGGCTTTCTCACTCTTAAGTTAATTAAATTACACACCGATTTCATCACTGTGAGTGTATTCTCATTTCTAACAATATGAATCGCAGCATTTTAATTTTTTTAGTATTTCAAATAGAATTTTACACTCTGAATCATATATTCAAGTAATCATGTTAATGGTTGTTTATACAGTATTTTAAGAATGGCATCGTCCTGTAACGTGAACAAATCAAGACGAAAAAGTTCATTCAGACATAATAGTTCAGCCACAAAAAGAAAATGTTGTAGCAGCAAAAATTAAAATAAGGCACAAAAGAAGAAGGTCACAGTTCTGATGATCCAAAGGGAAAATGTGTTATTTTTTTAGTACCATAAGTTTCTTAAACTGCATGAGTGAAATTAGGAATCGCTGAAATTGAATTTTTGTTGTTTTTGTTAATAGAAGATGCCAGGCATTTTCTGGATTTGTTTTCAATATGTTTATTCATGATCATTAATGTGTTTGTGCAATGGGTCTTAATGTAGTTTCCAAATTAATTCAAAATTTTCATGTTTAGAATTTAGTAGTAGATGCCATTTTAGATGCATCTATTTTCGTGAGTACCATATATGTCTTCATTTGCATGCGGACAAGTTACTTCCCAAATTCACTAATTGAATAGTTATTCTTCAAAACAAAAGTCATTCTCACTATACACTTGTAATATATTCATAATTGTTCAATTATGCTCTTGTTTGGGTATGACTGTAGGGGTGGCAAAAAAGCTCGTCGGCTCGGCTCGTAAAAGCTCGGGTGGGCTCGGGCTCATCGAGCCACGAGCATGAGCTAAGACCGAGCTCGAGAAAAAAAAAGGTCGAGCTCGCTCGACTCGGCCAAAAAACGAGCCGGCTCGGCTCATGGCTCGTCCCAATGATCACGAAATTGTGACCGTTGGATGATCATCCAACGGTCACAGTTGTGATCGTTGGCAAACAGTCATTTAAATTTTTTTTTTGTTTTTTACTTTCATTATTTTCCTATAAATACCCATTTTGTAAACTCGTTTTTTCACACTTCAATCTCTTATCTCTCATTCAATTATATACTCAATTCATTAACAATTCTCAAATTACATTCTCTCAATATTAGTGTTCTAATTAGTATATAGTATCTTATTATCTAGATATTACTCTATAATTTTAAGTTATAATTTTCTACTTCTACTAATTCTCTACATTTATATTTTCTAGTTTCTACGTTCTACTACATCTTCATCTTCTCCTATTTTCTTTACTCTATTATTCCAAATGGTATACAACCAAAGTGATGATGATTTCAGTGGTCTTAATGACATTCCAATTCCAGAAGATATTATTAATCAGTTTGGTGGTAGCACTAATCCAATTGATTTGGAAGACGTTCATGACGACACCGATACACAAACTACCATTGGCTCTAGTACTAAACGAAAAGCCACCAAACAAAATACTAAGTGCTGGCAGCATTTTGAGTTGGTGCCGACTGGTAAACTAGTGAATAGAGTCCCTGAGTTCAAAGCACAGTATAAATACTTTCAGAAGAAGTTTGCTTGGCAAAAGGGGATAGACACGACCCATCTAAACAGACACTTCAAAAAGTGTCAATACAAACATGGAGGTTTGGATACAAATCAGGCACACCTCCAGTTTGGATCTCCGGGAGTCGGGTCCAGTACTCCCACTCTCAACAACTGGATATATTCACAAGAACTCATGTGACACGAAGGACTACCGAAATTGATAGAAAATGTCGAGTTTCCATTATGCTTAGTGGACAATCCTCATTGGATAAAATTCGTCCAAAAATATCTTCAACCCAGGTATGTTAGTATTTCTAGAAATATAAAGATACTATTGTTAGATATAATACTAAGAAAGAAGCTATTATTAATGAAATTAATAATTACAACGATGTTGTATCTTTTACATCAGACTTATTGACAGGTTGTAACAAAAAAGGATACATGGTTGCATCTGCACACTATATTGATAATAATTGGTTAATGCATAAAAAAGTAATAACATTTAAACAAATAAACTATCCTCATAATGGAAATAATATTTATCAAGTTTTATTAGGTGTGTTACATGAATTTAAATGTTATTCTAAGGCCCGTAGTTTTATATTTGATAATGCGGGCCCAAATAATATAATAATTGAAAAATTAATGCAACACTGTAATCCACATTTTGATGATATTTTATTTCATATTCGTTGTGTGTGTCATGTGTTTAATTTAATTGTACAAGATGGATTAAAATTTATACAACCTCAATTGGAAAAAAATTAGATATGCTATTAATTATATTTCGGTTTCACCTTCAAGAAAAGAAGTTTTTGCTGCTCTATGTACAGAAAATGGGCTGCAATCAAAATATTTTGCAACTGATATTGCCAATAAGTGGAATTCAACATATCTTATGCTTGAATCGTGTGAAGGTGATGAAGATTGTATTATTGTCTATTATAATGGCCGACACTCACACGGCTCAGAATATGATTTAGAATTACATGATTGAGAAATATGTGGTAATGTTAGAAAATTTTTAAAAGTTTTTTACGACGCAACAACTGTATGTTCTGGTGTTTATTACCCAACTACTCCACTTATTTTGAATTATTTCTATTATATTTTTAACAATTTTAATAGGTATAAGAATTTTGCTATTTTACTAGTATTATACATGTTATGGAAGCAAAATTTAGGAAATATTGGGAACAATTGCCTATGTTATTTCTATTAGCATGTATCATGGATCATCGACTTAACTTAGAGGGTACAAAAATAACAATAATGACAATTTCAGATAAATTAACTTATGAAAATCTAGTTACGTGTGCTAATTTAGAACAAACTTTATGTTCTATGTATGAGGTCTATGCCAAAAAGGCTGGTACAAACGTTGTATAACCCCCTAATCCAACATATACTTCATCATCAACTGATGACATTGACTTATGGAGTTACATCAGTACACATAGGACCACTCAAGGTCAACAATTAGTTGGTTCTTTTTCTAGTTCTTCCCTTCTCCGTTCTAATGATACACCTGTAGAGTTAGGTAGGTATTTTACGCATGATGTGCTTAGTATGTTAGATGGCGAGGAGAGAAAAAACCTTGATATACTTAAATGGTGGAGACAATATCAACGTAGTTACCCAATTCTTTCCAAAATGGCACGTGATCTACTAACACCTCCGGTCTCAACTGTAGCATCGGAGGCTGCATTTAGTATAAGTAACAGGATTTTATCTGATATTAGGTCAAGACTCAAAGCCGACATTTTAGAAAGCTTAATGTGTCTAAAGGATTGGGATGATGCTGAATTTCGAATTCAAGATAAAGTGAACAGAATAATGTCTGAATAACTTGAAGATTTGAATATGGATTAATCATATTCGTAGTAAGTATTATTTTGCATTAATGTTTCTGTATTTGAAGAATTTTCCTTAATTTAATAAAAAATTGTACACGTAACATCTTGTTCGTGTACAATTTAACTCCGCCTACTTTTAAAGTAGCCGGTTCCAAGCCCGGAAAAAGGAGGAGGGTTTTAAATCTTACATTTTTAACATAAAAAATTTCCGATATGGTATTTCTTTTTTATTTTCAAATTTTAAAAAATATGAAACACAAAAAAAAAGGTGGGTTTTAAATCTTTAATTTTTAACATAAAGAATTTTGTATTTCTAATTTCTTTTTTATTTTTAAATTCAAAATAAAATAAAAAAAAACAAAAACATAACAAAGAGTCAAAGATGAGGATTTTAAAAAACATAATAAAGATGAGGATTCAATAAAAATTTTAACATAAAGATAAATATTTAATCTTTAACATAAAGATAAAGATAAATGATTCATTTTAAATATTTACATTTTTTTCTTTAACAAAATAAAGAGAATGATTTATTTTCAAATTTAAAAAAAAAAAAAACAGAGGGCCGAACCGAGCCACTCGTCTCCAGACGAGCCGAGCCAAGCTAGCTCGGCTCGGCCCATTGCCATGCCTATATGGCCGTATGGATTGCAGTGTTTATGATTTTTTCTATATTAATTAGGTATACTTTATTTAATCAAACTGTATGTTGCATACAATTTGTCTAATTTTAGATATTTTGGGATCAACTGAATGTATCTTCTAATATGCAACCTCATTTGTTACAAGATGATGTTATCATCATTTTCTTTTCATAGTAATAAAAACATGTATCTATATTACATCTTCATGTTAATAGAAGAACCTCACTTTTTATGGATGTTATCATCATTTTCTTTTTACAGTAATAAAAACATGTATGTATGTTACATTTTCATGTTAGTTGAAAAATGTAGTTAGTGATAAATACATGATGGTATATAGTTCTCAATACCTACGAACGTTAACACTCAATGATGTGACATCAAATTTATGTTCATTTGTTACTAATTGGTGTTATCATCATGGACATTTTACTAATTAATAAAAACATGTATATACGTTTCATCATCATGTTAATGGTAGAATCTATTTAATATTTGATACCCATACTATCTTCTCTAGATCTCAATACCTACGAATCTTAATCCCTAATGATGTCACATTAGACAAAAAGTTATAAATCCATATTTGATCCCATCAACTGATATGCAAATATTGTCATTGATTTAAACCCAAACCCTTGTTACTAGATATGAATGATTGATCCGCGATACAAATTTAACTTTATAGATTGCATTTAGCGTTACGTCACACGATTAAGATCTATGTTTTTGGCATGATAATCAATAAATAGTAAATTTGACGTACTTTCTTTACGTTATTATATTATAGGAGTGAGAATATCCCATACATCCCGACCAATGGTGCCTTGGTAAAGTAAATGCATTCTCGAATGTTAATGTTTTCAGCACATTGGTTCGAAGCATGTCAGAATCTCAGAAGACTATGTTTTCAGAGACGTGCTTTGGTCACTTTCTTCGTGCAAACGAAATTTCATTGAATCACCAGCTAATTTACCAAGTCCTTCTGAGAAAAGTTAAGCATTCTAATGCCGGAGAGATGTGGTTCAATATCGGAGGCAGTCTCATTAGCTTCACGATCCATGATTTATGTCTCATAACTGGATTACAATGCTCAGGGTTATGACAAACGATCCAAGTTCGATGCTCAATTTTGTAGGATTAAAAATGATCTATTCGGCCACATATCGAACATCTTGCCATCAGACGTGTCTGATCTATTTTGCAAATGTGCTCAACTAAGTGACAGGGACGTAGTTAGTTTGTCATCCCTTTTCATCATTGCGTTCCTCATATTTACAACTTCATACAAGAGAAGCGTGGAAGAATCATTGATGGTGCTAGTCTAATAAGAAGAGATGAATACATATGCATAGGTAAGGAGCTATTTGGGTTTACCATTTTATCTGTCAGAGCTGGTCTGAAGAACAAGTCACTAATCATAAAGGGCAACGGTAGACCCTACATTGCTTATATAATAAGTGGTTTTCTAATCACCTTCCAAATACATATACATGTTTCCATAGTTACCATTTGTACATTATTAAGAGTTAAATTTTATCAAATGCATCTAGTTTTCTGTAAGAATATTTGGTAACTTTTAGTAATTTGATGTAGAAATGTTGGAACCATCAAGCTATACATATCAGTGGTATCAATACAACATAATACATAGTTGAGACAGAACAAGAGAATACTCGTGTCTTTAAGGGTGATGGAGTTAAGCGCAAGCTAATGAGAAAAACACAGATTCTGAATATGCTGGAGCTTTACATGCAATCTTCTGTCAAATAAACATGTCCACAGTGAAGCATCTAATATGAAGGTGTTCGATAATGTTTTTTAAATATTAATTTATTTAATTGTATGATCATAATTTAAAATATCATCTAAACTTAACTTGTAGCTTCGCTGCTTCTCGAAGGAGTCCATTAACAACCGATTCGATGCTATTCTGAGCACGCAGAAGAGATAATAGTGGCTGACCATTTTATTATAAAAATGCAATTTGTAAACTTCTTTTATGAGTTTAGTTAGACAATTGAGGATGGACTGAAAGGTGTGTAAGATCGAGCAAATGCGGAATAGAAGGGGCAACATGTACATAACCAATTAGGGGCTAATTCAAGCGATCCTCCGACAAAGGTTTGTCATGTATCCTTACGAATTATTAATTCATTTGTTCGGTTCATGTTAATATGTGCAACTAGTTATCCTTTATTCACTTTTTTTGTTACCTTTTTTACAACAATTTATCATCTACTAGTCCTAAAATGCGACGTTAATATCATGATCCAAAAAAGTGATGTGATATATAGTGTCATGCCATTGTTACTATTAACAGTTGTGATCCATCACATTCCCAAAAAATGACTATATGCCTGTTACTGTATGCAAGGTTTACCTGAAGAATGAAACTGTGCGAAATCGTCGAGCAGATATGCTACGTGACGTCACGAGACCAAATGCGACAACACAATTGGTGAGGGAGACATTTCTAGCTTTGATCTAGGAATAGACACCCAAACTAATTCTTCTTGTCTTTTACTAGATGACGAACTTGTCTTGACTAAAGATGACATCAACATGATTGACAACAGTGTTGAATTAAAGGTTAGCAAGCCATCTCATTTTTATCAATGTTTTAACATTAGATTAAGACATTTAACTGTTTATTTTCAATAAAAGCTTATTGAAGTGGGCTCAAAAGAGGAAGAGATTCAAGATGATGTCAAGCTGGTCCTCAAACCAGAAAGAAACAAAAGAATACAAATCAAAGCCAAACATGCAGTGATGTTGTCACAAGTGAGATGGGTTTTCAATCACCCAATAACCAATTTGATGATGGCATGGAGTTCAATGAAGAGGACTTCAGAAGTATCGATGAATCTGTCTAGAAAAATAGAATCTCTGCCATGAAAGACGAATTGAAGGTTCACATTATCCTTTAAAAAAGCTGGACCAGCAATTTTGTATAATTATTCACATTATGGAATATGAATTCCTTTTTTTTTTTTATTTTAATTCTGGTAACTATGACCCAATTTGTTATTTCATGGGTGTTTACGCCAATACCGTTCATGGTCAAGGATGATTCAACATTTGAACCTCCCCTGAAGAGGATTATCAAACCTACTGCGAGTTTCCAATCTCCATACGTAAGAAGTTTATCGTTCACAAGGAGAAGTACATCCAATTGATCCTACCCTTTCCCTTCAATACAAAATTTTCTTAAGATTCTCCTGATCTATGTGATTATTCTGTCTTGGAGAAGTAGTATAGTAACAATTGCACTTGATTTATTTTATAATAATGTAATAACATTTCTATATTTATATCTGATTAGACTTCAAAAATTTCACAAAGATGATATGAGAATATCACCCGCAATGGATATTGGACCAGTTCACATTGCTTTTAAAATGTAGTAGTGTGAACTGAAAGAGGTCAAAGTACCACTGAATGACGATGTAATATTTTCTTATCATTCATTCTATTTTAGTCCTTCATATGTATGACGCATGATAAAATGTTGCAGCATATCGATGTAATGTTTTACTATCTGAGAATGAGGATGAAGTTCAAAAGTCTAAATGAATCTAGGGCCACGTGTACTGATTGTCTATTTGATTTCAAGATCCGATCCATATTTGATAAATTCAAGAAAGACATCAAAGTCATAGACAAACAGAGCTTACTTATATTGTATCTAACTGGCAACAAGATATGGTTTGAGGATAATTGGAGAGACATTGATCATGTCTTTATTCCTGTTTTCATGGATAAGTGCGCCCATTGGATCTTAGCACATTTTGACATAGCAAACTGGCATCTGGATGTGTACAATTCTTTTTTCAAAATAATTAGGGATGTCGCAATACTCGCTGCCGCGGACCCACTGTGACACAATATTCCCATCTCCTTCTGTAAACCAAGGTGTTGAGTTATGTAACCCCCAATAGTTCATTGTCCTGCAGATTGTGTAAAAACATCTTACAGCAAACAAATGGGTAAGGTTTACAACTTGTAATGTTTGTAGATTTCTTTCTACTAGTTAAATGATTAATTTCCATCTTTTATGTCTTTTACAGCAGTGGTTGAGGGATTTTTGTGATCAAGTACGTAGAGTACATCTTCTAGAAAAAAATAAATGCGATGCTGAATAAGTTTGATACCAGCATGGCTGTTCAACTTTACAAGGATGCAATCGAGAAGCCTGATATACCGCTATCAAAGCTGGCAAAGTAGAATTGTATTTGATATTTTATTGAAGGGTAGTTGTTTTTGGGAATTTTCAAATATTGGTATGCCATGGGTACCAATATTATTTTGATCTATGGAATATGAATATGTAAATATCTCAAAATGTTTTGGAAGTAGATTGAATTCTTAACACATGGAATCATTCTAATGATAGATGCATTAACTTTCCAACTCCACAAGACGACGCCAATGCTAATTTTGTGTGATCTTTACATTTATTTATTATTTGTACTTTAGGTCACTTCATGTTCGTATAAATGTTTTGGTCGATGCATGTTCGTATAAATATTTTTGTCGAGACGTAAAAACTATTTTTGTGAACATGATCATCAGTTTTAAGAATCATTTTCGTATTAAGAATTGTATTATCAATATTCCACTTTTCAGATCGTTACGACAATACGTGATCGAATAATTTATTGATATGAAGTCGTTTTAATTCATAATTTTCGATCAAGAATTGAAATCACCAATCATATTCATATTTTGGGAGTCAAGCTAAACGCCATTTCATTATGTGTATCGGAAAATTCAGCAAACACAACTATCACCTATGTGGAAATATGGTGTTCTATCAAATGTTAACAAGCTCGATTGAAATGTTCACAATAGCTAAAACATAAACTACTAATTGGAGTTAATGCATGACATTATTATGGTAACAATAGCTAACAATTATCCCACCATCATTTTGGAGAATGAATTTGGATATCAAGTCAGATCAAGGTATTATCCCACAAATAAGCACAAATCACATACCATAAAGATCATCCATTTAATGCTAAATTAGATGGATACAATTTGATTCTTCAAGGGACAACATTGGTTTTCGACGAAACAATACAAGAAAATTCAAAGAAATAAAACTTATTTTAAGACAAATAACAAATGGACAATTATCCAATCAAATCACATCCCCAACGTATTACAGAAATAAAAACATAGACTGCAAAGTTAAACTAAACATATGGCTATCCGTCATTTAGCTAATGACATTTCTAACCAAATTGATAAAATTTACTTTTATTTTCAATAAACAATGTCTTTACAACAGCTAGTCCACAGCTACCATTTTTGAACCATTCTCATGTAATTATGTTCATATCAGTATTAATAAAAATAAATTCAAGATAATAAGCAATGAATAAGAAGCTGAAATGTTTACCTCCAAAACATTATTAGAATTCTCCTTCTTTTTTTGTTCCAGATTTGCTCTTAATGGTGCTGGATTTTTGCATTTTGTTTGGTTGAAACCGTATTCCGAACAACGACTACATCTCAATGTTCTCTTGACCACACACACACTATGAAGCCGATTCTCATGTGGCCTTCTAGAGCTTCTCTTTGAAATAGGTCCTATAACCACCATATTTTGTACAACTTTTGGTACATTCCAATTAGACTTGTTACCAAGCGGATAAATTGTACGGATATACCCCTCAAGATACGATTCTTTGCTATAATAAGTTGAGTAGTAGTCGTAGACCGACATGTTATTTTTATCAAGGACTACTATTGCATGTGGATGTGGCATTTTATCAATCTGGAAACGTTTGCAAGAGCAAACCTTTTCATGAAGCCTCACCAAGTATGACGCTCTCTCTTGATGGTAACACCTGTAATATGTATAATAAAAGATTGAAATCAATCAATATGACTAAAAAAATACATTCAATTTTACAAAAATTTCATTAATGTGATGCCAATAAAAGGTTGTTTTATTAATAAATCAATACATATTTGTTATCATACTTCTAGACCCAATGATTTCATCTATCTATCCCTCATCATACTCTCACATCTCGATCCAAGTCTTGTGAACATGTTTTTGTCATCATTTGCATTCTTGTAGAACCATTTTTGTACTACACAACACAATGATTCAAACAAAGCTTCTATTGGAAAGTTTTTAGCTGATTTAGTAACTGAATTCACGGATTCTACAATATTTGACGTTATTGTGAAGAACCAGTTTGATATCATGTAAGTTCTGAATCACTTATGGTACCCTACATCCTTATGCATTAATATTGTTATATCATGTTAGTCAATTTGTTGTAATTTAATATATTACAAATAAATTAGTATTGAACTTAGCATTTTTACCAAATTTCTTCTTTACATTTCGATATAGACGATAACAACAAACTCTGTGCATCGCACTCGGATACACCTTATTGGCTGCATTTTCTATGCTACCATGCCGATCAAAAACGATAACAAGTCCATATGCTTATTTCAACCTTAGTAAGAACCACTCCCACAAATAATGATTTTTCAAATCACCAACATCGAAGCAAGTATGAAAATATTGTTATTAGCATCCTGTGTACAAGCAGTAAATATGTCCCATTGTAAGTACTTGTTAAAAAAGTTCCATCAATTACTATAATTGGTTTGCAATGTTTCAACCCTTCCAACAAGGCAACAATGCCCATAATGCCACAAACTAAACAAAAATTTGTTATCGTTGTCTGTCGCTATTCTTGTACAAGAGCCTGGATTTATTTGTTTAAGCATATGCAGATATGATGGTAGTCTCCCGTATGACAGTTCTGGATCACCTCTTATTATTTCCAATGCACGTTCACGAGCTCTCCAAGTTTTTTTGTAACTAATCGATACCCTGTAGTTTCTCATCATATCCCTTACAATATTAGCTAGCATGTAAACCATCTTTGCAGAGACATACTTGTATTTAATACAGCTCACAATCAATGAACGTGTTGCTCATCTGTGATCTCCCAATGCCGCGTTCAAAGAGCATGTGTGACTATTCTTTATGTTTCTTATTTTGAACATCGTCGTCCTTACAATAATCGAAGCTCCAGGTCCCCATTTGCAGGTGCCATCCAAGCACTTTAAGATGTATTCGTTCTTGTCTGATTTGTAAACCTTGAATTGAAAATGGTAATGAATTGCATATAGTGCTAGACTTGTTACCAACAAATCCTTATTTCTGATAACTACATTGACTTTAACACCCTCAATACTAGGACGGAATATTACGTCACACTCAATCTCATTAGTAGTCTAATCAGGATATGTCACGTATTCACATATTGTAGAACTCATCTCTTCGATAGTTGGTAAAATGGAAATCGAGAATCCAACAACCATTACCAGAATTATGGGTTATGATAGTCCGATGATATATAATATTATCAACTCTTGTCAATCCATTACCCAAGCATATCAGATTGTTGTCATTAGAAGCTACATTTTCAATATCTACACACAGTGGAAGCTTTGTCAAGTTCGAATCATTCTTTTTAATCTGTATATAGAAATGTACAGAATTGTCGATGCAAACTTTTATGATGGGGCCATTCATCAAAATTTGATATTGTATTATTGTAGCATACTGTAACTAATCCCATTTTAATTCCTTCATTATCATCTCTACTAACTTCATATAACTACACTCAACGAGAATGATTATTCCAACAATTGAGTAAGCATCGTAAGTCCGCAAAGAATCCCACTCACCATCGAAGTAAACCAACACACTAATCGATCCCATATCTGCAACATAAATTATACATCTGATATATTGTTCAGTGCCAAATAAACTACAAGCTGATTCATTTGTTTTCCAAACATATTAATAGAATGCACATATATTGCCCAGTCTAATTCAGTAACAAATAAGGTAATTCACATGATTTTGTTCCAATTTAATAGGATCATACAATTTCAACTATTGTCTAACCCAATTTATATTCAATAATAATTCAATAATTTTTTTGGAATTCTATATACATACAAGCTGTTATTACTTCACAGTCCCATTTTTGATAAAAAAAAAATTAGTCATAAAAATATTGACCAAATAATAAATCAGAATCTAATTAATAAATCAGAATCTTACCAGATGAAATACACTTTACTGTTAAATTATCAATTTCCACGATCGGGTTAATAAATTATCAGAAAACCTTCGCAGATTGTGAATCTTCATAACCCAAAAAAAAATATGAAAAACATTATGATCACAATTACAAATTTGGTTATCAAATTAGATTACATTTAAAGAAAAAGATTTAAACAATGTTTCTGTCTAAAATTCAAAGTAATCACTTGGGAATCCGCTCTGATTTAATGATATTAGATATTATGAATATATTTCTAGCGATATCTACAGAGACAACAAAAGAATACCGAAATCCAATTTCAAACTAGTGATA
Organism: Forsythia viridissima; assembly: GCA_030279155.1. Lineage (NCBI taxonomy): Eukaryota > Viridiplantae > Streptophyta > Magnoliopsida > Lamiales > Oleaceae > Forsythia > Forsythia viridissima. The sequence continues at coordinate 8,973,327 of CM059038.1, forward strand.
ATCTTCTCTACAGTCGTTGATGTTTGAGAATGTAAATATCCGGTGATAATCTTCTCTACCGGCGAAGGAGCAGACATAAATCTAATATTGAAAATATCTTGTGTGGAAGACTATTGATAATGTGTTGTTTGAAATTCAAAATGAGAGATGATATTCATCCATCACAAACAGAAGTAACATTTGAATCTAAATGGAAGGAAGATGATTTTTAGCTGGCATTTATTATCCAATAAATCCAATATTTTTTTTTGTCATTTAGTATTTTTTTTAGTTATGCTGATTAAATCCAGTAGTTTTACAAATAACAGAATAAAGGTAGGCATTTATGTTATTAAACCCAAAAAATTGACTTTATTTTCTGGCTCTGGGCTGAGAGTATGATTTAAAATATTTTAGTCGCGATTATTTTGCACGATCTTGCCTTTTATAAGATATGTTGTCTATGAAATTTTATTAATCACCAAGGCTAATTAAATTTTCTTAACCTGAATAATTTTTCTTGAGTTAATTTTAGATATTTTAGACCAATTGAAAAATTGAAAACTACGAAAATAAAACATCTTCTCTACCCATTTTCGGTTAATTCATTCATCTTAGTTTCAATCATTTTTTTCAACCAACTTTTACTTAAATCAACTTCATTATCGTGCTATTCTACTGCAAGAAAGACTTATCCAAACAACCCATTATTTCTTGCCAAATTAAACACACCAAACAACCTCTTAACTCTGTCAGTTTGTAACTCCAAACAGCCCCTAATGACTAAGCAAAAACCACCCACTTCCTCCCATTTTCTTCATCCATTTTCTCGTCCATGATCAACACTTTTTACCCACCTATTGTAGCTAATTAATCCCCAAAAACCTGCTGAAAACCGTCTCCAAAGATCCCACTTTCCCTCATTAGATCACCCCCAAAATCTTAGCTCTATATTCTAGTTTCATCTCCATTTCTCTGCAGATTTCGATCCTAAGTTTCTTCAATGATCCAGCCTTTTTTTCTTCTCTTTTTTTCCCTGCAATGCAATTCTCGTCCAGCAAGAAGTCCCCATCATCTCCTATTTTTAGCCCCATTAACCCCATTCTTGCCACTTTCAAATCTCAGCCAACATGACTCATGTTCTCTTGAATAAAACTACCCCCAAATTGCTCATTTATCTCCAAATTTTCGGTCCCCTAAAGTCCCATTTTCCCTTCATTGTTTCAGCCACCAAATCACAGTGTTTAGCCCCCATAAAGTCTCCAATTTCAGCCCCCTTAAGCACATTTAATTCCTTTCATTTCAAATCACAAAAACACTTGAGCAATCTCCCATTTTCCTCCTCTAATTTCAGCTTCAGCAGTAGGTTTTAGCCTTGGTTTATATTAGACGTTCAGTACCTTTCTCTTCAAGTTTCGGTCCCCAGCAGTAAGCTTATAACACCTTTGTTTTGCTTCACTTTTCTCCTTTTTTCAGTCCCCCAAATTCCAACAACAAGGTCTCTTTCTCCTTCAGCCGTAAGTCACTTTTCTCCAGCACAAAAGTCCCCATTTTCGGCCAACAGAAAATAAGATTTTTACCCCCTCTTTGTATCTCTTTTTTTGCCCCAAAATTAAAGCAATAAAGTTTCAATTTTGTTGGTTATTTCCCTATCTTTTCTATCAAGATTATTTCCCCAAAATTATGATTGTGATTGAAGGTTATCACATATGCATATCGGTGGTTGAAGGAAATGACATTTAAGTTAATGGAAATTTATGTTGTTCATATGTACGTTTAAAATAATGGCATGAGCATTTATGTTTCATTATAATTTTTCTACATGTTAGTATGTATTGCTACTGAGTGTTTCTTATAAAATACTCACCATAAAACAAACGAATTTTCAAATTGAATTGATTGGCGTTGATGCGATGGCGTAGGCTAGCGAGCATGACATGTAATTTCTTTATTTAATTTCAGTTTTGTCGTCGAGATGATCGAGTTAATTATGATGTAAATACGATATTTTAAGTATTTAATAATGTAATATTTATAAAAAAAATGAGATGTTGGTTTCTTGCCGTTAAAAGTTTCAAGTTAGAAATAGCCAAGTTCCAATTTTTTGAATTTTCAGCTTACTACCCTTATTTTGAAAAATCACAACTCTTCGTACGTTTGGAGTTTTTGAGTGAAATCAATGAATATGTAAAGAACTATATTTTTCTGATAACAGCAATTGGAATCACTCAAGAAATTCTATTTTCTGAATTTATTATGAACGTTTTAGCGGGCTGCCTTAAGGTACCCGGGACAATTTTTCAAGCATCTTCAGGTAACATTTTTACTGACCAAACGATGTAGCTAAGGTCTAAAATTTTAACATGTTGTAGTCTGTAGTCCAAGCATCTACATTTCAATTTTTGGAATTCGTTTGAATGGTCAAATTAATTGTAGCGACACCTATCACGGTATAAGCAAAAACATGGAAATCTAGAGAAAAATCATTTTTCCCTTGCGCACTTGCTTTTCAGCAAAAGTTGTATTTTTTTTAAAACCATTCATGGACACGGAAAATATTATTTGGAGTCATCAAATGTATTTTAGAGATTATTTTAAAGGGTTGAGAAAATTCGGGGCATTACAGCTTGGTATTAGAGCGCAGTTTTACTTTCCTGTCGACTCGCATAAATTTTAAAATTTTATTTTATTTTATATGGTCTTTATTTTATTATGTCAAATTAAAAATATAGAATTTAAGATTTTAGAATTTAAGTGTCGCTACTTGCCATCGCCGCGCTAAGCCAACTTTGATGTAAAGAAAAGTTTGAAGAATTCTTATATACAAATTTTCATATCCGCTTCAATTATGATGAAATGTCAAGTTTAAAAAAGATGAAATTTAAAATGAGATGTGGATATTTATTCTTGAGCACTAAGTATTTTGAGAACGTGACCAAATTTCACGAAAATTTATTTTTAAGTCCATGGAATTTAATTAAAAAAATGTTAGAAACCTCCTTAAACGGACTCTTCATAATTGGTATTTCAAACATGGTTTCACCAAGAGAGTACTATCTAAAACGTGTTGAGATGGCAATAAATGATGACATTTAGTTTGATGTGGATCATGAGTGGTCGTTTGGCCATCATGTCGGTATCCATAGGGCAGCACATATTAGGGCTATGAATTATGGGTTTGTGACAACAAGATGTTGGCTTTAATTGCATGCTTACCATTTTTTTGAAAGTGTAGGTTAAAAGATCAAACCTCAGGCACCTCAAATGGCTAAAAATATCTTTGATATCTAATGCATGCCTAGCTAAGATTAATGTTATATATCAGAAAACTGATAGTATACTAGAATGTAGTATGCCATCGGAAAGAACCATAGATATGGATAAATTAGCTTGGCCAGTGCAGATATATTTTGATGGGTCAGTACTCACAACAGATCTATATGTTATAAGTGTGAGAGATTTTGATATTATCTTGGATATGGATTGGTTGGGTAGTAATCGCGCTACCATTGTATGTTTTGATAATTGAGTAATCTTTTGATGACTGTGAGACAAATAGTTCAAATTTTATGGGTCAAAGATTAAAGCACTTCCTCGCCTCATCTTAGCTTTGTGAGTAGAGAAGTTGCTAAAGAAGATAGATTGTTAAGAGTTCCTTATCAATCTTACTGGCAACCCATCTGAGGAATTATCAGTGGACAATGTGCCAGTAGTTAGAGGATACGCCGATGTGTTTCCAGAGGATGCTGTAATGTAGACGGAGGTAAGGCGATTGGGTTTTGTTGTCATTGGTCGCTAGGCTACATCCCACCTTATCGACACATTACCAGACGAGTGGCAAGACGTGGTTGAGATGGTTTATGATCTATTATGGGCGTTAGTTGTACCCATCGTACCACAAGAGATTAACTATGAGGTCTTCTGCGTAGAGTTGACAGCACTGAGGGAAGAGGTTCGAAATGTTGCACTTGGATTTCTCGAGGCCGAAAGAGTGCCATCAGAGATGAGAATTAGCAAAGATGCATTGTCGCCTATCTCAGACGTTGAGGAGTAGAAATATGATAACTCTAGTAAGATTTTTATTTCAGATGAATTTTAGATAGTAGTAGTTGAGAGTAGGATTTTCCTCCAATTGTTCGAGTGCCAAACACTATTTCTTTATTTGTATTTCTCTTGAATGATCAAATGAATTATAAAAGATATTATTTTTTTCCATCATTGTGAGTTCTCCTTCTTTATTATTTTTTTGCCAAGTATGATTGTTGTGGATTTGACAGATTATAATCGTGTACTTAGGGTTAGTATGTCATTAGTAGGACCTATAAAGACATATATAAAATATCAAAGGCAGTACATAAATTTTTTGATGGTTTGATCTTAAAAGCATAATTGATGGTGGTAGAATGAAAAATTTTGATATAATTTTTGGATATAGTTCTGCTAAGAAATAACTTTGCCGCAATTGTGTGTTTTAGATAAAGAAATTGTGTTTTGGAAACTAGGAGGTGAAGAGTTTAGGTATTACAGTCGAGGGTCGAGGCGTCCTATCAAGGATATCTTGTCTGTCTCACCGGCACCTCATCGAAAGAGACGATACTAGATAATGTGACAGTAGAAGCAAGTGTGAGATTTTCATCGACCAAAAGAGTCTCAAGTACTTATTCATTCAGAATGAGTTAAAAAATAAGACAACGATGGTGGTTAGAGTTGGTGAAGGACTATAACTATACTATCATATACCATCCCGGTAAGGTTAATGTAGTCGCGAGGAAGAACATGGGTCAATTGTTAGTGTTGTAAATGAAGCAAGAGAAATTGATCAATGATTTTGAGAATTTAAGAATTGAAGTGTTGGCGCCACCATGCGGGCATCAACAATGATAACAAGTCTGACGTTAAAACCGACACTCAAAAATAGAGTTGTGACAGCTAAGAAAGATGATCCCTTTTGAAAAAAAAAATCAAGACTGACGTGGGAACTAAAAAGAAGAAAGGATTTGAAATAGTCGAGGACAAAACTATGATGTTTAAAGGTTGGTTGTGCTTGCTCAAGGATGAGAGGTTGAGGAATGAGATTTTATCTGTAGCTCATTTTGCTCCTTACATCGCACATCCACAAGGAACCAAAATGTCTAAGGATTTACGTAACACATTTTAGTAGAGAAACATGAAAGAGATTATTGCTCGATTTGAGTCTAAGTGTTTGGTGTGTCAACAAGTAAAGGCAAAACACCAGAGGCTGTCAGGACCATTAAATCCAGTGGATATACCATAATGGAAATAGAAGAAAATTGAAATGAATTTCGTTATAGGTTTTCTTTGATCGACAAGAGGTCATGATGCCATTAGGGTTGTAGTAGACCGTTTGACGAAATCTGCTCAATTTTAGCTTAGAATAGCTAGCACATTTGTATGTCAGAGAAGTTGTTCGACTTCATAGAGTGCCAGTGTTCATTGTATCAGACTGAGACCCGAAGTTTACCTCAAATTTTTGGTAAAGCCTTCAGGAAGCCATGAGAACTTAATTGGATTTCAGTACAACGTATCATTCTCAAGCCGACAAACAATCAAAATAAACCATTCAAATTCTAGAAGATACGTTGAGGGCATGTGTTCTAGATCTAGGTGTTAAATGGAAAAGTCACTTACCGTTGGTAGAGTTTGCATATAATAATAGTTTTCAAGCTGTTATTAACATGGCACCAAATAAGGAAATGTATGGTCGTCGATGTCGTGGAAAATGAGATGTTGGTTTCTTGTCATTAAAAGTTTCAAGTTAGAAATAGCTTAGTTCCACTTTTCTGAATTTTTAGTTAGCTGTCCCTATTTTGAAAAATTATAATTCTCTGTACATTTGGAGTTTTTGAGTGAAATCAATGACTATGTAAAGAATTATATGTTGTCTAATAACAGCAATTGGAATCACCCAATAATTCCATTTTATGAATTTATTATGAACGTTTTAGCGGGCTACTTTAAGGTACCCGAGATAATTTTTCAAGCAACTTCAACTAATATTTTTACCTACCAAACGATGTAGCTAAGATTTAAAATTTTAACATGTTGTAATTTGTAGTCTCTAGCATCTATATTTTAATTTTTAGAATTTGTTTGAATGGTCAAATTAATTGTGGCGACACCTATCATGGTATAGGCAAAACTGTGGAAATATAAAGAAAAATATTTTTTCCCTTGCGCGGTTGTTTTTCCACAAAAGTTATATATTTTTTAAAATCATTCAAGGGCGCGTAAAATATTATTTGGAGTCGTCAAATATATTTTACAGATTATTTTAGTGACTCTCCGGGTTGAAAAATCTAGGGTGTTACACTGGGCCTGGCCCGGGCTGTAGCTAGGCCCAACCCCCCAATCTGCTTCAAGGTGAAGTAAATTTTGACGAACATTGTGGGCCTAAATATTTTATTTGTATTTTGCACATCTTTATTTGTTCATTTTTTTTTTGTTTAATTAATATTTGAAATTATTGGCAGCGAAAGCGAACTTGATATCATTTTGTATGAAAATGGAGATTTACTTTGAGAGGGCAAGATCAATTCAAAACAAAACTTTACTTTATTTCTTAGATTGACTTATTGCAAAATCTTTAAAATTACATAGGTTTTTATTAGATCTACAATTAATGTATTTATCTATTACATGTATCTATCAATTACATTCATTTTCTTAGATCATTATGATTCATGTATGTAGTTAAGTAGGAGTCTTGATCTCTTGCCTTTGTGGGCATGAAATCCTTGCCCACCTGCTGATGTGTCAACAGGTGGGCAATCCAAGATCAATAATTGTTTGATCTTGAATTGTCCACCTGCTGACACATCAGCAGGTGGACAATGATTTCTTGTCCACAAGGAGCAAGAGATCATTCCCCATGTAGTTAATACACGGATCCACTTAATTTTATGTGTCTAAATTCTAATTATTAAATACATAATTGATTACTAATATTCTCAATTACATGAACATACAATTAAATTTGGTTTATGTTCGAACGAATATGTATGGAAATCTCCTTGACTTTAATAAAAAAGTTAAAAAGTCTTTTTGACTTCTTATAATAAGTATTTGTGGATGGGTATATTATTGAAATATTTTACATATACTTTGGATAAAATCGTACATAAAATGATTCTCAAGTTATGTGACGTTTAATATACTAGTTTTGTAATAATTTTGTTAATTTTTAATATTTTCAAAATTCTTATTTTTTACTTATTAATAGTTAAAATGTTAAAGTAGCAATTGTAATACAGATAAAACAACAGTTTGTTGATGATGTATTGTACTGTTCGCGTTATACTGAATAATGTTGATATTTTATTTACATTCATAGAAGTACAATTACAATCAAAATAGATTTTATATTGTGGTAATTTCAACGGTAACTAGAAACCAATAAATACTTTTCGGCGATTTGAGTTTTGATGATTGACGAATATTTGATATCAAATCTTATGGAATTGATGCATGATTGCATTTTATGAAGAATAAAATTAATAATTACTAATTTTAGTACGAGAGAATGGTAGACATACATTTCATAGTTGACATATATTTTATACTTTCTTTTAATTTTACCATTCTTTAAGTAAATTTTTTTCTACTAAAAAATAAAATAAAAAATTGCAACATATATCTTAAAGACTAAGGAAGAATATTTTTGGATGTGACATTTAATATACTAGTTAGAAACACGTGTGTTGCACGTGGTTTTGCAATAATTTTATTAATTTTTAATATTTTCAAAATTCTTATTTTTTAATTGTTAATAGTTAAAATGTTACATTAGCAATTGAAATAAAGATAAAACAACAGTTTGTTGATGATGTATTGTATTGTTCGCATCATAATGAATAATATTGATATTTTATTTACATTCATTGAAGTACAATTACAATCAAAATAGATTTTATATTGTGGTAATTTCAACAATAACTTGAAACCAATAAATACTTTTTGGTGATTTGAGTTTTGATGATTGACGAACATTTGATATCAAATCTTATGGAATTGATGTATGACTGCATTTTATGAAGAATAAAATTAATAATTACTAATTTTAGTATGAGAGAATTGGTAGACATACATTTCATAGTTGACATGTATTTTATACTTTCTTTTAATTTTACCATTCTTTAGGTAAAATTTATTTCTACTAAAAAATAAAATAAAAATTGCAACATATATCTTAAAGACTGAGGAAGAAGTATAATTTTGGATTTGCCCACCCCTACCCCCGAGCATGTAGTCCACTTCACTATTCTTGAAAAAAATTCAAATATGAGATATTGATCCAAGTTTCTCTAATCAATTTTAATCTAAAAAAATTGAAGATAAGTTGTCCAAAGGCCCAAACAACCCATTATTTTGTTCAATAATGATGGAAAATAAAAGGTTTTTGGAATCATCATATGATCTTTTATATTCCGCAGTGAAAAAAATGAAGATAAATTATTCAAAGGTCCCAAACAACTTATTTTGTTTAATAATGGTGTAAGATGAAAGGGTTTTGGATTTTTTAATTTAATGTAGGAGGGTAAAATAATCTAAAGTTGTAATATATGAGGGTAAAATAGTCCAAAATTGTTTATTCCTTTAGGGCCTGTCATTTGTATTCCGCAATGGAAAAAAAAACTGAAGATAAATAGTCCAAATGTCCCAAACAACTTATTTTGTTTAATAATGGTGGGAGATGAAATGGTTTTGAATTTTTTAATTTATTGTAGGAGGGTAAAATAGTTTGAGAGATGAAAGGGTTTTGAATTTTTTAATTTAATGTAGGAAGATAAAATAGTCCAAATTTGTAATATAAGAAGGTAAAATTGTTTAAAATTGTTTCTTCCTTTTAGATCTTTTAGAATTAGCATATATATAGATTATAGATATGACAAACTAAGTGTTTGACGTATCAAATAAGTTTAGTTGGATAGTCAAGTTTGCATAACAAGAAAAATGGGTGAGAAAAAATGACAAAAAAATAACAAAAAAAATATATATCTTTGTTGTTTGTCCAACCACAGCCATTGTCACGGCCATTGTCACCATAACCATCACTGGCATCCAATGCCACCACTCTATGTGCATTGGTTTACTTGGGTAGTTTGCTCCAATTCTTATGTTGTTTTTGAACATTCTGATAGGGCTTCCATCTAACCTAAACACAACAAACAAAACATTTAATTAATTAATAGAGCACAGAAAATAAGAGTAATGCTACTTGTACATTCCTACTTACATCTACACTTACATTTGCTTATGTGACAGTAGAATGTAAGGGTGAAACATTTGACCAAAAAATTATTTTGAATTTTTTTTTTCATTATTTTTTATGCCACACAAGCAAGTATAAGTGTAGGTGTAAGTGGGAATGTACAAGTAGCATTACTCAAAAAATAATAGTATGTTTGAAAAGTTAGACTCGACAACATTAGAGTAGATAAAGATGAAAAAGAATTTAAAACTTGTTTGTTGTCCTATCCAACCACTTTTGCGGTTGATGGATAATACTATGTTAGTGCTAGGGACGGAATTTTAGAATTGAGCTGGACATAAACTTTCGAGGTGGGCTAAATTTTTTGGGCCAATTTTATGGAGTCAAATTTATCTATTAAAGGGTTCGTAACTAGTAAAGATTCTCACAAAAGTTATTGGTTGGAAATTCTGTTGGTACTATTTATTGTCGAATAATAGTATGTTTGATAAGTTGTACTCGACAACGTTAGAAAGAATAAAAGAAGAAAAAGAGTTTTAAGACTTGTTTGTTGTCCTATTCAATCAATTTTGTTGTTGATGGTTGTAGGGGCGGAACTTTAGAGTTGAGCCAGACATGGACTTTCGAGGTGGGCTAATTTTTTTTGAGCCAATTTTATTAAGTTAAAAGAGAAAAATTCGCCAAAATTTTACCCAGAGTCGCAGTTGAGTTTAGCTCTTAAAGTGTCCGTCCCTAGTGAAAATAAGTAATATTTACCAACAGTAATAATGTTTGTTGAAAAATTACAATGAAAACAACATCGACGGAAATATGTGGTATTGATGTGTTGGTGCAAATTGTAAATGTAAATGACAAAAGAATGTAGTGACGAAATTACACAATCTAATTTTGGTTCCAAAAAATTTCATAAGTCTGAAAATCTGCAGTAGGATCAAACAAAATTCATTAGCAAAAAGATTTGTATTTAATGCATAAGGCATGTTTGCATTGTCTATGTAAGACCCTTACCTCTTAAAATATTTCGACCTAAGCTCTAATACCGCTTAAACTATTGTTACTCTCTAATTTTAGGCACGCGCTCCAAAATAGTTTTTATTTTTAAATATATAATCAAACTTTAACTCATATAAATATATTTTACAAAAATAAGTAATGAAATTAAATCTAAACAACAGAAGAAAAATATAATATCCACTTTATTGACATATCTGGTCAGAAGGATTTTTTTTTTCAAATTGGTACTGATGCCGCCAAATATTTACAATTTCAAAAAAATCAAAAGAATATCTATCAATCCTAAAGAGTTGACGAGACAATCGGTGGTGGGGTGGCAGCAAGACCATTTTCAAACATGTTCTATACATATATTTACACTACCTACCGAGTTACTTTATATGGAATGAAGCAGTAAACAAAAAATGAAATCATTCGATCTCCCTCATCATGAGGATGAAGTGGCTAGTAAAAGAGTCATAAACTTCTATTATAATGTAGGTATAGTCCAAGATGTCTATATACGTCTCCAATTCTTTTTCTTCGTCCAACAATGTATAGAACCTAGTGTAATGATACCTAATCCAAATAACACGTATAGTCGTACCGTTAGTAGAAATCTCGACACGCCTAGTACTATGCATCTCTTCGGTATATCTCATCGACATCTACAGTACAGAATGCGGTATATGAACAATAACATTCAGTAAATATGATGATATGATAATATCTAATGGAATGTCAATCACACATGGGCTCAAATCCCACATTATAGTGTATCATATGAACTCAATCACAATATGGCTAATAACAAGCGCACACAATCTACCGATGCCCGTGTGTCTGTCATGGTCTCATACATGAATCAAGAGGCTAAACTGATAGGAATATAATAATTAGGCATGGCCTACCGTATATGGTGCTTGACATGTCGCTTCGTAGTCCCAAGGCCACCAAAGGACCTACAACACTGCCCGTACATCTTAGCTCGGACCTCCAACACCCTTTCATCAACATCCTTAATGACCGTCGGGAGCCTTCAGCAAGTGTATATATCCGAAGCGAAGTTAGGCATGATACACTATAACGGGATTAACACTTATATATCAATGTACTCAATATGAATACCAATGCGTATATCTCAATATCAATATGCTCAATATAAAAGTCAATACATATATCTCAGGTTAGGAGATCGACCAGCTCCCATCAACGCTTATAAAAGTTCACCAAGTTTCACAGTAATAACATATAATCACCACAAATCATCATTAACAAATATCTTGCATATCATAGTATTTTATAGTTGAAATCATCATACTTACCTTAACTGTTGGTTACAATGTCTAGATATGTTTTATAAAACATAATTCTTTGTTAATTAATCTCAACAATATAACTTATTTCATCTCATAAGTCTCAACTAAGGCCCATCGCCCACGGGGGTTTAAGAACTAAAAAAGGGGCCTGAAAGGTAAATGAGACTTGGAGTCGACTCAAAAAGGATAATATAGGAGGGAGCCGACCGGGAAGGGTGGTCGACCCTCCTATCCCCCTCTCACTTCCTCCCAAATAGGCATAGGTCGACCCCCTAATAAACTTTGAAGGGGTTGACCCCTAGGTCAAAAATTTTTGTCTCAAGGGTCGTCCAGCTCGATAATCTATGCACGGGTGGTATATTACTACTTGGATGTCATTTTCTACTTATTTATAAGATTAAAAATGGTTAAAAAAGATAAAAGTACATTTTCCTGAAAATGAGCTAGCTTCTAACTTTTTTTCAAAATGAACTGACCTCTCTCCTATTTATAGGAGGGACTAGTGGCTTGACCACAATAATTTATTTTCAGTAACTATATTTTTGATATAGGGTAAAAGTTGTAATTATAATTTTATTTCTTCTTAACTAAGTAAACGTTTAAAAAACAATCTTTCTAATAAAATTTCTAAAAATTCCCAAAAAGCTCCTACAAATTCTTAAAAATTTCAAGAAAAATTGGAGACGTTACAGCCCAATAACTCAAGATCAAACTCATCATGCTTTTTTGCTGGCTGGTTAGGTATAGCTGAAGTTAACTGCATGCAAAATAATCATCTTATAATTAGAATCATGCCACATCAGTTTATATAGAAAATTATGTAAACTTGTAAACCCTAAAATTCTTATGAAAATTGTTGTGAGAATCTTTTCGAGTTGTTGCTCGAAATCTTCATTTTGATGCGAAAATAGTGAGAACCAAAAGTCTTTTTTGATCAAAACCCAACTCTTATATCGCTCGAAAGAAGGCCCAAACTTTATATGAAGTCCAAGAGGCGGTTTTATCATCCCCAAAATTTTTGAGGACTCATAAGTAAAAAATTATGTTATGTCCTTTTTTTAATTTAAATATATTAGCAGAAGCAGCCTAAACCCACATCCAATTTTTTTTAAAAAAATACCCAATTAAAACCCCACCTGATTATCCAATTTAAAATCCACTACTCACGTAACCTACACATTCACATTCCATGAAAAAAACCAATTGTATCTCTTTTCTCGTTTCCAACTCTTTAACAATAGCAGCTGTGGGGACATAATTTACTTGTAGTTTTTCCGAAGAGACTTTATGGTTTTGAAGTTACAGAACGCCTTTTAGGCCACAAGAAACTTTTTCAACTTCTGGTGAGTTATGGGCCTAGCTCCGCAACCTCACATCCCCAAAAGGCACACACAAACACTCAAACAAATCAACTAAAGTTAATGAGAAAGAAATTATTGAGATTGTTAGGAAAACACCGTAATTAAGTAATGTATGGGTAATAAAAGAAAGATGTGACAAGAATATCTAAATTTTAATTTTTGACCATTTTTAACCACGTTTTGTATCAAATTTTCAAACACACACAGAGACCCACATGTTTTTTCTTTGTTATAACGGTGGGGAGGCTAATTGATTTCCTTATCATGTTTTTTGGTGAATTCTAAGTTCAGGCTTATTATACAATCAATATATATTATTCTCATATTCATGATTTGTGTGGTCTAGTAATATGTATTGGATATTAAATTTTGTTTATTGTTGAGTTTTGAGTTTATTGATTTAAGGAAAATTGGCGCAAATGGTCCCCAATGTATCACGTTAATGCGCAAATGGTCCCTAAACTTTTATTGTTGGCGTAATGGTCCATAACCTATCTATTTATGTGCGCAATTAATCCTTTTTGACGGATTCCGTTAAAAATTCGTTAAAAACCTTTCATTTAGGTGCGCAAATGGTCCCTAAATTGTTTTTTATCTTTATTAGTAGGGGTAAAATGGTCAAGTTACATTTTTTTCAATCTTTCAATTGGTGCAAATGGTCAATAACCTTATTTTTATTATAAAAATTTACAATTGGATTCATAATCTTTATAAAAAGTGAAAAATAGGTCCGATACTTTAATTTTTTATTAAATTATTTTTTATTATTAAGTAATCATATTATTTAAAATTCAATTTTAATTCTATCATTACAACATAAAAAGAAAAATAAATTTGTCACAAATAGAAATTTTAATTATGCTCAACCCAGCCCGATTTTTATACGGTCTCATATTTTCTGGGTCAACTCAGCCTGCTTTTGAGCCACATGATTACTAGGCAGTCCAATTTTAAATTTTAATTTATTTTTTTATTTTCAAAAAAAAAAGAAAAAGAAAAGCAAACATTGCCAATTTTAAATTTTAATTTATTTTTCTATTTAAAAAAAAAAAAAAAAAAGATCAAACATTTCACCATCCACCCTACCCCACCATAACTAGTCGGCGTCACCAGCCATCAGCCACCGCCGCTTCCAAATCTAGTGGAGGCGGCGCCACTCCAATAGCAGCATCGGTCGAGCGCTGCATAAAAAAAAATAGCAGCAACACAAAACAGCATCAGCGCTGGTCACATCGCTGAGAACAACAGTAGCGTCGCCGGTTGCGAAACCAGAGCTCGCGCGAGCTCTAGTTTCGGTAAAAAAAAGGGAGAAATTTCTCTCCTTTTTCGGCACCATGGTGCAGGAAACAAAGGGAGAAATTTCCCCCTGTTTTTTTGGACCAGAAAAGGTGGGAGAAATCTCCCCCCTTTTTCTAGTTGACTTGGGTTGGGTTGGGTTGGGGTGGGGTGGGGTGGGGTGGGGTGTTTGATCTTTTTTTTTTATTTTTTAAATAGAAAAATAAATTAAAATATAAAATTGGTAGTGTTTGCTTTTCTTTTTCTTTTTTTTGAAAATAAAAAAATAAATTAAAATTTGAAATTGGACTGCCCAGTAAATCTGTGGCTCAAAAGCGGGCTGAGTTTACCCAGTAAATATGAGACCGTAAAAAATCGGGCTGAGTTGAGCATAATTAAAATTTCTATTTGTGACAAATTTATTTTTCTTTTTATGTAGTAATGATAAAATTAAAATTTGAATTTTAAATAATATGATTATTTAATAATAAAAAATAATTTAATAAAAAAATTAAGGTATCGGACCTATTTTCACTTTTTATAAAGATTAGGAATCCAATTACAAATTTCTATATTAAAAATAAGGTTAGGGACCATTTGCGCCAATTGAAAGGTTGAAAAAAAATGTAACTTGACTATTTTACCCATACTAATAAAGACAAAAAATAATTTAGGAACAATTTGCGCACCTAAATGAAAGGTTTTTAACGGCATTTTAACGGAATTCGTCAAAAAGGATTAATTTCGTACCTAAATGGATATGTTAGAGACCATTTCACCAAAAATGAAAGGTTAGGGACCATTTGCGCACTAACGTGATACGTTGGGGACCATTTGCGCTAATTTCCCTTTATTTAATTATGAAAAATACTCTTACGAAAAAAAAAAATTTGAATACATACTACGATTTGAGTTTCCAACTTTTAAAGTTTGACTCATGTTTAGAAAACCTAAAATTCGGTCATGCCCTAAAGGAGAAATAAGACAAGAATTGTATTATTTAATGATACGAAAAAGTGCACAATGTAATTGGCACAAGAAGAAAAAATGCAACGACAAAAGATTTACGTTGCTGAATTAAAAAAACCTGTCGTCGTTACTTTTTGTCTCATATAAGAGATATGGAAAATGATCTAATGTTCCTAGTGGGCCAAATAAGAAATGTCCACTGGACACTATCCAGTGAGCATTGGAGGAGTGTTTGACTTATTTGTCAAACACTTTTTTATCTCTAATGTCCATTGGACAAGTGTCTTGTCCAGTGGGCACTACTCTTATGTAGAGAATAGTGCTAAAACCTGAAGATTGGTCAATTAGAAGCTGAACTTTTGTTCCTTGCTCAAGAACAGTGACATGGTTACCTCCCCATTCTGCATCATAGTTTTGATCAAAGGAAACTGTTGACATATGAAATAACAAGGGCAAGAGACTTAAGAAAAAGTGTACATATAGGCCCATAAAAAGTACCTAAGCATATAGGCCTAGAAAATATGTCGGCCAGGCCCAACGGATGCCCAAATAAATTTGTATATAGGCCCAATGGAAATTGTCCAAGCTAGGTAGGGCCCAAAATGGACATCACCCAGATCATAAACGCCCAGGGCGTTGGGCGATTAGAACGGTCAATCACCGCATAAGAGTAACTGTTCATAAGCAGTTTTTCTCATTTTTCTTATCATTGTTCCCACGTTTTCAGGAGTTACGAACTTGAATCATCGTGGAGGAGTTACAAACTTGGATTATCATGAAGGAGTTACAAGAAGTTGGATCATCATGGGAAAGTTACAAACAAGTTGGGATCATTATGGAAGAAATGGGCAGTTATTGGACGACAAGGTGGTTGCTGGGTATAAACAGCTAGATTATCATGAAGGAGTTACAAGAAGTTAAATTATCATGGAGAAGTTACAAACAGTTGAAATCATTATGGAAGAAATGGGCAGTTATTGGGCGACGAGGCGGTTGCTGGGCGATGAGGAAGAAACTGGGCGATGAGAAGTTTTTATGCAAGATTAAAGGAAAACGTGTGGTAAAACCGTTTGACAAGGTATAAAAGAAAGGAGATTGAATGACAAAAGAAAAAAAGAAGACAACTCTCAAAAAACAGAGAAATGTAATTTCATTCCATTTAGTCTTAAATATTTCTTTACAGTGAATTCTAGTGTGCTTGTGCCCCTTGGAGGCATTTTGTTTTGCTTTTTCATCCTTTGTCACTATTGTAATCTTTATAAATCAAACACCCCTTGTTGGGACTTTGTCTCAAAAGGTTTGGCGTCCCTTACACATCGTCTGAATCCTTTAATTGTTAGCGAAAGATACACTTTCTGCGCGAAACAATTTGGCACACCCGGTGGGACCACATTTGGTGTTAGAAGATACAAGAGGGTGGAACAATATGCCTCACAAGAACCCAGATAAGGAACCAGCAAGCCAGCGAATTCAATCCGTGATCGAGCGATATGAAGAACAGCAAAATACACCAGCAAAGGAAGGACAAAATCAAAGCCGTTACGAACCAATGACGAAATTGAGTCCACGAACCATGCGCGCATTACTTGGCGAACTCACACAAGATGTCGTGGGACAGGTAAGCCTGCAAAATGTTCATGATATGGAAAAATTTGTTCAAACTGAAAATGTGCATTATGACAACATGGCCAAACAATTAAGTACTTTAAATGAACTTATAACTAGGTTAGTAGGCCAGACATGTCAACCAAATTTGCCAAATATAGGGAATCATTTCCAAGCTAGGACGGTTGTGGGGCACAATTCACCGACAATGAACCCTATGAATCCTAGTCAGGGAATAGAAATACCTTTTATACCATCGACGTCAAATGTGGGTGGAGGCGGCATGGCCAATTTGAGTGGTCATAATGTGGGATCGTCCAACTTGGGGGGTAGCCCGAATGCAAGAGAAAATATGCCAAATATAGGACAAAACGCAACACGTGTTAGCGAAGGGGCAAATGTCCAAGTAAATGGCAATAATACCTTGAATAATGGTAATTTGGCCACAAATCCAGGGTTAAACAATAGACCTCAGATGATTCCACCTGTGAATCAACCTATAGAAGTCCCGTACGATCCAAACATGGCCTTAAGAAACCAAATCACCGAGATAATGCAAGATCAGATGGCTTTTGGAATGCGTCCTTTCATTAGGCCGACCTATAGGAAGCCATATCCCGATTGGATAGACCAAGCCTATCCGTGGCCTAGGGGATATAAAGTGCCGGAATTTTCACTATTCACAGGTTTAGGAGAGGTCTCAACATTGGAACATGTAGGGCGATTTACACTGCAATGTGGTGAAGTAAGTGATTATCATAAAATAAGGTTGTTTCCTAGTTCGCTAACAGGGGTAGCCTTTTCGTGGTTCATTAACTTACCAGCAAACTCTGTTCAGACATGGCAACAATTGGAGCAGTTGTTCCACGCCCAATTCTATAAAACTGAATCTGAAGTAACCTTGGCCGATTTGGCGAATTTATGTCAAATGCCAACTGAATGGGCGGAAGTTTTCCTTCAAAGATTTAAGACTGCTAGGAGTAAGTGCTTCGTGCCCTTACCTGAAAAAGAGTTTGTTAAGATCGCTCAGAGTTGTTTAAGTTTTGACTTGAAAAAGAAATTTCAGGATAGGGAGTTTCCTGATCTCTTCCAATTAACGGCCAATGTAATTAGGTATGAGCGGTTGATAAGGGAAGAAGAACAAATGAAAAATTCTAGCAAAGGGACTTACTATAGAGATCCAAACTTCGATGTTCATATTGTAGATGAGTATTAGGATCAAACCGAAATATGTTTGGCCGAATTGATTAAAGGAGATGCTTATGAATGTCTGTTAATAATTAGCTCAGGGATGACGGCGAAAAACGAGCCTCTAAGAGATACAAGCAAGAAGGCTAGAACGTTTTCGTTCGATATAACCAAAGCAGATACTATATTTGATAGATTGTATAAAGACAAGCAAATAAAACTGAGCGATAAGCACAAATTGCCAAATCTTGAGCAAGTTAAGGATAAAAAATATTGTAAGTGGCATAATGCATGGTCTCATACAACTAATAATTGTTTGGTTTTTCGTCATGTATTACAGGATGCCATCGAATCAGGGCGAATCACTTTTGAAGCTAAAAAGAAGATGGCAGTGGATGAGAATCCTTTTCCGCGGCCACTAGGAGTCAATATGTTGTCAGCAGGTTTCAAAAGTGGTTTACCTAAATTCAAATTGGTAGTCGATAATGGAGACGAAGATCTTGGACAGCATCCTAGCGTGTTCGAACGTCTCAAAGGTAAAGAAGTTGAAAGGAACAAAAAAGTGTTGTGTGCTAGATGTAGCAGAGAAATGGATGAAGATGAGGAGAAAATGAAAGTATGGGGGCGTCACAATCATCCAAACGCGACCCAAAATTTCCAACCTATTCAAGGACGAAAGGTATCACGGCCTCCTTTTGAAAGACAGGTCAGACCGATGTATGATGGCAGGCCGATGCTCAACAATAGAACGTTCAGGCCACAGCCCCATCGATCGAATGTATGGCACTCATTCCAATACAGTGCGGGAAGTGTGATACCTTTTGATCAAATGACTAGGACACAGCAAAGACGTCATTAGAGAAATTATGGACGAATGATGAGGCAGCAACAAGAAGTGATACGTCCCAAATGGCCCAATTTCTCCAACACTGTTGCTAAAGAAAATCTCGAAAATGAGAAGGAACATAATGTGAACGATTCAACAGAAGAATTGCCAGAAGATTCTTCTGGTAGGTCGAAATTTGAAAGACGCAACAAAGACGAAGATGAAGATGATCCTGGACAATCCATCACCATTCAGTTTGGTTCTTTACCCCCAATATTGGCTAATAATTATCTGCTTGCCAATGAGTTTAAAAGCAAAGGGGATGAGGAGCCACAAGACGATGAGGGGGAGGAAGCATGCACGTTGGAATGTAAGGGAGAAATCGGGCAAACTTCTGGAGTCTGTGGAGGAGAAGAAGAAGATGATGGCTTGACCGATGTGGAAGAAGAGATTGACTTAGAATCAGAAAGAAGAAAAAGAGGAGTTTCATATAATAATTTGCTAAAACGGCTGTATCAAGAAGGTGTCCGAGAAGTAGATTTGTTGGACGAGCCATCTGGGCGATCTTTTGATTATTACGTGTTATACGGGACGCCCAAGAGAAAAATAAGGGTACCACGCTCTGAAAAGTATGGATCACCTCCAATGATATTGCCACCCCCTACAGGTTGGGAGGAAGTGAGCGATATAGAAACTCAAGAGCCCGGCACGGAAGATCAGTGCAAAATGTTGCACGTGAACCTGACACAGCAATTTGATCCAGAGGATGATGGGAGACAAGAAGTGGAGATAGAGGCGACCGAAAAGGTCATCTTTAAGAAGCCAACGGCCAATTTAACCAAACATTTGAGACCATTATATGTAAAGGCTCTAGTCAATGGCATCCCTGTAGCCAAAGTTCTCATCGATAATGGGGCCGCTATTAATACCATTCCATCCAGAATGATAAAGAAATTTGCAAAGACGGAGAGCGATTTGATCCCTACTGAAGTTATTCTTACGAGTTTCAATGGCGGGGCGACTTCGGCCAAGGGAGTAATGCCTTTGGACGTAACGGTAGGAACTATTACCAAAACCACAGTATTCTTTGTAATAGACGGGCCGACTAGCTACAATGTGTTGTTAGGAAGAGATTGGATTCATAGAAATCGTTGTATACCTTCATCACTCCATCAATGTCTATTTTTTTGGAATGATAAAGGTGAGGCCGAAGTGGTGCAAGCAGATCATGGACCTTTTGTTGCAGAAGCAAACTCGATCGAGAAGTTCATGTATGAGGAAAATTATGGGCCTGTGAGAGTAGTCCAAGATGGTGAAGAAACTCGAATCATCGCGCAGAGTGAGGAGCCACTATCAGTAGATGCATTTAATGAAATGTTCGATCAAATGAGGCCAAACATAGTGGCCCTTGAAGAGCCAATCATTGGCAAAAAAGACATTCAATAAATGTTGAAGAAGGTGTCTAGCCTTCAGGATGTCGAAGCCAAGTCGATGGCTTTCGAGAAAAGGTGCGAAGGAGAAGTAAAAAAGGAAACGGCTTTAAAAATTTTAAGAGACAAATTAGCAGTGTTCGAGTTAGAACAGAATATTGGCCGAGAAGTAAATAAGGTGGATTGTTTGGATGCAGAAGACATCACTGTAAGGAACTTGGACGATGATGTGATAGGAGTTATAAAGACCGGGTACGCTCAAGCACAAGACCCTTTGGTGAAAGTAAATATTGGAGATGAACGAGAAGATCGCCCAATGTTTATAAGTCAGATGCTTAGCAAAGAGGTAAGTGACCAGTTAATTACTTTGTTAAAAGAATACAGAGATTGTTTTGCTTGGGAATATGAACACATGCCTGGTTTAGATAAAAATTTGGTAGAACATAGGTTGCCAACTAAGCCACACTTTAAACCACATAAGCAGCCCCCCAGACGTTTTGCTCCTAATGTATTGCCCGAAGTAAAGAAAGAAATAGAACGATTGTTAAAGGCAGGTTTTATCAGGACGGCCAGATATGTTGAATGGTTGTCTAATATTGTGCCTGTATCAAAGAAAAATGGTAGTATTAGGGTTTGCATAGATTTCAGAAATTTGAAATTGGCAACGCCCAAAGATGAATATCCAATGCCAACGGTAGATTCCTTAGTAGATTCTACTGCCGGACATGCGATGTACTCCTTTATGGATGGATATTCAGGATACGACCAAATTTATATAGCTGAAGAAGATATACATAAAACTGCATTCAGATGCCCAGGCGCTCTAGGATGTTTTGAATGGGTGGTCATGCCTTTTGGTTTGAAAAATGCAGGAGCCACTTATCAAAGGGCAATGAATCTAATTTTTCATGACATGATAGGAGAATTCGTTGAAGTTTATGTTGATGATATAGTGGTTAAATCGTTGAAAGAAGAAAACCATTTCCAACAATTGAAACGTTCATTTGAACGGATGAGACAGTATAAATTAAAATTGAATCCATTGAAGTGTGCGTTTGGTGTTAATGCAGGAAATTTCCTAGGATTTCTAGTGCATGAAAGAGGAATTGAACTTGACAAAAATAAAGCAAAAGCCATTTTAGAGGCTAAACCACCTAAGAACAAAAAGGAATTGCAAAGATTTCTTGGGCAAGTGAACTTCTTACGACGTTTTATCTCTAATTGTGCAGGGCGAACGAAAGCTTTCTCGCCTCTTTTGAAGTTGAAAAATCAGGACGACTTCGTCTGGAAGGAAGAGCATCAAGAGGCTTTTCATAGCCTGAAGACATATCTATCAAATCCACCAGTGTTAGTTTCACCTATCCAAGGACGGCCAATGAAAGTCTACATATTGGCCGAGCAGGAATCAATAGCTGGACTAGTCGCCCAGGACGATCAGTTTGGAGAAGAAAGGGCGATATATTATCTTAGTAGAAGATTAACTGCATGTGAATGTAATTATTCTGCTATTGAAAAATTATGTCTTGCTCTATATTTTACATGTACTAAATTAAGGGCTTACTTGCGGCCTGTAACTATTTACTTAATTTCTAAAGTAAATTTAGTTAAGTACATGTTCTCTCGTCCTGTTTTGCATCAAAGGATTGGTCTTTGAACTTTAGCACTATCAGAATTTGAAATACAGTTCATACCACAAAAGGTGGTCAAAAATCAAGCGTTGGCTAACTTCTTGGCCGATCATCCATGCTTGGACGTGCCTAAAGAAATTGAACTAGAAGTCAATTCGCTCGAGCTAAAACCCTGGATTTTATACTTTGACGGCTCAAAAACTGCTAGAGGTGCAGGAGTAGGGGTAGTGCTAATAAACCCACTAGGGGTTCGTTACAAGTTTGCTTTCGCCCTGACTGAAATGTGCACTAATAATCAAGCCGAATACGAAGCTTTGATTGTCGGTTTAGAATTATTATTAGATTTGGGGACGAAAAATGTGCTTGTCAGAGGTGATTCTCAACTAATAATTTATCAATTGAATGGCGATTTCAAATGCCAAAGTGATTCTGTCATAAGTCAATATGACATCGCTCAAGAGCTCTTGGACGAGTTCGACCAAGTAGAGCTTCAATACGTTAATAGGATGTATAACGATTTGGCAAATGAGCTGGCCCAAATGGCATCAGGTTATTCGAAAATGTTAGATAACGATTCTGCATGCGAGTACGGAACGATATTGTCTGTAGTTCAACGAAGGGCGAAGGAATTTAATGTGCATTGTATACAAAATGGAGACGCATTGGATTGGAGAAAAGAAATACAAAAATTCCTGGAAGAACCCAATAAGAAGAGCGATAAGAAGTTAAAATTACGTTCACTGAACTATTTGCTGGTCGAGGGAGAATTATATAAGAAATGCTCAGATGGTATACTTTTGAAGTGCATAAATTTGCAAGAAGCTAAAGTGGTTATGGCCGAAGTGCATGAAGGAGTGTGTGGAGCACATCAAGCCGGCCAAAAGATGAGATGGTTGATCATCAGGAGTGGGTATTACTGGCCTAAAATGGGCGAATTATGCGTGCAGTATGCTAAAAGTTGCTTGGAGTGTCAAAAACATGGCTCAGTCCAAAGAGTGCCAGCAAGGGAAATGGTACCTATTATTAAACCATGGACCTTCAAGTGTTGGGCGATAGACCTGATAGGAAAGATTTACCCACCATCGTCCAAACAACACACTTTTGTAATAGTCGCTACGAATTTTTTCACTAAATGGGTAGAAGCGATACCTTTAAAAGAAATTTCCCAAGGAAGTGTCATAGAGTTCATTCGTGATCACATCGTATATAGATTTGGGATACCTCAAACTGTAGTGATGGATCATGGAACTTCTTTGAATGGGAGTCAAGTGAAAGAATTTCTGAGTGAGTTTGGAATCAAGTTGGCAAACTCTACACCTTATTATGCCCAATCCAACGGCCAAGCTGAATCGTCAAATAAGGTTTTAAAGAGTATCATAAGGAAAATGATAGGCGAAAATGCTAGAAATTGGCATGAGTGCTTGAATAGAGCGTTATGGGCCTATAGAACTTCTCCGCGATCTAGTACTAAAGTAACTCCTTTCCAGTTAACTTATGGGCAAGAAGCCATGCTGCCCATGGAAATTAATGTGCAATCGATCAGAGTACGTTTACAACATGGTATAGATGAAAATGAGCATACAGAACTACTTGTTCAGAATTTATTAGAGTTGGACGAACTAAAGTTGAGCGTTTTGGATAAGTTGCAAATTCAAAAAAGACAAGTGGCTTCATATTATAATAAAAGGGTTATAGCCAAATGTTTTAGCACGAAGGATTTGGTCTGGAAAACAATACTCTCATTGGATAGTAGTAATCCAAAGTTTGGGAAATGGTCACCCAATTGGGAAGGACCATACAGAGTTAAAGAGGTGTTACCAAATGGGGCATATCATTTAGAAAATTTGGATGGTATGAGGCACGTGAGGTCTATTAATGGCAAATATTTAAAGAAGTACGTTCCGTCAGTTTGGGATTTTGAACGATTAGAGGTTTAAACATTAAAGGACACAATTCTGTAAACGAATAAAGCCATTCATTTCATCAGATAATTTGGTTGCCATAAGTGGCTACCATTACAAAAGGAAATTGGATAAAACAAAAGTTGTTTTTAAAATCTTAAAATCTTAATTACATCCTACCCCAAATAGAGCGCATTTGCTCTCTAAGTTTCTCCCACTCATCGCGCTGTTGAACAGAAGCGGCGGATAGTTCATCCATAATCCCATCGTCCACTTCTAGACCTGAATAACGCTCAAGCAAAGATCTAGCCCGCTCAACTTCCTGTGAAGCATTGCACTTTTTGGCTGCCAGCCTGGCCTTACAGTCGTCCATCTTCTCTTGGATTTCTTTCATCTGAGCAGTCAAACTCATCATCAAAGAATCCTCAACCATGACCTCGGAGAAAATCTCATTCAGATTATTTTTGGCTTGATCGATTTCCTGGTGAAGGGAGTCCCTTTCGTTCATAGCATCGACGTATTGAGTTCTCTTGGCTTTGAGCTCCACATTTTTGGCCAACAGCGCGCTTATCTCCTGATGAATGACTTTCAAAGATAACTTGAGATCCGTGGGGAGTTTGAGCAAAGGAAGCTCAAGTGCTTGAGCCATTTGGTGGCTTAGACGCTCGAATTTATCTCAGTGGTTGGCCGCACTGGCGTGGGATATATCCATGTCCATGAAGGAAGTGTATTCAAGTACTGCCTGCTTAAGGATGTTCATGTTCTCTATGGAAAAAGCACCAGAGGCAGAAGAGGGACGACTGGCCGAGGATGAACGAGCGGTCTGACTGGCCTTCACTTGTTCCCATGACATAAACAGGTCCTGAATAGAGCGCAAGATGGTATCAGCATCCTGTAAAGGTAAGAACGATTATTTAGTGTCTTTATGGCAATAAACAAAGTAAAGGAAATCGAAAGAAAAATCACCTCATCAATGGTCTTGGAGGAAGAAGGGGGAAGTGTACCGCTGGGCGTTTTGACAGCCTGCGAAGATTCACCCTTATCTGAACGTACTGGCTCTGGTACAACCGGCAAGTCAATTGGTCTTTCTGCAAAAGGACGAATGATGATAAGTGCTTCAAGAGTAAAGCCATGTCAAATGGTAGAATTAGAAAAATGTTATAATTGTAAGCACATATTACCATCCGGTTCTACACCTGGAGGGGAAACGCCCTGGAATGATGGAGATTCTTCAACTGTCTGGGCGATTGAAGCAGCTGGGTCTCCAAATCCCTGTTCAGGCAAGTCCACTTCTATGGATGGCTCAGAGGATTGAAGAATTGAAGGGTCGGGTGGCGTAGAATCTTTCAAAGGAGAAGGGACCCCCTTCTGATTCAGAATACAAAGAGAATATCAATATTTATACCAAAGTGTTCTCTAAATGAGGGGAAATCATATTACATTTCTCCTGGTCATAGGAGGAGCATCATCATCATCATCACTTTCATCACCGGGCTGATCTGATGGGTCCAATGCAAGCCGTTTACGGCTGGATGCACTTCTCGCAACTCCAGTTTGGGCGGGAGGAGAACTGGATTGGATAGAAATGGCAGTAGAACGTCTAGTACGCACTGTCGAAGGCTTTGTAGGAGAAGATGAAGGAGCAGGTTGTTTAACAGATATGGGCACAGCAGGGATAGGAATTGGAGTAGAAGAAATGGAAGTTCTAGAAGACCCTGATCCCTCAAGTATGTGGAATGCATGGTTAACATTAGTAGTGAAGAATCTACGTTTCACTGAAAGCCAAAACTGTTCAAAAAGAGGATGAACTGCCAAAGTGGGATTGAAAGGAGCCAAAGAGAACCCATTCATCAGGGAAGCATTACGCTCATCTATAGCCTGTGCTTCTACTTTGGTGATGGTATGGAAGCGTTCTTGAAAATTCTTTGAGTAACAAGGAGGAAGAGGCCAAGTTTGGCCAAAACCAAGCTGTCGGGCAAAGAACTGGGGAGCATAGACCTCAACCCCAGCCTTGGCATTAGTGCCCGTGAGAATGTCATGAAACAATTCTCGCCCAGTCAAGTATTGGACCCAAACGGGCAAGACATTACTCACCTCGTTCAAAGTAAGAGGGGGTTGGACGTAGATTGGGACTTGATGAATGGAGAAAGGAAAGAAAGAGGGAATTGAGTTTAAATTGTAAAAGAATGTAAAGACGTCCCGGTTAGACATATCAATGGGAGCTAATTGGTTAATAACTAGCCCGTAACAACTCACGGACCTAGAAGGAATTGAAGGAACACCAAGTTGTGGAAAATATGCTCTCAACCACAATTGAGCGAGCCAAAGAGGCCCACTTCCAGTAGGAGAAGCATTGGTCCTAAGTTGATATTGAAGGTAGGCCATACCTCTATAGAAGGCGGCCAGAAACAGAGAACAGAGGTTTAAAGACCTACCAAGAGCCAACTCATGAGCGATGGGCAAATAGGCCATGGAAGGTTTAAGACTGGGAACATAAAGAATGTACCTACACAGCCAAACTTGGAGGAAGGCTACACGCTCTGTATGAGTGGGATCTTTGCCCGTGTTGTCATAAAGTTCCTGCATGCCTGAATAGGAGTCCGTATACCTCTTTTCAAACTTTGGGGCTATGGAGGATATCAGTATGGCAGGAGAAATGGTATCGCCCAGAGGAGGAAGGTTGACCAAAGCACCAACGTCCCTTAGAGTAACTGACATTGGGCCAAGAGGAAAAATGAAGGTATTGTACTCGGAAGACCAGAAGCTTAGAGCGATTGGGAAAAGAACTGAGTCATAGAGAGGGGGACGTGTGGCGATTTCTAAAAGATCAGAAATCCTAGCACGATCAAAAAGAGCCTTCGTGGGAGCATGCTTCATCATACGCGCATGCCAGAGACGGAAAGTGGTATCCGATTTAGGCCATGTGCGAATGCTTTTCTCGCGGATTGGCTTCAACTAGAATGGGTCCAAGAAAGGAGGTTCTTGGGTGCAAGGGAATAATTGGGCCGTGGCCAGTCGCCTAATGGAGTCTGCATCCCTGAACGACGGGCCCAAATAAAACTCGTTCTTATCAGGCCTAGAGGGTAGAAGATTCGATGAGTTTATATAAGGTTTAGTTAGGAGGTCCTGGAAATCCTCGAAAGTAATGCTATTACTCAAAGAGGCTTTGGACGTCGACATGGTTTCAGCAAATGGACAAGAAGATTGCAAGAGAGATGATCAGTTTGGCAAGGTAAGTGAGAGTTAAAGAAAAGATGAATGAATAGTGCCTTTTTATAGAGGGAGAAAAGGGACAGCGATGTGATGGGGGCTGGACGTGGTCATCGGTAATGGCGCCTTTTTTGGGGTTTATATAAATCGTGCTCTTGGGATTTCGGAATTAAGGCGCCAAACACTTTTTCAGAAGATGAAACGCCACCAAGTGAATATGGCTAATTAATAAGCAATTATATTAATTAAGCCATATTGGGGGGTAACTGTTGACATATGAAATAACAAGGGCCTAAAAAGAGACTTAAGAAAAAGTGTACATATAGGCCCATAAAAAGTACCTAAGCATATAGGCCTAGAAAATATGTCGGCCAGGCCCAACGGATGCCCAAATAAATTTGTATATAGGCCCAATGGAAATTGTCCAAGCCAGGTAGGGCCCAAAATGGACATCGCCCAGATCATAAACGCCCAGGGCGTTGGGCGATTAGAACGGTCAATCACCGCATAAGAGTAACTGTTCATAAGCAGTTTTTCTCATTTTTCTTATCATTGTTCCCACGTTGTCAGGAGTTACGAACTTGAATTATCATGGAGGAGTTACAAACTTGGATTATCATGAAGGAGTTACAAGAAGTTGGATCATCATGGAGAAGTTACAAACAAGTTGGGATCATTATGGAAGAAATGGGCAGTTATTGGGCGACGAGGTGGTTGCTGGGTATAAACAGCTGGATTATCATGAAGGAGTTACAAGAAGTTAAATCATCATGGAGAAGTTACAAACAGTTGAAATCATTATGGAAGAAATGGGCAGTTATTGGGCGACGAGGCGGTTGCTGGGCGATGAGGAAGAAACTGGGCGATGAGAAGTTTTTATGCAAGATTGAAGGAAAACGTGTAGTAAAACCGTTTGACAAGGTATAAAAGAAAGGAGATTGAATGACAAAAGAAAAAAAGAAGACAACTCTCAAAAAACAGAGAAATGTAATTTCATTCCATTTAGTCTTAAATATTTCTTTACAGTGAATTCTAGTGTGCTTGTGCCCCTTGGAGGCATTTTGTTTTACTTTTTCATCCTTTGTCACTATTGTAATTTTCATAAATCAAACACCCCTTGTTGGGACTTTGTCTCAAAAGGTTTGGCGTCCCTTACACATCGTCTGAATCCTTTAATTGTTAGCGAAAGATACACTTTCTGCGCGAAACAGGAACTTCAGCAGCTTTGTT
The DNA here is from genome assembly GCA_030279155.1 of Forsythia viridissima. Lineage (NCBI taxonomy): Eukaryota > Viridiplantae > Streptophyta > Magnoliopsida > Lamiales > Oleaceae > Forsythia > Forsythia viridissima. Next base: position 9,001,470 of record CM059038.1, read on the forward strand.
CGAATATGCATCAGCTACGAAGAAAATCACGAGCAAGCAAAGACAGAGACGATCGATCCATGGATCACAGAGAATTATATGTTATAAATTGTATGAATAATTTCATGTTATTTATATAGAAATTTTGGTTTAAATAAATGATTAATCTTGTAAATTTTATATAAAGCAGTCAGATTCACTACTAAAGTATTGTTAAGAGTATCGAACTTTCCTAATTATTAAGAAGAGAATAAATATTTCCTATCCCTTCTCATACTATTTGGAAGATTTAATTAATTTTGGGATGACATTAATCAAGGTATAAATTTGGTAATTGATTAACTAAATAAATGAATTCTAGCCAATTCTATTAAACGCACACGTAGTAAAGGGCACCATATATGAGGCAAGGGAATCATCCAAAAAATAAATACATATTTCTCTTATGTCTATAATATTCAAATTCTTCAGCTAATTTAAGCGTCGAAAGACGTATATTGGGCAATTTAGCATCGCTTTAGACGTGTATTCTTTTGCACATTAATAGTCGAATGAACAACATATGAAAACATTGTTTGATTATGCTTTTAAGTATTTATAAGAGTGTCCTATATAATGTGCAGATAATAAGTTATAGTTAAAAAGTATGTTTGATTAGCCTAAAAATAAGTTAAGCTTTGCCACATATGTTGTATTTTTACCTTTGACATATTTTAACGTCAACAGTTTGACGCCGCCTATTATCGGTGACTACTTATTGAAATCAAAACTTCACCAAGGAAGTTACTTGTTCTAACTTCTACCATTAAGAGTATGTTTGCTAGTACTTATATGTACTTATAAGTTGGTTAAACAGTATTTTTATCCACATATTTCGTAGGACCCACAACTTTTATCCACTTTTTATCTACACATTCCATAAGACCCGCTACTTATAATCTACAAAATTTTTTTACCAAACATATCCACATAAAATTTTGGGTAAATAGCATTAAGGGTCCCAGACCTTTGAACCTTGTTACAATGGGATCCCAAATTTTTGATTTCTAGCACCCGAGATCCAAAACCTTTCAAACGTATGCATTTGAGCCTTTTTTTGACAGAAAATGGTCAATTTTTTATTGAAATGATAATTTTATATTTTAATTTAGGATAAATAGCTATGTGAGTCCTTAACCTTTAAACTTTGTGATAATAATGTCCCAAATCTTTGATTTTTAGTACCTAGGATCCCAAATCATTCAAATATCTGCACTTGAGGTCTTTTTATGACAGAAAATGTCAATTTGACTGTTAAAAGAATAAAAGAAGAAGAAAGAATCACCAAATTCCTTTCAAACCCAAAATGATGACATCACATGCAATACATCTATTTTTCAACCTCAAAATTCAAAAAATCAGCAAACAAGAACCACTTAAGATTATTTTTTCTATTCCTGAGCTTGATGTCAGCTAAGGGTAGATTTGGGATATTGGGTTTAAAAGTAGATTTTGGCTGCATTTTTATTTTTATTTTTTGCAAATGGCGTGAGTTTCAGGAGTTTGGAGATAGGTGGTAATCGACAGAGATAAGATGATTGTGAGATGTGTGGGTTCTTAGGTGCTACAAATATTAGTTAGTTTATTTTTTGGTGGGTGGTGGTAGTGGTAGTGTTAGTGCAGCTGCCACTAAGGTTAGGGTTAGTGGTTTGGAATTGAGGAAGATGATTATTTCTTTTTCATTTTTTCTTCTCCTTTTGTTTTTGTTTATTTTTATTTAATTCAAAATTAAATATAGATAGACTAATTGCCCAATATACGCACACGTATATGCATTCATATTTTAGGCCTTCTGATTCACATGAATTACTTTTAATAATATAATTAAGAATTCAATGCAAAGAAAAGGAGAAACAAAGCATAACCAAAAATAATATAAAAAATGACAGGAGCACAATAGTAACCCTTCCCACCACTTCCCGTGCATTGTCCAAACGTCGGGTTCTCTAAAATTTTAGCTATATTTGCAGAGAATTACATTTGAAAGAAATTAAAAGCAATTTAATTACGATAGTATTTCAACTTATATTTATAGAGTTATATATGGACAGATTTAGTGGTACTCAACTTATAGAAACATAGCATTATACAACTAGGTAATGACAATAATAATCTCCAAAGGTATAGACGAGTTGGTAAGGCCTGAAGTGATGTGGGGAGAAATTCTCCGTCAACGCAAGTTCAATTTCCGTGTGGAGCAGATTTTTACTGAAATATTGTAGAGGTCTGTCCTAAAGGTTGGCATGTTGGTTCTCTCTCTCAAGTCCCTGTCACTCGTGTACATTCCTCGATTTACAACTCGTCTGATCAATAGACCTTTGACACATGTGAGGGAGTTTCGCATTTGGGACTTTCCCCTTAACAAAGGTAACGACAATAATATATAAATACTAGTACTTTAACCTATCTAGAATGAGATTGACATTTTCTCTATCTTTAACAAGCTCATGTAAAATAGTTGTCATGTTATAGACCCTACCTTAAAACATAGAAGCTTGAACCAGGATGTGGAAAGTAGATTTGTAAGAGCGTCAGCTAGTTGATCAATAGATGTGAGTAAATGTCCCCAGATTGGACCTTGTTATGAACAAATTGTTGGGTTGTATGTTCAAATAGTATAATTTTGTTGTGATGAAATGATAAATTTATATTGAATAAAACTTTGGTTTGTATTCATTTATTATTATTGTATTTATTTAATATTGAGTATGTAAATAAAATACTAATAATCACTTGTAATAATATAATTTGGATACTTGCGTTGACAAGTATAGTGTGACATAACTTATATTTTGATCATCAATAAAATTGTTCACAACTAATGTATAAGGGTTGGCACCTTATACTGGAAGGTTGTAGTGTTGACTATTTAATCATTCAGGTTTGCGATTTGTCCTTATCACAGAAATGAATTAATGGTAACACTAGTACACTTGGAGTGTATTAAATGGACCACGTGTCGAATTTAATTATATAGCATGACCGTGCGAATAATTAAATTCCACTATCTTTTCGTTAGTTTGATGGTTCTTTGATTCACCAATGGGTGATATCAATTTAGTTGATCAAATATCTCGGTGAGTTGGGAGCTTGAGGATGAGCCAAGTAGAAAACAAGAATTCGTGTCGGGAACTGTCGCCCTGAAAAAATGGGTCGAGTGACAACTTAAGTATTTTCTATTAAACGGTTATAAATCTGAGCTCACCGTTTAGCGACGGCTAAATTTCGACATCTGTGAATTAGTTCACAGGACCGTTGAAAAAAATGTAATTTAAAGTTAGTGAGAATAATTAGAAGAGCAAAACGGTCATTTATGCTCATACCTAATTATCGGATCTCAGACAGCGATGAAATATATATACGGTAGGTCAGAGGAAAGTATTACTGTTTTTGTAATTTTATATATTCCGACAGTGCAGTCTCTTGCCTTTAATACAAAAAGCAAAAGACTAATAATTAGATTGAGAGGTCTAGGGTCGACTAGACGGAATCTAATTATTGGAGATTCAAAAATATATATCCGATTAGGTCCTTGTGGTAGCTCTATAAAATTTTGGACTTAATCACAGTTACTATAAAAGTTTTGGACTTAATTGTAACTGTGATATAAGTTCAGGGATTACATGTGTAATTAAATCAATTCTAAACTAATTGGACTTGGATGCAATCAGGACTCTTGTCGTTGTTTGCAAATCAAAACGCTTGTCTTATTTATATCACATTGCTTGTGACATAAATTGATTCCAATTCGATCAATTAACAAAAGAAAAGAAATTTATCTTTTTGATTTTCTAGATCTGACCATTCCAGAAATTAGTTTTGTTTTTGATTAAAATTAAAAGGTACACACACGCCGGTGTAATCCATACTTGGGAGAATACCATAGAAGGCTTGAACGTTAAGAGCACCAAGTTCGTGAATCAAAAGCAGCAAGTTCGTGAATCAGATCCATACCAATACCGTTTATCGATTCAGGTATAATACTAATACATTAGTATTTTAATTATAATAAATACGTGAACGCCTAGTAAAGATCCTAGTTTTATTGAATTAAAGAAATTTTTTATTTTCTGGTTAATTCTCCTGCCAGTTTTCAACAAGTGGTATCAGAGCGGTCTAGATTATTCACATGTTTGTTATATTATATAGATCTAATAATTGCATGTTCTAGTCGAGCGATGTCTAGGATTATTTGTTTATATGATGATTGAATAATTAGTATTTTTTAAAATGTGATCCAATTATTTTGTGGTCCTACTTGTTCATTGTATTTCGTTATTTTGAGTTTGTAACAAGATTGGTGGATTACAACTCCTTCATTTTGATTTAATTTTTTATTGCTAAATATATTCAAATTGTGAGCACTAAAATGTGACTAGTTAATTTTTGTAATAGTTGAAAATTTTGAAGATTGATGACCAATTAAAAAAAACGAAATAGCAGCAGCCAGAACGTGTTCAGATCGGAGATCTGCACCGCCGGCGAGAGCGCAAATCCTGGATCTCGCCGGAGGCGAGAGTGCAGATCCTGGATCTCGCTACCGGTGAGCGCGCAGATCCAAGATCTGCAGGGCCGGGGGCGCTCTCTGAGGCGCAGGTCTGGTACGCCGGAGATCTGCCATCGCGCAGATATGGCGCACCGGATGTTCTGCGCGACGCGCAGATCAGGCTCCGAGATCTGCGCATGGCTCAGCCGAGCATATCTCACCGGGGGTGCGCTCCGAGACGCAGGTCTGGCACGCCGGAGATCTGCCCTCGCGCAGATCTGGCGCGCCGAATGTTCTGCGCGATGCGCAGATCAGGCTCCGGGATCTGTGCATGGTGCGGCCGAGATCTGCTCAGTTTTTCGTGCCGTGCCGGAGAAACCTGCTCCGTTGGCGCGCCATGCCGGAGACAACACAATCCGACTCCAGTCAAGATAGTTGATTCTTGGACAAGAAGATGATCTCAAGGAAGAAGAAGACCGCATTTGGTTGCTGGAATAGTGTATGTTTGGTTGTATTGATAGCTGGACTAACAAGCTCAAGTTGTTGAGTGTTTGGATTCAATTGTTCTTTGGGTTTGTTTGGCAATTGGAGCAAGGTGTTGGGCTGAAGTTTTAAATTAAATATTGGGTTTGGGTCCAATTAGTTTTTAATTTGATTTTTGAGTCTCGTTTTAGGCCACAAGTAATTGTTAATTTATTGTTGATGAATGCTTTAAATATTTGTTTAAAATATTATTATTCTATTAATTATTTCATATAGAATTATTTTTAACATCGCTCATGAAACTTAGAATATAATGCATTTCATCGAAATATAGTTTTTTCCTCGAATAATTTAATTTAAATTAAATTTTTCTAGAAAGGAATTTGTAATAATTAAACTGTATGTTAATTTGATTAATGTGAACATTTGGTAATTATTTTAAATTAAAATTCATTATTTTAAAATATTGAGTTAGAGAAGATATTTATTTAAATAAAAATCCACGGTCTCTTTTTGTCAATCCATAAGCAACAGAATGCGTTAGTCTCGTGTCGGTAACGCAACGGACTCCCTATAGGAAGGCTGCGTGATTCGGGTTGTTTGATTGGATTCCTTTTTGATAAGATCGTCTAGATAAAATATAATTTGAGATCATCATATAGATGACGGGATTATTTTTCAAATATTTAGAGTTCTAGACAAATGTTATACACTCAAATCGAGATTATCTACGAATCTCCTATAGAGGCTCTCGTTTATAATCTTGGTGACCAAATAAAGCGATATTGAATTTATCTGAACATTTATTGTCAAGATATGATTTGTCTAGTGGGAGTGTCCCAGCTTAATCAGTGGACATGGTGACCTTTCCTATAGAGAGGCATGTTGGATCACAATGATTAAGTAGTCGTTACATTATTTTAGTTTTATAGATCTACATGTGCATTCATATATCATATGTTAAATTCACTGCTCAATTTTAATATGCAATAATTTTGTTATTTTCAGCAAAATGTTTCTCAGTCCATTTTCCGTTATCCTAAAACAAAATCAACTAATCGGGGAAAATTATGTGTATTGGAAACGTAACCTAATGATTGTTTTCACTGTTGAGAAAATTGATTTTGTGCTTGAAAAAGATTAGCCTGAGCAATCCACTGAGACTGCAAGCAAGGACAAGAGAGATTCTTATGATAAGTGGGTGGCTGCAGACAAGTCGGCTCGCTGTTACATTTTGGCATCGATGTCGAATATGTTACAGCAGAAGCATAACAGTCTTCAAATCTCTTATGACATAATGAAAAGCCTCAAGGACATGTTTGCACATCAAAGTAGGAAAGCTCGGTTCGAAATCATTCGCACCTTACAGAACATCCGCATGAAACTCAGAACGCCAGTAAAGGACCATATGTTGAACCATGATTGGACACTTCAATGTGGTGGAGAATCTGGGTGCAACAATTGATCAAAATACTCAGGTTGATATGGTATTAAACTTTTTACTTGATATGTTTTCACAGTTTACTATGGACTATCACTTACACAAGATGGATATGCCATTGACCGAGCTGATGAATGAGTTGCAAATTATGGAAAGTTGTCTTAAATCTAAAGGTGGCGATACTTATGCAGCAATTGGTAGCTCCCCTGTTTCCAAGCCGAAAGTTGGAAGTGGAAAGAAAAGGAAGAGAGCTAACAAGAAGCAGGTAGGCAATAAGACCAACGCAGACGGAAAGCCGAAAGGCAAGTGTTTCAAATGCGGTCAAAAAGGACACTGGAAGAAAGACTGTCCTATGCACTAGCTAAAAAAGAGCAACATGCTGATGGTTCAGGAGAGCAGAAAATTCAATGAAGACCAATTTACTATTATAGTCGGCACATGAGCAATAGTTTCAGCGAGAGCTGTAGGAGTAGTTTATTTTATTTCAATAGTGATAGGTGTTTAATTTTTAAAGACTGTTACTATGTCTCTTAGATAAAGTGGAATATAATTCCCCTTTTCTTTCTAATAGGACAAGGTTGTTCTCTTATTTTACGCTAACACACTTTACTTTTGATGAATAAAACTCCTATTTATGCCGGATATTTGGTGAGTGTCTTTATATATTAAACTATTCCACAAATAAAAATAAAAATACTTCTACAAACCATAATAAACAAAATACATACCATACTAGTAATACATATCTATGACTTTTAGACTTGGACGCATCAACCTTAATATGATACAAATACTGACAATGAATGGTACCCTCAATTTAATTGAGGTCGAACCATTGTCAGTTTCTGTAATTCTTGTTTGGAAAGGAAAGATGACTAAGTTCTTTTTTAGCAAAAGAACATAAAGTCAAAGAAGTATTGGAACTAGTTTATTCTGATGTATGTGGACTCATGAGTACACCTGCGAGAGGGGCTATGAATATTTTATCACCTTTACACATAATTACTCTAGATTCAGATACATTTGCCTTATGACTCGAAAGTCGGAAGCTTTTGAGAAATTCAAAGCATATCGAACTAAGGTTGAGAAACATTTGGGTAAAAGTATAAAGACATTTCGATCACATTGAGGTTGCGAATATCTCTTAGGAGAATTCAGGGATTACTTAATAAAAAATGGTATAGTTTCTCAACTGAGTGCGCCTGGTACACCCCCAACGGAATGATGTTTTAGAAAGAAGAAACAAAACATTGTTAGATATGGTTATGTCAATGATGAGTTTTTCAACTCTACCTATCTCAATTTTGGATGTGCACTGAAGACAGCTGCATATATTCTTAACTTAGTTTCATTTAAGTCTGCTCCCACTTCTCTCCTGGAATTGTAGAATGGGCGCAAACTAAATTAGCATCACATTCGATTTTGGGGATGTCCGGCTTGTGTGCTGAAAGAGAAGACAGAAAAGTTAGCGTCTAGGTCAGAAATATGCCTGTTTGTGGGATATCCTAGAGGCACTAGGGGATACTAATTCTATAGTCCTCTAGATAGAAAGGCATTTTGTCATTAAAAACACGACATTCCTGGAGGATAAGTATATTAATAAATGTCAGTCTAAGAGTATGGTTGTTTTGGAATAAATGAGTGGGCGCTATTCTACAATATTAATTCCCGAAACACAACCTAGTGGCAGACGACCAATGGTATCACAAACCCTTAGGGAACGTTATCTGAGTGGGAGAAATGATTCATCATCTAATCTCATAGATTAAGAAAATATTCAAGGTAATTATGAGGTATTTATATTACCTGAAGATAATACCAACATTGATGAAAATGTTGCAATTTAAGATCTATCGTCCATTAGGTAAAGTCAGAGGATCATCAGAAAACCTTATAGGTACTTATTAGTAAGAGAATCCAAACAGGCGATCTCCGTATAACAAGTAGATGATTCGACTTCATATAAGGACTCTATGGACAAAATGATAATTTTTATGGTGCTTTATGTGGAAGATATTTTACTCATAGGAAATGATATGGGAATGTCATTATCTACGAAAGCGTGGTTGGCCCAACAGTTTTCATATGAATGTTTTGGACAAAGCTAGATGGGTTCTAGGGATTCAGGTCTTAAAAAATCGAATAGAACAAGTTGGTAGTTTTGTCCCAAGCTATATATATTGACAAGATGCTTGTCAGATTGCCATGCAAGATTCTAAGAAAGGCAATTTGCCATTCAGACATAGAATCTAACTATCTAAGGAGCGTTCCTAAAGAAACTCCTTGAGAGATAGAGGACATTAGTAGAATATTTTATGCATTTGCAATGAGTAGTCTCATGTTTGTTATGCGGTTGGTATGATAACTCGTTATCAGTCTAGCCGGACTAGAACATTGGGTGATTGTAAATCATATCCTTAAGTACCTTAGGAGAATAATGAACTATATAGTGGTTTACTTTTCACCATTGGGGTATATGGATTTTAGGATTATACTCTAGGACAAGTGGGAGAATTGTTGGGTTGTATGCTCAAATAGTATAATTTTGCTGTGATGAAATGACAATTTTATATTGAATAAAACTTTGGTTTATATTCATTTATTATTATTGCATTTATTTAATATTGAGTATGTAAATAAAGTGTCAATGATCACTTGTAATAATATAAGTTGGATACTTGCGTTGAGAAGTATAGTGTGACACAACTCATATTTTGATCATCAATAAAATTGTTCATAACTAATGTATAAGGGTTAGTGCCTTATACTGGAAGGTTGTAGTGTTGACTATTTAATCATTCATGTTTGAGATTTGTCCTTATCGTAGAAATGAATTAATGGTGACACTAGTACACTTGGAGTGTATTGAACGAACCACGTGTCAAATTTAATTATATAGCATGACCGTGCGAATAATTAAATTCCACTTGATAACTGGATATTTCATCTAAATTCCTTGACAGGATTGTGTATATCTTTTCGTTAGTTTGATGGTTCATTGATTCACCAATGGGTGAGATTAATTTAGTTGATCAAATATCTCGGTGAGTTGGGAGCTTGAGAATGAGCGAAATAGAGAACACGAATTCATGTTGGGAACCGTCGCCCTGAAAAATGGGTTGAGTGACAACTTGAGTATTTTCTGTTCAACGGTTATAAATTTGAGCTCAGTGTTTAGCGACGGTTAAACTTCGACATCTGTGAATTAGTTCACAGGACCGTTGAAGAAAATGTAACTTAAAGTTAGTGAGAATAATTAGAAGGGCAAAATGGTTATTTATGCTCATACCTAATTATCGAATCTCAGACAGAGATGAAATATATATACGGTAAGTCAGAGGAAAGTATTACAGCTTATGTAATTTTATATATTCCGAGAGTGCAGTCTCTTGCCTTTAGTGGAAAAAGCAAAAGACTAATAATTAGATTGAGAGGTCTAGGGTCGACTAGACAAAATCTAATTATTGGAGCTTCGAAAATATATGCCCGATTAGGTCCCTATGGTAGCTGTATAAAGTTTTGGACTTAATCACAATTACTATAAAAGTTTTGGACTTAATTGTAACTGTAATATAAGTTCAGGGATTACATGTGTAATTAAATCAATCCTAAACTAATTAGACTTGGATGCAATCAGGACTCTTGTCGTTATTTGCAATCAGAATGCTTGTCTTATTTATATCACATTGCTAGTGACATAAATTGATTCCAATTCAATCAACTAAGAAAAGAGAAGAAATCTAATTTCTTGGTTTTCTATATTTGACCAGTCGAGAAATTAGTTTTTTTTTTATTAAAATTAAAAAGTGCTCACACGCCGGTGTAATCCAGAATTGGGAGAATACCATAGCATGCTTGAACATTGGGAGTACTAAGTTCGTGAATCAAAAACAGCAAGTTCGTGAATCAGATCCAGACCAATAACATTTATCGATTCAGGTATAATACTAATCCATTAGTATTTTAATTATAATAAATACGTGAACGCCTAGTAAAGATCCTGGTTTTATTAAATTAAAGAAATTTTTTATTTTTAGGTTAATTCTCGTGCCAGTTTCCAACACAAATGGACATCAACCTCAACATGCTTCATTCAGGAGTGGAAACTGAATTAGAGCACATATAGGCGGTGCTGACATTGTCATAGTATATGACAAGTGTAGCACCAATAGATTTACCAACCTCAGTAAGGATGGATTTAATCCATAGAATGTCACAGGGAAGTGGTAGCAACAATTCAGTACTCCACTTCAATTGAGGAATGATTTACAATTTGTTGTTTTTTTATATAACCAGAAAATTGGATTATGACTAAAGAATACAACATGTGCACTTGTGGAGGTACGGTCATCAACCGATCCAATCAGAGTCCAAAAATGCATAAAGAACAAGAGGAGACTTGCAGTGAAGAGTTAGACCAAAATGGATAGTGCAACAGAGATAGCGAAGCAGGCATTTGACAAACAACCTATGTTGAGATGTAGGCCGATGCATAAATTGGGATAATTAGTTTGCAGCATATGCGATATTAGGTCATATAAGTTGGAGATTTTGAAGATTGCCAATGACTTGTGGGTATTCGGTGGCATCATGTAATGTGGTGCCATCTGCAAGCAATAGATCAGTAGTTCTCGAAGAAGGTCAAGCATATACTAATATTGAGACAAGAATAATCCGTGAGGATTAGTAACTTCAACACCAAGGAAGAAGGATAATATCTTTTATGGAGAACCGATGACCAAGCTGAGCAATGAAGCGATTAATGCTAGAAGTGCCCGTGACAATAATATCATAGACATATACAAAAATAAATATCTGACATCTATTGGCATTAAAAATAAATAAGGAAGTACTATCAGCCCTAGAGTTAGTAAATCTGTGGGCAAGTAAGAAATGTTGAAGCTCATTATGCATGGATGAGGTGCCTATTTCGGCCCAAATAGACATCAACAATGAGAGATCCTAGAAGAAATACATTGTTGACATCCAGTTGATGTAGCTACCAATTGTGGGCCAGGACAAGTGTAAGAATAAGGTGAATAGTAGTGGGCTTGACTGTAAGTTCCATGATAGTCGACCCTGGGCCTCTAATGAAAGCCCTTAGCTATGTAGCAATCAATGGAGCCATCAGTTTGCATTCGAAACACCCATTTGCAATAGTCAATGTTTTGGGATTGGAGGAGAGGGACAAGCTTCCAAATGCCATTCCATAACAAGGCATCGAACTCCTCCGACATGACTTTACGACAAAGTGGATGTTTAAGCACAATGGTGTAGAAAGAGGGCTCAATGGAATCATGGTCAAGACTAGTGCTGATATTGAGTTTATTGATTAGTTTGTGGATGTTATCTTTGCCTCGAGTGATCATTCACTTTTTACTGCTTCGTGTGCATGTAGATTTGACGTGCACGCGAAGTAGTCAATAGGGATTGAGCGCGTAGGAGAAGTTTGTGTGCATACGGTATATGATGTCTCATGTTCTGCTGTGTCTTGGGTGAGTGTAAAAAATTTGAGGGCTCGGGCATAGTGGATAGTGATGGTAAGAATCTATGCACGAAAGTTGGTTTGTCTACTTTGGTGGATAATTTTTGAAAGAAGTATATGGATATATACCATTTAATTGATAATTTGCATATTGGGTAAATAGCACCAGAGATCCCGAACCTTTGAATGTTGTAACGATGGGGTCCTAAACCTTTGTTTACTAGCACCCGAAGTTCTGAACCTATGAAACGTTAGCACACGAGGTCTTTTTTTGACAGAAACCGCCAGTTTGTCCGTTAAATGGTTAAAATTTTGTTAAATAGACCATTTTACTTTTAAATTGAATGATAATAAGTAAATAAATAAATAAAAATTGCAACTAAACCCTAACCAATAAAAAATAAAATTGCAACCAAACTCCAACTTTTTCTTATTATCAAATCTCGATCCCAGTATGTCAGTCTAACAATCGACCTCCACCAAGCATTTAGTGCGGGATGGTGGAGCTAGCGGTGGTTATAATGGTGTCAAGGCCGAGGAGTACGGGTTCTTTGATGTGGTTGAGAGTGAGGAAGCGGCCGGATGATGGATCAGTGCTGACGATCAGGAGTTTGTGCCCATATCCACAGTAGCAAATAGGTTGCTCTTCGTGATGGCAGGCGGAGGAGATTCGCCGTGTACAAAACTGCCACAGCTATCAGATTGCTGCCATACAGCTAAGAAAACAACTGGTATTCTTATCTTTTTTTTCATACCATGCTGAGTTTCAATCTCCGATGTCGGTGCCACTTCTTCCGCTGGCGGTGGTGGCTGATGATGGACAATTATTATCATTTGCATCATGGCTAGCCACAAAAGAGAAGTTTGTTTTGGCATTCCGGCCATTAATCAAAACTGCAGCCTCATCGTAGGCGATAAAAATCAGCCCCAACCACTCCCTAAAACAGAGAGTGAAAGGATTTCCCAACTTCTCAGCCACATTAAGCTCCTCATCCGCTGCAAGACAGTTGCAATTGCTGCCCTTGACGCCGGGCTTCATTCTGGGCTCCTCTTGAGCAGTTTTCTTATCTCTGTAGTGGAGAAAGCCACCAGTGGGCCGGGTCGAGCAGTTGGTTTTCAACCGTTCTATGTGCGGTGGCGGCCGATGGTTTCTTAATGCCCGAGGGTTTTCAGTTTCGATTCGATGACATTGAATTATTTTCTCAAACCCAAGGCTTTTGCTGTTCCTCATCACCAACAACAACAATTGGGTTTGGGAAAATGGTTATTGGATCTCACAGCGGTGGGAAAATGGAAGTTGGGCTGTTGCGTGGTGGTGGTTGTTGGGCTGTTTCAGATTATAAATTATGTAGAGAAGAAGTATTTTAGAGGTGGTTGGCGGCAGGCGGTAGTATTTTGGAGAAAAAGAAAAGTGTTTGGAGTTTAGTTGTAATTTTTTATTTTGTTAGTTGGGGTTTAGTTGTAATTTTTATTTTTATTTTTATTTTTTTATATTATTCAATTTAAGGGTAAAATGGTCTATTTAACAAAATTTTGACCATTTAATGGTCTAACTGACTTTTTTGTCAAAAAAGGATCTCATGTGCTAACGTTTCATAGGTTCGAGACTTCAGGTACTAGTAAACAAAGATTCAGGACCCTATCATTACAAAATTTAAAAGTTTGAGACCCTTGTGCTATTTACCCTTGCCTATTTTATGTGGATAATTATTTTGAACTTCAAATTGTTGGGGGAAGATAAAATGTGTCGTCGAGTTTTAATTTTTAAATTTCAATTTTTTTTTTTTTTTTAACAAACTAAAATATCCTACTACTGTTTCGCTCTCTCTCGCCCACTCTCTTTTCTCTGTTCATTCCATTTCTGGGTTCTTTCGATTTTCCTTCAATTAATTTTACAAATTGAAGTAAGCACCTATGGATGTTGTAGCGGGTACAGATGAATTTCAAGATTGGGAAATTCTCCACCCCAACTCGGACCTCCACAACTCGCCCGGCTCAGTTAGCTCCGTCGAAGAAATCGCCTTAATTCATACCAACTATTTCTCCTTGGACACTCCAAACCGTTATGTGGATGATTCGGATGATAAAAGGTCATCCGATTCGAATAATCCGAGTTGGATTGATCCCGGGTCGGAGGAAAACCCTAGCCGGTTCCTGAATAAAGATCCCGGCGAGTTCTGGTCAGATTCGAGCAGCGATCGGTCTGATGAGCGTAAATTTGTTGACGTTGATGGCACAAAAAAAATGGGTCTTTTTGAAAACGAGAAAAAACTAGTGGGTTTTGGAGGAAGTGATGAAATTGTGGAGATAGAAGAGAAATATTCGGAGAAATTGGAGAAGTTTTACTCGAATTCTGGTGGAATTGTAGTGGATTCCATGAAATTTAATGACTTTGGGGAGAATTCAGAAGTGGGTTCGGAAGCAAGCCCGAATTCCCAAGGTGGGTCGGAAGTTTTACGAGAAGAGAAGCAGGAAATCGAGACTACTGGAAACGGTAGTGAGAGTATGAATGAAAATGGAGATCACATAAATGGTGAGATTGGAAAAAGGAGTGTGGTATGGTGGAAGATGCCAATTGAGATTTTGAAATACTGTGTGTCTAGAATGAGTCCAGTTTGGGTTGTTTCTGTGGCAGCTGCAGTGATGGGGTTCGTGATCTTGGGGCGCAGTTTGTATAAGATGAAGAAGAAGAGCAGGGGATTGGAGATTAAGGTTACCATCGATGATAAGGTCAGTGCTTTTTTTGGGTGGATTTCTTTAGTTTCATCTTGCTTGTTCAGATGCTATTTTAGTTGGATTTCCAAATATTATTTTGCGTTAACTGTGTGCCATTTTTTGGTGTTTATATAGTAGATGAGATTGAATATGCATTACCAGCGGAATTGTTTGTTTAGTCCTTTTAACTCATTTTCTGCAGAATTGTTTATTTAGTCCTCATTTAACTTAAAACTGTCTTTCTGAGGAAGCTTCAGAAGATGACAATACGATTAAGTCTGGAAGAATTGATTATGACAGGATTCAGTGCTTCCCACATCCTGAGATAAATCGATTTATACATCTTTGTGTTTTCTATGCAAAAGTGATTGTGTAGTGCATCTCTCCATTTCCCATTTCGGGTGCTGGATGGCATGTTGAATTCCCAGTGAACTCCTAGCTAGTGTCTATTCTGAAAGTTTGATGTGTTGATGTCATGGTAAAGGTTCGAGGAAATTTATTACTTGTTGGATGACATATAAATCTGGCTAGTTTTATTATTGATTTCTTAGGCTTGTATGTTTCATACGCGTATCACCTTGTGGTTTTCAAGTACTTGTTTGTTAGGAAAGGAAGTTAATTTGCAAATTGTGAGGATAAAATATGTTATTTATGCTGCAAACATGACATATCTGGAATGGGTAGGTATTGTAAGTTTGACCTCTTGGAACAATCTTAAATCATTATTGGAGTCCCTAATTGTCTACAAGGCAAGGGATGCTGAGGAACATAGCCTCCTGGAACCTTAGTCCAAGATGCAAGGGAAGGTGCATACCAATTGCTGAGGTGCATGCAGCATTGTAGGCACTGTGGCTTATGCTTAGGAAGACCTCTGCCTCGTGCAAGAGCCTATAGAAGCTATAATAATACCCATCTCATTTTGGATATTTGATACTTTTGTTTGTTTTGTTTTTCCCTTTAGCAAAATCTAGATGAGCTCCACAAGAATCTAATACATTACAGAAGTCATGAATGATTTCCTCATCCAACTTCGAAAGGATCTTGCTTGACTTGCATTTCATTTGAAAGTGTGAACTGTGGTTTTCTAGTAGTTGTGCTACTGATAATTGGAAACATAAGGTAAAGATCATCCCTGGTTAATACTATATTTTAAAGAATGTACGAGAGATCTTTGTTCTATATTTGTCTAAATCGATGGACTAGGGGTGAATATATTTTCTTGAGTATAGTTTCATGGTTGATGCCTGAACTAGGCTGCAGTTATTTGTTGTTGGTGGTGAGAGACTTGTAGCAGCTGGAGGTTTTTACTGATTGATTCCAGTTTTGGGATGGAGTGATTTGGAATCTGAAGTGGTACTTAATGGTACTATTTTTTCAGTTTCTTGCATCTCCTTAGTCGCATAATTTATCTTATAAATAGGTTTTCTTTCTTCATGTTTGTGAGCTTTTGTTTATTTTTTTTTAAACTTCATTCTTATTCATCCACCAGAATTTTTTATAATTGGATTTCAAGTGTTATTTGTTGCTTTAAGCAATAATGACTTGTCTTTGATTATAGATTCAGTTGGAGACCGATGATGCTTATAGTTTTTAAGTTACATTTTATTTAATTTTAACTTGGAAAATTATATTAGTTTTCATTACATTACAAAGTAATTTTCCTGTGGAACCATCGATGGGGGTTTTGTTTAGACAAACATATCTGGCAATCTGATATCGTTTATTGCAACTTTGCATTGGATTTCGGTTGGCTTTGCTTTTGTGAAATCAGTTGCTTGTCTGGAAAAAGTAACATCTCGCTACTGTTGTGTGCTCTATCTATTGTAACACTGGTCGCTGGAATAACGACTTGATTGATGCCCTTGTGAAAATCTGGATAGACTAGCACCAAGGTCAAATGAGTTGCTGTATATGACGAATGTTGTGAATTCACAAGATGTTACTCGTATTTCAGTTTTGATGTCTTTACGAATTTCTCTATACACTATCATGAAAGGAATGTAGATTTCTTCCAGAATATAAAGCACTGACCCAATTTTCTCTCTCACCTGAGTAGGTATGCCCTCATTATTGTTCAGGATTAAGTAGTCATAGTGTTTCGATTCATGATGTTTTTATCTTGCAGAAGGTGTCTCAGTTCATGAGCCGTGCAACTCGTCTAAATGAAGCATTCTCAGTTGTAAAGCGGGTCCCTCTGATTCGGCCTTCACTGCCCGCTGTTGGGGTGACACCCTGGCCTGCGATGAGCTTAAGATAAAGAGTTTGTAATATAGGAAGTAGGAAGCAGCATGTTGTTATCAAGCCTAAGAAAGATGGTGTGGTTTTCGAATTTGCATTTGTATATAATCTGTGTGTATCAGTTTCCTCGTTGATTGAACCTTCAAAACTCTTGTTTTAATATGTAAAAACTCTTTTCTGTTCTATATCTTTTGTGGCCCTAATATTTCTCTCATTTTCAGTAGAGGCATTATTAAGCTTCATGAGGTTGCCATGGTCGGGGGGGTCTGGGACGTGACATACTTCATGTAACCCGCGTACTCACAAGCAAACTCGTTGGAATAGAAGTTTAGCTTATGGCAAGTGTACTAGGATTAGTCGGATAGTGTATAATACACTACTAAGAAAGAAAAATAAATTATAATTCTATTAATTATGTTGTTTAGTTCTACAGGGTACTGTTTACCAAAAGTGCACTTAATGTTTGAGAACAATGAAATAGTAATTGGATAATCTCTTTGTTCTCAAAGATTTGTTAGCTCAAGTTTGGGGACCAATGAAAATTCTTCAAAAAGTAGGTTGATGTTTACTTTCAAAATAAATAAATTTTTAATTAGAAGTTAGAATGAAGTAATTTATTCGTATGAGTCTCTTTGATATATAGTCAATGGTTAAAGATAATTGATAAAATTTGTCTTATTCTGTCTGAATACTCTAAATATTTTTTTGGACAATTTTTCAATTGACTTAAACAAATTAAAATAGCAAAAATAGGAAATTTAATAAAAAATTGTAATCGAGATCTCTATTTTTTTGAAAAGTACAAAATATTCTCTTTGCTTTCTATTAATTAAAATCAGTGTTCTAAAAAGTGTAAAGCGTGGTTAGGCGTGGAGGTTGAGCTTCATGTTTTTTTGGACTTAAGCAAGGCCTAGGAGAGAGAGAGATAAGAGAAATGCGAGGGTGAGGCGTGATGCATGGTTAGGCGTAGAGGTCGAGTTTCAAGCTTAGGCAAAGCTTAGACGTCGCCTAAACGGATTTTTTAGAATAGTGATTAAAACCAGCCACTCACCCAGGGCTATTCCTGCAGTGTAATCTGATGGCAATTTAATTTTGGCACTAAAGAAACCATGGTTGTAAATATCAGGAAATTTGAAACCTGAGCCTAAAATAAAAAGAAAACAAGTAACTTTAAACTTTAGACATAAAATCTCAAAATTTACAAAAAAATCAATGTTGTAAAAATCGTAAAACGTGGCTAAACGTGGAGGTTGAGCTTCAAGCTTTTTCGACCTAGACGAATTCGAGAGCGAGATAATGACAAGGTGAGGACAATGTGTGGTTAGACGTGGAGGTCGAAGTTCAAGCCTAAGCAGAACCTAGACGAGCTTAGATGAACTTTTTAAAACAGTGTAAAAAACATCAAATAACTTGCAAAAACCTTAAAATACAAAAATACATGTAGAGAGAGAAAATAGGGTTTGCTTGTGTATTGGTTCCATTCTCAGAGAGAGTGTTGTATTTGTTGAATCTTATTTTTTCAAATTATCTTTATATGTACACACACATGTATATATATGAATGTGTGAGAGGGAGAGTGAGAATATTTAGGAAAATAAAAAGATTTAAGGACTATTGAAATTATTATTGGGATTCTTTTTATATTATATTAGCTGTTTGAAAATTAAATTAATCTTTTTTTTAATTCTTTATTTATTTATTTTTATTATCTTTTATTTTTTATTTTTGGAACTTAGGTGTTAGGATTTGAAAGTTTACAACTTTACGGATTATTTTTAAAAATTTGGGAACTCTGCTACAAATTTTTCTTTTAACTTTTTTTTTTTTGTTGTTTTAATTTACTTAAGTTGGATAGCAAAATTGTCAAAAATGACTATCTAGACGAATTAATAAAAGAATGATGACGATATTTGCGAATAAAATTGAATGAGAATGATATTGTTACAAAACTAAAAGAATCGAGACTATGAGTGTAATTAACTCTAATAAAAATTCACTCATTTAAAAAAAAAAACGAATGTACCATTTATAATATGGAACTAATATATTTTTAAATATCCATATCCTAAAATAATTGCTACCATCCACGGCCACCGCCACTCTACCCTTTTTTTCTCTACAAGTTGTTTGTTTAATTTACTTTTTTTCGTTTAACAAAAAGTAAATGCACCATTGTCTTTTTTTAAAAATTATGACTTTTTAATAGTAATTTTTTTTTTTAATTCTTATATCCAGTTAAACTAAACAAGATAATAATAAATTTGATATTTAGATAACTATTATCCAAATAAACAATTTTATGTATAAACCAAAGCAAACTTATATGTAAATACAAAAATATTGCTCAAAAATAACTTTTATTTATCGTGTTACTTGCAACATTCTCTATAATTATACATATAACTCAAGGGAAATCAAATTTGAGTTCATTGATATTACTTAAAAGGGATCTTGATCTTCTATCCACTTATAATGTCCGTACTAATATAACATCACATGATTGATAATTCATAATTTCCACACTCATAATTTCTACTAATTATATTTAGTCACCTCACCAATTAACATTATATTTCTTAGTAACTATATGTAAGAGATCAGACTCCCTATCAAACATGCGTTGAGTCCAGAATTGGAAATTGGGTCCCTCCCACGTTAAGACATTATTACTAGTCCACATGTAGGAAACTTCAGCCTCAGTTCCTGTAATTGGGGAAGTTGATCTTAACAAGATGAGAATGAGATTGATATTTTTATGTCATACAAAACAAATTCTCGATAGTTGTCAAATAGAATTGAAATTATTGGTTTGGATTTATGCGGAGTCATCAATGTTTTGATTTTGAATTGAACCAAATTAATTAGAAATGATTCGATTTAAATTTCAATAATTAAAAACTGCATAAAATCAAATTGAATTGTTAATCGAATTAAAGAAAAAAAAAATTACTTATTGTATCCAAGAAATGTGATTTATTAGTTCAATATTTTAATTTATGCTTCAACAAACTTTAATTACTAGTTGGCTTATATTGACTCTTTAAAGATGAGTAATAATTTATGCTAATATTTATTTTTTTTAATTTCGTAAAGAACGAATTTTAAAGTTTCAAGTTAAAATTGAACTTTTATTATTTGATTGCTTTAATCTTATATTGAGATAAGTAAATTATTATTTTAAGGTTTATGTTAATAAGATTTTAATTTATGCGTTGTATTAATATTTTAGATCATTTTTCTTATGTTTTCACTTGTTTTAAATATATTATTTTTATGTCGTTAAAAACATGATTTGAAATCAAATCGAACCACAAAAAATATTTGATTTGTAAAATGAAATGGTTTGAAGATAAATAAAAAAAATCACCCAATTTTGAATTGTATTTACTTGTAATTTTCGTACTGAAACAAAAATATTCAATTTAAAAAAAAATGAAGATTATGTTAAATATTATGTTAAATTTTAGTATATGCCTTTGATTGATTTGAGTACATCGTACTCGATCTAGCATGCTTCATTGTTATGAATATTAACCCTTAGGGTTTGTTTGATTGCCCGCTTGATTGGTAAAAGTAGGAAAGAATTAAAATTCCATATAAGTTTGAAAATAAAAAGTGTCTTCCTATAAAAAAAATTATTGGCCAAAAATAAGGGCTTGTTCGGTAGAGTTTTTTTTCTTTTTTTTTTTTTTTTTTTTGGAAAGAATGAATTTTTTTGGTTACTTTTTGACTTTTCAAATTTGTTTGTAGTGTAAAAAGGGTTGAAAAGTCAAAAATTGTAGGCAAAAAAAAAGATTTTTTTGAGGAAAAAACTCTACCGAATGTGATCTAAGTTTAAAGTGATTATATCCTAAAGTTCATTTCCATTTCCACCTTTGTATTAAACAGTCAAAATAGAAATTGAATTTTTTAGATGTGACATTTTCCATGAAATTGGAAGCTATCAAATACACTCAAGTGATTTTTAGAATATTTTGATAAAAAAAATACTAGATAGATAAGCCTAGAGAGTTGACCAAAACCATGTGCAGTCATCGATCCTGTAAAGAATGGAGGCTGCCAAGCCCCCAGGGGGCATAGATAAGTTGGTAAAGCCTGAGGTGACGTGGAGAGAAATCCTCCAACAACGCAAGTTCGATTTCCGTGTGGGGTAAATTTTCACTGAAATATTGTGGGGGTTTGTCCTGAGGGTTTGACATGTTGGCTCTCTTTCTCAGGTTCCTACCACTCGTGCACATCCCTCGATTTACAACTCACTTGGTCAAGGGGCCTCTGACACAGATGGGAGGTTTCGCCTTCAGAACTTTCCCCTTATCAGAAGAATGGAGGCTGCCAAAGAGCAGTCTAGTTTTAGCATCAATTACTGACTTTTTTCTCCTGTTTTTGGTGCTTCCCATTTATTGACATCGGTATCAAATCATGATTGATAAAGTACTATGGCATCATCAACTTCGAAGCATTTGATCATGAACAAGTTAGGTTATCTAAAATCTTCTGAGAAGGGGAAAGTCTTGAAGGCGAAGCCCTCCCACCTGTGTTAGAAGCTCTTTGACCAGACGGGTTGTAAATCGAGGGACGTGCACGAGTGGCAGTAACCTGAGGGAGAGAGCCAACAAACCAATCCTCAGGATAGACCCCACAATATTTCAGTGAAAATCTGCCCCACACGAAAATCAAACCTGCGTTGCCAGAAGATTTCTCCCCACGTCAAGGTCATCTAAAATCTTAATTGGGCTCTACCTGATTTTGGTCCAATACCCATTTGAGTTAAGTAACACTTTCATAAATACACTCAAACAAAGTAGTGGCATAATTTTCTTTTGAATTAATTGGATTGAATTTGGACTAGGCATTTGCAATTTTAATTAGATTTTTTTAGAGATTTTACCATAGACTAAGCTAAGTAAATTTTATTCGAAAATTCCTTTTAATGCGCCCATATTTATAAAATTGGTGCTTTCAGTACTTGAAATAAAGCTTCGAGGCTAGACTTCATTGTCCCTTCTGTTGGCCTCAAAATCTTGCATAACTTCAATGTCAACAAAAATAAGTCACATCACTGTTTATGTACTGATAACTTGCACACTTAGAAGACATGTTAGACTATTGATAATCGATCCCACAATGTGGTGCAACGGGACGATCAAGTCAGCGATCAAAATTTGAATGTAAAATAAAATGGATAGATAGTTGGCTCAAGATGTATGTAAATTATGCTTATTTTGCGTACCTTCAAATGTTCGAGGGATGGGTTATTTATAAACAAGTTTACAAGGGCATTTTGGTCATTATAGATAATTTTTATCATTTGATCCTAAAATATTCTCATATTTCAATTTTACTATTTTTTTCAATGAATTCTAGAGAATGGATATGACATGTAAACATGAATAATCTTCTATTATGTAGGAAGCAGTATGTTATTATCAAGCCTAAGATGGTGTGGTTTTCAAATTTTCATTTGTATATAATCTGTGTGTATCAATTTCCTCGTTAAGTCAACCTACAAAACTCTTTTGTGCTCTATATCTTTTGTGACCCTAATATTTCTCCTCATTTTCAGTAAAGGCATTATTAAGCTTCATGAGGTTGCCATGGTCAGGGTCGGGATCGGGATCGGGATCGGGGTCGGGGTCGGGGTCGGGGCCTGGATCTGAGTCTGGGTTTGGGTCTGGGTCGTGATATACTACATGTAACCTGTGTACTCACAAGCAAACTCGTTTGCAGGGGCGGAGTTGGGGGGGGGGGTCCCGGGGGGACCTGGACCCCCCAACTTTTTGTGGGTGGATTTTTTTTTTTTTTTTAAGTTTTTTAATTTTTTAATATATAATTTAACTTTTACTTAATATCAATTTAATGGATGATAATTGAATCTATTGATCCAATATCAATTAGAGCTTGTTTGGTATAGTTTAAAAATTAGTTTATTTGACTGAAATAGTTTATTTGACAAAGAATAGTAAAAAATATCATGTTACTAAGACAAATTTTTTGGTCAAATAAACTATTTTTTATTAAATAAGTCATTTTGGTCAAATAAACTAGTTAATAAATTAGACAAACTGATTCTTAATGTAAGACAATTGGACCTACTGGCCTAATAAAATTAATAATACAAAATTTCAAATAATTGGTCCATTTCTCAAATGATAATACAAAATTTATAAATGTATTTGTTTGTTAATACATATCGTGTTCAAATAATAATTGTATATAACACTATTATAAGGGTTTAAATTTGGGTCCATAAACTACATAGCTTAATTTTAGATAAAAAAGATATAGATTCTATTTTTCTACAATAACTTCTTGTAAGTTTTTTAAATACTATGACTTATAAAAAAAAATATTAAATTCTTATAAAAATAAATTCAGTAATTGCAGTTCGAGAGAAAAAAAAATTTTAGGGGCGCTGCCCCCGAACTCTCGAGAGCCCTCCCGGCCCACTTCTATTTGGGACCCCCCAACTTCAAAAATCTGGCTCCGTCACTGCTCGTTGGAATAGGAAAGTGTACAAGAAATAGTCGGATGGTGTACAAAACAATACTAAGAAAGAGAAAAAAATTATAATTTTATTCATTATATTGTTGAGTTCTATCGAGTGCGATTTACTAAAAGTGCACTTGATGTTTGAGAACAATGAAATAGTTATTGGATAATCACTTCGTTCTCAAAGATTTGATAGCTCAATTTGGGGACCAAGAAAAAGGTTTGGATTTCTATCGAAATAAAATTCTTCAAATAGTATTCTAACGTTTATTTTCAAAATAAGTAATTTTTAATTAAAAGTTAGAATTAAGTAATTTATCCATATGAGCCCGTTTGGTATATAATCAATGGTTAAAATAATTAATAAAATTTGTCTTATTCTGTTTGAGCAGATTTGATGTTTGGATATATTTTTATCCGAATAACAACTTAAGTAAAAAATAAAGATAAATTTTGTCGTTAGAGAGAGGAAGACAAATTTTTTCTTACTAATCATTCACTCATTTAAAAAACAAACAAACGTACAATTTATAATATAAAACAAATATATTATAAACATTCATATCCTAAGATAATTGTCTCTGTCCTCCGCCAGGACCACCACCGCCACCGCCACCGCCACCGCCACCGCCACCACCACGCACCGCTGCTCTACCTTTTTTTTTTTCTCTCTATAAGTTTTTTTTAATTTACTTTTTTTCCGTTTAATTAAGAATAAATGTATCTTTGTCTTTTTCCCCCCAAAAATCTGACTTTTTAACAGTAATTTTTTCTATTATTATATTTAGTTGAACCAAATAAGATAATAATAAACTTGATATTTAGATAACTATTATCCAAAAAAACAATTTTATCTATAAACCAAAAAAACCCGATATGTAATTCCAAAAATATTGCTTAAAAACAACTTTTATTTATCGTGTTACTCGCTTGTAATATTCTCTATAAATATCTGTGTTCTAAAAGGCGCGTTCGTAGCATTTGCAGAACGCGTCGTATTTATGGCATGCACGTAAAAATGCGGTCAACTCTTTTTGTTGACCGTCTGAGCGAGAATAAGCGAGAATAAACGTGATTAGGAATGAATAAAATCGATTACTTTGGTAGTGATTTGATAATTTAAAGTATACTAAAAATTTTCAACTTCCATCATGTAGGTGCACTCCAAAACGAGAAACTGCTTAGATGCCACAATGATGAAAAATCTAGTTTATAATCAATTTAATGCAAGGTTGATCAACAAAAAGAAGATGATGAATGATAAATTAGAAATTCTACTAGCAAGTTATGCTAGTAATGCACAATTTTGAATTGTTAGGGGTTGTGATGGTGAAGATGATGATGAGAAGGTGGAGAATGATATCTTACAACATACAAGAGGTACTAGAAATATTTAAGATGAAATAAGAGAGTCCAACGAAAATGATTTTGTATCAGATGGCATGGAAGATGAGTTAGATGAAGAAGAAGAGCTTGACTTAGAATACGATAAAGAGTTAGATAAAAGTTAGGCTATGTTGTTATGTAATCTAATTGTAAAAAATTATTAAGGGTAAATAGTATTGGAGGTCCCCGAACCTTTGAAGCTTGTGACGAAGGGGTCCCGGACCTTCAATCACTAGCACTTCGAGTCCCTAACCTTTAAAAAACGTGCTAGCAAAGTCTTTCTGTTTAAAAAAACTGTTAGTTTGACCGTTAAATGGTCAAATATTTTTAAAATGACTAAATTAACCTTTACCCTCTTCCACTTCTTTTTCAATCAAACCCCATTTTTTCTTCACTAATCAACTCCCACTGGAAAACAACAATTGAGTGATTTTTAATTTCTAAATTGCATATATATATATATATATATATTCACTTCATGGTCACCCTCTCCAGTGCTAAAAGCTCCGCAGGCTCAAATACATAGCATGGAATGTGATTTCTTTCCAATTAGGTTTAGGTTTTAATTTTGATCCCAGGTTTTTCCAATTGAGCTATTCTATTCTCCTCCAGGGTTTCAACATTATTTAATATCCTTGAACTCACAGCCATTTTTTGCTTCGCCGCATGATTTTGACTTCCATCTTTTTCTACACTTAGGGTATTGCATATAATAAATTATGTGATTGTTACGCTTCAGTTGTAAACTAATTTTGTCTGTTGGGGGTTTAATTTCTTTCTCTATAGGATTTGAAGTATACATTATAGCTGAGTTTAAGTTGTACCTTGTGCTAGCGGAGTTGTACACAGATTTCTGCCATGGCTTCGTACAGGTCATTCCATCAGCTGCTCCTCCATCATTTTTTGGTGGGTGGTGGTTGGCGGCAATGATTTTGGAGAAGAAGAAGTGGTTGGATGAGTTGTGATATTGTGTTTTGTAGGGCTGCACAAAAAAACCGCGAAACCGCAAACCGAACCGAAACCGTTGGTTTGAAACCGTTGGTTCGGATCCACGTGGACCCGCAGTTTTTTTTCTCTTAAACCGAACCAAACCGTTTCAAAATGGTTTGGTTTAGGTTTCAATTTTCAAAAACCGCACAAAACCGAACCGAACCGCTTTTAAATTTTTAAATTAAAAAATAATTTTATTTAATTATAAATATTACAATTTTAAAAAATGTAAAGTTGGCATGTTGCTAGATGCTAACTTGCTACTATTTTTTTGTCTTTTTATTTATATTTCGAATTTTAGACAAATGTAAATGTAATTTAACGTTTAACATTATTATTTCTCGTTTAAACTTATATGTTAACTTGTTTTAAATATATTATTATAATATCGATAGGTAAACCGCGGATTAAAACCGAACCAAACCGCAAATAATGGTTTGGTTTGGTTTGGTTTGAAAAATAAAATGGTTTGGTTTGGTTTGGAAAAACTCCAAACCGCATAAAATGGTTTGAGTTGAAAATATGGCACAAACCGCCCAAACCAAACCGCGTTCACCCCTAGTGTTTTGTTAGTTGAGGGTTGATAGGTGAAGTAAAAATATGAGAGGGATTTTGATTGGAAAAAACGAAGTGAGAGAAGGAGTTAATTGCAATTATTTTTATTTTTTTATTTTAATTTAAAAAAAATAATCTAGTTATTTTAAGTAATTTTGACTATTTAACGTTTAAAGTAAAAGTTTTTTTTTTTAACAAAAGAACTTTGCTCGCGCGTTTTTTAAAGGTTAGAGATTCAAAGTGCTAGTGATTGAAGATTCGAGACTCCATCGTTACAAAGTTCAAATTTTCGAGACTTTCAGTGCTATTTACCCAATTATTAAATAATTTGTGTTTATATTTGTAATAGTTATAATTTACTAACTTTTGAAAAATGTAATGTTGGACATGTTATTTTGTAATCTAATTGTGATATGTCGAACCATGATATATGTCTTAACATTAATCTAATTTTGAGAACTCGTGCATTTTTTTTTTTTTATTTTGAAAACTAAGTATGTAATATTGTAAACTAAAAACTATGTAACTAAAAACTATGTTGTTAAAATTTAAAATTTTAACATTAAAAAAAAATTAAAATTCGAAAATATATTTTAACACCTATAGATCTATAATTCTTGATGCTTCACTTTGCCATTTCGTCACGTATTGCGCATTTTAGAACATGATAATTATACATATAGCTCAAGGGAAATCAAATTTGAGCTCATTGATATTACACAAAAAACCATCCAAAATTACAGGAAACTTCGCTAGTTCAAGAAATGTTATGATTTCAAATTCTGATTCAAAAAAGGTAGCGGCCAAAAATTTCTCAGGCTCCGATTCTTAAACCTTGCAGGGTGGCAATGGCGAACCACACAAACAATCATTCCCAACGAATGAACTTGCTGATAATTTCGTCGCGGGTAGCTTCCCACACAAATGATTATAACTAACATTTAAGTTTTCAAGCCCTCCAATGGCGTTTGGCACGTTCCCGATCACCAAATTCCGGGATATATCCAAGTATTTCAATGTCTTGGGAAATTTCAAGCTGCTCAAATTAAATTTCAATTTGTTACCAGAAGCATAGAATCCCACTAAATAATCTGTTCTGTTCAACAACTTCACTGGACTGCCAGTGATTTCATTCTCCGAGAGATCAATATAATCGTAGAAATAAGTCTGCGTTGGATTCCAATCATCCAATTTAATCTTGATTCCACATTTGGCTAGCTTCAAAGAGTAGATTATCGGCGAAGAAGTCACCCAATCTGGAATTTTCCCCAAATGGAATCGATTATACGACAAGTCCAGCGATTCAATGCCTTTTACGTGCATTTCAGGAAATGGATCGACTAGTAAATTATGAGACAGATCCAGATTGAAAATCTTGGTAAGATTGGCGAAACTTTTTGGGACTGTTCCTGCAAATCGGTTCCAGGATAGATCCAATGTATCTAGGGCATGGAATTTACCAAGAAAGTCAGGGATTGGCCCCGTCAGGAGATTGTGCCCTAGTTCGAGGTAACCCAATTTTGTTGCTAATGCTGAAATACTCACTGGAATTTTCCCCGTGAACTTATTCTGAGAAAGTTCTAAAATTCTGAGATTAGTAAATCCCGAGAAGAAATCCGGTATCTCGCCGGAGAGTTGGTTGCTCTTCAAACTCAGCAGGGTTAGGTTTTTTAGCAGTTGAATGCCGGCGGGGATGGTGCCGGTGAGGCGGTTGCCACCGAGTTTGAGCTGTGTTAACTGAGTCAACTCACCGATTGAACTCGGTATCGGACCCGAGAAGAAATTCCCTTCTAGACTCAATGCTTCTAATTTGGTGAGATTTCCAATATTTACAGGTATTTGACCCGATAATTTATTGTTTTGGATGTAAATATATTTAAAGTTCGGCAGATAGAAAATAAAATTTGGAAAAGAACCAGAAATATTTATAAGATTTAAAAGATAAATACCGTCCAAATACTTGAGTTTGGATAGTGAAGACGAGATTGTACCCGATAAAGTAGTGTTAACAAGGGCAGTGCCATTGTTGGTTTGGCCACTAAGAGATATAGCTGTTACTCGATTATCGACTAGGCATGTTATACTGTTCCACTTGCAACAGTCCGTACCCTTCTTCCATGTGGATAGCATACCGGATGGGTCGGCTGTGATACCAGACTTGAAAGCTAATAGCCCGGCTTCGTCGTCTGGGTGACATGTTGCTGCTGAGGCTGAGAAGCAATGTAGAGAGAGAGTAGTGAATAAGAGGAAGATAAGTGAGATAAGATTGGATGGGGAAAGGGAAATCATATTGTTGGTTTAAATAGGAATGTAATGTAAATGTTGATGCATTTTATAGTGTCTAGAATTGGAAATTGGGTCCCTCCCACATTAAGACATTGTTATTAGTCCACACGTACGAAAGTTCAGCCTCAATTCATGTAAGTGGGCAAGTTGATGTTAATAAGATGAGAATGAGATTTATATTTTGTCACACAATACAAATTATTGATAGTCGTCAAATAGAATTGATATGTAGTTAATATTTTGGTTTTGAATTGAACCAAATTGTTTAGAAATAATTCGATTTAAGTTTCGATGGTTAAAAACTGCTTGAAATCAAATTGAATCGAATTAATGAAAAAAAATTTATTTTTTGTATATAAGATATGTGATTTATTAGTTCAATACTTGAATTTATGTTTCAACAAACTTTAATTGATAGTCGTATTTATTGACTCTTTAAGTATGAGTAGTGATTTATGCTAATATTTTTTTTATTCAATTGCATAAAGATTGAATTTTAAGATTTCGATTTAAGATTGAACTTTTTATTATTTTATTATTTTAATTTTATGGCATAATTGTATCAAAGGTCTTCAATGTTTCAAAATCGTTGAAGATATGCCCATAACCTAAAAAAATAGCACCACACATTTCCAACGTATGAAAACCTTGGCGTGATAGGTCTTTTATGACCAAATTGCCATTCTCTTTAAACAAACAAAAAAATAAAAACAAAGAAAAACGAAAAACAAGATTAAAAACTAACCAAATGTACCCAAAAAAATAAAAAGTAAGAAATATACCCAAAAAAAATAAAAAGTCTGAAAGAGGTTAATCTTCTTCAAAAACCCAAAATTCAACCCAAAATTCAGCCCAAAAAAGTTGTCATCCGACAGACCGTCGCTCTCTTCATAACCAAATCGGGTCATGTGGAAAAACCAAGATAGAAAACAAGGAGTCATGAATTTAGCTGGTAATCGAGTGAATGGAATGATTCCAAAGTTTATTGGCGGGTTTAGAGATTTGAGGGGGCTCTACCTGTCCTTTAATCAGCTTGGTGGTTCGATTCCAAGTGAGATTGGGGGCAATTGTGGGAAGCTTGAGCATTTGGAGTTGACAGGGAATATCTTGGTTGAAGGCTGGTGTGGGCTCCCAGAGCAACTCTTGAAGGGTAGCTGCCAGATAGTTGGGGTTCTTGCGGTAACTTAGAGATGTTGAATTTAGCTAACAACTATTATTCTGGAAAAATCCTTGAGGGGTTTAGCAACTGCAAGAAGCTGCATTTCATCAATTTGAGTTCAAACAGACTTACAGGGGAGATCTTTGACAAAATTCCTGTTCCTTGTATGAGTCTCTTCGATATCAGTGGGAATTATCTGTTAGGTTCGATTCCCAAATTTAATAACGACGCTTGTGCTCCGTTCCAATCTTTACGTGGAGATCCCTCAAATTTCGATGATTCAACATCTGCCTACATATCGTGTTTCACACACAGAACTCAGATTGAAAGCCCTTTGCCATTATTTGGTGATGGTGATAGTTTTACAGTGTTCCATAATTTTGGTTCTAACAACCTTACAGGCACTGTGCAATCAATGACCATTGCATCTTAACGGTTAGGGAAGCAGACTGTTTATGCATTTTTTGCTGGTCGAAACAATCTCATTGGATCATTTACTGGAAGATTCTTTGAGAAGTGATATCAAGTGAGAGGTATGATGCATAATGTCAGCAATAATAGGTTATCTGGTGAATTTCCACCAGAATCTAGCACAATGTACAAGTTTCTGATACTCTTAGATGCCTCTCGTAAATGACATTGATGATCATAGACTCCTTGCACTTCTCTCCGGCAGATGCCATGTGTGTTGTGTGTGAGAGAGAATTTAATGGAATTTTGGATTTTTGGAGAAGATGACATTTTTTCACTTTTTTATTTTTTTGGGGTATATTTCTTACTTTTTATTTTTTAGGATACATTTGGTTAATTTTCAATATTGTTTTTCTTTTTTCTTTGTTTTTGTTTTTTTGTTTGTTTAAAGAGAATGGCAATTTGGTCATAAATGACCTACCACGCCAAAGTTTTTATACATTGGGGATGTGTGGTGCTATTGTTTTAGGTTAGGGGCATATCCTCAATAATTTTGAAACGTTGAGGACATTTGATGCAATTATCCCTAATTTTATATTGATATCAATATATTATTATTTTGAGTTTTATGTGAGTAAGATATCAATTTATAGATCAATAATTTTATTTTTTCACTTGTTTGAAATATATTATTTTTATGTTAAAATCGTAGTTTAAAATTAAATCGAATCGCAAAAAATGTTTGGTTTGAAAAATGAAATAGTTTGAAATATTCAAAAAATTTTAATCAATTTGGTTTGGAAATAGATTTTAAAAAAAAAATCCAGCCAATTCAAATTGTGTTCACTAATTCTCATAACGAAACAAGAATTTTCAATTTTCAAACAAAAATTGAAGATTAAGTTAAATATTTTAAATATTTCGTAAATGCCTTTGATTTATTTGAGTATATCGTACTCGATCTAGCATGGCTTCATTGTTTTAGATTATTTTGATAAAAAAAATCAATAATCTAGATAGATAGCCTCAAGGTTGACAGTGATTGAGTTGACCAAAACCATGTGCAGTCAGTCATCGATCCAGTAAAGAATGGAGGCTTGTTCCAAAGAGCAGTATCTGGTTTTAGCATCAATTACTGACTTTTTTTGTCCTGTTTTTGGCGCTTCCCATTTAATGACATCGCTATCAAATCAAAGATTTGAGAAAACATAATCAACGTGGATGAATTATCTGACTCGTGTTAGCTGGTTGACACTTGAAAAAGGAAGATTGATTTATATCCACCCAAGTGTCGTCGGTCGGTCGTCCTCTATGGCAACAAGCATTAATTTCATGTTCAAATCAATAGAGTGCATTGAGTGACGTAATTACTTGTGTTGGACCTTTTGTAGCCAAAGATCATGAACAAGTTAGGTCATCTAAAGGGATATTTACACCCATTACTTACAAATATTAAAATAATTATAAATCTAACAACTTAACTTATTTATTCCAAAAATACTACATAATTAATATTATATTAAATAATAAAATAATAAATTAAAATTATATAACTATTTTCACGTGAATTAAATCAAATTTATTTTTGAGTCTTTGATTATTTGCACAATAAGTCCTTCATCTTTATAAAATTTTCACTTTAGTCCCTATACTTCATCTTTCATTTCAATTTTGTTCTTTTTTATTTACAACCCAAGTCCTTCAACTTTTAAATTTGTACAAGTTAATCCCCATATTTATACTTTTATATCAATTTAGTCCTTTGTATCACTATTTGATACAGATGTTACAAATGATATTTTGTATCATTGAATATGTTACATATTATATTATGTTATTTTACACATCACATGTTACATGAATTGGTATTTTGTATCACTGATGTTACGTATGTTACAAATTATAAAATCAATAGTTTTATTTGTTAAATTTAACATTGTGTTTCATATCTATATCATACTATAACTAATTTATTGAAGTTTAAAGTTGATTTTGCAGTTGTAACATATGTAACAATTTCTGTTTAGTATCGCAATCTGTTACAAATGTTACAAATCATATTGTGTATCACTGTTTGATACAAATGTTACAAATAATATTTTGTATCACTGAATATGTTACAGATTATATTATGTTATTTTACACAATACATGTTACATGAATTAATATTTTGTATCACTGATATTTTATATTTCAATTTGTAACACAGATTGTTACAAAATATCATTTGTAACATTTGTATCAAATATTGATACACAATATTATTTGTAACATATGTATCAAATAGTGATACTATAAAGGATTAAATTGATATAAAAGTATAAATATAGGGACCAACTTGTACAAATTTAAAAGTTGAAGGACTTGAGTTGTAAATAAAAAAAGGATGAAATTGAAATGAAAGACGAAGTATAGGGACTAAAGTGAAAATTTTATAAAGATGAAAGACTTATTGTGCAAATAATTAAGGACTCAAATGCAAATTTAAGTAAATTCACGTGGAAATATATATTTTGTAGTATAGATTTAATTTTAATTTATTATTTTATTAATTAATATAATTTTAAGAATGTAGTATTTTTAGAATAAATTTGTTAAGTTGATAAAATTGGAATTATTTTAAAAAAGTGGTTTATTTATGAAAACACCCCTCATCTAAAAGCTTAATTGGGCTCAACCTGATTTTGGTCCAATACCCATTTCAGTTAGGGTAAATTAGGCCCATTACTGTTTAATGTTATGAGAATTGAAAAATGTGGTTAAAAATAGGGTAAAATAGATACATACCCTAGCAAAAATTATTAATTTGAAAAATACGGTATAGAGTAAAAAAAAATTTGAAAATTAATTTCTTTGGGCCACACTTATTAAAACCCCCATACAGTTTAGTTCTATAACAAAATTTTAGATTGGGCTCTCTCTCTCTCTCTCTCTCTCTCTCTCTCTCACTTTTGTGATAGCCGCTCCACGTATTAATTTATTGTTGCATGATATTATTTAACTATTCATGCTATGTTGGATGAATTCTCAAGATCTTAAAAATAAAAATAAGTCAATTATTTTGCAAATAAATTTTTTTAAATACAAAAAGAATTATTTATTTTATATTTATAATTTTGATCGACAAAATATAGTATATGTCTTAAACTTTACCTGTTTATTTATAAACTAACTTATATTTGATTGTTATATTTAACTTGATATTTTTTGTACATTATTGAGTAATATGAATTATTGAGGATGATCAAATATTGATGTATCGTTTTTTGTTTTGAATATGAATTAATGTATTGGACAAGAAAGTGACATGATTTATCACTTTTTTGCTTAAAAAATGACAAAATAATTTATATAAACGACATAACAACTTTGGATCACAAAATTTTCTGTGGTTGATTTAACTGCTGGATTTAACGTAATATTTGTTGTGCATTATTGAGTGACATGAATTATTGAGAATGATCAAACATTAATATATCATTTTTTTGTCTTGAATATGAATTATTGTACTAGATAAGAAAGTGACATGCTTTGTCACTAGTTGCTTAAAAAGTGACAACGATTTATTCAAGTGACATAACAACTTTGGATCACAAACTTCTATGTGGTTGATTTAACTACTGGATTTAACTTGATACTTATTGTGCATTATTGATTGACATGAATTATTGATGATGATCAAACATTAATGAATCATTTTTTGTCTAGAATATGAATTAATGTACTAGATAAGAAAGTGGCATGCTATGTCACTTTTGCTCAAAAAGTGGCATAACAACTTTGTATCACAAACTTCTATGTGGCTGATTTAACTGTTGGATCTAACTTGATATTGATTATGCATTATTGAGTTACATAAATTATTTAGGATGATCAAACATTAATGCATCATTTTTTTTTTTATCTTGAATATGAATTAATGTACTAGATAAAAAAGTAACATTATTGCTTAAAAAGTGACAAACAATATATACAAGTGACATAACAACTTTGGATCACAAACTTCTTTTCAATTGATTTAAGTGTTGGATTTAACTTCATATTTGTTGTGTATTATTGAGTGACGTGAATTATTGAGTATGATCAAACATTAATATATATATATATATATATATATATATATATATATATATATATATGGAACGAGAAGTATGGACAAGTCTTAGAGGATGTTCAGACATCTCAGCGAGATCTTTTTCTTTTGTGGGGAAGAGATGGTCAGGGAAATTTCCAAGGAATAATTGACATCTAAGAAAGTCAATCCTATTTTGAAGAATCAGTCTTTTGACATATCGGTTTTGAAGGCATGGAAAAATCAATTGACAAAATATCTACTCTTGGGGTAAACATAAAACGATTGAGGTCATCTAGTAATTCAAGATCATAATTTTTGTAAATGATGTTATGAAATGATTCAATTGAACAATCGAAAAGATTTGAAGCATCCATATGAAAACAAAATCTTTTAATGTTTGTAGCATTCATATGAAAACATAATTGAAAACACCAGAAAAATATTTGATAGATAAACAGAAATATTCTTACAGATGAATTTGAAAATACTGAGAATTTGAAAGATACAGAAATTGCACTCTGCCTATTACAAGACTAATTCTGATCTTATATAGACACAAATGCCTTGGATCCTTCTTGAATTATTGAAAGGGGAATCTTCTTTTTTGATAATGGGCGGTCACCTTTGTTGAAACCCGTGAAAGGTTGTCTGCCATTTGTCTGAAGAACTGTTTGCTTTTCACTGTTTTCTTTTTGAAAAGTTTGTCTGAATCCTGTAGCACTTTTGAATTTTTGGGCACCTTAATTGATTCGTATCTGTTTCCACTTGATTGAAATTTTTGAAAATATCTTGGCACTTTTGAAATTAACCAACACCACAGTTTTTCCCCGAAGGGTAATGATAAAGGGTGATTGATTACATTTCAAAGAAATCCACATTGACACCAAGACAGTCGTCTTCATTTTCGAAAAAGTCTGGATCAGATCCAACTTTTGAAGCATTACCAGACCCTCCTTTGCTTGATTCTGCCTTTGCCATAGATGCTGCTTTTTGAGCAAGAACTGCGAAGACCTCTGGATCAGAACACTGGGACATTTGAGCAAGAATTTTTGACTTTTCTGATTGAAAATCATTTTGAACGCCGCTTGTACCGGAACCAATTTTTGATTTAATTTGCTGGTCAATCCAAGCCTGGACTGCTTTTGGACAGGCATTTGAATCGTTGAATTTTTCCCACCATTTCACCTTGCAACGTCGAACAATGCTTTTGAAAAAATATGGATCAATAGTGGAAGGGAACAGTTGGAAATCCCAACAGAAAATCCAAGCGATTTTGAAATTTTTGCAATATTGAAAGAGAAGATCTTCATGAGGAATTAGATTAATTCCTTTATTTTTGAAAAGTTTGAATCCTTCAGAAATCCTACTGGGAAAGATTTCTTCAGTTGCTCCAAAACAGAACCACCTTGTTTGAAACCATTTTGGGAAGACTTGAGGACAATTTTGATCAAACAGAATGAACCAGGAATGGCTCGTAGGGCGAAAGTACAAAACATTGAACCAGGCTTTCATGTAATCCTGATATGAAAAATGTGATTTTTGACCATTTTTGAGAGAGAAAACTTTTGTTTCCCAAGGTTCTTGATTCCAATCAGAAAGAGTGAGAACCTTAAGGATTTTGATTTTTGAAAAATCAATCCAATGACCGTTAGGCTTGTTTGGAGTATGAGAAATTATTGCAGATTTTGTGACTTTGAGTATAGACTCATACCACATTCTGGACTGATGGATTTGATGAGGAATGAAATAAAATTCATTTAAAACTTGATAACGTTTGTCAAGAAAATTGAATGGGTCATCATCTTTGAGGAATGGAGGAAAAATCCTATCAAGGCATTCTTCGAGAGATGGGTATTTTGCCCATTCGTCTTCGAATTCTGCGACTTGAATAGTCTTTTCCTTGAGGACATATTGAAAACGAGGTGTATTGATTTCTGGGAGTTTTCCTGATCCAGGGACGGTATCAGGTTTGACAGCATTTTTGTAGTTAATTTCTTTTTTGATCTGAGAGGGTAGAGTACCGAGGACGGTAAACTGATTTGAGGTAGAGAGACCTTTTGATTTTTGAGATGCAAGATTTTGAGTATTTTTTGAAGAAGATGAGGAACTTTCAAGAAGATAATCTTCTGGAGTTCTTCCTTTGAATGCTGGAGTTATTGACTTCTTCGACATGTCTATTCTGCAAAAATTCTCTCGTTAAGAAATCTGGTAACGAATTATTTTCTCCTTTTATAAACTCAATTGAGAAATCGAAACACGACAAAATTGCTTGCCATCTGGCAAAGATTTGTTTGGAAACAAGATTTTTAACGTCTTTTTGTAAAACGTCTTTGGATGCTTTACAATCAGTTCTAACAAGAAAAGTTTTATTGATAAGATCATCTTGAAATTTGGAAATACATAAAACAATTGATAAACATTCTTTTTTGAAAGTAGAATAATTCTTTTGAGGACCAAGCCAAATACCAGAATGATATCTGACTAATTGTTCCTTTTGACCATCAATTGACTGTTTGAGGATACCACCATATCCAATATCTGAGGCATCAGTTTCAACAATAAGAGAGGCTTTTGGATTGACGATACTAAGACATGGAAGGGTTTTGACACTTTCTTTGACAACTTTGACTGCTTGGGTATGTTTGTCTGACCATTCAGGGGGGACTTTCCTAAGTCTTTGATACAATGGTTCACAAATCTGTCTAATGTTTGGAATGAAATCAGAAATGTAATTGACACATCCTAAAAATCTTTGTAGACTAGTTTTGTCTAAAATCTGATCTGGAAACTTAGACGCAAATTCAAGACTACGTTTGACTGGAGTGATTGTTCCTCTATAGATCTCATGTCCTAAAAATTTGATTTTTTCTTGACATAACACTATTTTCTTCTCCGAAACAGCTAATCCATTTCTCTTAACTATAGAAAGGAAAATATGCAAATGTTTGAGATGTTGTTCAATACTATTAGAATAAATAAGCACATCATCAATATACACAATTGAAAAATTTTGATAAGGATTGAAAATATCGTTCATAATTTTTTGAAATTCTAAAGGGGCATTTTTGAGACCAAAAGGCATAACATTCCACTCATATTGACCAAAGGGTACATTGAAAGCCGTTTTGTATCTATCCTTTTCGTCAATCTGAATTTGCCAAAATCCAGATTTGAGGTCAAATTTAGAAAAGATAACCGCATTAACAAGCCTGTTAAGCAGGTCTTTCTTTTGAGGCATTGGATATCTAATCCATTGTAGAACTTGATTGAGGGGTTTGTAATTGATGACTAATCTGGGGACTCCTATCTCAATCTCACCATGATTGTTGACGTAGAAGGCTGCACAGCTCCATGGAGATTTGCTTGGCCTGATAAGTCTTTTGTCAATGAGATCTTGAATTTCTTTGGTACAGGTCTCGAGGAGTTCTTTGTTCATTTGAATAGGTCTGGCTTTGGTAGGAATTTGGTTTTCTTTGAAATCTGGAATATAAGGGAGAGTAACGATATGTTTCTTCCTATTCCAAAAAGCATTTGGGATTGTTGAACAAACTTCTTTTCTAATGGCTGCGTCAATTTTTGCAATTTGATTTTTAACATTCTTGGTTTCTAACTGCTCAGAAACCCTAGCGAATTTAATATCTTCTTTAAGATATTTAATATGCTGTTTCTTGAGGTTAATATTATTAACCATCTTTGAAATAGAATGTTGTTTGATAAGATTGATATCCCTAATTGAAGGTGGATTGGTGAATTCAAAGAATATCTCTTGATCGAGATATTTTGATCGTAACCCTTTCTCTGTGACAGAGATTGGATATAATTGAACTAAGAATGGGGTTCCAAGAATAACTTCTTGATCAAGATCTTTGACAAGGTAGAAACTACTTTTGAAGCAGACTTGGCCATTGCAAACATGGGCTTTAGTGAGTTTGTAATTGATATGGAGTCTTTTGCCACTTGCTCCATACAGGTTTTCTGTAGTTTTTTCGAAATATTTGGTTGGGATTAATCCTTCACGGATACAATTTTGATCGGCACCGGAATCAAGCAGAACTCTAGTTTTGATTTTGAATTCTTTATGTATAACGATTGTAGCAATCGTATACCATTTTTGAAGTCGAATTTGATTAATAACATTCATTGAATGTTCTTCATCAATGGGAGAAAGAATTTGAGAGGGTTTTTGAATTTGAATGTCTTCATCTTCTTCTGAAGAAGCGGGAGAGGCTGAAGAAGAACTAGGAGTACGAATTTTTGTTTTTCCTTTGATAGATAAAGCTTTAAGAGCAGAGACATCAAATTTGACAGCTGCGAGTTCATCTTCAAGTTTAGAAACTTGTTGTTTCATAAGATTAACTTCAGAACGAAGATCTTGACTTGAAGAGGCCCTTTCCTTTTCCTTTTTGAATCTTCCCATAATCTCATTAAGATTATAGTTCCTTTGGGGAGGTTTTTCTTCGGGGATCAGGAGATTTTGGAATTTTTGCTTGAGACCGGGTTCCTCAATTTGGTCAATGATATCTTGGATAATCCTTTGTTCAGAGGTTAAAACATTGATCGAACTGGAATCATCACACACGCAATTATCTTTGCAATTGCATATCTTTTTTGAAACAGATGATTGAGAGGAATGAGAAGATGAAGATTTATCAGAATCTTCCTGAAGATTGTAAATCACATCTTCGGAATCAGAAGAACTTGATGATTTGATAAGATTAAGGAGTTGAACCTTTAACTCTTCATCAATTTGAAGGTTATTAATTTTTCTCCTTAGAGGACACTTGTTTGCAAAATGACCTTGCTTGTTGCACTTCCAACAAGTAACTTCAGAAGGGTCTTTTGGAGTTTTTGTCTGTTTATTTCCAAGCTTGAAATAATCTCTCTTTCGTTTGTATCTATACTTCTGAGGTTTTGGCTTTTTGTAAAAGTCTGGAGTAAATCCTTTTTTGTAAGGTTTTCGGAATTTATGAATTTTTTGGGATTTTTTGTGATGTTTTGAAGGAGGAGGGTTGAGACGTTCGAAACCATATTGTTCGCAAAAAGATCCGAGTTCTTTCCTTCCTTCCATCCTATCTGATTTCAATTTTGCCTTGAGCTTGAGATCATTACAGAGTTTGAGGCCTTCTTTGTTGATATAGGATATGATCTGCCCATAGGTAAGATCATCATATGGAATTGTTGAGAATTCGTCACGAATTGACTCTCTAACCTTTTCGGCAAAGAGTCTAGGAAGTCCAGCAATGAATCTTTCTTTCCAGAAAGCAGAGCTGCAATCTTCCCTATACATGACTTTTTGAAGAAAGATATCTTTGTACCATCTAAAATCTTGGAGTTTTGGGCAATTGAGATTCATAAGAATATCAGAGGCTCTTTCTGTAATGGAAGAAGGATCTCCAATAAAATGTTTGAGAATTGTAAAAAGCAGGGTATTAACAGCATCTTGCTTTTTTGGATCAAGGTGGCTATCTCCTTCTTTTTTAACTGCATTTTTGATTTTTTCTCTTTCGTCTTCGGTGATATAATGAGACCACCAATTCTTGAGTTGTCCTTGGAAACCATTGATAAGGATGTAGGCTGATTCCTTATCAGAATTGCCGCGGCCTTCACAAGCACTTGCTGCCATGGTCATTTCTCCGATAACAGTAAGGATTTGTTGTTCAGTCATATTGTCAATATCCCATGAAATAACTTCAGTTCCTGAATACACCCTTTGAGGTCTTTGTGGTTCTTCTTTAAGCATATCAGGAAAGGTTGGCCTAGGATAGTAATGAGGGATTTTATGATGATCAAATCTTCCTTTGAGCTTGTTGACAGAAAGGTTTTCAAATTGTTCTTGAAGTTCTTGGATAGAATCAATAACATTGATTCTAGAAGAGGATTCTTTGTTTTGAAGTTGTCTGGCAATTTCGGAGAGTATGTCCGAAGTGTTTGTTCCAAAAATTTTTGTTCCAAATCTAATACTTTCTTCCGGAGGCCGAAACAGAGTGTTTGAAGAAGAAGAAGCTTCTTTTCCTTTTTTCTTTTCTTCAATCTTTTCCTTGCCACTTGGCTGGTCAATTTGGTTAAGCTGGGTAGCAACAGAATGAAGAAGAATGTTTGTATAGTTGTTTTGTTGTTGAAGAGTCTTGATATCTTTGACTGTAGGATTTTCACTTTCAACTCTTTCCGAAGGAATTTGTTTGAGAGGTGAGGCAATGACTTTGACATCTCCTTTTGGGATAACAATTTCTTCAAGAGGGGGATGAACGGATTGAAATGTATCTCATGAGGGAGTTTTCCAAAGTTTGGATTTTGAATGAGTATTGTTTACTGAGGGTTTTTTCCCAAAAACTTTGAATTGAGCCCAGTCAAAGAAACTGATGTCTTCAGGAAAGGCATAAAATTCATCCCAGAATTTATTTCTTTCCTTTTTTGAAAGCATTTCTTTCAAGGATTTTCTGAAGCTACGAACTTCAGGATCTTTGGATTTTTTGAACTCTCTTTTCCTATCAATAGAAGAAGAGATGACATTTAATTGGTTTCTCATATCCGAGAGAGTAGGAGACTCAGATCCTTTTCGGGTCGAGTCAACATCTTTTTCAGAGTAATGAGTTTGAGGGATGTTTGGAGAAAAGTCAACTCCTTTGAATCTCTCAGAGGATTGTCTTTCTGCCTGTTTGAAAGTCTGAAAGGGTTCACGAGGAGAGCAAAAGGAAGATCTTGCAGTTGATGATGAAGGAGCAAATTGAATTTGCACACTACCATCAGCCAACTCTGTGATTTCCTTAAGCTTTGTCCTAGGGATTTCTCTAGTAGGAGGTTGTTCATTCTCAAAAGTCCATAGAGGATTCCTAGTGACTTCATCCCAAGCAAGACGACGAGGGATTGCAACATTCGAATGGAGAGGATTAACTTCTATCAGTAAAGTCTCATTTTTGGGAGAAGATCTAAGGGCTTTAGGACTCATGTTTGTAGTCATCACTTTGTAATAAATGCGATAAATAATACAAATAGCCTTTGATCTAACATCCATATCAAGATTTTTGGTTTGAATGTCTAAAGTTAAACATTTCATGATTGATTCATCAGTCAGAGCTAAAGTAAAATTTGGAAAACTATTGCAATATGCAGGACCACTTTCAAGATTTGAATCAATAATTGCGAGTAAGGATTTTTCAAATTTTCCCCATCTCTTATCTCTAAGAGTAAGGCAAATAGGAATATCCAAACCTAATCTGAAAAGAGGTTTGACTGCAACTTGAACAAGTCCAACATGCAAATATTTGTATTTTTGTCTATGTCTCATAATAGTATCTCTATTCAACAGCCTAATCGTACCAGAATTAGGTTGTACAGAAATTGATTGCTCACAAGTTTTGATTGCATAATCTGCTTTGAAATCAAAAGTTCCAATTTGATAAATCGTTTTTGGATCAATTTTTGGAATAGACCAGTTATGAAGTCTTTGTTCAATTTCAGCAATTTGCAATTCACTTTCATTCAAATTTTGAGAATTTTCTGGAACATCATCATTTTCAACAGAATTATTGAAATTATCGAAAAGATCTCTATTTGGGTTTGAACTAGAACTAGTACTGGACATACTTCTAGAACGATTGAACCAAGACCTAGACCAAGACATTGTAAACAAAATAAAACTCCTGACTAAAGCAAAAGGACAAGAAAAGGGTAAACACAATACTCAATCTCACCGGGACCACCAACAGGCTGACCAACGGACTTACAGACTCCAGAGTACTTCAGTGTTTGGCCGACTTCGAGGACCTATTGCTTGAGGAAGGAATATCACTTGGCTTACTTTGACTTGAACTTGGCTAATTGACATCTAAGAAAGTCAATCCTATTTTGAAGATATATATATATATATATATATATATATATATATATATATATATATATATATATTGAATATGAATTAATGTACTGGATAAGAAAGTGACATGCTATGTCACTTTTTGTTGAACAAGTGACAGAACATTTTATACAAGTGAAATAACAATTTTAGATCACAAAATTCTATGTGATTGATTTATCTGCTGGATTTAACTTAATATTTGTTGTGTATTATTGAGTGACATGAATTATTGAGCATAATCAAACATTAATGTATCTTTTTTTTTTCTTGAATATGATACATTAATTCATATATTCAAAAAAAATGATGTATTAATGATCAAACATTCAATAATTCATGTCACTTCATAATGCACAACAAATATCAAGTTAAATCTTGTATTTAAATCAACCACATAGATAATTCTGATTCTAATTTGTTTGTCTAACTTACATATATTGTTCTGTCACTTTTTGAGCAAAAAGTGACAGACCATGTCACTTTTAGACAAAAAGTGACATAGTCCCAAGTCTCAATTCATATCCACGACAAAAAAATGATACATTAATGTTTGTCTAAGTTGCATACAATGTTCTGTCACTTTATAAGCAAAAAGTGACATAGCATGTCACTTTTTAGGCAAAAGGTGACATAGCATGTCACTTTTCTATCCCCAAACCTCAATTCATATTCAAGACAAAAAAACGATACATTAATATTTGATTATGCTCAATAATTCATGTCACTTTATAATGCACAACAAATATCAAGTTAAATCTTGCATTTAAATCAACCACAGAGATGATTTTGATTCAAATTTATTTGTTTAACTTGCATACATTGTTCTGTCACTTTTTGAGCAAAAAGTGACAGAACGACAAAAAGTGACATAGCGTGTCACTTTTAGGCAAAAAGTAACAGAGCGTGTCACTTTTCTATCCGAAGCCTCAATTCATATTCAAGACAAAAGAAAAATGATACATTAATGCTTGATCTTTTTTGTAATGCAGAGTTAATCATTTCAATGATGAGAATATTAAGATTAGCCCTTGCTTCTACTTCAGCGATATTTCAATCTCTTCTAAAATGTGGTGGTATGAATTAGTGACAATCAATGAGGCTTTGGATGACACAGTAAGTTTTTGGTTGTTAGTTGTTTAGTTTAAGATTTATGTATATAATTTATTAAAACATTGCTGATTCTTTTTATGAACTTGTTTTGTAGCATATAGATGTGTATTTTTATTATTTGCGAAAGATGTTAAGGTATGGACAGGGTATAAAAATCAATGCTACAACAATGGACTTTGCCTTTCACATCCAAGTTAGGGGGTTGTATAATGATTTTTCGAAGGATCCACTAGTCTTTGTTAAGTAAACTTCTCTACTCTCGTATCCAATTGGATTGTACATGCCTTGCAACACAAGTTGGCGAGAAGTTTGTGATACAAAGTTGTTATGCCACTTTTTGAGCAAAAGTGACATAGCATGCCACTTTCTTATCTAGTACATTAATTCATATTCTAGACAAAAAAATGATTCATTAATGTTTGATCATCATCAATAATTCATGTCAATCAATAATGCACAATAAGTA
The DNA here is from genome assembly GCA_030279155.1 of Forsythia viridissima. Classification (NCBI taxonomy): domain Eukaryota; kingdom Viridiplantae; phylum Streptophyta; class Magnoliopsida; order Lamiales; family Oleaceae; genus Forsythia; species Forsythia viridissima. The sequence goes on from CM059038.1 coordinate 9,045,118, forward strand.
TCAAGTTAAATCTAGTAGTTAAATCAACCACATAGAAGTTTGTGATCCAAAGTTGTTATGTCACTTGAATAAATCGTTGTCACTTTTTAAGCAACTAGTGACAAAGCATGTCACTTTCTTATCTAGTACAATAATTCATATTCAAGACAAAAAAATGATATATTAATGTTTGATCATTCTCAATAATTCATGTCACTCAATAATGCACAACAAATATTACGTTAAATCCAGCAGTTAAATCAACCACAGAAAATTTTGTGATCCAAAGTTGTTATGTCGTTTATATAAATTATTTTGTCATTTTTTAAGCAAAAAAGTGATAAATCATGTCACTTTCTTGTCCAATACATTAATTCATATTCAAAACAAAAAACGATACATCAATATTTGATCATCCTCAATAATTCATATTACTCAATAATGTACAAAAAATATCAAGTTAAATATAACAATCAAATATAAGTTAGTTTATAAATAAACAGGTAAAGTTTAAGACATATACTATATTTTGTCGATCAAAATTATAAATATAAAATAAATAATTCTTTTTGTATTTAAAAAAATTTATTTGCAAAATAATTGACTTATTTTTATTTTTAAGATCTTGAGAATTCATCCAACATAGCATGAATAGTTAAATAATATCATGCAACAATAAATTAATACGTGGAGCGGCTATCACAAAAGTGAGAGAGAGAGAGAGAGAGAGAGAGAGAGAGAGAGCCCAATCTAAAATTTTGTTATAGAACTAAACTGTATGGGGGTTTTAATAAGTGTGGCCCAAAGAAATTAATTTTCAAATTTTTTTTTACTCTATACCGTATTTTTCAAATTAATAATTTTTGCTAGGGTATTTATCTATTTTACCCTATTTTTAACCACATTTTTCAATTCTCATAACATTAAACAGTAATGGGCCTAATTTACCCTAACTGAAATGGGTATTGGACCAAAATCAGGTTGAGCCCAATTAAGCTTTTAGATGACCTAACTTGTTCATGATCTTTGGCTACAAAAGGTCCAACACAAGTAATTACGTCACTCAATGTGATTCTCCCATATTCATCACGAAGATCTACACGATTACTTTGCTAATTTTATAGAGATATGCAACACTTTCAAGATCAATAGAGCATCAAATGATGCTCTCTTCTCATTCTTACTAAGAGATAAGGCAAAAGTGTAGCTACACTCATATCTTCCCAGCTCGATAACTACTTGGGACGACTAAACACTTTTTTGCCTAAGTATTTTCCTCCTGCACGAGCTCTGATACTGGGAAATGAAATCACTACCTTCAGCCAACACAAACATCAACATCAGAATGAATCTCTTTACAATACTTGGGAGCGTTACAAGGATTTATTGAGAAGATGGCCCACTTATCAGATGCCTATGTGGATGCAAGTTCTTACATTCTATAATTGATTTGATAGTGACACACCAACTACAGTGAATGCTACAGTTAATGGCTCTTCCTACAGTGAATGCTACCGTTTATGTCCGCTCGAGCATTTTTTTCTATCCACTCGAGTGGACGAAACAGAGGGGGAAAACTAAGTTATTCTAGTACTCTTTTTAGGATACGTTTTGGGATACCTTTGTACACATTGTTCAATCATAATTAGATCATTATGAACAAGAGAACTCTTAGACTTCAAAGGATTCACACAATTGGAGAAAAAGAGGTAAAGACACGTAATTCTCTCTCGAGATTCATCACCAACTTCAAACTTGATTGGTTTTCAAGCAAAAGATGGTAGATATTGTAACTTCATTGAATAAATTCAAATGGAGCATCTTGGATCTTCTATTTTCTTCGTATAATCATAAATTTCAGGTGAGGTATTTTCAATCTAAATTGGGTCTTTGAAATTTCAATATGTTAGGCTAAACACACTTGTGCTAGGGTGATGATGGAATCCTTGGGATGAAGTTTTGACTTAAGAATTCCTGTTTTTAGTTTCAATTTAGGTTAAATTGATTGTTGTCAATGTTAATGAATGATATCTATATAAACGTGTTTGTGACTTATTTTCTGCCGAGAGGTTTAAAGTAGGTGTTAGCATATTTTTTGGTAGATATAATTTTCTATGCTTTGCGCAATCTAAATAAATAATCTGGATGTTGAATGCATTTTTATATATTCAAATTCGGTATATAAATATTTTGGGTCATATACGAAAGTAGGTTTAACCTTAATCGAAAGAGATTATTAGACGAAATAGGATCGTTGATTGTCAATTTAAGCATGAATTTATTTAATTGCAGAAATTTGAGAATTAAAATGGATTACAATGGTGGAGTCGGAATCCTAGTACTATTCTCCCTTTGAATTTTCTCTAAGATTATTTGCTGATTTTTTATTCGCTTTCATAGATTTGATATAATAGTCTAGTTCAAAGCATGTAAACCATTAAAATTTGTATTTTTTCAAATTAAGCTAGTTTTAATTGAATCAAGGCTAAATTCTCAATTCTTGTAAGACGATATTCTTCTCATCACTACTATTACTTGTCAACGAACTCTTAAACTTATAAGTTTTTTCACGGAACAACACCAAATCAAGCCTATGAGCTACTAGAAGATCTTTCAGCAAATAGTTGAACATGGCTAGTAGAGCGAGATGTGCTAAAGAAAACAACCGGGTTACAAGAGGTTAGGGAGACGACATCCTTGGCATCACAGATGGTTACTTTGACAAAGAAGCTTGACACTCTAATGATAACTCAATCTATTAATGTGATCCAAACCCCAGCATATACATGCGAACACTGTGAAGGTAATCACCCAAGCACTAAATGCCAGGTTGAGAATCCTTTTGATCACTTTACCGAGCAGGCTAGCTATGTACAAAATTTCCAATTCTAGTAGAACAACCCTTTTTCATTGCATACAATTTGGACTGCAAAAACCATCCCAACTTCCATGGGGTGATAACCAAAACACTGTAAAGGCACAACCTAATTTTCAGAATCAAGAGAAAAATTCATCATGGGATGAAGCACTTGCTAAGTTTATCGAGAAACCTGATATAAATTTTCATAGTCAACAAGCTTCGATCAAGAATCTCGAAACCCAAGTATGTCAACTGGCTACGACGATGCAAGAAAGATTGTTTTGTACCTTGCTAAGCAATACTGAAACAAATCTAAAACAACAGGTACAAGCCATCACTAGTCGAAGTGGAGTTCAATTGTAACAAATTACAGCAGAGAGACCATTAACCAAAGAAGATAATGTGTATACCATTGGTGAGGAACACAGAACAATCTAAACTGGCATGAGATGCATTACAAGAAAATAAGTAAAAAATTCTATAGGTGAAAGAAATCATTCTCAATAAACTATATGTGTCTCCCATCCCATTTCCTCAAAGGTTGTCGAAGCACAAGTTCTGTAAACAATTTACAAAATTCTTGGAGGTGTTCAAGAAATTACATATGAATATACCTTTCGCAGACTCCATGGCCAAAATGCCCAACTATGCCAAGTTTATGAAGGAAATTCCTTCCAACAAAATGAAGTTGGAGGAGCACGAAATTTGATGCCTTTTCCTGTTTTATGTGATATTGGTGCAACCATTAATTTGATGCCTCTGCCTGTTTTCAGAAAATTTGGTTTGGGAGAGGCAAAAGCTAGTGTGATCTCACTTCAGTTAACAAGTCAATTAAACGTGCAAGAAGAATTATTTGAGATGTTTTGGTAAAGGTAGATAAGTTTATTTTTTACAATAAAGTTTTTTACACGACTTCATTGTATTGGACATGGTAGAAGAGCAGGGCATTCCACATATCTTAAGAAGAACATTTCTGGCCATGGGTCAAGCTCTTATTGGCTTTCAGATTGGAAAGTTGATATTAAGGGTTGAGGATGAGCCTTTCATTCACTATAATCAAAGTGATCAAATATCCTTCCAAGCTAGATACTTTCTTAGATAGATACCATCGAAAAAATGGTGGCAAAGACTTTTGGACTCGAGTGTCCTGTAGAGCTACTCGAAGCATTTATAGTGAGTTCTGATTCTACTAACTCATAAAATTCAAAAATTGAAGAAAGATGGTTTGGTATCTTGCCAAGCAACAATGAAACAAATCTAAAACGATAGGTACACTCAAAGTAGAGTTCAATTGTCGAAATTACATTAAAGGACTAGTAGGAAAAAATAAGGTGTACACCATTGGCGAGGAACATTTGGAACACTCTAAGGAGATGCATGACAAGAAAATAAGTCAAATTCTATAGGTGAAGGCAACTGTTATGAAACTTTTCGAGTATGTATTACTGCAAATGCACTAATTGTTAACAAGTAATAAAGTAGATTTTAGAGTCAAAATATCGTACCCACAGAGATTGTGTTAGTCTAATTTAGAATTAACTTAACCTTAACCGAAACTATAGAATTCAATAAATTTTCAATTATCAAAATACTTAACTAACTAATCAATGCAAGACCTAAATTAACTAAAGTTAATGCAAAATTGAGATGACAATTTAATAATAAAAAGTTTACTAAGGTCCCGAATACACTTACACCAATTTTCATTAATCAAAACCGTTGAATTTGATAACACAATATAATTTCAAATATCAATATTCTTAATTTGTTTAACAATCTCTTTCGAGTAGAATTAAACCTATATATATATATATATATATATATATATATATATATATATATATATATATATATACATATATATATGATTCGACTATATCTCTATGATGGATGAGAACATATAAGAATGCATTAAAAATTTATAGATACTTAAAGATCACGTAAAGCATAGCGGTATATCTCTATTTTATTTTGGACTCTACGACAATTGATACTATTTTTAACTTATTTTCAATCTCTCCAAAACAAAACAAGCCACAAAAATCATACAACCAATTCGCATATAATTGTAGAGAAAATAAACTTATATCAATTGTTCAAAATTAAAAATATGCTTGAATATCAAATACTAGGTTTAAAGAAGTATAAATTTTATCGTAATTCTAGCACAAAATAAATCTAGCATAGCATATTAAGAGAAAGAACACAAGAAAAATAGATAAAATCCATCACCCGGGTAAGATCCAAACTATGATCCTTGATCGTCATTTCAATCTTGCCTGAATGAATTTCAATGATTCGCCCTTGTCTTCTCTCTCCCAATAAAAAATTGTCCAATCCTAATTTTGAGTTAATCTCCCATATTTATAGCCTCCTTAAAGTTTTCAAAAAGATCCCAAAAAAGAGTAAATATCGTGGAAAAAAAAGTTTCCTAATTGGAGTGAAATTTAAATAAAGAAAAAAACATGTTGGTGCATTTTAGCACTGGGCGATCACCCAATACTAGCCCGGATGATTGCCCAGACAAAGCTTTTGGCTTCTGTTGGTGAAATATAGGGTTGGGCGATCTCCCATCTCAACTATTTCATTATGCATGTTTTAGATATCCAACTTTGGATTCTGGTCACTTTAGTCCTCAAATATTCCAATAGCCTCCAATATGGTCCTTCAAGTTTTGATTGAGAGAAATTGAATCTCCGTACTTTTTAGACATTCGTCAAATCATTGCTATTTCCTTTATTTATTATCCAATTACTTATAAACGGGTTCAAAAATGAAAACAAAGGAAATTAAACTAAATTAAGTAGAAAATCAAAAAATTAACGGAAAAAAAACTTAGTTTTAAGGCTCGAATAAGTGTACAAAACGCACTTATCAAACATTCTCAAACTAAAACCTTTGTTCGTCCTTGAACAGAACAAAACTAAGGTATAAACCACAAAACTAAGCTAAGAAAATCACAATTAATAGACTTAAAGTTGAATTGTTTACCCTATGCCTCATGTTCGAATATAAGGCAACATTTTAGAAAGATCCAAATAACACCACAAATTAATTTTACTTAATCTGATGCTCGACCTCCAATGTGTGTGATTAGCCAACATTGAACTCACACCCATATTATAACACTACCAATATAGTGTTGTTGATATACTCATAATCCCGAAGCCCTTGTGGACATTTTTTCCTCATACCTTGTGCAATATCACTCCTTATGATTTTCTCTCCAATCCCGAGATGTTTTAGCATATGTGGTCCTTGTTGATCAATATAGTGCCTTATTTCACACAAAGTAATAAAAATTAGATACTTAAATGCCCAGAAGTAGAATGGTGAGAGATTTCTAAATTTCCATCTCTAGTTTCTAGAGTTATAGCCTAAAAATTCTTATCTAGCACCTATAACTCTTTTTATTTATTTAATTAGATAATCTTTATTTATTTTTTATTTTTTACATCTTATGTGCAAGACTTTTCTCTCTTAAACTTTCTATGTAACCCATATAGCAAACTTTTGACCGATGACTCTCAAGTCAGATGACCATAGGGTATCAGGTTTTAAGATACCCTAACATGCTTAATTGCTCAAGTCACAAAGGCTACAAAGAAAAGTATAAGATGCATTAAAATTTTTCATATGGGATTCGAATCTCAGTAGTGATTAGTGCCTGCCTTAGATTCCTTGACTAGAACATATTCTACCAAAGATGGGACCTAAATAATCCAAACAATCAAACTTATATGAATACAAGCATTAACCTTAACACCCCAAACTGTTCTCAAGCAGTTTGGTTACTATATTAAGAATTTGGGAACGAGGTTTTTCATTTCACCTAGGTAAAAAAATATCAACAAATAAGTCCAAAAACTCAAGCGATGCTCAAATATAGTGATAAGTCAATAGTGGCTAAGTGCTCAAATAATCAACTCTAGCATGAATAAATATTATAGTAAGAACACAAGTTTAAGTGTTGCCCAATATTCTAACTAAAGCTGTACTCAACTTAAACAAATACATTCCATCATCAGCGGCAAGCCGTTCAACACTAAACTAGGCACTATTTTTAGGTTTTTCAAGAATTTTTAATCTAATTTTTTTTTCCAAATAATAATACTCAAACAGTTATACATATTGAATAGCAAGTAAATCAAGAATCAAATAAGTATCCCGATACTTATCCCACCCCAAACTAAAAATTACATTGTCCCTAATATAATAGCAAAATAAAACAAACTAAAGGAGAAAAAGATCAGATACTCTCCAGGGATAGATGTGGAGTAGACGGCTTGGGCTGATCGAAAGTAGAGGGGTTGCAAAGAGTTGATGGTCTTGGATATTCGGGAGACAGTCTCCTCAATGGTCTCCAGTCAACTTCCAAAGTGGAGCATCCGTCTGTTCAATTCGTCATGCATAGTTTATAGTACGTTGGTCTGACCAAATTCTGTCACTGACTTGCTACAGTCCACGTACCTACTTATTCACGCGTTGCAGCTCGCAGTGCATATAAATATTTGTATGGTGTACCTCTAACAATACTCTGTATGCAGTTCACTACTCTACTAATCTCTACCAGGGCCACTTGGATTTGAGTGAACTGTCTGTTAAGATCTGGCGTGTGGTGCTGAAGGTGTCTATGGTGGCAACAATTTTAGCTCATGACCTCCTTCATCTTGGTGTATGGCATGAGCATGATGTACTCTGTTTTCTCTTGCTATCATCTTGGCCTTTGAATTATCTATAGTCTTAGTGTTCATCGGGGAATCATGAGTGTTGGCTTCGTCAAATGTAAATATGGGTATTCAGGCCTCTAGACAGATCCCACTGATTAGGCATGAGAACATAATAGTGTGCTGGGTATCTATCGAACCTACTGATTCTTTAACAAACTTGAAGATGTATGTCTTCAAGTCCATTTTCTGTACCCGTGCCAAATGGTATAATAGTCAAACCCTTTCTCCAGTGAATTTCATCTACTGAGTAGTATGATTGATGTTGGTACAAACGAAGAAGTGTAAAGTCCTTAGGTCTCGAGTTAGCTCATCATGATTAAATCAAGTAGTTGTCATCGGTCATGCATTCTCTCGACCATATAAAAATCGTGCCACCAACTGCATGTCCTATTCAATAGGTAGATGATCTATCCCCATGCGGATCAGCTTATAATATTGATCAATAACAGTGGGGCTGAATCGGATATACCTAACTTTCATCCACGTCCTGTGCCTATGAGAAGATATCGGAATATCAATGTCAATTTTGAAGTTAGCAAAGAACTCCCTAACCAAAGTGGGATAAGCCTCACTTGGAGCTCTAGCCACTTTATTCCATCCACAATGTTGTATGACTCACTCTAGCAGATGCTTCTGAAAATCACCCATTTCAACTTATCTTTTTTGGAGGTATTTCTTGCCTTTCCAACTTTATGTCATAGCAATCCCGTATTTTTGTCAGTTTGGAATCTTGGTATGCCTCCATCACTGCTTCGTTGTTCTTCCCGTCTACGATGTGTAGAAGACTCACCCATATTTCTTTTACCATTTCCTTGAGCGATGGCCTCTCTTTTTAGTGCCATTTGTATCTCTAAAGATATGGAACATAGAAACTATTAACATAATAGGTAATAAAAATCAAAGTAGAATAAAGTGGGGTTACCTCCAAACTATCTTAATTTATGTACCATAAATTAGTGACAACCAAGTTGTGTGTACCCAATTTAGTAATTATACCATGTTCAGAATATGAAGTTTATGGTATAGGGTGTATGCTCAATATACTTAAAAAATATAGCCCACACCCCCAAACTAACATAAAAGAGGTGAATTTGCTATATCAAACCTAGATCGACCAAGAACTTCCACCACCAAAAAAACATGTTGAAATAGTAAAGTTTTTCCGAGTTACCTTCAAACATATGAAAGTTCATAGGTTGGTCTCTATCATGTTAAAAATTGAGGTCAAACAGAGGTTGTTTGGGTTAGATGAGAGGGACACGAAGTTCGTGACATGAAGTGGATGATGCCTAGACATGGCATGCCATGGCGTGCTAACTTGGCATAAGTGTTTATCTTAGTTTTCCAACACCAACTTGATGAATTTATACACCATTATCAACTCTACATGACTTTCAAGATTGGCCAATTCAAGATTATCCTTAATTGTACATGAATTTAAACTTAGGCATTTCATTGAACACCTTGAATGCAGTACAATTTTGCCCTAAAAATGAGTGAAATGGGAACAATGAATAACCATTGCTAACTTTAGCCCATATTTCGTAATCAATCAAGAAAAAATTCGATAAAAATGAAACCCTGAGCATATTTTGGATGAGCAAGAATTGATGGCGAGATTGCATAACTTGGAGTTGGTGCTTTGTGTTATTAGTCTTTGAATGGTGGAACCAAGGACTTGGGTGAGTCCCCAATGTGTGAAATAGTAGAATAAGGTGGTGAATTTTTTTTCTTCTTTTAAATGAATGGGGCGCGACTGGGGTTTATACAACCCCAACCACACGGATGGGTGATCGCCCGAGTTAAATAACTGGGCAATCACCCAGGCCACCAGAATAGCCATGTAATTTAAAAAAAAACTCATATGCCTCGTGGTACGCACCAAAGTGTTTTTAAGACCTGTTTTAACAAGTTTAAGCTCAAATTCGTGCTAGAGAGTCTACGATGAAATTAAACACCTATAATGTGATAAAATTACTTAAATGCAAAAAATTAGAAAATATGTGCCTAAAATATAATGCAATCCCTATAGCTACTTGTAATGCAAATAACTAATCTAAAGAAGTAGAAATGGATAGAAAAATGGGTTGTCTCCCATTAAACGCTTGATTTATAATATAGAGCTCGACTTTTTGAGTGATTACTCCGGTGTTGCAAGTTGAACAGTGAACTTTTCTTTCGAGAGTCCCTCGCTCCAATATGGTTTCAATTGCTGCACATTGACTTTAAATATGCCCTTGAACTCATGGTTGATCTCAACAACCCCATATAGGTAGACCTTAGTGATAGTGTACGGACCCGACCATCTTGACCTTAACTTGCCCGAAAAAAGCCTAAGGCAAGAATTGTATAACAACACTTGTTGCCCAACCTCAAATTTCCTTCTTTGAATATGTTGATCATGTCCCTTTTTTGTTCGCTTCTTATACAACTTTGCATTCTAATAGACTTCCAAATGAAACTCATCCATCTCACCGATCTGCCTTTAAATAAAAATTTAATTTCTTGACTGCCCAATATGCTCGATTCTCCAACTCAACTGGTAAATATCACACTTTTCTAAAAACTAGCTGATAGGAGACATACCTATAGGGGCCTTGAAAGATATTCGGTAGCCCCACAAGGCATCATCGAGTTTCTTGGGCCAATCTTTTCTTGAAGAACTAACCGTCACCTCAAGAATCTGCTTCAACTACCAGTTGGAGATTTCAACTTCACTACTAGTCTGAGGATGATAGGAGGTAGAAATACGAGGTAGAAATACGATGCTGGATGCCATATTTAGCCAACAATGACTCAAATAGATGATTACAAAAGTGTTTACTCCCATCGCTAATAATGGCTCGAGTGAAAGTGTACTTTTTCAAGATGTCCACCACCACCCAAGCATCGTTTGCAGGCAATAAAACTACTTCAACCCATTTTCAGATGTAGTCAACCACAACAAAATGTATTGATTAGAGAACAAATGGAGAATGACTCCATAAAATTAATACACCACACATCAAAAAGCTCAACCTCAATGACACTATTTAGATGCATTACATTTCTTTTTGAGATATTCCCTATGCGCTGGCATTGATCATACTTTTCACAAAAATGTAGGCATCTTTGAATAGTGAAGACCAGTAGAACCCAACTGTAGAATTTTAGCAACTGTCAGATGTATCAAGTAGTGCTTCTTCTACATTTTGAGGAATGTAATCTGAGGACAGTTTATGTGCAAAGGCCTTGAGTGGTTCGGATAGCCTGTGAGTGGACACATAGTTGGCTATAGGATATTTGGATCTTCTATCTTCTACTTCCAGAGAGTATCGGCTTGGTGGTTTGCCACTGTTATGTCTGACAGGCAAATCATATTGCACAGTACTATTTATGTTATCAATAATAGGAGATATGGCAGGGGTGATAACCCAAGAATAACTAACCAAGAGGGTGGTGAATTGGTTTTCTCAAACTTTTCGAAAAATATTCTCAAAAATGATATTTAAGGAATAAAAAATGATTCACAAAAATATAAGCACAATATAAGTAAATAAAAGAGAAGAGAGAGTGCAAACGATTTTTATGGATGTTCGATCCAACCAATGATCTACGTCCCCCGTTACCAAGCTCTCCAACACGAGCACGGCCTTTCCACTATTTTGATTGACTTATGGTGCAATCCAAACCCTTACAATGTATTCGGTGACTTACAAACGAGGAGCACCGATCCTTATACAATATTGAGCTTTCCAAGGGACCTCAATATGACCCAAATATACAAAGAGATTGATTTGAGTATTTCTCTCTAGATGAATGATAGATACAAGTTTAGTTCTAAGAGAGACTAACACTTTAATGAATAGCAATGAATGAGGAAAGCTCAAGTGTTAGAAGAAAACTTTGTTGAGAAAGATGAATCAAAAGTTTGATTTAATCAAACAAAGTTTTTCAATAAGAGATATTGAAGATATAAATGCAATGAAGCTTTGAATGAAGTATTTCAATATGATTCTCTCAATAAATGCTCTTGTAAGTGTTGTTCAATGATAAATGAAGTGGTATTTATAGAGATGAATTTTCGTCACTTTCTGCCCAAACGGATGACCAAACGGTCGACCAGTCAGATTGGTCAGAACTAGCCGTTGAACTGCAAAAAGTCAGAACGGACACTTTTTGAAAAGATACGCTCAGACGGTCGACCGGTTCAAAGTAAACGGTCGACCGGTTCATCCGGTTTACCAAACGGATGATCCGTTTCCGCAGTTTTGAAAATCTGATTTTTGGCTTTGATAAAACTAATTTTTATGCAAGTGATAAAAATTATGTTTTGAGCTTTCGTTCATTTAATTGCTAAGGATTAAGGAGTTAATACCTTTACAATTTTATCTCTATTCTTCAATCTTGATCTTCGAATCTTGAAATTCGACGGATCTTTAGATGCTTGAACTCTTGTATTGATTTTGACTTTGAACTTGACATTGCATGAGAGTTCGATTTGTAGTACTTTGAATTTTGCTTGAAAATAAAATGTTAGAAAACATAACCAATTTGTTTGTAATAATCAAAACATTAAGGTTTAAAGTTAACCATAGGTCAACAATTTTCCCCTTTTTGATTATGACAAACAATGTGAGGATATAGGATAATACGATACAATAAAGCATATATATTCCCCCTTTCTTTTTCAAGTAAACATGATTTGATGAATTTGTATCACATTATATCATTTTCATTTGATTTGCCAAATTTTATCATATATGTCAAATGACCAAGTTGATTGTCAAATAATATCAAATTTTCATCACAATATAGAACAAATTTCAAGTCCATCTCACATCACATATATTCCCCCTTTTGACATAAGCAAAAAGACATAATCGAAACATTTAAGGTAAAAACAAAATTATTGGCAAAAGTTGTAATATGTCATCCATTAAGGGAAAGACAAGCAAAGTTCAAGATGGCATAAAAGAGATACATAAACAGTGATTGTTTGCAAAACAAAATGACAAAAAAAAAAAAAAAATATATATATATATATATATAAAATCTAGATCTCCGGTGGAGGAGGCGGAGGAAATCCGGTGCCGAGACGGGAGTGGAGAGCATGAAGCAAGGACGTGATGCCGTCTACCGAAGTTTGTAGTCCACCAACCGTAGTTTGAATGCTAGCCGCCGTATGTTGTAGGTCACTCACGGCATGTTGTAGGCCATCGACGGTAGATGCAAGTGAATCGATCCGGCCATTAAGAAGATTAAATTGGTCCTCGTTGAAGCCGGAGGTGGAGGACGACGGCCTTTGAGATGATCGGGGTCGCCGCAGAGGTGGAGCATCTTCGGCATTACCACCTTCATCCATTTCTTCCTCATCCTCAAATGGCAAAGTCGAGGGACCGGACTCATCGTCAAATCTCTTGGATTTTGCCACCCATTGCCCATTTTCCTTGACGATTTTCATACGGCGAAGGGTAAGAATATTGATGGTGTCGGTGGGTTTGGGAAGAGTGGCAACCGAGTTACGGAAGGAAACTTCAAAATGTTGAAAAATCTTAGTGAGAAACATTCCGTAGGGAAGTCCCTTAGGCCTAGTGCCGCTAAGGACGGATGACATGTGTTGGATCATTATGTATGGAAAATCAAGTTTACGCCCACGGAGGATAGAGTCGAGAAGAAATACATCATAGTGATTAACCTCATCTAAGTGGCCTTTACGAGGAACAATAATATGTGCGATGATGTTATGGAGGACACGACACGGAAGAGTAAGTTGGTTCGTGCGAAGACGTACGACAGCCTCAAATTGCTTGCCGGTGACATGACAACAAGCCTCGATTGGGTCGTATTCTTGAGTATGAGGAATTGTTTTTGTGGTGTACATGCGAATACCGCCTTCCTCAAGATGAAGAAGTGATCGAATTAAGTCTTGAGTGATTCGTATTTGTTTATTTCGAACTAGACAAGAAATTTCTGACCTTGGAGAGGAAGACATATTTTTATAGAAATCTTTGACAATGGAAAGGTAAACTTTGTCATTCAACGTGAGAATGCTAACCCAACCCATACCTATGAAAAGATCCTCTATATGAAAGGAAGGGGCGTCAAAAGTAAAAGAGGCAAGGTCTACGTTCTTACCAATGAGGACGGGACATTTGGCAATCCGAATTTTCGAGGGAGAATCCTCTTCTTCAGATAATGGAGTACGTTTGGATGCCATTTTCATTCGAGGCATGGTGTTGAAAACGGAGGAGTTGAATCTAGGGCTTAGAGATCGTCCGTTTGGGTGGAATGGGTAGAATTTATGGACAAAAATTGGGGATCTTTCGGTTTTTGGTGTAAAAAAGATATGGGTTTTTTGATTTTGAGTGTAAATTGGAAAGATTTTAGGAGGATTGGTGAATGGGAAGAGATTGGGAGTGAAAATCGTAAGTTCGCGCGAAGCTGGAATGAAGAAATTTGAAAAATTTTCAACTTAAAACCCTGATTTCCGCTAATACGGACGACCGGAACACTAAAACGGTCGACCGTTTGGACTGAATTTTTGATGTTCAAATTCTCTGTTCAGACGGATGATATACGGTCGTCCGTTTAAAATAATACGGATGTCCATTCAAATGAAACGGTTGACCGTTTAAAAATTTTAATTTTTGAAAAAATCTCTGGTTAGACGGATGATCAAACGGATTTGAACATATGTTCATCCGTTTGACATGAAACGGACGTCCGGTTTAATAAACGGTCGTTCGTTTTGACTGGTTTGTCAAAATTTTTGTAAAAATCACTGATTTGATCCTTTGACAAATGATTTTACAACATTTTTGTCATATAAAATGCAATCAATCATAGGAAACATAAAGATTTAGCCACATATTTCACATTCATCAATTATACCTAAACTTCGTCGAATGTAAGAAAATCTTTCGAGTGCTAAAGGTTTTGTGAGAATATCGGAGAAAAACCATCCCAAGATCCTCCCTTAACTGCCAAAAAACGTGCCCAAGAGCTCTCCAAAACTGCTCCATGATCAGTGATGAAGTCAACTACTTAGTCCTTTTCTCCCCTCATTATCCAGTCACCAATTTAAAGTTATTCAACTCCACTTCCAGCCCTCTCATCCACTCCATATAACAACAATTCTCTCCCCCTTTTTTCTAAATAAAAACATCCCAAGACCCTCCTCTTAACTGCCAAAAACCGTCCCAAAAAATCTCCCCCAAGTAGACAAAAAAACCGCTCCACTGCTGCCCCAAAAACCCAGTAGAAAACGCCCCATTTAGCCCTACTAATCAAACCATTTTTCCTCCCATTTATACACCACTAAATCCAGTTCTATTGGTGCCAAAAATATGCCTTGATCATCTCCTTTTTACTGAAGAAAAATCATTGCCCGAGGTCTTCATTTTTCAGCCAGCAAATTATCCATTTTATCTCTCAGTTTTCAGCCATTTCAAAGTTCCATTTCCTCATTGCCAATGAAAAAAAAAACATTTTTTTAGATTTGGCATTAAGTTTACTTCTAGAAGTAGAATCAATGTGAATATAAGAAACAGAACCAAACACTTTTGAGAAGAAAATGTCTACCTCTTTTTTACTCCAAACTTCTTCTAGTATTTTAGATTCCAATGCCCCAGTGCTGACAGCCTCAGTCCAAAACATCTTTGGCAGTCCTATATGTAATCTCATACTTCTTGCATGCTCATTTATTCTCAGCTACACTATTTTGTTGAAGTTTACCTGGAATAGTCCTCCTCATCTTGATCCCACTTTCAACACAGTATCTCTGAAAATTTGCATATATGTATTTACCTCCATTGTTTGAATGCAAGCACTTTACTTTTAAATCTATTTCATTCTCAACCATGCTCTCCACCTCTTGGAAGCATCGAAGACATCAAAATTTTTTAAGAAATAAACCCATACTTTCCTACTTGAGTCATCAATGAATGTCACATAATAATTTGAACCTCCAAGGGAAGTAACATTTGAAGGTCTCCATACTTCCGTATGGATACAACTCCTGGGAGAGGAAGGGGTTGTGGAAGCTATAGAGGTCGTGGAAGATGAAGAAGGATACAAGGCTCATTTGATAAGTGTGCTATTGAGTGTTATCATTGCCATGAATTTGAGCATTTTCAATATGAGTGCCCTAAAAAGAAGCAAAGTAATAGAGCATATTTTGCTGAAGCTGAAGAAGAAATGTTGGTTATGGCTTATGTGAATATGCATGAAAATACTATTGACAAGTTATGGTATCTTGATTCCGGATGCAGTAATCACATGAGTGGAGACAAGGAGCTTTTTGTGCAATTTGATGAAAGCTTCAGAGAGGATGTAAAGCTGGGAAACAATTCTAGCCTGTGTGTCAAAGGGAAAGGAGACATCAACATTGAAGTAAATGGGGTAGAGTCTGGAGTTTTCTATGTACTTGAATTAAAGAGCAATCTGACCAGCCTTGGTCAATTGCAAAAAAAAGGGATTTTCTATTCTTATTCAAAAGAATTTGTGTCAAATCCATTATCCTGAGGAAGGTTTACTGTTACAAGCTGAGACGGCTTCAAACAGAATGTTTCCACGACAAACAAAGGCTTTATGTAGTGATCCTAAGTGCTTCAAATCTACCACTGAAGATGATGCAAGCTGGCTGTGGCATACAGGTATGGACATCTAAGTTTCAATGGTCTAAAAACTTTACAACAGAAGAAAATGGTTACTGGATTACCAATGCTACAAACTCCATCAAAATTTTGTGAAGAATGCATGATTGGAAAGCAACACTGTGAGTCATTTCTTCAACAAAGCACTTGGAAGTCGTAAAATATTCTTCAACTAGTTCACTCAGACATATGTGGACCTATTAATCCTATCTCCAACAATGGCAAGAGATACTTCATAACTTTTACTAATGATTTTATTAAAAAAAACTTGGGTGTATTTCTTATTTGAAAAATCTAAGGCTTTAACTGTCTTTAAGAAGTTTAAAATTATGGTTGAGAAAGAAGCCGGGGTATTTATTAAAGCATTTCATAGTGATCGCGAAGGAGAATTCACTTCACATGAGTTCACCACCTTTTGTGAAGAAAATGGTGTACGTAGACAGTTAACGACGGCCTACACCCCTACTAAAATGGGATTTCAAAAAGGAAAAATCGTACCATTATGAATATCGTACGTTGCATGCTCACAAGAACAAAAGTGCCTAAGACTTTTTGGCCTGAAGTTGTGAATTGGAGTGTTCATATCTTGAATAGATGTCCAACATTTGCTGTGAAGGATATGACTCAAGAAGAAGCTTGGAGTGGGAATATACCAGGAGTTGCTCATTTCAAAGTGTTTGGTTGCTTAGCTTATGCTTGTGTTAATGATAATCTAAGAAGCAAACTTGAAGACAAAAGTATGCCATGTGTTATGCTTGGGATTAGTGAGGAGTCCAAGCCTTATAGGTTGTATAATCCAAATACTAAAAGAATCATAGTCAGCAGAGATGTAATTTTGAAGAAAAAGCTTGATGGAATTGGACAAATAAAGGAGAAGAAGAGAGAGTTTTGGATCTTGAGGGAAATGAGGAGAATTCAGTGGTGGACACTAATTCAGAAGAATTAGCTGGAGAAAATGAATCATATGGAGACCACTTAGAGGAGCACAGAATCAGAGAACCAAGATTAAGAAGATCTCCTATATGGAAGACATATTATGTAAGTGAGGAATTGTTATCTCATAATGAAAATACTGCTCAATTATCCATGTTTTTTTGAAAGTGATCCAAATCTCATAATGAAAATACTGCTCAATTAGCCATGTTTTTTGAAAGTGATCCAATCACCTTTGATGATGCTATGAGAAGTTCAAAATTGAGGAAAGCCATGGACATAGATATTGGAGCTATTGTAAAGAATAATACTTGGGAACTTACTGAGCTACCAGCAAGAGAGAAAACTATTGGAGTCAAATGGATCTACAAAACAAAGCTCAAAGAAAATGGAGAAATTGACAAGTATAAAGCCAGGCTAGTGGCTAAGGGCTACACATAAGAATATGGGATAGACTATGATGAAGTTTTTGCACCTGTGGCTAGGCATAATACAATTCGATTGGTGGTGTCATTGGCAGCTCAAAACAGTTGGCTTATTTAGCAACTCGACGTAAAATAAGCTTTCTTGCATGGAGACTTAAATGAAAATGTTTTTGTGGAGCAACCACCAAGGTATGTCAAGAAGGAGAAGAACATAAGGTGTACAAATTGAAGAGGGCTTTATATGGATTGAAACAAGCTCCTAGAGCTTGGTACAATCGTATTGAGTCCTACTTAACAAAGGCGGGTTTCGAGAAGTGTCCTCATGAGCATATATTATTCATCAAGCATGGAAAATGAGGTAAAATTTTAATAGTATGTCTCTATGTAGATAATCTCATATATACTGGAAATGATGATGCAATGTTTCTTGAATTTAAGAAGTCTATGATGGTTGAGTTTAAGATGACATATATGGGAAATATGCATTATTTCCTAGGCATGGAGGTTAAACAAACAGCCGATGCGATTTTTGTTGGACAGAAGAAGTATGCTCATGAAGTACTTGTTAGATTTTAGATGAATGATTGCAATACTGTCCAGAATCCCATTGTTCCAAGAAATAAGCTGACTAGAGATGTTAATGGCACAAAGGTTGATGGTACCTATTTTAAGCAATAGAAATAGTAGGAAGCTTGATGTATCTAACTGCTACACAACCTGATTTAATGTTTGTGGTAAGCTTGATTAGCAGATTTATGGAGTCACCTATGGAGCTTTACTTTCAGGTAGCAAAAAGGGTTTTGAGGTACTTAAAAGGAACGGTAGATTATGGCCTGTTTTATCAAAAAAATTCAGAATCAAGTATGGTGGGATTTAGTGACAGCGATTATGGTGGAGATTTGGAGGACCGAAAGAGCACATCAGGATATGCTTTTATAATGAGTTCTACTGCTGTTGCTTGGTCCTCGAAAAAACAACCCGTTGTCACATTATCAACAACTAAATCTGAGTTCATAACTGCAGCCTCTTGTGCTTGTCAAGCTGTTTGGATGAGGAGAATACTTGAAGCATTATGTTGTACACAGAGGGAGGCTACTAAGATATTTTGTGACAACAATTCCACTATCAAATAGTAAAAGAATCCTGTGCTACATGGAAGGAGCAAACATATAGACATCATATTTCAATTTATTCGTGATCTTACTAAAGATGGTGTGGTTGAGCTAGTTCATTGTCAAAGATGGTATAGTGGAAGTAGTCTTGGTTACAAGTTTAGAAAGCACATTACATAAGCTTAGTGGCTTGTAATCCGACACTCGTTTCCCAAAGTTATTAAACAAAACGTGAAAAATATTATTGTATACACATATATTATATGAGCGCTACAATTTTAAGGTAATATAAGTCTTTTGCCTTGTTATGATATTGCTTCAATGTAATCCTCTATATTTTGGATAGCTAGGCTGTCAGACAATGTTCCAAAGTTTATATCTGCTGCTTCTAAGAATCTCATTAACAACTCAGTTGGCTTTTGTTATCTTGAATAGCTATAAGGAAACCGTGCTTGTGCTGAAAAGATATACTATCGATGTCCTAAAATGGTCAACTAATACTTGATATATCACCACTTTTTAGATATTTACTTTATGCTGCGACTTCATGTTTATTTCTGTGAAGAGATGGTAGAAGTTTTGGTCAAATTGGATATATAGACATATTTGGTTTAACATTCCGAAATATGATAAAAAAAAACCTTTCACATAATTTGCACATTCTTATAAGGGTACGAGAGATTTGCATTCAAAGCACAAGATTACTTAAGTTTTTAGCTTTGATCATGAATCTTGAATATCAAGTTATATGTCTAAGTAAATAAATAAGATAGCGGTTAGTTCAACTTTCTTCTTTTTGTTGTATGTTGCAAAATCATATGAACTATGATTAACTAGTTATTTGGACTATTGCTGTCGACTTTAGATGCCTCTAAATGTGGACCTCAATCTGCTAGCTAGTGCTGATGACGTCGATGCAAACTTAGAGCTTGTACTGTGACATCTCAGGAGCCAGATCGTGATCGAGAGGATATTCACACAAAATGTATATATATTTGTGTACACGAGTTTTCATGTGAAGGTTGAATTCGTATTTGTTTAACTAATCCTTAGTTTTATTTCAGGCAACTAGAAAGTCCACCAGGAAACGTAGAACAATGTAACCCAAAGAAGTTGGTGGATATGAGACACGCCAGTCAGGTTTTCACAGTTTTGTTATTTTATAGATTAGGGCAATACCAGGGACGGAGCCAGGATTCTAGTTCAGTGCGGGCGAGATTTAAATGTATAAACAAAATATTAACATAACTTCAACATATTAAAAATAGAAGTTCTAGTTGTACACTTGATTTGCCTATACTACTTGCTAGGAAGAAGCTTAAAATAAAGCCAAATTCATAGTAATATAAAAAATCAAGAGCAAAAACTCTAAAAATATTTTATGTATTATTCAATTTTGATCCACTTTAAGGAAAAATAATAAATCCTTGGAGATTTAGTCATGCAACTACCTTACTTTTTAATTTCTCAAAATTCAGGGACCATGAGTAAAATTTTGAATTTACAATATCTTTTTTTTTTTTTTTTTATCTTTCTTTCACCTTTATTTAGTAAGTAACACACACACACACACACACACACACACATACTTACACGCATAAGTGCAGAGCAAACACACACTCACACACCCAC
The DNA here is from genome assembly GCA_030279155.1 of Forsythia viridissima. Lineage (NCBI taxonomy): Eukaryota > Viridiplantae > Streptophyta > Magnoliopsida > Lamiales > Oleaceae > Forsythia > Forsythia viridissima. The sequence continues at coordinate 9,065,425 of CM059038.1, forward strand.
AACCACACCCACACCCACACCCCCAACACACAATGGTTAACAATAACCAAATCTATTTAACTTTTGAAGGTTGTGTCTTAAACTAACTAAAATATAAATTAAGAATAATCAAATAATTATAATTCAAATAATTAAAAGATTAGATTTATGAAAAATTACCTTAACTTTGGGAAAAAAAAAACACTAGGATCTCGAATCCACTTATAGTTTTTAATTTCTCTATCTTGATTCTTGATTTTGACAAAGTACATCAGTTATGACAACTAATATTCCTAAATCTTTTAACAGTTTCTCTCGAATAAAATCAAACATATTCGTATGTATGACCCCGACTATTTCTCTATGATGAATGCGAATACACAAGAATACATTAAGTTTATGTGGATATAATTAAAGATCACATAAAGCATATAAATATATTTCTATTCCCTATCGGACTTTAAGCTAATTAAAATTATGTCCAGTCGTTTTTCAATCTCTCGATAGTAAAACAGACAACAGGAATAATACAATTACTACGTATATAATTGTAGATTAAAAGAAATTAAATATAATTATTTAAAACTATAATGATGCAAATCGTCAAAAAACAAGTTTCTAAATAGAAGAATTTAAACTACAAGTTTCATCGTAATCCTAGCACAAATAATCTAGCCTAACATATTAAGACGAAGAAAATAAAGAGAAAAACATAGATAATTCATCACTTGGTGAAGAAGAAAACTCAAAAAAATAAAATTTTGATCTTGATCTTCGTTGAATTCTTGAAAGAGTAAATCTTGATCTCTGTTTTGTGTTTCGTCTCTTGTTTTTCTTTCAAAATTCGACTCTAAATCGGCTCCCTAAATTATGAGTTAATAACTCATATTTATAGTTTCCTAATAGTGCCCAAAAGGATCTCAAAAAATTATTAAAATTGCGTCTCAAAAGATTTCTTAATTGGAGTCGAACACAAAAAGAAAACAAAAATCCACCGATCAAACTTTACACTGGCCGATCTCCCATTTTATTCCCGGGCGATTGCCCATGTACACTGAATTAGGTTCTGCTTGTGATCAATAGTGTTGGGCGCTCGCCTAGCTATAAGTTGGGCGATCGCCCAACTCATATTGCTTCAATATATGTCTTTAGTCCTCCAACTTTAGATTTTATCTTCTTTAGTCCTCAACACTTTTAATAGCATCCAATGTGGTTCTTCAAGCTTTAATTTAGTATAACTTGATCCTCATACTTCTGAAATATCTTCTAATTTATTGCTCTTTTAATCCATTCTTCTCCACTTGCTATTAAACATGTTCAAAACTAAAACAGAAAAGAAAATACAATAAATTCAGTAGAAAATTAATAAAATAACAGAATAAAAGCTTAGTTTAAATGCTCGAATAAGTGTACAAAATGCACTTATCAATGGCTTTTGTAATAAAGTTTCTGACTCATGGGTGTATGAAGCATATTGAGATTGACTGTTATCATCTTTAGTGCCCGTTTGGTGTAGATTATAAATTGGTTTATTTGACCAATAATGGTAAAAAATGTCATGCTACAAGGCAAAAAATTTGGTCAAATAAACCGTTTTTGGTTAAATAAACTATTTTATAATCTACACCAAACGGACTAGCATGACATTATTTCCTTACCATTTGTTTCTTCATCGTTGCAGCATGCTGACTTTTTCACAAAGTTACGTCCAGTCCATTATTTTTGTTTTTTGCTTAACAAACTCTCGCTACTTCTTGCTGTAGCATCGTGAGTTTGAAGGAGAATGTTAGAGTAATATTAGAGTTCTAATATAGTAGAATATATTAGATGATTGTTTTACTTAATATAGATTAGGATTTACCTTGTTACATAAACTAGTTGTATCTAGTTTTTACTTATGTCGTTTTCTTAATAATATTGATTTCTTTTTCTGTCTTTGTTGTTCTTATAAGTAGCTGTCACCAACAATTACTTCACCTTTTGTGTGAAGGCTCACTTCTGAATTGCCTACGTGTATCACAACATATAAGTCAGCTTATTTTAGTTGTTACACTTTGGAAGTTTTTTAAGGAAGCAATCATTGTTACCATTTTGTTTGTTTAAGCTATTTGGTGTCTTTTCTGAAATGAATCTTCAGGTTCTAGTGGTAACTCTTGTGGATTTTAATTTCGCAAGCGGACGGATCGTTAATAAATAATATAATAATAATTAGAGTATCGAACCTATGAGGACTGAATTTTTTACGTCTTATACTTTAATTAATAATTATTCTAATCCAAGAAAATTACAACCGGTTATTTAAAAATCAATTCTAACTAAATCTAATAATATACTAAAATAAGTAATTAAAATTGTACAAAACTTAGAATTAATCAAATCATGAAAGGTACTAGAATTCCGAATCTACCATTGTTAACCTACTTTAACTTTCAATTGCTTGTTTATACTCAATTCTTGATTTATGTTGAGAATCGGTATTCCTTATATGTTAATTTGTTCTCTCAATACAAATTAAACCAATTCTTTTCTATGACCCAACTATATTTCTGTGAAGGATTTGAATAGATAAAGAACGCAACACAAAATTAGAAGACTATCAAAGATTGCACCAAGCATAGAAGTATATCTCTATCTCTTATTGGACTTAATGTCGTTTTTTATTTGAGCTAGACACATGTAGCACCTCTCGGCATCAACACAAATCCCAAGAACTATACTAAAATTGGCCAAATTTTAGGATAATATTAATTCAATAACAAACAATCAATAAAATTAAGAACTTAGATGCCTAGCTTAAAAATCAATGATCCAATTTTAATCAATAGCTTCTCTTGATAGTCAATCGATTCTATACTTATATGTGAACCTAATTATCTCTAATTAAATTTTGAACACGTAAGTATGCATTAATTCACAAAGATCATCACATAACAATTTTATAATGACATAGACCATCAATTATAGAACTCTATGTTGTTTATTACCATGTGCTAATTTATACCGAATCTCTTGAAAGTAATATAAATCACAAACACGTTTTAAGATCAAGTATCAAAACAGAATTAATGAATAATAAATAATTAACCCAAAAGAAAGAATAAAAACGAGCAATTTATTAGATTAAAGAGTTAACAATGTTTCGTTAAAATCCTAGCCATAAAGATTTAGCATATCATATTTTGATTAAGAAAATACAAGATAAAATGTGATTAATAACTCAGATAATTTAAAATAAAAGTTGATACAACCCATAATCATGAATCTCTTGAACGATCTTGGATGGTACCATCTTCTTCTTCAAAATCATCCAAAGTTCTAATGATTTATTGTGGATAATGCTTGTTGTACACCAACACTTACCCCCCCACACTTACACCTTCACACATGTCAAATGATGATTTGCTTACTTTACTTCTTTGGCCAATTAAATAATGATTTCAGCACATCATCATTTGACATGTGTGAAGGTGTAAGCGCGGGGGTAAGTGTGTGTGTACAACAAGCATTATCTTTCTTGTAATTCTGCTTCCAAGAATTTGATGTCTTTGATATGAAGTTCCTCCAAAGATTTGTGTTATGTCATAATATGGAACTCCCCTTTAATTGACCTAGAATAAGTATTTATATAGTGTTGAGATGCCTTGAAAGTTGTGTCCAAGAAAAGTCCTAGTTCGACAAAACTTCAAAAACGTGCTCGGAACTACTCAATCAACTGGTATCGCACCTAGGTCGCACAATGCATTCTACTGCCTAGGTGTGACTGCCAGTAAGTTTTCACTACCGCACCTAGGTCACACAATGCATTGTGGTATGACCTTTTTTTGATAACTTACAATTTGGTCTACGATTTGGCTTCTAATGTACGATTTTGGTCATTTCTACTTTAAATCTTTTCGATTCAATCCAAAAGCTTCCAAATACATTCAAATTGGTCCTCACCCTTCTAAAGTCTTCCAAAGTGGCCTTCCAACTATTCAAAAATGTGCAAATTAGTCCTCAAACTTTTAGAAATCAGATTCTTGCTCCTAAAATTTTGAATTCACCACAGTTGCTTTATAATAGTTTCAACTTATGTTTGTGCCATCCGATTAAACTTCAATTAAGCCTCAAACTCTTCTTTTTTCATTCCGAACTCATCCAAATTGGATTTTTTTACCTATGTACACAATAATTAAACTTATTTAAATAGAAATCTACTCGTATAGTGAATACATAATTAGTTTACAAGCATAAATAAGCATATAAAATACAATTATCTGTAGCAAGCGCAGAAGAGTCTCTCATGGACAAAGAAGTGATGGCGGGGAAGGCGATGACCTAGTGGGTGTACAATTACCTTGACATTATCCTATTGCTCTTTTGCTTGATCTAACATTCTTTTTACTGTTTTCTGTAATGCAATGCCTTTCCATTTCTTTGGTGATTGCAGGATGAAAATTAAGGGTCACAATCTGTGCTACAGCCTAGACCTCCAATATTTAGCTGCCCGATATGCATGGAAGAAATCACCAAAGAGACGTCAACAAAATGTGGGCATATTTTCTGCAGAATATGCATATTTCGTGCAATAGTGGCTTAGGGTAATTGTCCAGCCTATAGTAGAAGCTTAAGGCGAATGATACCATCAGGATCTACTTTCCGAGGAGTGAATAATTGGACATTATGCCCATGAGTCTTTCCTCAATTCCTTACGTGATGACAAGCTTTTCTGTCACGTTTTAAGATGGCCCCCACTGCACAGACGGGGGATCCAGTAAGTATTATATTTTAAGAATTTCTTGTGATGATTCATTTAAGATTAGACTTGGGCTTTCTTATTCAGAAATTAGAAACTGTATTTGATCGCTCGTTTAGACCAATACTTCTAGGGTCTAATTGTTGGAAAATTTGCACAAGCACTGCACGCACGCGAATTATCCTGTAGTCCTTAAAACAATACTCGTAAAAGCTTCCTTTATATTGCTGCATGCACCCTTTATATTGACTTCAGTTGTATGCAAAAGCACACACCCTTTAGGGGTTTGGCATAGTATGTGTGCATGGGATGGTGGGGAAGTAGTTCTGTGTATTTTGATTTGTGGCCATCTAAAATATTTCTCTAGCAAATGTGGATGATGGGAAATAATTTATTTACTCGTCTTCTTAGCTTTCAAGAACATAGCAAGTGGAAAAATAATTGGCGCTTGATTGTTTACTCCTCCGTGTTTTTTGTCTCTGTAAATTTATTTCTTGCCACATCTTGATATCATGGATTCAATGAATTCAACTTGTCATCAATTTGTTTAATCAAGTTTAAACCTTTTCAAATGGTCCTCATTACTATACACAGGTTTCTGCTCGTCTCTTTTTCTACAGATACATTGTCATAAAAAGCTTTATAGGTATCAAGAATCTCTGTTTTCTGTATATCTTTCAATTGCTGAGTACAAGAGTATATAAAGATACACAGCAAGCTATTCTAAGGCAAACATGATTTAAGGCTATAATTATGGTTGACCCCTTAATTGTTGGATTTACAATGAAATACTTTCTATAATACTCTAATTTAGAAATTTGTATATTAACTTGTATGACAGCTCATGCCAACACTCCCCCTCAGGTTGGTGCATAGATATCTCTAATGCCCAACTTGTCAAGTGAGATGTAGAAATTTCTGCTAGAAACAGCTTTCGTGAGGACATCCGCCAGCTGGTCTTCTGACTTGACAAATGGGAACCGAATGATTTTCTCTTCAAGATTTTGTTTAATGAAGTGCCGATCGACCTCCACATGCTTAGTTCGATCATGTTGGATAGGATTGTGAGAGATGTCAATGGATGCCTTATTGTCGCAGAACAAGTTCATTTCTGAGCTAGGAGCGAAGCCTATCTCAATCAGTATAGTCTTCTCAGCCAGAGCAGTTCGCACACACCCTTAGCCATACCTCGAAACTTTGCTTCGGCACTAGATAGAGCAACAACCTTTTGTTTCTTACTCCTCCACGTAACGAGATTTCCTCCTACAAAGGTGAAGTAACCTGAAGTAGACTTCCTATCAGAGATATTTTCTGCCCAATCTGCGTCGGTGTACCCATTAATATTCAAATGTTTATTTTTTTTGAATATTAGTCCTTTTCCAGGAGAGAACTTTAAATACCAAAGAATTCTAGTTACTGCATTCATATGTGCTTCACTAGGACAGTGCGTGAACTGGCTCACTACGCTTACGGCGTAGGCAATGTCCGGTCGAGTATGGGACAAGTAAATAAGCTTGCCAACTATCCTTTGGTACCTCTCCTTGTCAGTGGGCACTTGATCGGCATATATCCCAAGTTAATGATTTTGGACAATAGGAGTGTCTGCTGGCTTACACTCTAACATTCTTGCCTCAGATAATAAGTCTAAAACATATTTCCTTTGAGATAAAAATATTCCTTCTTTTGATCTAGATACCTCAATTCCCAGAAAGTATTTGAGTCCGGTCCCCCTAGGTTCTTCATCTCAAACTCAGCTGACAATTGATTTTGAAGCTTGGAGATTTCTTCTTTATCATCACCTAAGATGATCATGTCGTCTACGTAAACAATTAGTGCTGTCACTTTTCCCGATTGGTGTTTTAGGAAAAGGGTATGGTTTGAATTACTTTGCTGGAAGCCATATTTTTTCATAGCTGCACTAAATCGGCCGAACCATGCACGGGGTGATTGCTTTAAACCATACAAAGCCTTTTGTAGTTTGCATACTACTTTACCTTTAGGAGTTGCCGAGTATCCAGGTGGGATGTTCATGAAAACTTCTTCTTCTAAATTACAATGGAGGAATGCGTTTTTCACATCAAACTGATGTAGCGGTCAATTTCAATTTTCTACAAGAGATAACAAAACTCTAACGGTATTTAGTTTTGCTACCGGTGAGAATGTTTCTTGGTAATCTATACCATATGTCAGTGTATACCCCTTTGCCACGAGTCTCGCTTTGTACCTGTCAATGGATCCATCAGCATTGTATTTAATGGAGAAGACCCATTTGCACCCTACTGTTTTTTTTCCTTCGGGTAATGACACCAGCCCCCAAGTTTTATTTTTTTCTAAGGCCTTCAGTTCTTCTTTTATCGCTTGACTCCATTGCGGATCAAGAAGTGCTTCTTCTACATTTTGAGGAATGTAATATGAGGACAGTTTATGTGCAAAGGCCTTGAGTGGTTCGGATAGACTGTGAGTGGACCCATAGTTGGCTATAGGATATTTGGATCTTCTATCTTCTACTTCCAGAGAGTATCGGCTTGGTAGTTTGCCACGGTTATGTCTGACAGGTAAAGCATAATGCACAATACTATTTATATTATCAATGACAGGAGATATGGCAGGAGAACTTACCTCAGTGATATTCTCAGGAGAGGGGCCTTCGGGTACTAAAGTGGGAGAACCATCATGGTTGTTGGATCTCTTGAAGTCATATCATTGACAGGTGATGGTGTTTCGTTACATTCCATATTACATGGTTCTTCAATAGTTGGTTCTTCTGCTGGAGAGTGTTCTTTAGTCAGCCTTACCTCAGTATTTCCATCACTTGGTTGTTCTGAGACCCCTCCTGATTCTAGCAATGTTGTTACTAGCCAATTCACCTCTTCATTTTGAAATTCTCCTGAAGAGATGATTTGGTGGCAGGTGATGGATAGAAGGTCTCCGTTTCAAGAAAGGTGACATCTATGGTGATGTATGTATGTTTAGTGATGGGGTCGAAACATCTATACCCTTTCTGATGCATATCATAGCCCAAGAAAAGACATCGGACTGCACATGGATCTAACTTGGTTTGCTGGTTTTTATGGAGATGAACGAAGGCAACGCATCGAAAGATCCGGGGTTGGAGCATTAATACAGTGGGTAGAGGCATATGGCTCGAGAGAGCCTATAAGGGGGTCTGAAATTATAGGACTTTGGAAGGCATTCTATTAAGCAATGTGGTGATTGCATCATCCCAGTGCCGAGATGGCACATGTGCTCCAATCAACAAAGCTCGTGCCATCTCCAAGATATGTCAATTTTTTCTCTCGAAAATGCCATTTTGTTGAGGTGTTTGGGAACAAGAAGTTACATGAATGAGACCATGGTGCTGAAAGTAAGTCTGGAATTTTGTATTGACATATTCACCGCCATTATCGGTACGAAGGGTCTGAATCTTGGCTGAAAATTGTGTTTGAATCATTACATGAAATCATTGAAACATACCAAACACTTCATCTTTCTATTTAAGTAAATACAACCATGTCATTCGAGTACAATCATCAACGAAAATAACAAACCATTTATTTCCAGATGGAGTAATAACATGAGAGGTCCCCATACATCTGAATGAATTAAAGAAAAAGGCATGTCTCTTTTTGTGTGGCTTACTGGATAAGGAATTCTATGACTCTTGGCTACAATACATGTTTCACATTTGAAAGAAAATGGTTGTAATGTAGAAAATAGGGTTGGAAAGAGATGCTAAAAATATCCAAAGAATGATGTCCCAAACGGTTATGCAGAAGCCAAATTTGCTGTTCTTTATCACTGGTGTGCCGAGTGTGATTTGCTTTCCCTGAATTGAAGTCATCCATGTAGTAGAGTCCCCCTTTTTTAGTACCACGCCCAATGATCTCCTTGGTGAGAATATCCTAAAGAAGACAGAAAGTAAGATACATTAATACAACACAATTGAGATCGGTTGTAACTTGACCAACAGAGAGCAATTTATTTGATAAGGATGGAACAAGTAAACTGTGGTTTTAGGAAAGAGATGAGGATATGGTAGGGATGGCAACGGGGCGGGGCGGGTCGGGGTTGGGGCGACCCTCCCCGCCCCCGCCCCCGCCCCGCCCCGCTGGGGATTTATCAACCCCATACCCGCCCCATTACCAGATTGGGGCGGGGTCGGGGTCGGGGCGGGGCAATGCCCCGTTTACTGCCCCGATTTTTTTTTTTTTTTTTTTTTTTTTTTTTTTTGTGAATGGCATTAATGTTTATTGTGAGTTTGTGACCGGAAAACATTTGTAAAGTAAATTGGCCGTTACAAAAATACAAAATACACATTGTTATCAAAATAACAAAATTTAAACAAGTTTCAAAGAATCACAATTCAAAAACAACAATCCAAATCCAAATCCAACATAATCAAATTTCATCTTCTTCTAGAATATCCGTGCTAGCTGTTTGAATACTTGATTCCTCCTGTAAAAGAAGTATTTTAGTGTTAATTTGCTAGATATCTAATATATTTATTATTCAAGTTCATGAAACAAAAAATCAATTTACCTCTTCGTCAATATCTGTGTCACATAACTTTGTACAACATCCAGAGTACGACGAATGCGACGAATGTTCTAAATACGAAATAAAATATTAAAACTAATTAGCGAAAACAAATTAGACATTATAACAAATATGAACATAAATAATTGTATTTCTCATACCATGAATTTCACTCCATAACCAATCTTGAGCACACATCAAAGCCTCCAAAGTCTTTGGGTGAAGCCTATTTCTATGTGGACTAACAAATCTACCACTTGTACTGAATGCGGACTCAGACGCCACTGTAGATACTGGGATGGCTAAAATATCTCTTGCAATTTTTTGCAAAGTCCGATATTTTGTTGCATTTGCCCTCCACCATGCCAATATATCGAAATCATTTGATCTGGGCAATACAGGCTCGTCCAAGAAAATATCAAGCTCTGATTTCGCACTATCAGTACTAGTGCTAGTAGTAACAAATACATCAAATTGTGCTAACCGGTCTCTTTTGTTTGCATTAGTAGATATCTGAGATTGAGAAGATGAAGTTGAAGATTGAGCCATGTTCCTACTAGACCTATGTCCTGTTGTGTACTCATTTAGCAAATTTTGACACAATCGACGAACATTTTGAATCTCATGATCCGCAGCCTCATTTCCATAAATCATTGGAAAATAGTACTCGACCAATTTCAATTTAAATCTTGGATCCAACACAGTAGCTACACCTAAAATTCCATGAATCTTACTCCAATATTTGTCAAACTTTTCAATCATACTTGAAGCCATCAATTTGATTTCAACATAAGGAGATGTCATCCACTCGTAAATTGACAACTTTATCTCACAAATATTTGGAAAATAAAGATTAGCTGTTGGATACTTAGTCCCCGAAAATAGTTCAGTAATTTCAAAAAAAACCTCCAACCTGTCACATATCTCTTTTGCCATATCCCAATCTTCATCACTAGGCAAACATCTATATTGAGTTTCACGTTGCTTTAGTCGAGGAAAAACATTCTTATACTCTAAAGCAGTTTGAAGCATTAAGTACGTAGAGTTCCACCTAGTTTTGCAATCAAGTGCTAACTTTTTGACACAAGGGATTTTCAACTGACGCGCGGACATTTCAAATTTTTCGACTCTTTTTGGTGTTGCTGACCAATATGCAACACTGTCACGAATTTTATCAACACTCGATTGAATGATCTCCAAACCATCCTTAACTATCAAGTTCAATATATGAGCACAACACCGCATATGAAAAAATTCACCATTTAGCATAAGCGAACAACCGGAAAGCTTATCTAAAAGAATGTTGATCATGACATCATTCGTAGTACAATTGTCAACAGTCAATGTAGACAACTTACCATCAACATTCCAGTCTAATAAGCAGTCCATCAATGCTATACTCAGTGACTCAGATGTGTGAGGGCACGGCATATATATGAACCTGTATTCAAAAAACAAAAAAAAAAAATACAAAATGATTAAGCTTAAGCAATACATTAAAAGAATGTAAATTAAGTTCTCAAATATCAAAGTACCTCATAATTCGATTTTGAAGTCTGCAATAATCATCTACAAAATGTGCAGTGATAGCCATAAATCCCTTTTTTTGATTAGAAGTCCACATGTCCGTGGTGATTGCGATTCTACTATTGTTCCTCTCCAACAATCTCATTACTTTCAATCTCTCGTAATCATATATTTGCAATATATCATTCTTTATAGTATTACGAGAAACAACCTTAAATAATGGTTGAATTGCATTCACGAATCTTCTAAACCCAATATGTTCAACCATTGAAAGGGGATACTCATGCAAAATGATCATATGTCCAAGTTCTTTTCGAGCATGCGCTTGATCAAAAGCATAAGTACCCATTGAAACCTTTCCACTGGCTTCAATTTTGTGATTCAAGATTGTTTGCCTAATGTCTTGTTGATTTCGAAGAGGACATCTTTTCAAATGTTCGTGTAAATGTTTTGTCCCATTCTTGCTCTCACCTCCTAATTTTTTGTGACAGTAGTTACAAATAGCTTTGTATACTCCATCAACCTTCTGTTTTTTAAAGTGTTCCCAAACGGAAGAAGTCAATTTTCTTTTCTTACCTTGTCCACTATCCTCCTCTTCATCACACAAGTCTATTGGAGCTTGCTCGGTGTATATTTGAGAAGGTGAGTCTTCATGGGTACGAGTAGTACTAACTCGTGCATTTTCTTGTGAAGCTTGAGTACTTCCAATGCTTGGTACTGGTGTAGATTTATCTTGTTCAGACATCTACAATGAAACACAAAAAATTGCATACTTAATTATACGAAAAAACAATTTACAAATTAAGAGAAGGGAGAACAACAACTAATACAAATACGAAAATAATAAAGAGGATAACACGAGAAGAGTAATTTAAACTTCATTTGGAATTAAGAGGATAACAATTGCGTGGAAAACGTAACCCAAAAAAAAAAAAAAATCGTGCACAGAAAATTCAAGGCTGGGCGTTCGCCCACTCTCTTTGAATAAAGACAGAGAACACATTCATGTTCTGGGCGAACGCCCATGAATGAACTGGGCGTTCGCCCAGTACATTTGTTCATATATATAGTTAATATATATATTATACACAGAATCTATTAATCTAACTTATTCAAATTAATTATCAGGAATTTTTTTTTTTAACAAGAAGTAATTTAAAATTTTAAATACCTAGAAATTTTCCAAATTATTGGTGAATGGAGAAGTTGGAGAATGGAGAACTCAGAATTCCTTGATCTGGTCGGCAGACGGCAGAAGCTGAGGCAGCGGCACTCGTCGGCAGTGGCACTCTTTGGATGAAGAATGATGATGGCAGTCGGTAGATGGCTGAACCTGAAGTCCTGAACAAGTGAACAGCAGCGCTGAGATGATGATTACTGAAGCGGTGCGGCGGCGGTTTCCGGTGGCTGAAGGCGTGCGCGTGAAGCTGGTCCTGGTCTCCTGGAGCTGAAATCTGAAAATCTGATTTGGATTTTGGCCGGTGACTGTGAGTGGAGTGATTCCTGATTCTGAAATCTGAATGTGGGAATTGGCCAATTGGGATGCCAAAGCCTGAAAGCCAAAAGCCCAAAAGCCAAAAGCCCAAAATTAATAAATTATATGTAAAGTAATAACTAATAAAGTTAAAACTTGTAAAAAAAAAATTAATTGTTCTTATTTTTTTAACTTGTAAAAAAAAAAATAAAATTAATAAACGGGGCGGATCTGGGGCGGGTCACCACCGCCCCGAACCCGCCCCGGGTATGTTCCCTCTACCCATACCCGCCCCGAATACCCGATTGTTCGGGGCGGGTATATTTTTAATGGGGCGGGGCGCGGGTCGGGGGTAATTTTGCCATCCCTAGGATATGGCCACTGTTCCCGTGCTTGTGACCGGGTATTGAACTCCATTAGCATTTGAAATACCAGTTCTCCTGGGTTGAGTGATATGTGAAAAATCATGGGAATCAAAAGTCATGTGATCGGTAACCCCGGAATCTATAATCCACATGCTTTCATTGTGACCATGACATGTGACCAAAGCTTGTTCACAGTTACCTTGATTGCTGAGGGTAGTGAAAGGATTTGTTGATTCTAGTTGAGTAGTAAGAGATAATTCTGGTTCTGCACTTGCAATAGCTGCCCTTCCCGTGTCTTCATTTGTGCCAGTCTCCACACGTTTTTTCCATGCTTGAAAATTCATTCCACCACTCAGGATACCCATGTAACTTAAAGAAAGTTTCACAGGTATGTTTTATGTTGCCACAATAGGTGCATTTTGTGCCATCAGATTGAGGTTTTGATTTTGGTTTTCCAAGTTTGAATCCTTTTGAAGCCATAACTGTACCTGGAGCAATATCACTACCTGATGTCATGACTCACGTTAGACATGAGCATACGCCTGCTCAATTGTAGGGAAGGGTAGTAATTGAAGGACATCGCTTCGAATCTTGTCTGGCCGATCATCTAAGCCATCAAGAAAGACATAGACTCTATCTTCCTGTAAGATGGAATTATACTTTTGAATATCTTCTGCACATTTCATTGGATTAGGACGACGAAAATCAATTTCGCGCCATAAACCTTGAAGATCATTATAATATTTTTCAATGGAACCACCCGCCTGCTTCATGCGAGTTACACGGCGCTTCGTATACTTGGGATGTATCAGTCCCATCAAAAAATGTTGTAGCAATTGAGTCCTATACCTGTTTAGCAGTTGGGAATCGAATAAAATTACCAATTAATGAGGGGTCCATCGAGTTGATCAGCCATCCTTTGACAATGGCATTTTCAGTTCTCCATTTCCGGAACGATGGATCGGTTTCGAGAGGTTGTAGAGAATCACCAGTAATATATCCCAGTTTGTCTTTTCCTGAGATATACATATCAACAACTTGGGACCATAAGGCATAGTTGGAACCATCCAACTCAATGCCAATAGGAGCATTAGAGAAATCAGATGGGGTTTGAGAAGAGGTCTGGACTTTGTTCAAGACATCTGTCATTTTAGTTGTCTAGTTTTCGAAATTGGAGTCTACCATGGTTGCTGAATGTTAGAAGTTTCGATCAGTGGGTGGATGGAGCAAAGATCCTAGGATCATGCTCTGATACCATGTCAAGAATCTCTGTTTTCTGTATATCTTTCAATTGCTGAGTACAAGAGTATATAAAGACACACGACAAGCTATTCTAAGGCACACATGATTTAAGGCTGTAATTATGGTTGACCCCTTAATTGTGGGATTTACAATGAAATACTTTCTATAAATACTCTAATTTAGAAATTTCTATATTAACTTGTATGACAGCTCATGCCAACAATATGTAGTAAATATATCTTGCAGTCTGGTAAAAATGAGCTATAGTTTAGATTGTATGGGATGTCTTTTCGGCTAATACAGATTACATTTTGATTAATTTCTTTTTAAACCATTTGACTCTATGTTCTGTATTGTATTGGAAAAGAAAATATGTTATGCAATGCCTTTTCATTTCTTCCATGATTGCAAGACAAAAATCTAGGGTCGCAATCTTTGCCATAGCTAAGACCTCTAGTATTTAGCTACCTGGTATGCTTGGACGAAATTGTTGAAGAGATGTCCACGAAATGTGGACACATTTCTCTGCAAAAAATATTTTTTTGGTGCAATATTGACTCAGAGCAATTGTCACACCTGTAGAAGGAAGCTTAAGGCGAAAGACACCTTCATGATCTATTTTTCGAGGAGTGAATAATTGGACATTAAGCCATGGAGGATGGAGCCAAAACCTGTGAGTCTTTCCTCAATTCCTTACATAACTGCAGGCCATTTCATTATTCCTTGCGTAAGAAAACAGATATCTTTCTTACATGTTTTAAAGACTCTTCCCATTGTACAGTCTGGGATCCAGTTTGTATTATATTTTCAGAATTTTTAGTGATGATTCGATTTAAGATTAATTACCTGACCCTCTTTTGTGCAAGTTACTACAACAAAGAGCAGTACTAGGCTCGAAATGGCCAATAGTTTATATATATGAGCTATTTCGAGCAAGACTTAAGTTTCGTAACTTGATATATGTTCAATGGTTCCATGGCCTTTGATCGTTAGAACTACAAGATCTTTAAACTTAGTTTTGAATATTAGAACTACATGATCTTTAAACTTGGGTTTTGATTGTTAGAACTATAGGATCTTTAAACTTTGTTTTTATTAGCAAACTCCTTATTTTATTTGTGTTGTTTTTGTAAGACAGAAGGCGGAATGGTTTCTATTTCATGGTGATTTTCACTACAATTTTCTCGCTGTCCCCCTTGTAGGTAAAAGGAGATTTCCTTTAGTCAATGGCCTTTGTCTACATAAACTATAAAATCTTTGAGAATATGTGGGTCACTAAATCCACTTGGCACAAGTCCATTGGACAATATAGTTTATTGAGTGTGGACCGTTAGATGAAATAGATGGATGAGATATTTCTAGGATTATTTATATGTTCTAGGTTTTCTTATTTTCTAGGTCAGAACAAGAGAGAAAAAAAAGTGAGGAGCTTTTCTTTCATTCTTTTCTCAAAAGTGAGATTGGATTGAGTGTTTAAAAGTCTTGGTCATCTCCGGTTGGTTGGTTGGTGAACAAATCCTATTGCCGTTTCCTTGGGTTGCAGTGCAGTGTTCATTGTGGCAAGAATCTGAGCCTACAACTTCAACCAAGAACAAAGGAGCAACAAAGGAGAGTTTTTTCTTGTATTTTTAATATTCAAACGAGATTGTAATATTTTGTTATTGTTTTCAATCTCAACAAATGGTATCAGAGCCTAGATTATTGATCTAAGGGTGTGAAAAAATCAAGAAAAGTTGGTGGGTCAAAAGTTGGAACCAGATCTGGATAGATTCAAAATACCTGAAACTTCAAACCAAGATTCTGGCCAAACCACTCGTTGTCCGGGAGATCTGACACCATATTTGGGTTCACGGTGAAGAGGCGAACAAAGCCCAATGGTGTGTGCGGTGCGTGAAGACTCCGACGATGGCGCGTAAGAGGCGTGAATATCCGACCCGAATCTGCTTCCACAGGCGCGTGGAGGATCCTTTCTAAGCGTGGTTTGCGACAGACGACTCTCCTTGCTGAGACGTACAATTTGGTAGTTTGGTGATTGTGCGTGGACTTCAGAGGCGACGTGTACAGTGGATTCAGGTGGAGCGTATGCATGCGTCCTACTTTTTTTGGTGACTATTTTTGAAGCAGATTGCTTATTGGCCTATTTCTGACCTTCTGGTGGTACTACTATGTTGGTGGAGCAATGGTGCAGCTTTATTGGTTGTTCTAAGACAAGTAGCGGTGGCCCTGGAACGTGGAAATTCGTTTCATCTTTCCTATAAATACGGACAACAGATTTGTCCGCTGAGTTTGCATTTTCTTGAACCCTCTTAGTTAATTTTATATTTTGTCAATTTATTTGAGGTAAAAACAAACTAGGTGGCTCGAGCTTACAACTCCTTAGTGTAATTTTTTGCTTTATTAACTTGTGTGTTGATAAACTGTGTTTGCATGTCATCTCAGTTCGTAATTTGAAACGGGTTTGGTTCTAGGTTTGCATTTGTGTGAGTAAAGTTTTTTATAAACTTTTTCAAAATTATTCTCATTCATGGATGATTTTCTATCCATGGGTTCAAGGGTTGAATTATCACAATTCGATGGAAAGGGTGCTTATTCAAATTGGAAACAAAAAATGAGAGCTATCCTGGTTCAACAAAGGGTTTCTAAAGCCCTTGATGATCTAGAAATTTTTTTGATGTATTAAAAGCTAAACTTGATCAAATTGAGGAAATGAATAAAATTTCATACAGTTCTATAATATTGCACTTATCTGATAATATTGTTAGACAAGTTGAT
The DNA here is from genome assembly GCA_030279155.1 of Forsythia viridissima. Lineage (NCBI taxonomy): Eukaryota > Viridiplantae > Streptophyta > Magnoliopsida > Lamiales > Oleaceae > Forsythia > Forsythia viridissima. Next base: position 9,082,055 of record CM059038.1, read on the forward strand.
GATGCTAAGACTGCTAGAGAATTGTGGGAAGCTATTGACAAGTTTTTGACAAAACTTTGCCAAATATGATTTATTTGTTAGAAAAACTTTTAAGTTTTAAAATAGACTCGGGGAAGGATCTTGAATCCAATCTGAGTGATTTTAGCAAGATTGTCAAAAGCTTGGCCCATAATGATAAGAAATTTGATGATGAGGATCTAGCTATTATACTTTTGAATTCTCTTCATGATTCTTATAGAGATGTTAGGAATGCGATTAAGTATGCTAGAGATGTTTTGACTCAAGCTATTGTGATAGATTCTTTGAGATCAAAGGATTTAGAAGTCAAAAAAGAGTATAGGGAAAACACTAGGGAGGAGAGTTTGTTCATTAGAGGGAGAAATGAAATAAGAGGAGAGAACAATTACCAGGGTAAGAAGGATAGATGAAAATCTAAGGGTAGGTCTAAGTCTAGGGATAAAGACAATAAGAAATGTTACCATTGTGGAAAGTTAGGACATTTCAAGAAAGATTGACATGAGCTTAAGAGAAAATCAAAGCAACATCAGAATGAAGATCAAAATGTTGTTGCTGTTGGGGATGCCCTAGATGGTTTACATGTTATGACTATGTCTGATGGTGAAATTGACCATGAGTGGATATTAGACTCAGGTGTCACCTTTCATTTGTGTCTCGTGAGATATTGGTTTTATAACTATAGAGAAATTGAACATAGGAAAGTATACATGAGGGATAACAATTCACAAACAGTTGAAGGAATAGGTGACATTGCAATTAGGATGCATGATGGCACTGTTTGACCTTTCTTGGTGTTAGGTATGCCCCAAACCTTAAGAGAAATCTAGTTTTCTTAGGAGTTCTTGAAGATGAGGGCTGTATGTTCAAATCTAATTTTGGTACTTTAAAGATTCTTAACGGTTCTCTAGTAGTTATGAAAGGTCCCAAGAGGAATGGGTTGTATTACCTTCAAGGTGAAGCTTTACATGTCAAAGATTCAGGATTGGTTTCAATCAATACTGATAGATCAGATCTATGGCATAGGAAGATGTGACACATTGGGAACAAGGGGCTAAAATATCTTAGTGACCTGAATTTACTAGGTAAAGATACTGTTGCATATTTGAGTTTTTGTGAGACGTGTGTTCTAGGAAAGTCACACAGAGTCAGCTTTGAAATAGGTCAACACAGTACTAAAAGACTATTAGATTACATTCATGCAGATTTGTGGGGTCTATAAAAACACACTAGACATGGTGGGAATAGGTTTTTCGTATTCATTGTTGATGACTACTCTAGAAAGGTTTGAATTTTCCTACTTAAGTCAAAATCTGAAACTTTTAGTAAGTTTAAGTCCTAGCATACCTTAGTTAAAAATCAAATGGGAAAATGTAAAAACTCTTAGGACAGACAATGGTTTAGAGTTTTACAACTTTGAATTTGATGACTTTTGCAAAGAGAGAGAGAGATCACAAGGCATGAGACTGTGAGAAATACCCCCCAACAAAATGGGGTGGCTGAGAGGATAAATCGGACTTTAATGAATAAAGTCAGATGTATGTTGATTAGTTCAGGGTTGGCCAAAGGTTTTTGGGCTGAAGCCTTATGTATTGCGGCTTATTAGATAAATAGGTCTCCTTCTAGTACTGTTAACTTTAAACTCCCTAGGAGTTATGGTCTGAAAAATCTCCAGATTTGTCACACATTAGAGTGTTTGGGTGTGCTGCTTATGCATATCAGGTTGAGGGTAAGTTAGACCCTAGGGCTACTAAATGTGTCATGTTAGGATACCTAGATGATGTTAAGGAGTATAGATTGTGGGTTTCAGATGTTAAGGGTATAAGATAATTAACAATAGAGATGTGAAGTTTAATGAGCTTGATATGCCTTGCCTAAAAACTCTAGACAATCAGGTTAAACAAAGAGATGAAGGTGAATCTTCTACTGGAAAGAAGATTCAGATTGAGGTGAAGAGATTAGATGTTAATCCAGAGGTTAGAGAACCTGAACAAATTGATCCTCGAGTTGAGACTGAACAAGAAAAAGTCTTAGAACAACCTGAACTAGAAACTCCTGAAACTGTGATCCTAATCAAGAACAACTTGAAGATACTAATTTGAGAGATTATCAATTAGTGAGAAATAGGGAAAAAAGACAGGTAAGACCAAATTTGAAGTACACTTCTTCAAATTTGATGGAGTTTGTCCTAGTTTTCGGTGAAGCCTTAGAGTCAGTTGAACCTTTTTCTTATGAAGAAGCTCTTAACTGTAAAAATTCTGAAAATTGGAAGAAGGCTATGAGAGAGGAGATCCATTCCATAGGCAAGAATGATACTTGGAAGTTGGTTGAGAGACCAAAGAATCAAAATGTAGTCAATTGTAAATGGATCTACAAGTTGAAAGAAGGAGTAGAACCTAATGACCCTTTAAGATACAAAGCTAAGTTGGTAGCTAAGGGATTTACTCAAATAGAGGGATTGATTATAATGAGGTGTTTTTCCCAGTGATTAAGTATAAGACTATCAGGTTAGTATTGACTTTAGTTGTCCAATTCAATTGAGAATTAGAGAAATTAGATGTTAAGACTGCTTTTCTTCGTGGAGAGTTAGATGAAGTCTTTTACATGTCTCAACCTCAAGGCTTTGAGGTGAAAGGGAAGTTAGAGCTTGTGTGTTTGCTTAACAAATCTTTGTATGGTCTTAAGTAGAGTCCTAGGCAATGGTATACACGTTTTGATGCTTATGTGCTTAAAATTGATTTCAAAATGAGTGAATTTGATGCATGCTTATATTATAATAACACTAAGATAGGTTGTGAGGTTTATTTGTTGTTATATGTTGATGACATGTTGCTTGCTAGTAATAGTAAAACTGATATCATAAAAATGAAAAACCCTTTGAAATCTGAATTTGACATGAAAGACTTAGAATGTGCAAGAAAAATTCTTGATATGACTATTAAAAGGAATATGGTTGAAAATAGGTTGACGATTAATCAAGAGTCTTATTTGGAAAAGGTAACAACCAAATTTGGTATGAAATTTGCTAAGTTTGTTAATGTACCATTAGCTGCACACATGATTTTATCACCTGCTCAATGCCCTAAAACTGAAGAAGAAAAACAGGAAATGAGTAATGTCTCATATGCTAATGCCATTGATTCTGTAATGTATTCTATGATTACCACTAGACCTGACTTAGCTTATGCAATTAGTTTCTTGAGTAGGTTTATGTCTAACCCAGGTAAACATCATCGGAGTGCACTTAAATGGCTATTGAGATACCTAGCTGGGACTGTTAAACGGGGATTAGTGTTCAAAAAGAGGAGTGATAAGCTTGAGCTTAAGGGTTATGTAATCTGACTTTGCAGGGGATAAAGATCAGAGGAAATCTACCACTTCTTACTTCTTCACGGGTGACAATTGTATTACTTGGAAATCACAATTGTAACCTTTAGTTACACTCTCCAGCACTGAAGCTGAATATATTGTACTAACTGAAGCCTTTAAAGAATGCATGTAGCTAAAAGGCCTTTTATGTGAATTGAATTTCTTGAATGAAAATGTCATGATTTTTACTGATAGTCAAAGTGCTTTAATGCTATGTAAAAATCTTGTGTATCATGAAATATCTAAGCATTTTGAGGTAAAATACCAATTCATTTGGGAAAAGTTAGCTTCTGATGAATTTAAATTGCTTAAAATTGCAACTGATGATAACCCTATAGATGTTGGAACCAAAGTATTTGCTGCTGGTAAGTTTAACAAGTGCATATCAATGTTGAATATTGATACGGGTTAACTTATGTGACAGATACTTGCTGCAGTGGAGGATTAGTGAAGCAGGTACCAAGCTGGAGTGGGCGATGATGATGAAATAAGACCACAAAAGGATAGCACTTGTAACCAAGGAACTTGGTAGTGAATTTGTGATCCAATGTGAAGTTTGTGAGAATATGTGGGTCACTAAATCCACTTGGCACAAGTCTATTGGACAATATGGTTTATTGAGTGTGGACCGTTAGATGAAATAGATGGATGAGATCTTTCTAGGATTATTTATATATACTAGGTTTTTTTATTTTCTAGGTCAGAACAAGAGAGAAAAAAAGTGAGGAGCCTTTCTTTCATTCTTTTCTCAAAAGTGAGATTGGATTGAGTGTTTAAAGTTTTGGTCATCTCCGGTTGGTTGGTTGGTGAACAAATCATATTCCCTTTCCTTTGGGTTGCAGTGCAGTATTCATTGTGGCAAGAATCTGAGCCTACAACTTCAATCAAAAACAAAGGAGCAACAAATGAAAGTTTTTTCTTGTATTTTTAATATTCAAACGAGATTATAATATTTTGTTATTGTTTTCAATCTCAACAAAATCAATTATGTTGATTTTCTTGTAAGTTTGATCATTGGTCGTTTCATGAGAAAGATACTTGTCATGTTCTTACAGTTTCATGCTGCCTTTTTAGATAGCAATGACATCTTAGGACTGAACTCGTGATTGAGTAATAATATGCACAATAGATGTTTTATTGTGTATTTTAGCACCAGAGTTTTAATATGAAGATTGGATGTTGCATTTGTTTAACTAAACCATGCAATCGTCCACTAGAGGACACATCTTTGGTCAAACTGGAATCAAATTCATATTTGGTTTAACATTTTGAAAGTTTATCAAATACCTTGCACATAATTTGCACATTCTTAGGGTATGACACATACATATTCAAAGCACGAGATAATTATTTATCTTTAATTATGAAACTTGAATATCAGGTGACACATACATATTCTTCTTTTTGTTTTATGTTGCAAAACCATGTGAAATGTGATTAACTAGTTACATGGATTATTGCTGTCATGATTAGATGCCTATCAATCTGGACCTCAATATGCCAGCTAGTTCTGATGACTGCGATACAAACATAGAGCTTGCACCACCTTCTGCGCAACCGAGGACATCTCACGAGCCAGCTTGTGATTGAGTAATAATATGCATTCCTTGGATATTCCCACGTCATGTAATGTACATTATACATTAAACTCATTTTCCTTATACCAGGATCCCCCCACTTTCTGAAATTATTATTATTATTTTTTTAAATATTGTGTCTGATTTTACTATTTTGAGGAAAGATAGATTATTCTCAGCAATAGTGGAGCCAATTGATTAATTGTAGCCCACAAATGTTGACTTTTGGTTACTATATTTATAACTAATTTACCAGTTTACCCCTCTATTTAATAATTGGATACATACAAGAAGGGCAAAATTGAAATTACAAATTTATTGAATGGAATGTGGGCCCATAATTTGTTTGGGAACAATCGTTTTTTTTTTCAAAATAGCAGAATCAGACATGCTTCTAAGATCACTTATTCTTCTTAAATAATCAACCAAAACAAAAAATAGTAAAGCCCAAACTCAACAATGAATGAACTAAACAAATAAATCCCAATCTAACTCGGATTAAATTAGAATCATTCAATAACCAAAAAAAAAAAAGTACTGAAGTTAGTATTTTTAAACAATCAGAACAAATACGAAGTGAGTATTGAATACGTCTAACTGCATGAATCGGTTGTATTCAATATCTTCTTGTAAGATTTTTAAAGATTATGACATATAAAAACAATAGATTATCATAAAAATGGATTCAGTAATTGTGGTTTGAGAAAAAAAAAAAACAGGGGCGCTGACCCCGAACTCCCGAGAAGCCTCCCGGCCCATCCCTGTTTGAGGAACCCCCAACTATAAATCCCTGGCTCCAATGTCACTTATTATATTTGATCACTCGTGTAGACCAATACTTAGAGGGTCCAATTGTTGGGAAATTTGCACGAACACTGCACAAACTTAATCGAAATTCATTCCAAGACATGTGAAATATCCTGCAGTCCTTAAGATAATACTCACCCCACTACTCTTTGAGGACCATTTTCGTCGAGGAGTAGCTGTGAGGTTTTTTAAATATTAAATATTGTTTCTAATTTTTTCAGATGTTGAGTTAATTTGAGAAGGAGAATTTCAAAATACTATATTTAACATTCAATGGGAACTTGAGCTCAGTATTAATTTAGCAGACAATATTCTGAAACCCACGAATAATTTTCCTTAACTTTTTTCTATTTACCAATTGCGGAGTGAAATTTTATTGATTTTAAAAATGCAGAGGAAATTTTCTTGAAGCTTTTGGACTACCTTTATCGTTTGCTCTCAAACAAGGTAGATTTTAGCCTCGACTCAATTATAAACTTGATTTCACAAGGACTTTAATGTCATGTCTGATAAGTGTATTTTATATGCTTATTTATACTTGTAAACTTATTAGATATTCACTATATGAGCAGATTTCTATTTAAATGAGTTCAATTACTGTATACGTATACAAAACCCAATTTGTATGATTCTGAAATGAAAAAAAAGAGTTTAAAGATTAATTGACGCTTACTGTGGTGAATTCAAAATTTTCGGGAGCAAAAATCAGATTTCTAAAATTTTGGGGACTAATTTGCACAATTTTGAATAGTTAGAAGGCCACTTTGGAAGACTTTAGAAGGGTGAGGACCAATTATAATTTATTTGAAAGCTTTTGGATTGAATTGAGAAGATTTAAAGAAGAAATGACCAAAATCGTACATTAGAAGCCAAATCAGGGAACAAATTGTAAGTTTTTAAAAAAAATGTCACACATGGGTAGTGCGACATAGGTGCGGTAGTAAAAATTTACTGGAGGTCGTACCTAGGTAGCAAAATACATTGTGCGACCTTCGCTGAAGGAAAGTCATAAATGCAGTTTTCTAAAGTTAAAAGGGATTAGTACCCTTTTAAGGCACAAATTTAAAGACTTTCCAAGGGATTAGTACCCTTTTAAAGGCACAAATTTTAAGGGATTAGTACACTTTTAAGGCACAGATTTGAAAGTTAAAAGGGATTAGTACCCTTTTAAGGCACAAATTTGAAGACTTTCCAAGGACTAAAAAGAGACATCTTATAGGTCTTTTGAAAAAGGTTACGCAATTGAAGAGAGATAGAGATCAAGAGCAAGGAAATGAGAAATTCTTGGACAACTTTCATCACGGTGCAATCGGTGATTTTGGATTAATTCAAGATTAATGGTTGTATCTATTCTTCTTCTTTTTCTTCTGGTTCATGAATTCTTTTATTAATATCGATGTATTCATAGGTATCATGTCTGGCTAAATCTTTTATATCTAGGATAAACGATGAAACCTTATGTTTTAGATTAATTAGAAGTTATTTGTTTTTGTAAATTTATTGATTTCGGATTGATTATTTATTATTCATTATTTCCGTTTTGATGTTTGATCGCCATTAAAACGTTTTTGTTGTTTAGATTGCTTTCAAGAGATTCACTTTAGATGATCACGTGGTAATAAATAACATAGGATCCAATAATAGATAGATATTACTATTATACTTTATCAAATCTTTCTAGATGATCATTGTGATTAAATGCATACATTTGTGTTCAAAATTTAACTAGTGATGGTTATGTTCATATAGAGGTATTGAATTGATTGACCGTCGAGAGAGTCTTTTGATTATATTAGGATCATCAATATTCAACCTAGGGAAATAATTTGCAAAGATGAGTAATTGTTAATTAATTGTTGAAACGTGATGGTAGATTCGTGAATTCTAGTGCTAGTAAAACTTGAATTTGATAATTATTCTATTTTCTTTTATGTGATAATTTAGACTTAGTTGAATTAGAATAGGATAATAGTAGGAAATGAAATAATAAACAATCTGTGTTTTAATTTTGTTAAACTCTAATTATATAATTAATTGATTAATTGATAGCTAGTCCTTGTGGGTTTGACACTTTTTACATCACTTTATTACTTGTAACTGACCCGTCTACTTATGAAATTAAAATCAACAACAAGTTTTTGGGGCCGTTGCTGGGGTCTAGTTTTATTAATTACTACGTTAATTGATAATTTAGTTTGAACAAATTTTTTTGTATTATTTATTTTATTTTATTTTTATTTTCTTTCTTAGTTCTTTTTGTTACTATTGAATTCCAGCTATTTTCATAAGTTTTAGGTGTCAAGTGTGTATGCACCGTACAAAAGTTCTTGAACTATTTGATTTAGACCTAGAAATCAAACAGAGCTTTCACTAACGACAACGTGAATGAAGAGAAAAGAAAAAACAGCAAAAAAACACAAAGGACAAAAACCGAATCCGTGATCCATTACCTGCAGATGTGAGAAATAATCTTGCACCAATGGCTCGACCAGTTGAAGTTAATGAACGAGATATTCTTATGGGTGAGTATATGATGCCACCGATTGTTGAGAATTAGTCAAGCATAATCTATTTGCCTTATGGACACGATAACTTCTAGTTGAAGCCAGATGTGATTAATCTGTTCTCGACCAATTTGCCTTTCTATGGGATAATAGACAAAAATCTTCATTACTATCTTTCTCGCTTCAATGAATACTCACGATGTTATTGAAGAGGCACTTAGGATGAGTCTATTTTCACACACACTGAAGGATAAAGCTATAGAATGGTTAGATTCTCTACCGTCTGGGAGCATCACTACTTGGACAGATTTGATCCAGAAATTTACACTAAAATACTTCCCACCGGCCAGAGTGAACAGACTGAAGCATGAAATATCCAATTTGCAACAAGTTGAGTTGGAAAAAGGTTCACGAGGCATGTGAAAGATTCAAGGAACTGCTCCGAAAGTGTCCAAGTCATGGTTTTCCTTTAGCGGCTCAGAATCATTATTTCTACTCTGGATTAGCTCCAAATAGTTGTTCTTCAATAGAATCTGTAGCAGGTGGCTCTATCCAAAATCGATCTTCCAGCGACCTTCACGACTTGTATGAAATAATGAGTGAATAGTTCGTTATGCGGCCAGACAGATGGTTGCAGAAGAAAGCAACATGAAGGCAAGAAGTGGAAATCAATTCGTTTGTACCGACAAAAATTAGTTTATTGGCAAAGTAGATGGAAGCAATGAAATATTCTTACTTAGCCATTATGGTTCAGATGTCCCTACCAATATGTGCAACATGCGGGACAAACCATCAATCATCAGAATGCCCTTTAACCACCATTGATATGTCATCACCTGCACAAGTTGCATATACTCAAAACTTTCAGCGACAATAGAATAATCCATACTCACAGACCTACAATCCCAAGTGGAGAAATCATCCAAACTTCTCTTATGGCAATACCTAAAACATTCAAAATCCACCAAATCAGGGAAGACCTCAGGAAAGGGAAGGAGGATTGGAAGAAACAGTCGCTAAATTGTCAGAACCGATAGAGATTGGATTCAAAGAGGTGCAGAAAAGATTAGATGTCACGATAAAGAATGCAGAAAATCAAATTGGGAAATTGACTAAACTATTGACCGAGCGGCAACCAGGCACATGACCAAGCAATACCGAAGTCAATCCAAAAGAGCAAGTAAACACACTTAACACGAGAAGTGGAGTCGAGTTGCCAGAAATTCATATAAAGAGACCAGGTGTAGAAAAGAAAACCGTGTCCAGCAAATAGAGAGAAAACAAATCAGATAAATTCAAATAAATAGTTGAACAAGAAAAAGAGAACTCTTCACAAGATTATATTTCACTACCGGCTTACGTTCCTCTAATTCTATTTTCCCAGCGGTTACGCAAACATAAACTGGACAAGCAGTTTGAGAAATTCTTAGATGTATTCAAGAAGCTTCATATAAATATACATATCGCCGATGCCTTAGCTCAAATGCCTAGCTATACGAAATTCATGAAGGAAATCCTTTCAAGCAAGAGAAAGTTAGAGGAGCATAAAATGGTGATGCTGACTGAGGAATGCATTGTCATATTGCAAAACAAGCTACTACCAAAATTAAAAGATCCAAGGAGTTTTACTATTCCCTGCACTATTGATAGTTTATTATTTGATAAAGATCTATGTGATTTGGGTGCTAGTGTGAGCTTAATGCTTTATTCTATTTTTAAGCAACTCGGTTTGGGAGAAGCAAAGCCAACAACAATATCGTTGCAGCTTGTAGATAGGTTTATCAAACGTCCACGGGGGATCGTTGAAGACATATTAATGAAAGTGGACAAGTTTATATTCCTTGTTGATTTTATTATTTTGGATATGTGCGAAGACAGAGATATACCACTTATTTTGGGTCGACCCTTCTTGGCTACTGGTCGGGCATTGATTGATGTGCAAAAAGGACAATTAAAGCTGTGGTTGAATGATGAACATATTACATTAAATGTGTTTAAAGCAACTAAATTTCTGAGCTGTGCAGATTCCTGTTTCCAAATTGATGACATTGACCAAGAGAGAACCAACACTTTCACATTGGAAAACTAGTCAGACTCAATGGAACACATACCAATCATTAAAACAAGAAGTAATGAATACCTGTCTGATGAGAAAGTTGAAGTTCTTATACTTGAGTTCGAGTAAGGTGGTAAAATAGAGTCATATCAATATGATAAGAGAAAAATCAAACTCTGAAAGGTAAACAAAAATTGGTGTGAAGACAATCGATGCAAGCAAATCAAGTCCTCCAAAGATCTATTCAAAGTGTCATGAGTGATCACCGCGACAAAGTCAAGTTAATGAATTTAAAGAAGCATTTATTAGGAGGCAACCCAAGTTTTTATCCCTTTCCTTAGCTATTTTTATTTCTTTTTGTTTTCACTTATTATATTATTTCTTTATTTTTATCTTATGATAAATTTTTACACCTTTTAGCTTCTTCTTCTTTTTTCTTAGGATTTTCGATCAATTTTAACTAAGGTCAGTGTAGTTTTTTTTTCAGACTTTCTTGGACAACATGAAGTTTATGGTGTAATGAGATAGTGGTTAAAATTTGGTGTCAATCGAAGTTCATTTGTCCCAAATTCCACATGTTCCTTCATCATCCCGGATGATACCTGATTAGAAAATAATCAAAGTTCACCATGCCTCTACGAGAAGTATAGTAAACTCTTCTCATTTATTTATTTTATTTACATTGAGACAATGTAGTGTCGATGTTGAGTGGTGTACTCCGTTTGTGTGTTGCTTTTATTTTGAATGATTTTGAGTAATATGATGTTATCTACTTATCGAGTCTGTTAAGTGTAATCTATTTGGAGTCTGTTGTTTTAAAAAAAAATTTAGTGCATGCCTGTGTGATGTTGGATAGCCTTGCTAGCTTATGATGATTAAATTTATATTAGAAGGTGTAATCAATTCATGACTGGTGATTAAGTGCAGATGCTTATATTGTGTAAATACTTATTCATGTGAGACTTAAATATCTTTGAGTACTATAGTCACAACCGTTGTTATGCAAGCATGCTATATTTGTGTAATTGTGAGAGTTAGGTTGCCAAGTTTAAATATATCATATACCACACAAATCAAAAATATCATATAACCGTGTGTGAGACTGTTTGGGAATGGTAGAGCTGGTGAGAGTAATTATTTAAAGATATGTCGATTCCGTGCATGTTAAATATTGGTGTGGAGTGTTGTGGCTAACAAAATGAAGCTAGGTGATGACCGGATGTTAGAAATCTAGACCTCACATATAAACTCTTGCACGCAAAGGACTTGTCACTAGCTCTATCTTATACTTTTGTTCGTAGTCTTTTTTACTCGAGTGATAAAGCTCGTAGGGGTTCTAAAAACCCGGTGCTCCAAGGTTTGTAAAATTTGGGATCCATCAACTTAAAGCTCGTTACAAGGGTCATCTAGAAAGCTTAAGGGACTGAGGTTTACACATAAGATAGTTAAAAAAAAAATTGCAAAGACAACAAAAAAGGTCCTTTGAGGAGTTAACATAAAGATTTAGACTACTAATGGGTTTGAATTGCCTAGTGGAAGCTTGAAGGTCGGAGCACTTAAATCTAAGGATAATTTTCATAGATCTAAGTAATTGCTTTTATTGGTTAGACCCAACCAAACTTGAGAAGAAAAATAATGAGTGATTTGAGAGCAACATTAGAATTAACACCCCGGGTGAAAAAAAAATCAAGTTCGGAGATGCATCTCATGAGAGGGAGATAAAACATTGACCATTGAGGGTTGGGAAGGAACCAACTTAGAGCTTCATGACAATGGTGTGACTATATATATACACACATACACTGGTCAAACATCAAATAAGTTAAAAATTAGTTTTGGTAGCATTATTTATAAGCTTTTCATGAATTGGTTGAACAATTTCGAATCATGAGGCGAATACAACATGCTATCTAACAAATCTAGTTTTTTTTTCCTATTTTATTTTATTTTGTGTGTTTTGAATAGATATCTTGTTCGGGGCGAACAAGAGTTTAATTTGGAGGTGTTTGATAAGTGTATTTTATACGCTTATTCATACTTGTAAACTTATTATATATTTACTATATTAACATATTTCTACTTAAATGAGTTTAATTATTGTATACGTAAGTACAAAACACAATTTGGATAAGTTTGAAACAAAAAAGAAAAATTTGAAGCTCAATTGATGCTTACTGTGGTGAATTCAAAAGTTTCGGGAGTAAAAATTAGATTTCTAAAAGTTTGGAGACTAATTTACACAATTTCAAATAGTTGGAAGGCCACTTTGGAAGAATTTAGAAGGGTGAGGACCAATTAGAATGCATTTGAAAGCTTTTGGATTGAATTGAGAAGATTTAAAGAAGAAAGGACCAAAACCGTACATCATAAGCTAAATCGGGGACCAAATTGTAAGTTTTCAAAAAAAAATGTCACACATGGGTAGTGCGACCTAGGTGCGGTAATGAAAACTTACTGGATGTCAAACTTAGGTAGCAAAATGCATTGTGCGACATAGGTGCGACCTATGTGCGACCTATGCTGAACGAAAGTCATAAATACGATTTTCTAAAGTTAAGAGGGATTAGGACTCTTTTAATACAAAATTTTGAAGACTTTCTAAGGACCAAAAAGAGACATCTTCTAGGTCTTTTGAAACGATTACACAATTGAAGAGAGATAGAGATCAAGAGCAAGGAAAAGAGGAATTCTTGGACAACTTTCATCACGGTGCAATCAGTGATTTTGGATTAATTCAAGATTAAGGGTTGTATCTATCCTTCTTTTTTTTTTCTTTCGGTTCATAAATTCTTTTATTAATATCATTATATTCGTAGGAATTATGTCTGGCTAAATCTTTTATATCTAGGATAAACGATGAAACCTTATGTTTTAGATTAATTAGAAGTTATTTGTTTTTGTAAATTTATTGATTTCAGGTTGATTATTTATTATTCATTATTTCCGTTTTGATGTTTAATCGTCATTAAAAAGTTTTTGTGGTCTATATTACTTTCAAGAGATTCAACTTAGATGAGCACGTGGTAGAAATAACATAGGGTCCAATAATAGATAGAGATTACTATTATAGTTTATGAAATCTTTCTAGATGATCGTTGTGATTAAATGCATGCCTTTGTGTTCAAAATTTAACTAGAGATAGGTTCATATAGAGGTATAGAATTGATTAACCGTCGAGAGTCTTTTGATTATATTAGGATCATCGATTTTCGACCTATCACAATAATTTGCAAAGACGAGTAATTGATAATTAATTATTGAAACGTGATGGTAGATTCGTGAATCCTAGTACTAGTAAAACTTGAATTTGATTATTATTCTATTTTCATTTACATGATAATTTAGATTTAGTTGAATTAGAATAGGATAATCGTAAGAATTGAAATTATAAAGAATCTGTGCTTTAATTTTGTTAAACTCTAATTATATAATTTATTAGTTAATTGATATCTAGTCCTCGTGGGTTCGACACTTTTCACATCACTTTATTACTTGTAACCGATCCGTCCACTTACGGTAAAATCAACAACAATGTCCTTAGTTGTTGACTATGTGGCTAATAGTCATGATTGTTCAAACAAATGAAACTTCACAAGATTTGGATGAATATCCCAATCTCTAAAGTTTTTATTATATACTTCAACACTCCGACCGTCTGCATAAATGTAGAAAATATTTTGTTTGTTTCTCATTCATATAAATTGAACAAAAATAATGAACTTTTAATTATTTTTACAAATATAGGTTAAATACATTGTTTATACGACAATAAAACAAAGAGTATTCCTTTATTTAAAGGAGCAAAGAAGGTCTTATTGTATGATGACTTTGTCCAAAAAGTTCGGAGTAGGATTTCTGGCTGGGCCTTGAGGCTCCTATAATTTGGGGGACGGATTACTTTGATTCGATCAGTAATATCTTCTATTCTTCTCTATCTCATTCAGATTATGAAGCCTCCCAAGACTATCTTGAAGAAGTTAGAGGGCATATTTGCTAGGTTCCTTTGGGACTCCAGAGACGATGCACCCAGATTACATTGGAGAAGATAGAAGGACCTTTGTATTCCTATTGAGGAGGGTGGACTGGGCTTTAGGAGATTGCATGATCTTGTTGATACATCATCTCTAAAGCTCTGGTGGTTATTCAGATCTCAGCGGGCATTATGGGCTCAGTTTTTACTAAGTAAGTATTGTAAGGATAACCATTCGTTGTTGTCTACTATTCCTTACTATGCTTCAGTTGTATGGAAGAGGCTAAAGCACATAGGTCCACAGGCAGAGACACACATTGCTTGGTAGTTAGGGCGTGGACGGATATTCTTTTGGTACGACTGCTGGATGGGCGAGTCTACATTAGCTGATCATCACCAACACTTGACACATTCTTCTATCCAAGTTAGAGAATTATTTGATGATACTGGATGGAACATTGGTAGACTTCTTCAGCTTGTACCATACATTATTGCTGAGCAGATAGGGAACATCCCTATCACTACTGATGTACAAGATCAGATTATGTGGAAGGAAACTTGAGATGGTAGATTTGCTACCAAGTCTGCATGGCAGCTAGTTCGAACGAGGCATACTATTCAGGCTGTATACCGTATGATTTGGAGTTCTATTATCCCGACGAATATCTCTTTCTTCTGCTGGAGACTATGGCAGGGTCTTATCCCAGTTGATGTTGTGATTCAGAGAAGGATTGGGAGTCATATGGCTTCTCGTTGTCAGTGTTGCTCGGCTATTGAGACTATTCAACATTTATTTATTGACAGTTGTATTGCCGACCATGTTTGATGCCATTTTTTTGACATTTTTCATATAACCCTTCTGCTGATGGAGGGTTTTCATTTTCGCTTTCATTCTTGGCGTTTCTTGGGTCAATTTGTCAAAAAAGGTCATATTCGCACGATCATTCCTCTTTTGATTCTCTGGTTTATTTGGACTACGAGAAATGATGCGAAGTACTAGGATATCTCCCTACTACATACATGCCATTTATTTCAGGTTATTCATTGGCAAGGAGATATGGATAATGCTAATTTTTTTCGTATATCTCTTACTACTCTATCCATTCCTCCACCTATTTTAGTTTATTGGCGTACTCCACCAGTGGGATCTGACAAGGTCAACACTGATGGATACGTCAAAGATGGATTTGTGAGTGGATGAAAGATTATTAGGGATTCATCAGGTTAATGTGTTCACCCCTTCTTCTCTTCATATGGCGAGTGCCCTATTTTGGAGACCGAGCTTAGGGCTATTCTTAATGGTATCATTCTTGCTCAGAGGACTTAGAGGACTGTACTCTCAGATTTATGGATTTAGGCCGACTCTACTTTGGCCATTCCCTGCATCACCAAAGGTGGAGGACCTTTGTATATTTAGGCCACTCTTCGCCACATCAGACATCTCCTTGTCTCTGACCGTGACACTATTCTCATATTTATCGAGAGGGCTACTATGTGGCTAATTTACTTGCTTTAGAGGGCTGTGATCATCGTTGCTATTTTGAGTACAATGCTAACGACTTACCGCGGCAATACTGAAGCTTAGTTCAAATTGATAGAAATGAGTTTCTTACATTTAGGGGCCTATAGATTATTTAGGACTTATTGTTTGGGAGGTAGCACCTCCTTATTTATTACTTTATTAATTATTCATTTATTTATTTGTTTTAGCTCTTCTGATTTGAGGTCAGGTATTGTGCCCCCTCCCATGTATTTTTTATGAGTAATTTATATAAGATTGGAGAATCCAAACCCCCCATCATTTCCTAGTGGAGGCCTGACAACCACACTGGGATGTGATTGTGTGTTGACTAAAAAAATAAAAATAAAACAAAGAGTACTTTTTTAAATGATAACCTAGAGCTAATGTGTACTTTTTTTTTTAAGAAAAAAGTGACAGGCTAAAAGCACTCAAGGCACAATTGTTTCAAAAGTTATATTATTTTATTTTAGCCATAGTTTACAATTGAAATATAACTGTTTAAGTATTTATTACAAAATCACGTGCAACATACTAGTTATTAGAGAAGTTGCAGTCTATTAAGAAATCGGAGAGAGAGAGAGAGAGAGAGAGAGAGAGAGAGAGAGAGAGAGAGAGAGAGAGAGAGAGAGAGAGAGTTTTAAACTAGGATTTAGAGGCTTCAGCTACCTCTTTATCTGAAACACAAGCCATAATTTGAAGATATTGGTGAAGGTCCCTCTAGGCCATTACCATTTATTCAACAGCCCCTATACTCGAGCTCAACCATATGCATATTTGGGTGAATCTTGTACTTTCTCCGTGATCTGAGTAGATTCTTTAAGTAAAGTAGCAGGATCAAAAGACAACTATTGGGTGGTCTATTGACGATATGAGGGGTATTAATCATTTTTTGTGCATGCGCAGAATTCTTATGGAGGATAATTATAAGCCATCGATTGAGAACCATTGCAGACTAAATCGCAAGCTATCCTATCTTATATAGTCCATTGATTGTCCCAGTTCACGTGGTGCTAACGAAATGAGGCATAACTATAGAAAAGAATGTGAACAATGAAATAATTTTGACCAGACGAGTCATGGGTGGAAAGTCTACATAGACTATCACAAGTGGAATGGACTGATCATTTACAAGTAATAAAGTGATAAATAGAGTGTCGAACCCACGAGGACTAGATATTAATTTAACCAATTAAATTATAATTTAAACTTTAACAATATGAACAAACACAGATTTGAATTGTGGTTTTGTGATTCTAAAACTATTTTAATTTAATCTAAACTATCTAACAATTAAAGTAAATTTATGAGAATGAATTCAAGATTTACTAATACTAGGATTTGTGAATCCACCAACACTTTCCTTAATCAAATATCAGTTTAACCGTTTTAGCTTATAATTACCATAGATTGAAAATCGACGTTCCTAAAATAATCAAAAGCCTCTCTCGATGGTCAATCAATTCTATATGTTATGCAAACTTCATTTTCTCTAATTAAGCTTCGAACATAAACACATGCATTAAAATCTCAAGAATACCTAAATAGATTTCATAAAGTATAATAGTAATCTCTATCTATTATTGGACCCTATATTATTCAATACCACGTGCTTAATCTATATTGAATCTCTCGACTTCAATATAGATCACAATATATTCTAATGGTGATCAGACATTAAAATAATAGAAAAATAGCATAAAGAATAATCAACCCAAGAAGTAATTAACTACTAAAACAAAAAAACTTCTAATTAATTAAAAATCATGAGGTTTCATCGTTCATTCTAGAAAAAATAAATTAACCGGACATGATTTCGTCAATTATGGCAATAATTGACTTCATCATGATCCAGCGAAAGGAAAAGAAGAAGAAATAAATACAACCCGTGACTCTGGCTGAAGAATCTTCAGTCCCGTGCCTTGATCTTCAATTCTCCTCTTGTATCTTGTTCCCAAAATTCGTCTCCCTTTGTTATGGCTATCATCTGCCTTTTATAATGCTCTCTAAAGACTCCAAGACGTGTGTTTAAGTTGTTGTTTTATCTT
Organism: Forsythia viridissima; assembly: GCA_030279155.1. NCBI lineage: Eukaryota > Viridiplantae > Streptophyta > Magnoliopsida > Lamiales > Oleaceae > Forsythia > Forsythia viridissima. Next base: position 9,099,920 of record CM059038.1, read on the forward strand.
GGAGTTGTAGAGTTCTAATCCCATCAGAAAACTGTCAAAACGGGTGCCGGGTATAACCTTGCGATCGCATGGTTCAAGTGGTTAATGTTCTGCTGAAAATCTTAGGGACTTGCGATTGCATGAATGGTTAACCATGCGATCGCATGGTTAACTTGGTCGCAGATCCAGTTTCCTTTCTTTGATATTTGCTTGCCAAGTCCCTCACATCTCTTTATCTTTACAATTATGTCCTCTTTTCTTCTGTTTGCGCTCTTTTTTTTCGTCAGATTGATACTTGAATTTGATTATTTCCTAAAACAATAAGAAAACAACATGCAATTAAACTGAAAACAAATAGAAGTACTCATAATCATCCCTTTTTGTGAGCCCAGATAAGTACAAAATTGTACTTATCATGGAACAACTTGATGAGTCGGGCTACAATCACATCCCTATAACTTGAGAAGATCAAGATTAAACTACAATCACATGCCTTTATAGAACACTTGCTTACCAAAGAATGTCATTTGGATTGTGTAATGCCCAACTACTTTTCAACATTGTATGATGACTATATTGTCTGACATGGAGAGAGGTATATTAATGATTTCTCAATATTTGGTTTGTCGTTTGACTCTTGTCTAAAGAACTTGGAGTTAGTATTGCATAGATGTGAAGAAAGTAACCTTGTGCTTAACTGAGAAAAATGCCACTTCATGGTGCAAGAAGTTATAAGCCAACGTGGGTCGAAGTTGACAAGTTAAAGTTTCCTATTATTGAAAAACTACCACCACTGACTTTGGTAAAGGGTGAGAAAAGATTTTTGGGTCAAGTAGGGTTTTACAGGCACTTCATCAAGGACTTTAGAAAGATTACAAAACCTTTTTAGAATTTACTAATGAAGGACATGCCATTTGACTTTTTTGAAGAGTGTTTACAATCCTTTTACACTGAAAAATGCTTGTTACAACTCTTGTCATAGTAGTAGTGATGCCAATGATTATACTTTGGGGACTATGTAGTGATAACATTCTTCACTTTATTTATTATGTAAACCAGACGCTAACAGATAAACAACAAATACACAGTTCAATTATGCCACCACGAAAAAAGAGTTATTAGCTGTAGTTTTTGTGTTTGACAAGTTTCGCTCATATGTTATTGGGTCAAATGTGACTGTCAATGTGATTGTCTACAATGATTACTTAGCTCTTAGAGACTTTCTAACTAAGAAGGACGCAAAATCGATACCAATCTAATGGGTACTTCTGTTATAAGAGTTTGAATGTTTGATTTAGATATTCGTGACAAAAAAAGGACAAAATAAAAGAAGTTGTGCAATATTAAGAAATGAAATATGTTGCCAAGCCTGACTAAGCCTTGGACTTTAGAAAGAGAATTACATGATTGGTAGTTTGACTTGCCCGATAGGAAATTTAGAGCAAGAACCGAGGCATCAAGAAAATCAATATAGAAATAGTGAACCATTAACTCTCTAAGCATTCACTTCATTTTGTTCACTTCACTTAGTATGAATACAATGGAAAAGAGTTGGGATCTAAGTTAAACTTCATTGGTGATAGGACGACCTCGAGATTTGAAAGTAGATACTAAGGAGTGGTTGAACTCTACGACTTGAGAGAGGTAAATTTGGACCAATAGGGTGCTGGTTTGGTAGTTAAGAAACTCGATAGTCTATTTATTTACTTAAATTGTTTAAATTTTGGCTGAAGGCTGGAACGGGGTATGCACGCAGACATGGAGGGTTGATCATATGATAAGAACAAAATTTTCATTGTAGTTTTATTTGAAATATTTTCATTGAATTACGTTCTTACATTTGTATGTGTTCTAAGGCGGTCAAAAAAGTATGATGTTTGATTGAGTTAGACTCTTTTTCGTTTTGATCTTATGTTAGTTTGATTTAGTTTTGCTCGAGGACTAGCAAAAGTTAAAATTTGGGAGTGTTGATAAGTGCTATTATATGCCGTGAACTTGTACAAATGTTAGTTTTTTGGCTCGGTATGCTATTGATGTTAGTTTGTTTTAGTTGCTTTAAAATCAACTTGAGTTTTTTACGAGGAACGAGAAGATGAAGAATATGGAAAGATGATTAAAGGGACAATTGGATAATGTGACGTGGATTATGGGACATGAAAATGAAGATAGGAATGAGGAGGACATGACGAGGTGCCAAAAAAATATAACCCAAAAGTTATAAAGATTGCTCTAAGGCCGCGAGCAGTCCATCGTATTTTCGTCGCCACGAGAAGCCCACATGTTAAGCCTTTGGGCACTGCATATCAGTTGCGGTTGCGAGACATGTTCTACAGCTGTGAGGTGGCACTACAAAAAATTTCACTTTTAACAACGAGAATTTTGATTTTGTAAAGTCTCTCGACGACCATTTTTTGACAAAACAATCTAAAAATGACTTTCTACGACAAAAAATTTCATTGTTAAAAGTGAAATTTGTTGTAGTGTGGCTGATTCTAAGTCTGACTTAGTTTTGGGTTTCTGTTATTTGAGGGGTATTTTAGGGTTATTTTGGCATGAATTTCGAGGAGGATGGAGACCCTATAAATACACGGTTAGAATACTTCAAAAGGGTAGGAAATTTTGAGGAGAAAATCACAAACACTCTGCTCAAGAACTAGGTTTTCACAAAAAAGAAACAGAAGACGGATCTGTATTTCAATGCTTGGTTCACGGAATTTGTCTACATATTTCACCTCTTTTATTTCCTTTCCCAAATTCCGGTAATGTATATCGAATTCAATAAGTGTTGTATACATTTAATTTAATTGACCTCAAGCCTTGCATCTACAACTTCAAGCCAATTTAATATAATAATTGTTATTTACTATCAAAATAAGTAACTCTTTTTATTTATAAATAAAGAAAAATAAGCTATCTAGAAATATTTTTCTTAGCTTAAAAATGTACCTAGAAAATACATTTTATAACTAGAAGTGAAATATTGAGCCCTTGAATGTCTTCAGTTGGAGTTTGAACAAAGTTCTTCACAATCTTTACCTGAAATACAAGAAAAAACTAATGTTGACGTAATTTCCCAAGTGAAAACCCTTGTTTTAGCCTCCAAAATTCACCAACAATTCACACCCTTTTTAGTGCAAGAGTTCTAGAACTTATACTAGTATAACGCTTTTCTTTGCAGTGAAATCCGACCATAGAAAATTTTAATGGATTGAGGAGTTCAGAAGAATGAGAGAGAGAGAGAGAGAGAGAGTGAGAGAGGAGTTTGATTTTGATGAATATGGAAAAAAGGAGGAATTGAGAGAGATATATGGATTTTGGTTTGAGAGGATGAAGATATAGTGACGGACAAACAAGTATTTTTTGTTTGTGCTTGTAGCGGAGTAAATCTCCCTACAGTCGGTGATAAGTGTAACAACCAAACTTTTTTTTTTCGCATTTTTAATTTCAAGTAAATATTTTATATTACACTTGGCGTCGTTTCAAATCTTATAGTTCATTTTAAATATTTTTGCCACGTTAAATGTTGTACGCGGTTGCTTTAAATTTTAATTGACAAAAAAATGAAGTATTATTTTATCACCGAACTTTGTTAATTTTTCCTACATCGAATAAATGTTCTTGGTTTAATTTCTTGATTTATTTTGGTCTATGCTAGTCCAACTTTCAGCAAAGAAAACAAAACCATCCCTTATTATGCCAAAATTTGTAAGCTTTTAGCACAAAAAGTTCACCCATAATTAACCCCAAACAACCCCTTACATCATGCCATTTACCATCAAACAAACAGCCCCTACAGAAACAAAAATAAAACTGCCTCCCATGACATGAAGAAACCGTCCAGCAGGCCCTTTTCCAGCCATGTTCACTCCATTTCTTCCCATCACCAAGTAACTAAACTTCTCCACCTCATTATCCTACCATAAGGTCACGTTCACCCCCCCCACCCCACCCCACCCCAAATCAGACCAAAAAACGCCCCTGCAATGTAGATATTTCCCCAAGTTTTCAGCCCAAACCAGCGGCCTCCATGGCCAGCTAACTGCTCCACAACTTCCCACTTTCTTCCCCCCACTCTCCTCTTTTTTTCAGCCCTCAATATAACCTATTTCTCCCTCCAAATCCACCCCAAACTCGTTCACACATTAGCCCAGAAAAATCAGTTCCTAGGTTAAGCAAAAACATTCTTTTTCCCACTTCAAAATTCAGCCTTAAGCTCCAGCCATTTGTTGTTTTATTTCTTCTTATTTTCCAGCAACATCCCCCTCATTCATCTCCCAAAACTTAGGCACTAAAACACTTATCAAAAACTCCTATATCCTCCCTTCAACTTTCGGAAATTACAGTCCCAAAATCCCAGCACTTTTCCTCCAATTTTCGGTCCAATAGTGAGCATTTTCCAACACTTTTCATCACTTTCGGTCCAGATTTTTGGCCAGCAGTAAGAGGGCCTTAACCTTGCTTTTAATTCAAAAAATTTCCTTATATATATATACATCAATAGATATAGTGTACGGGTCTTGGTTTGAAAAGATGCAGAAACCATTTTCTTCATTAAAACTTCAACCTAAAACTCGTGTTGAGGTAGTTTTACTTAATTTTTTTTTTTACTGCGATTTTAAATGAAGTTTTGAAAAATTATGATGCTATTTGAATTTCATGCAAACGTATTTATGAAGGAACTTATGATAGTGATTAAAAGTAATCACTTTAACATATTTGTGATTGAAAGGAATCACGTATGAAATACTCACCCCCAAACGAATAAATTTTCATATTGAACTGATCGACGTTGATGCGATGGAGGTAGGCTAACGAGCTTGTCATGGAAAGTCTTATTTAGTTTATGTTTTGACGTTGAAATGATCGAGTCAATTATGATGTAATTATTAGGGAAATTGGCGCAAATGGTCCCTAACGTTTGCCATTAGTGCGCAAATGGTCCCTAACGTTTTATTTTTGGCGGAATGGTCCCTAACCTATCCATTTAGGTGCGCAATTGGTCCTTTTAGGTGCGCAAATGGTCCCTATCACTGTTTTTTGTCTTTATTAGTAGGGGTAAAATTGTCAAGTCACATTTTTTTTCAACCTTTCAATTGGCACAAATGATCCCTAATCTTAAGAAATTTGCAATTGGATTCCTAACCTTTAAAAAAGTGAAAATGAGTCCGATACTTTAATTTTTTTTTATTAAAAAAAAAACTAACAAATTGATAATATACTAAATTATTTTGAATATTTTATGAACTATTATAAAATAACCAAAATTGAAATTCATAATTATTAACAAATGTGCTAATTAAAATTATTTTATTATTATTAAGTAATCATATTATTTAAAATTCAAACTTTAATTTTATCATTACAACAAAAAAAGAAAAATAAATTTGTCACAAGTAAAAATTTTACTTATGCTCAACCCAACTCGATTTTATACAGTCTCATATTTACTGGGCCAATCCAATCCGATTTTGAGTCACAAGGTTATTGGACCAGTTCTATTTTAAATTTTAATTAATTTTTATATTCAAAAAAGAAAAAAGGTTTTCCACCCACCCCACCCCACCCCACCCGAAATACGAGCAGAAGGGAGGGGATTTCTCCCCTCTCTTCTGCTCGCGAAACTAGGGGGAGTTCACCGCGTCCGGTCGTCGAAAACGTTAAACAGGTATAAGAGCATCCAAGATTTCTGAAAACATCGAAACCATGGACAAAAAATCCCATCAAATCCAGTTTGGGTGATGAAATCATCAAATAATATGAATAGGAAAAGAATGCTCCTCCAGAATTGATTATGAAATATCATCCACTAATTCTTAATACTTCCATGGTTGACATCTCCAAAATCTGCATCCAAACGACACTTGATAATTATCTGATTCAGCCAAACAACGTGTAAGCACAATTAATCTGTTCAGCTACCAGTACCCACAAGCAATTAATCTCCAACTTTCTATCGAACTATCTTAACATAATTACCGTCAAATCGCCCCTTGCGAAGGTTCAAACCTTTGTCTGAAGCTTCTATTCAAGACTTGCATAACTAAGAGGCATACGGGCCTTCCAATTCATTTGAAGTTTCTACCTCCATTTATCCATGGGATTTGCCACGAAAAATCATGTTCCGTCCTCCTATCATTAACCTTTCATTGGTATTGTCAAGTTTGGTACCATTACAAAATGCAATGGGATTGCTAGAAATTTCGTTTTCTAAGTTGTGTCCGGTCGCCGGAAATGACGCAGCGAAATAGGGGGGATTTCTCCCCCCTATTCGCGGCGAGAGCAGAAGGGAGGGGATTTCTCCCCTCCCCGGTCGTCGGCTCGTATTTTGGGTGGGGTGGGGGTGGGGGTGGGGGTGGGGTGGGGTGGGGTGAGTGGGAAACCTTTTTTTTTTTGAATATAAATAAAATTTAAAATAAAACTGGTCCAATAACTTTGTGGCTCAAAATCGGATTGGATTGCCCAGTAAATATGAGACTGTATAAAATCGAGTTGGGTTGAGCATAAGTAAAATTTTTATTTGTAACAAATTTATTTTTTCTTCTTTTGTTGTAATGATAAAATTAAAGTTTGAATTTTAAATAATATGATTACTTAATAATAATAAAATAATTTTAATTAGCACATTTGTTAATAATTATGAATTTCAATTTTAGTTATTTTATAATAGTTTATAAAATATTCAAAATAATTTAGTATATTATCAATTTGTTTTTTTTTTAATTTTTAATAAAAAAAATTAAAGTATCGGACTCATTTTCACTTTTTTAAAGGTTAGGAATTCAATTGCAAATTTTTTAAGATTAGGGACCATTTGCGCCAATTGAAAGGTTGAAAAAAATGTGACTTGACAATTTTACCCCTGCTAATAAAGACAAAAAACAGTGATAGGGACCATTTGCGCACCTAAAAGGACCAATTGCACACCTAAATGGATAGGTTAGGGACCATTCCGCCAAAAATGAAACGTTAGGGACCATTTGCGCACTAATGGCAAACGTTAGGGACCATTTGCGCCAATTTCCCTAATTATTATATTTTAAGTATTTTATTTAGTAATTAATTATGTAAAAGGTACGGAAACCAGTTATTGTTTTAATTGTCATTCAAAGTTTTAGGAACTTGCCTAGTTTCATTTTTCAGAATTTTTAGTTTACTGTCATCTTTTTGAAAAATCATAACTTTTGCCACAGTTAGAATTTTTGAGTGAAATCAGTGGCTATAGAAAGCCCTATATGTTTTCTAATAACATAAATTGGAATCACTCAAAAATTGCATTGGATGAATTTATTATAGACGTTTGAACGGGGCCTTGAGGCACCCGGGACAGTTTTTCAATCATCTTCGGCTATCTTTTTCACCTACCAAATGACGTAGATAAAGTTTGAAATTTTAACATGTTGTAGTCCATAGTCCCAAGTATCTACAGTTCAAATTTCGTAATTTTTGGAGTTCGTTTGTATTGTCTAATAAATGGTGGCGACACCTATCACGGTATAGACAAAACTATGAAATTTTGAAGAAAATTCATTTTCCCTTGAACGCTTGTTATTTTTCAGCATCAATTTCATTTTTAAAACCCTTCAAGGGCATGGGAAATATTATTTAGATTCGTCATATTCACCTTTAGTATTTAATAATGTATAATTATTTTTTAATATTTTATTTATTACTCTTTTATTGTTCGTCATTATTGTACATTAAAATTTTAACAATTTATTAAATGTACAATTAAATTTTTTAAACATTTAATCTATTAAATTAAATATGAAGGTTAATAGATGATCTCAATTTTATTTTATTTTATTTTATTTTTTGCAATACATAGATGAAAAAAATGAGAAATGAGTTTAAAAAAAAAAAAACCAAACTTTGAAATGGAGATGAAAAGATTATTCCGCATTACAATTCAAATCATGGTTGTCCAAACTAAAATGAAGATGAAAGATTATTTTTAATACATTAGATTACAATGATTATGGGCATGTTTGGTTCATTTTTTTTGAACTCATTTTTTCTCATACTTATTTTTAATCACATATTTTGTGGGACCACAACTTTTATCAACTTCTCATCTACACATTTTACCAAAATTTTTAAAATCTCCTAAAAGACAATTTTTAAACCCCCCACCAAACATATACTATAATTCAGAACTAACATTTGAAATTTTTTAATTTTTAATTTAATTAATATATATAGAACATTCTTCTTATCTTACTTCTGTTCTTCGACAATATTCTCACAACATAGGCAAGCAATGACACTTCTTTAATTTTTGTTTCTTACTTACAATTATGACGTTTTGATTTACGTCGTTAAATCAGGTACGTCTAATCAAAAGAGAATATACACAAACAATTTTGGTGTGTAAAATATCAAATATAACACTGTAAAATATCAAGGTTAGAATCTAACCCATTTCAAGGTTAGAATCCAACCCATTTCATTTATGTAAGAAATTTGATTTCAAAGTAGAAATTCATCATTCTCTATCTTCTTCATTTACATCACGGTAGAAATTGTGGATTTTGTAGTATAAATTATGAAAATATGTATAAATCTGAGAATGAATTGTGATATTTACTTTAAATTTCTACAAATCTGAGTTCATTTAAAGTGAATTAATTGAAAAAATTAGTTATAATCAGGCACATTTAGATAGTCAAATAATTAGTGGCGACACAAAATGTAGTTTGGTAAAACTTTAGGGCGTTAGAATTTTAATTCAATTTCCTTGCGCACTTGTTACTTTTCTACGATAGTTAAATTTTAAAATCTATTCAAGGGCATGAGAAAACTTATTTGGAGTTTTCAAATATTATTTAAAGATTTTGAAGTGACCATCCACGTTGAGAACATCTGGGTGTTATAGCTTGGTATCAGAGCGCTGTTTTACTTTTTTGTAGACTCTCGTAAATTTTCTTATTCTAATTTATTTTATATGGTCTTTATTTTATTTTGTCAAGTTAAAACTTTTGAATTTAAGATTTTAGAATTTAAGTGTCGCGACTCGCCCGCGCTACGCCAGCTCTAAGGTAAAGAAAGTTTGATAATTTTCTTTATATGTTTTACGACGTATGTGAAACTTACATTATTGGAAACTTATATTCGTTTCATTCATAATAAAATGTTACACTGATTTGAGAATTTTAATATAGATATTAATTTTTTGCACAATAAATGTTGTGAAAAACGTGACTAAATTTTATGAAAGTTTATTTTAGTCCTCATAATTTAATTAAAAGATAATAGAAACCCACCTAATCGGACTCTTCATAATTGGTATTTCAGACATGGTTCCACCATGTGAGTCCTATCTAGAACATGTAGAGGAAGCAAGAAAGGATTACATGCATTTTGCTTCGGATCTCGAGTGATTGATTGGCCATCTTGTCGGTAACCATAGGGTAGCACGTATCAGGGCGATAAACTATAGTTTGGAGACAAGCGATACTGATTGGCCCAGGATAACTGGTTGCCACGTAGATTCTGAGATACCTAGAGGAGGTCTACTACCCAGAGGTGGAGTATGACGTATATTGTGAGGCACTCATTATACACTTGGAGGAATATAGTCTATATGGTGGTGGTCCCTACCGCATCATTGAGCTGGCTCCAACAGTTGAGGCCATTCTCGAGCCTACTCCAGTAGTTGGTGCTTGAGCCACTTTTAGTTTTTGAGGTTGATCAAGTTGAAGAAGACCCAGAAGAGGATCTCGAAGAGAAGTCCAAGACCGTGTCTTATAATACCTCGGATGACGAGGCTCCATGGCCGAAGAGGCCTATAGTGCATGGAGGTTGGATCAGCAATGGTGATGCTTAGAGATAGCATAGTAGTAGACAAAATGTTTTCTTTACAACATGCACTACTTTATCGTTGTTTAGCGCTAGATGCTTTTAGTTGTTGTTTGTACCTCTGGAAGGATGATTTAAATATATAAAAGATATTATCTAATTTATTTTTCGATTGCTCTATCAAATATTTATATCATTGTCGATGGTGTTTGTTTCAATAGATTACAATTTTTTTTTTATCCTAAAGAAAATGGCACCGACTAGCGAGCGAGAGTTATCAGGGATTTACAACCCGTGGTAGAGGAAATGATGTAACGCCATGGATTTTCTCAACCTGGAGGGTCACTAAAATAATTTCTAAATAATATTTGACGACTCCAAATAATATTTTCCATGCCCTTGAAGGGTTTTAAAAATATAACTATTACGGAAAATAACAAGGGCGCAAGGGAAAAATGATTTATTTCAAATTTTCATGATTTTGCCTATACAATAATATGGGTCGCCACAATTTATTTGATCATTCAAACGAACTCCAAAAATTACAAAAATTTAACTGTAGATAATTGGGACTATAGACTACAACTTGTTAAAATTTCAAATCTTAACTACGTCGTTTGGTAGGTGAAAATATTAGCTTAAGTTGCTTGAAAAACTGCTAGGCACTCTGTTAAAACATTCATAATAAATTCATACAATAGAATTTTTGAGTGATTCCAAATGATGCCATTAGATCACATATAAGGCTTTCCATAGCCATTGATTTCACTCAAAAATTCCAAACGTATAGAGAGTTATGATCTTTTCAAAGTAGGGCCAGTAAGCTAAAAATTCGTAAAAATGAAACTACGCAATTTCTAACTTGAAACTTTTAACGGCAATGAAACCAACATCTCGTTTTCCATACATATTGCATAATTAAATACTGAAATCTCAAATACTTAAAATATCGTATTTACATCATAATTGACTCGATCATCTCAACATCAAAACTTAATTTAAATAAAGATTTTCCACTTCATGCTCGCTAGCCTACTCCATCTCATCAACGCCAACCGATTCAATCTGTAAATTTGTTTGATTTGGGGTGAGTATTTCATAAGAAACACTCTTTTTGAATTTGACATTTAGCATGGCATTCAAGTTACATAATATTTTCTCAAATTTAAAATCATGAAAGTGAATCGGTAGTAGAAGAAGCTACATTGCAACCAAAAAAGATTTATGTAGAAACTGATTTGTGGCTCAAAATGACTATTTCTTTTCTTCAAATAATGACTTCATGATTTCCCTTTCTTACTACTTAAAATCCAAGGTTTGTAGTGTGATTTGAGTAATAAAAACAAAAGAAGAGGAAAAAGGTAAAATCTAGTTATTTGCTGGTAAAAAATGGAGACCTTCTGGATGATTGATGGCTGAAAATGGTATGTTGGTTGTCTACTTCTGGGGGCCGAAATAATTGATGGAAGAAGGATAATTGTTGAAGAGAAAATAAAGTGTTAGAAACCGAAATTAGAGGAGGAAGTGACTGATTTTCTCTTGATAAAAACTGGAATTCTAAGCTCCCTGCTGGGGTATTCTTTTGTGTTTCCAATGAGGAAATTTAAGGGAACTTAAGTGCTAAAAGTATAGAGTTAAAGTGCAGGTGTATGATGGGAAAATAAAAAGAGGAAAATGGACTTAAGGGGGCCGAAAACTGGAGAGGAAATGGAAAAAATTGCTGGCGGAAATTGGAGGAATTGTTGGACGGTTTTTCTTCAGCAAAAAGGGCTAGATTAAGGGGACGAATTATGGGACAAAATTGGAGGGGGGGGGGGGGTGAGAACAGTTAACTTGAGGGCTGAAATGTGGGGAAGAAATGGGTAAGAAAGTGGGGCTAAATGGATGATCATAGAGTACAAGAGGGGGCGGTTTCTTCAGGCGCTTGGTTGGGAACCAAGTGAGATTCACCGTGCCCCCGTGCTACCCTTCATGGACAGAGGTTCCAGAGGGAGCAACGGGCACAGTTACGTAGCATCATCGTGGTATTAACTTACATTAGTTTTGTTATTAGCGTATTCTATAAATAATTGTTTCATGTAATATACATTAACGTGATTTTTTCCATTCTTGCAAATCTACTTCGATCTTTAGGGCGATCGGTCACCCGACGAGTGATGGTCGATCGTTATCGTAATTACAAACTCAAGGCGCGCATGGACCCAGCCAACCATATGGCGAGATGTCTGCCAAGGACTGGCAGAAGTGTATTGACTTCTTCACCAGTCCTACTTTCATGGTACATATTGTTTATTTACTTTTTACATTTTTATTTTAAAATTTTTTTAACTATTAAGTTTTCTTCTAATCAATTATTTTTTATACCTTCAGGAACGGTCCTCAAAAAATAAGGCCAATCGGGGTAAGGCTAAATACCCGAGCGTACAGGGGTCGAAGAGTTTCTCTGCTACGCGTTACGATGATGTACAACTAAATTTTTCAATATCATTATACAAATCTTCAATGCATTACGTAACAATGTCTACTAACTACATTTCACGTTTAAATTGTTGTAGCGGGACCCCGAGACCCAGCAGTGGCTGGGGATTATTGAGTCGTTCCGGACTTTTCACACCTTCCGGGATGGCAATTAGGTAAACCCGCAAGCGGCTGGTGACTATGTGATGACTTTTAAATGTTAATTTAATTTTATCTAACATGATATTATTGTTTATTATTTAGTTTTTTCATTAAATAGGATAAACTTGATGAGTTGAAGGAGACTCAACAGTCACAGGTCGTCTCAAGTGGCGCATCATTAGACGAGCGTGCCATTGCAAAGGAGGTTTTTGGAGAACGATAAGGACACGTCTGTGGGGTTGGACGGGTTCCAAAGGGCACCTCTCCCTCCTTAGATTTGACCGCTACATCGAAGGCCACAAAAGGAACATCTCATCAGTTCTTTGGAGACACGAGGAATGATGATCATCGGTTTGCTATGTATGAGGATCAGCTTCGCCGAATGCAGCGGGAAATTCAACTTCTAGATAATAGCATACCAGGGATTGTGCAGGAGGAGGAGGACGATGGTTTGGGGGATTTTCTAGATTTTTAGAAATCTTTATTTTTTCAAAATGTTTTTAATGTCTATAGCGGCGACACTGTTGTCGCTAAAACAAAACAACTAATTACATATTAGTGGTGACCTATACCTACTAAACATATAGCGACGACATATATGTAGTATATAAAATCTAATACGACGACACACAATTACTACTATTTTACATTGTCGTCACGTTTTCTCTAATTTCAAGATAGACCACGACAATGTTGCGACGACATAGTCGTCGCTATAGATTCAAATATATGTAGCGACGTATCTAGAGGTACTAAACTATTGTGGTGATAGTCAGCGATGACTATATCGTCGCTATATAATTAAAGCAACGATATGTGATCCGTCGCCGCTATTGACCTCCTTTCTTGTAGTGTCAGATCCTTATTGTTGTTTTCTAGGATGCATTTTAAAATTTTATGACAAAAATGAAAGCTATGAAAGTAATTAATTAAATAAAGGCCAAAAGATATCGCAAAAATTGAAGTAGCTTACCTGATTAAAGATTAAACTGGCAAAAGCTTTATAAGCTTAATTAAAGCTATCTTATGTCCTCAAAAACCTATATACCAACAATCAAACGAAAATATAGAGGAATTAGAAATACAATAATATTAAATAAAAGTCATCCCTTATCTAGAAGACTATGAGAAAAATCAGAAATTAAGTATAGACGAGGAAATCAAAATGTACGTAGATTTAATTACTTGAAAAATTGCTTCTCTTCCAGATTAGTTAGCAGTTATACAATAAATGAGGAAAATGAAGATTGAAAGAAGTACATCAATCTTTAATCTTTTTAAAGAAAGTGAAAAAACCATTTTGCCCCATCTTTTTTGAAGAGATGCTTATAATTTATTTATTTATTTTTTTGGCAAACAGACCATAGAAGTATTCTTGATAATTGGCCGATCAACTCTGCGACTCCCTCTTCATTTATGGGAATGTTATTACTTATTAGTAATTAGTTGCTTTTAATTAATCAATCTCGAGGCTCTCAAGACATATCGTTGTCTTAAATAACTATACGTGTTTATAAGAACATATAATAAAAAAACTTTTGTGCCCCTATAATGTTGAGGCCCTGTGCTGTCGTACCACCTGCACACCCTCAAGGCCACCTCTGTGTGCACGCAATACTTATGCATCTCACATCATGTATCAATGTTCTCATTTTCGACATTTTAATGCTTGGTGTCTTGAAAAGGATATAATTTCAACCTTGACGTATTGTGATGGTAAGCAAGTTCACTAATATATGCTAAGTAAATTATGGAGTCATTTTGCATTAAATGTACATAAACACGTGAAGGGAATGAGGGAATTTAGAGAAATTTATTGCTATGTTAAAAGTGATATGATATGTCCTAAATGGAGTGAATGTAAAGTTCAATTTAGGCAACCTAAAAAGAAATTGACTAAATCAGATTCCAATTATTAACTTCTCTTCAACAATGCATCCATACATTTTTTCCTCCCACCTTCTATATGTTAGCAAAGTCTATCAAATGCAGCATATATTCTAACATATTTAGTCTAACAATGTATAGGAGAGTATATTGTATATAGGGCCATAATTGAGACAACATATATTCTACCTTATTTAGTCTAGGTATGTGTATAATAATATATTGTATATAGCGTGTAATTGATAGGCGTTTATTTTAGTAAGCTAATTACCTTGCATCTATATAAAGGAAGGAACTATCACAATGAGAGGTATTTCAAAACAAAACCTTTTTTACATGGTATCAGAGCCAAGAAAAAATTTTCACGTTACAAAACCCTTTTTGACACTATATATATATGCAGGTTTCTCTATGGGATCAAGTCATGAGATAGCTGACAATAACTATTAGAAATGGAGGCCTCCAAAATTCTACAATAAATTAGAATTCCATTACGGATCATATCCAAGGAAGAACAGAAACTAATTTTCTTCCATTTGAAATCCTATTTACAATGTTATTTCTAATATGTCATACCTTTGTAAGTCTAAATTTGCAATGGGTAAGTTTGCGAATATCGTGCATTGTATGACGACTTTCCAAGGAGTTGATTTATTGCTTATGTGGCTTGGCATGAACTTCTCCTTGAAAAATTTCTAGCCTCCAGGGACCACCATTCTTGGGGCTTGCTGCTGCTGGTGGAAAAGCTATCGTGACTGCTATAGTGGCTGTTGCTACTGATTCATCTGTGGATGGCCCATTTATTCTTACTACTGTAACATTTGGATAAACTATATATTGTGGGCTCAATCCCATATAATTTTTTTATTGCGGCCTTTATTGTAGAAGATGATGTGAAGGAGAATTGGGAGAAGATATGACAGGCATTTAATTTAATCACCATTGATGTTACAAAGTGTTCTTTATCATAGCTAATTGTTCATTCTGAGCCAGTATGGACAATGGAGAAATCGTAAATACAATAAATTAGAATTCCATTACATATTATATCCAAGGAAGAACACAATATATTTAATTCCATTTGATATCCTATTTACAATCTTGTTCCTATTGTGTTCCAATTTTGTAAGTCTAAATTTACAATGGCTAAGTGCAAATATCGTGCATTTTATGATGACTTTCCAAGGATTTGATTGCTTGCTTATAACATTTGGCTTGAACTTTTCCTTGGAATAGTATTTCTCCAGTCAAAATTAAAGGTTTCTGGCCTCTAGGGTCACCATTCATGGAGACTGCTGGTGCTGGTGCAAAAGCTGTTGTGACTGCTATAGTGGCTGCTGTACTGTTGTTTTTGTTGTTGTTGCTGTTGCTGATTCACCTGTGAATGGTCCATGTTTTTATTGCTGCTGTTGGAACAACTTTTGTGTGTTAATTCAAGTAGAAATTTGATGCAACTAAGAAGATGAAGATCGTTGTTGCTGCAATAGTTATTGTATGAAGGAGAATTTGGAGAGTATATGTCAAACATTTAATTTAATCATTGTTGTTGCGACAAAATTTCTTTATCATGGCCGGTTGTTCATTCTGAGCTGGTCTGGACAATTTATGATTCATAAATGCAATAAATTGGAATTGTATTACAAATCATATCCAAGAAAGAGGTTTGGAGATGTAAGTACCATACCCACTAGTACACTTTTGAGTGGATAGCTTCGTGTCCATTGGTTGGTCTTCTTTCCATGTAAACTTAGACTTAGATCACCTTAAAGAAAGATGATTCTAGTGTCTACTTAAGCTTAAAAAAAAGCAATCGGGAGGTAGCCTTCCTGATAGAAATTCATGAATCCTTCAAAAAAATGAAGTTATTTAAGTTCTTTCTCCCAAAGAAGTCCTGCTCCATAGGTCAAAAATTGGCTCAGTGGTTCTCCAACTGATTAGTATGTAATTATCGTACATTGTAAGATGAATTTCCATGGAGTAGATTGCTTGCTTATGTCGCTTGGCTTGAACTTCGAGGAGTAGTATTTTCGTATGCAGATCTAGTCAAACTATAGATTTATGGCCTCCGGCGGCCACCATTCTTGGGAACTGCTGCTACAGGTGCAAAAGTTGTGACTGCTATTATGCTGTTGATGTTACTGTTGATTCACTTGTGAATGGCCCATTTTTTGTTGTTGTTGTACCATTTGAAAGAACTGTTTTGGGTTAAATCCTGTTGAATTATGACATAATTGAGATGATGAAGCTAGTTGTTGTTGATGTAGTTATTGCTGCCTTTGTTGTTGAAGACGATACATAGGACAATTAGAAGAAGATATGGTAGGCATTGAATATAATCACCGTTGTTTTGACACAATGTTTTTTATTAACTTGTTGCTCATTCTGAGCCAGTTCTGACAATTGAGGATTAATATATGCAATAAATTGAAATTCCATTACACATACCAATCCAAGGAAAAACACAATCTATAATTCTTCCATTTGAAATTCTACTTACAATGTTGTTTCTACGGTGTCTCAAATTTTGAAGTCTAAATTTACAATGTGTAAGTGTGCGACTATCGTGCATTATGTGGTGACTTTCCATGGAGTTGATTGCTTGTCTATGTCACTTGGCTTGAACTTCCTATTGGAGTAGTATATCCATTGAACATTAGTCAAACTAAAAGATTTATGGATTCTAGGGACCACCATTCATAGAGACTACTATAGTGGCTCCCACACTGTTGTTGTTGCTGTTGCTGATTCACTTGCCAATAGCCCATTTGTTGTTGTTGTTGTACTATTTGGAATAACTGTTGAGGGTTCAATCCCATAGAATTTTGATGCAACTGAGAAGATGAAAATAGTTTTTGTTGCAATAGTTATTGCACTCACTCTGTTGTTGAAGACGATATGAAGGAGAATTAGGAGATGATATGGCAGGAATTTAATTTAATCACCATTGTTGCGAGAAAGTGTTCTTTATCATAGCCGGTTGTTTATTCTTATCCAGTTGGGACAATTGATGGTTCATAAATACAATAAATTAGTATTCCATTATAGATTATATCCAAGTAACATAATATATTTTCCTTCCATTTGAAATCTTATTTACAATGTTGTTTCTATGGTATCCATTTTTTAAGTCTAAATTTGCGTTGTGTAAGTGTGCGAATATCGTGCATTGGTTGACGACTTTATGTAGAGTTGACTGCTTCCTTTTGACACTTGGTTAGAACTTCTCCTTGGAGTAGAATTTCGTATGAAGATTATATTAAACATAAAGATTTATAGCTTCCGAATGCCAGCATTGTTGAAGAGTGCTGGTGCTGGTGCAAAACATATTGTGACTACTATAGTGGCTGCTGCACTACTATTGCTGTTGCTGAATCACTTGTGAATGGCCCATTTTTTTTTGCTTCTGTATCATTTGGAACAACTTTTACGGGATCAATCAAATTGAATTTTGATGCAACTGAGTAGATGAAACAAGTTGCTGTTGAAATAGTTATTGTTGCCTTTATTGTCGAAGATGATATGAAGGACAATTAGTAGAAGATATGGCAGACATTTAATTAATCGCCGTTGCTGTGAAAAAGTGTTCTTTATCATAGCTAGTTGTTCATTCTGAGCCAATTTGGACAATTGAGGATTCATAAATATAATAAATTGGAATTCCATTACATATCATATCCAAGGAAGAACACGATCTATTTTCCTTCCATTTGATATCCTATTTACAATGTTGTTTCTATTGTGTCTAAATTTGAAATGGGTAAGTGTGAGAATATTGTGCATTCTATGACAACTTTCTAAGGAGTTGATTGCATGCTTATGTCGTTTGGCTTGAACTTTCCTTTGGAGTAGTATTTCTGTATGCACATCTAGACAAACATAAATATTTTAGGCCTCCAAGGACCACAATTCATGAGGAGTGCTTGTGCTGTGCAAAAGCTATTGTGGCTGCTATAGTTGCAGTTGATTTATAGGTGAATTGCCCATTTGTTGCTGCTGCTGTTGTACCATTTGGAAAAACTTTTGTGGGTTTAATCAATAGAATTTTGATGCAACTGAGAAGATGAAGTCAGTTGCTGTTGCAATAGTAATTGCTGCCATTGTTATTGGAGACAATATGGAGGCAAATTAGGAGAAGATCATGGCAGTCATTTAATCTAATCACCATTGTTGCAACAAAGTGTTCTTTATCATAGCCGGTTGTTCATTCTCAGCCAATCTGGACAATTGAGGATTCAAATGTACAAAAAATTGAATTCCATTACAGATCATATCCAAGAAATAGCTCAATCTATCCTCCTTCCATTTGATATTTGTAATGGGTAAGTAGGCAAGTATCGTGCAGCGTATGAAGACTTTCTAAAGAGTTGATTGCTGGATTATTCATGGCTTGGACTTTCTCTTGGAGTAGTATTTCCATATGCACATCCGGTCAAAGTTAAAGGTTTCTGGTCTCCGGGGGCCACCATTCTTGGAGACTACTGGTACTGGTGCTGTTGCAAAAGCTTTCGTAACAGCTATAGTGGTTGTTGAATTATTGTTGGTGTTGATGTTGTTGGTTCACTTGTGAATGGCCCATTTTTTGTTGTTGTCGTACCATTTGGAACAACTTTTGTGAGCTCAATCAAATAGAATTTTGATGCAACTTTAAGATGAAGCTAGTTGATGTTGAAATAGTTATTGCTTCCTTTATTATTTGAAACGGTATGAAGTGAAATTATGAGAAGATATGGTAGGCATTTAATTTAATCTCCATTGTCGTGATAAAGTATTCTTTATCATAGTCGATTGTTCATTGTGAGCCAATTTCGAAAATTAAGGATTCATAAATACAATAAATTACAATTCAATTATAGATCATATCCAAAGAAGAGTACAATTTATTTTCCTTCCATTTGAAATCCTATTATGCTGTTTCTATTGTATCCCAATTTATTAAATCTAAATTTGAAATGGTAAGTGTGCGAATATCGTGCATTATATGATGACTTTCCAAGGAGTTGAGTTCTTGCATATGTCTTTTGTCTTGAACTTATCCTTGGAGTAGTATTTCTGCATGCCGGTCCAGTCACGCTCAAAGATTTCTGGCCTTCGGGGGCAACTTTCCTTGCAGGATACTACTTCAGGTGCAAAAGTTGTTGTCATTGCTATAGTGACTTTTATAGGTTCAATCCCTTGGATGCAACTGAGTAGACGAAGCTAGTTGTGGTTGTAATAGTTATTGCTGCCTTTATTGTTGAATACAATATGAACGAAAATTTGGAGAAGACATGACATGCATTTAATTTAATCACTAATGTTGCGACAAAGTGTTCTTTATCATAGCCGGTTGTTCATTCTGAGAATTCATAAATACAATAAATTGAATTCAATTAAAGATCATATCCGAGAAATAGCACAATCTATTCTCCTTCCATTTGATATCCTATTGGTTGTTTATATTGTGTCCTAATTTCTGAAGTCTAAATTTGTAATCGGTAAGTAGGCAAATATGGTGTAGTGTATGAAGACTTTCCAAAGAGTTGATTGCTGGCTTATGTTTGGCTTGGACTTTCTCTTGCAGTGGTATTTCCATATGCACCTCTGGTCAAAGTTAAAGGTTTCTGGTGTCTGGGGGCCACCATTCTTGGAGACTGCTGGTGCTGGTGTTGGTGCTAGTGCAAAAGCTTTCATAACATCTATAGTGGCTGCTGAACTATTGTTGGTGTTGATGATGCTGATTCATTTGTGAATGGCCCATTTTTTGTTGTTGTTGTTGTACCATTTGGAACAACTTTTGTGAGCTCAATCAAATAGAATTTTGATGCAACTATTAAGATGAAGCTAGTTGATGTTGAAATAGTTATTGCTTCATTTATTATTTGAAACTATATGAAGTGAAATTATGAGAAGATATGGAAGGAATTTAATTTAATCTCCATTTTCGCGATAAAGTATTATTTATCATAGCCGGTTGTTCGTTGTGAGCCAATTTGGAAAATTACTGATTCATAAATACAATAAATAGCAATTCAAATACAGATCATATCTAAAGAAGAGCACAATCTATTTTCATTCCATTTCGAATCCTATTATGTTGTTTCCATTGTATCCTAATTTATTAACTCTAAATATGAAATGGTAAGTGTATCTTGCATTGTATGATGACTTTCCAAGGAGTTGAGTTCTTGCATATGTCGTTTGTCTTGAACTTATCCTTGGAGTAGTATTTCTACATGCCGGTCCAGTTACGCACAAAGATTTTTGGCCTTTGGGGGCAATCTTCCTTGTAGGCTACTACTTCAGGTGCAAAAGTTGTTGTTATTGGTGACTGTTGTTATGCAGTTGTTGCTGCTATTGATTCACCTTTAAATGGCCCATTTGTTGTTGTTGTTGTAATAATTGGAGCAACTTTTATGGGTTCAATCCCTTGGAATTTTGATGCAACTGAGTAGACGAAGCTAGTTGTGGTTGTAGTAGTTGTTGCTGCCTTTATAGTTGAATACAATATGAACGAAAATTAGGAGAAGACATGACGTGCATTTAATTTAATCACCAATGTTGCGACAAAGTGTTCTTTATCATAGCCGGTTGTTCATTCTGAGAATTCATAAATAGAATAAATTGAATTCCATTACAGATCATATCCAAGAAATAGCTCAATCTAGTTGCCTTCCATTTGATATCCAATTTCCAATGTTCTTTCTATTGTGTCTGAATTTTTAAGTCTAAATTTGTAACGGGTAAGTAGGCGAATATCGTGCATTGTATGAAGACTTTCCAAAGAGTTGATTGCTTGCTTATGTTGATTGGCTTGAACTTTCCCTTGGAGTAGGATTTCAGTATGTCAATGCAGTCAAACCACAAGATTTCTGACCTCCAGGGGGCACTATTATTGGGGGCTTCTGTTGCAAGTACAAAATCTTTTGTGACTGCTACAGTGGCTATTGTTATGCTGTTGCTGCTCTTGTTGATTCACCTGTGAATGGCCTATTTGTTGTGTGTTCAATTCATTAGAATTTTGATGCAAGTGAAAAGATGAAGCTAGTTGCTGTTGCAATAGTTATTGCTGTCTTTTTCATTGAAGACAACATGAAGGACATTTAGGAGAAGATATGGCCGGCATTTAATTGAATTACCGTTGTTGCGACAAAGTGTTATTTTTCATAGCCGGTTGTTCTTTCGTAGCCAGTTTTGACAATAGAAGATTCATGAATACAATAAGTTGGAATTTCATTACAAATCATAGTCCAAGAAAGAACACAATCTATTTTCATTCTCTTTGAAATCCTATTTACAATGTTGTTTCTACAATGTTCCAATTATTTAAGTCTAAATTTTCAATGGGGTAAGTGTGCAAATGTCGTGCATTGTGTGATTAATTTCCATGGAGTTGATGGCTTGTTTTTGTCACTTGGCTTGAACTTCCTCTCGGAGTAGTATTTTTGTATGAAGATCAAGTCAAACTTAAAGATTTATGGCCTCCGAGGGCCACCATTCTTGGAGACTGCGCGCTATTGCAGGTACAAAAGCTGTTGTGACTGCTATAGTGGCTGCTGTTATGCTGTTGCTCCTACGGTTGATTCAGCTATGAATGACCCAATTTGTCGCTGCTACTGTACCGTTTGGCCCATTTGTAGTGCTCAATCCCATAGAATTTTGATGCGAATAAAAAGATGAAAATAGTTGCTGTTGCAAATTATTGCTGCATTTTTTTTTTAAGATAATATGAAGGTCACATAGGAGAAGATATTGTGGGCATTTAATTTAATCATAGTTATTGCGACAAAGTATTCTTTATCATGGCCGGTTGTTGAGTTTTGACAAATGAGGATTCCTAAATACAATAAATTGGAATTCTATTATAGATAATAATCCAAAAAAGAACACAATCTATTTTCCTTCCATTTTAAATCTTATTTACAATGTTATTTGAAATCTAGTTTCTACTATGTCCAATTTTTTAAGTCTATATTTGCAGTGGGTATGTGTGCTAATATTGTGCATTGTATAATGAATTTTCATGGAGTTTATTGCTTGCTTTTGTCACTGGGCTTGTGTTAGGAATAGAGCAATAAATAAAAGGCGAAAAATAAAGAACACAAATATTTATACAAGTTCGCCTCAATGTGAGACTACGTCCTGTTTTCAGCTGCTGCAGTATTTTCAGTCCTATAGTAATGAATGATAATTATTCTTTACAACAAATTAGTTCTATTGTAATAATAATATTCTAAGGCAACCCAATGAATGTTCCTTAGTAATAATGAAATTCTAAGGCAATCCAATGAAAGTTGATCTGGCTCAGCTCTACGTAGTGCAACAAATTAGGCTCTATAGCTTAATAGCTTAAACTTCTCCTTGGAGTAGTTTTTCCATATCAAAATCTAGTCAAACTTAAAGATTTTTGGCTTCTGGGGGCCACAATTCTTGGAGACGACTACTGCTTCTGGTGCAAAAGTTGTTGTGATTGCTTTAGTGGTTGTTGCACTGCTGTGTCTATGGATGTCCAATTTTTTGTTGTTGCTATACCATTTGGAACAACTTTTGTGGGCTCAACCAAATAGAATTTTGATGTAACTAAGTAGATGAACCAAATAGTTCTTGTTGCAATAGTTATTTTTGTCTTTATTATTGAAGACGATAGGAAGGAGAATTAGGATAAGATATGGCAGGTATTTAATTTAATCACCGTTGTTGTGACAAAGTGCTCTTTTTCATAGCCAGTTGTTCATTCTGAGCAAGTTTGGACAATAGAGGATTCATAAATACAATAAATTGGAATTCCATTACACACATCATATCCAAGGAAGAGTACAATCTATTTTTCTTCCATTTGATATCCTATTTACAATGTTGTTTCTTTTGTGTCCCAATTTAGTTTGTCTAAATTTGCTATGGGTAAGTGTGCGAATATCGTGCATTTTATGACGACTTCTCATGGAGTTGATTGCTTGCTTATGTCACTTGGCTTGAACTTTTCGTTGGAGTAGTATTTCCATATGCACATCTAGTCAAAGTTAAAGGTTTCTGGTCTCCAGGGGCCACCATTCTTGCAGACTGCTGATGCTGATGCTGGTGCAAAAGCTTTTGTAGTAGCTATAGTGGCTGCTGAACTGTTGTTGCTGTTGCTGATTCACTTATGAATGAATCATTTTTGTTATTTTTGTGCCATTTGGAACAACTTTTGCGAGCTCAATCAAATAGAATTTTGATGTTACTATTAAGATGAGCTTGTTGCTATTGAAATAGTTATTGCTGCCTTTATTATTTACTATGATATGAAGTAGAATTACGAGAAGTTATTGTAGGTATTTAATTTAATCCCCATTGTTGCGACAAAGTGTTCTTTATCAAAGCTGGTTGTTCATTATGAGCCAATTTGGACAATTAAGGATTCATAAATACAATAAATAGTAATTCCGTTACTGATCATATCCATAGAAGAGTATAATCTGTTTTCCTTCCATTTGAAATCCTATTATATTGTTTCTATTGTGTCCCAATTTATTAACTTTAAATTAGAAATGGGTAAATGTGCGAATATCGTGCATTGTATGACAACTTTCCAAGGAGTTGAGTGCTTGCTTATGTCGTTAGAATAGAACTTATCCTTGGAATAGTATTTTGTATTCCAGTCTAGTCACACTTAAAGATTTTTGGCCTTCGGGGGCAACCATTCTTGCGGGCTACTGCTTTAGGTGCAAAAGTTGTTGTTATTGCTATAGTGGTTGCTGTTATGTTGTTGCTGATGCTGTTGAATTACCTTTAAATGGCCCATTTGTTGTTGTATTTAGCAAAATTGTTGTGGGCTCAATCCCTTAGAATTTTGATGCAACTGAATAGATGAAGCTAGTTTCTGTTGTAATAGTTATTGCTGCCTTTATTGTTGAATACAATAAGAATGAGAATTAGGAGAAGATATGACATACATTTAATTTAATCACTGTTGTTGTGAGAAAGTGTTCTTCATCATAGTCATTCTGATCCAGTTTGGACAATTGATGCATAAATACAATAAATTGGAATTCCATCGGAGATCATATCCAAGGAAGATCAAAATCTGTTTTCCTTTCATTTGATATCATATTTAGAACGTTTAAAATGATGGCATGAGCATTTATGTTTCCTTATAATTTTTTCCACATGTTAGTATGTATTCTTACTGTGTGTTTCTTATGAAATACTCATCACAAAATGAACAAATTTTCAGATTGAATTGGTTGGCATTGATGCGATGGTGTAGGCTAGCGAGCATGACGTGGAATTTTCTTATTTAATTTAAGTTTTGACGTCGAGATGATCGAGTCAATTATAATTTAAATACAATATTTTTAAGTATTTAATTATGTAATATTTATGGAAAACGAGATGTTGGTTTCTCTGCCGTTAAAAGTTTCATGTTAGAAATTGCCTAGTTTTATTTTTTAGAAGCATGGAACAGAAAGTTGATGGTTGATCATTTCAAAGACTTTGGCATCATTGACAAGAAATTGTAGAAACTTCTATTTATTGGCTGTAGCGATGATTCTTGCTCAATCCGCTGACAAATAAAATTATTGTTTCTTGAGATGTTGTATTTGAAGAAGATTCAACTTAGGATTGGAAGGAAAAGCAAATTCTAAACTCGACACCGTATCAATTTTATGAATTATCGACATCTCAAGTAAATCCTTCACAAATTCACAACACCAAACAAAATACAGACCCAATAGCTCTAAGAATTGAAAGTGAAAGTACTTCAAAAAGACAACTAAGAAAGACATGTTCACTAAGAGAAATTTATGAGTTAAGGTAGCTCGGATTATTCTCTTATGAACCCCAATCTTTTGAAGGAAATTTATGAGTCAAGTGAACTCAGATATTCTCTTATGAACCTCAATCTTTTGAAGAAGCCTCGAAAGATAATTGGACGAAAGCAACAAATGAAGAAATGTCAACCATGTCGACTTGCTGAAATGAAAGAAGACTTATTCCAGCAATGTCAATCGACAGGGAGGAATCCACGCCGATCTGGGAGAGGGCATAGTGACTAGCGGACCTACTCGCTTTCCATTGGGTTGAGATGGATTTACAAAATCAAATACAATAAAAACGAGTGAATTCAAACATAAAAAACATGGCTAATGGAAAACTAATACTCTTAGGAGACAGAAATTACCTTTACAGAGACATTCGCTCCAGCTGCAAAAATAGAGACAATCCGTAGAGTCCTGAAGCTATATATTTATCATCTCCTTGTAAAATCAGCATTGTTAAACGGAGAAATTGAAGAAGAAATATATGTTGAGAAACCCGAAAGATTCAAAATTAAAGAGGTGTTGATTACATTGAACGACAAAATCAGATGGTCGTTAGTTGGTTGGCAAAGAGGTGTTAGCGAATGTATTCAACAACTAACAATCATTTGGTCGTTAATTGTATTACTTCAACAACTAAATAGCTGGTCGTAAAAGGTTTGTATTGACAACCAATTGTTTTTTCAACCACCACTTATTTGGTTGTTTGTCTCAATTATTTTTGTCGTTAAAATACAATGAAAACAATAAAATTTCAGTTGCCTGTCATTTCAACAACACAATAAATAGTCGTTAATATTTAATATTGACAACCATTTTTTATTTAAAAAACTGCTTGGTTTGTCGTTGTATTAATTATTTTTGTTGTTAAAATACAATGAAGGCAACCAAATTTTAGTTGCCTTTCATTTCAACAACTAAATAAATGATCGTTAATATTTAATATTGACAACCGAATTTTATTTCAACAATTGCTTGGTTTGTCATTGTACTAATTATTTTTGTCGATAAAAAATCACTGAACCAACTAATAGTTAGTTTCCTTTCTTTTTAACAACAAAAGAAATTGTTATAAAAATTTTATATTAACAATCAAAATATTAAAATAACTACAAATATAATTGTCAACAATAATATTTATGGCTCCAAACTTTCATACATTCACCTCATTCTACAAGCAAATCCTACCAACAACCATAAATAATTATAAGTGAAGGAAAGCAATTGTAAATAACATTAACAACAACTAAAATTATCATGGACCTTCAGTCCATTAAAATATCCCAACATCAACTACAACTATATGTCAATATCAAATGTCATGACTTAGCCCATGTTTGGACATGCTTAAATTATAATTTCAGCTAATCAAATTGGACAAATATACTTTTTATCCACACATTTCATAGGACTCACAACTTACAACTATCTTTTTATCCATACATTCACCAACAACTTATAATATAAGTACTTACCAAACATGTGCTTAAACAAAATATTCTCCGAGTTCATCCATTGATGTTCTCAACATAAAAAATGTAGAGTTAGAGAGTATTGCCTCGATCGAAGAAAAATATATTACTATTACCACCGTCACCAAAAATAAAATCAAGAACACGTTAATTATCACCATTTGAACCACTAGATAGAGATGCATCAAGTTAAATAGGCCGCAGAAGAAACTCTTCAAGAATGTGACTTAAGAATGTTGCACAGATTTCAACTAAGAACAAAGATCTTGAACCTCATTCTATAAAGCAGCATTGTCTACACAAGTACCACAATTTTCCAGCCTCGTCTTCTTTGGATTTTTCTGTTGATCAGCTTAGCTAAATCTTTTGCCCAAAACTTGCTCACATATTTCAGATTCCTTCAAACGCACAAGTTGTTCATTCGGGTCTAGTTGAGAATTATGTTTTTGTAAAAGGTCGAATATTTGATTATATGGATCCATGTAAATTATAAATAAAATATTAGAATTTTGGAATATAAATTATACCATTGTAACAAATAAAACTACTTACATAATGGGACTTAGCTTCTTTAGTTGTCAACTCTACTTCATGTCATAGAAAAATTTGATATGACCCGATAGCTCTTTTGTTAGCGGACCCCTCTGTTTAAAAAAAATAGAATTGATGTATGAAGTTCTTGAAATATAATAGTGTATCATTATTTATGACTTACCATTTCATGTGTATGTGCAATATAAGATTTTGATCATTGAAGAGTTACCATATTCTCCACCAGAAGAAGTATGAGACAAAATAAAGCACCAATAACACTTCAATTTGAGTATTAACAATTTCATTATAAACAAAAAGTCGAGCCATCTTGACATGCAGTTATTAACATAATGGTAAAGAAGACGGAAAATGCCACAATAATCCCCATCAACTAGCAGTAAAAAAATTATACTCATCAAGATACACAAAAATTGGAATACTTTTTCAAGTACAAAACATAACATCTTGGAGTTAACTTACTGTTTTAAATGTCTGAGGCTAAGCCTACTTTTCAGCTTCGGATAGCTTCTCAAGAGCCTGAAAAAATGTAATAGTCAGAATATTCTTAAATATAACAATAATGATGCAAAATATACACTTTCCTTATAAGGTATTGTACATCAACCCAGGACCCAAAAATAGAAAATGATCAGATGAATAATGACATGATAAGATAAGAAAGAAAGAACACCTGTTCAATTGTCAGAACCAAGGCTAGTTTCACACGCTCTTTCCAATTAGCTACAACAATGGTCTACAAGTTTAAGAAAACTAGTTAAGAAACAAGTTTCCTTCTGTAAAAATTGCATTTTAATGTATATTACCTTACAGTAACCAAAATGAGAAGAGAACCAATGCAGTAACCATGCTTGGTGAACCTGGCCGGTGAGATATAAAATAAAGTCAATCCCTCTACATCACGACACAAGATTAATCCATGATTAACAGAACCATATTTGTATAGAAACTATAAACTTGAGGAGTTTTCGATTCTTCTCTTTTCCATCAACTAGTTTCCTTTGAAAAGAGAAAAAGAAAAGAGAAAAGATAAACCAGATATTAATACGAGTGAAAGAATATTCTCATATTACTATTGTCTTTTTTCCTGAATCTATTGTTACATAGTTTAGTGGATTTTCACTTGTATTATTTTGAACCTATTACTTGCAACACGCCACCAGAAAAAAAAAAAAACCATAACCACAATAAGGTAAAGGAAAAGAGAGAAGATAAACCATATATTAATACGAGTGAATGAATATTCTCATATTACTATTGTCTTACGGTAATTATTCATAGGGTTTCCTTATGTGTTCAAGATGATGCATTACTCAGGAGATGAATTTGAAGAATATGACAGAAAGACAAAACCTTGTGTTTCAAATGTAAAGATTAATACATAAGCATATCGATCTAAATGAGAAGAAGTGGATGCAGAAAGTGTCAAAGCAAAAGAGAAACAAATAAAAAAACATAATGGAAAGAGTGACAAAACA
This sequence comes from Forsythia viridissima, assembly GCA_030279155.1. Lineage (NCBI taxonomy): Eukaryota > Viridiplantae > Streptophyta > Magnoliopsida > Lamiales > Oleaceae > Forsythia > Forsythia viridissima. The sequence continues at coordinate 9,128,477 of CM059038.1, forward strand.
AAACCACCTCATTGAATTGTTAGGAAATTGCCTTCAATTTATCTTTCACCATTTCTTCCTGCAGGTGCCTCAAATGAATACTTTTATGTGGTAAAACTAAGATCAATCGAGCCTCGATCACAGCGAATGAAACCGAGCCACCTCTATGGCAGTTCACCATTCTTTGGTGTCACACGGTTCATGTAGCAGTGAGAGCAACATCCTCTACTTTTCCTCTGCTGTTAAGCGAATAAGAAATATTTAAAGTCGTTCCGCTTTTGAAATTAGGCTAAAACTAATGCCACTACATGCAAGTTCGGTGAAGTAAATTAACAAGATTAATTATGAAGAGAGACACGTGAAATTATTGTCCATTAATATTACTAAATATTCCTTAGAGCTCAATAAATAGTCTTGTCTACCATTGTTTCCATTAAAGTAATTTTACTTTCTTTAAGGATCAACTCGGGCTAATGATAGAATTATTCAACATCATAAAAAATGGAAAATAAATGCTAGCATATTAGACTGTTTGGATTTACTTCATTGGTTCAATGACTTCTATGTGTCAACAATTTGTGCTGATACACAACTATCATTATTGTTGTTTTTTAAATTGGTCGCTGAACATCCATTATGTTCTCAAATTTTACTTGTGCGAATAGGGGCAGAGCTAAGTATATACGTTAGGGTGGGGTGGGGGGAAATTTTTTTACTACTACATGTTCATATACTACTTCAAAATTATCAAAATACAGTCCACCTCTTACCACCAAAGTCGCCACCAGCAGGACAAATAATAATCTACAATAGTATAAGTAAGAGTGTACCAATGGCAGTGATAGCAACACCTACTGCTCCTTTCCAGAGAGGTTCACAAATTATGTGCCTCTATTTAGTATTTAGAAAAAAAAGATATATTCTTTACCCTAAATTCTGAAAGAAAATAACCAACAACCACATACCAACTTCAATGGCACATCCATTCAGATAATATATATTAATAAGCATGAATGGAATTTTTGACTAAAAAATTGAAACAAACATCAATTTGAGAACGATTTTTATGCTATTAAACAGGGAGCAATTATTTTGATATGCTTAAGCAATGCTCTCAACAAAAATGCTCTTGGCCACTAGCTAATTAATAAGAAAGCAGGTATCATTATCAACAAGGATTACATATGAATGTTCACAAGTTGCAGCATATAAAGCCACCTGTGTATGTAAATTAAGCAAAACAAATAATGAATCTGTGCAACTATATTGAATATAAACAAAAACCCAAAATAATTGAATATGAGCAAAAATCTAAGGAAGGACGAGAAACATGATTGATTTAAGCCCCCTAAAATTCTCAAGTTTTCCAAACACGCAAATCAACCAAAACATTTACAGTCCCACCCTCCCCACCCCACCCCACCCTTCTATATTACAAGGAACCACCCCCACCGCCTTCAAACAACCCCGCCCAAAACTGTAATAAAAATCACACTCAAAACTGTAATAAAAACCCCACCCAAAAATTGGTACAGTTATAAAAAAAAATTAGAGTAACCTTTCAGAGCAATGACCTTCAACAATAGTTGAGAGAGATGATAGAAAATATGATAGCAAAATTACTTGAGAAATCCCATGAAAATCGGAATGATAATAATGACTGTGAGTGAAATAATGAGAAATATGGGAAATTGAAATAATTGGGGAATTCTAGGGCGCACCGGCGCGAGTGGTGAGAAAATGAGGGGGCAAATGAGTGGGTAAATAATGTAATAATTAAATTAAAAAATAATAGTGATTTATAAAAAAAAATACTAATTTAACCTAAAAGATTGGTTTCACATACTGTGATTTGAAAATAAGACGAAGATAATTAAATTTGAGTAAGACAATATACTTAAATTAATTATGTTATCAAATGGTTGGTCATTACACCAGCCACTGTTAAAAATAGAAAATAAAAATTTCGAGTTAAATAAGATTTTTTTTATTCTAGGTATTAGAACGTGACCAGAATAAAATGGATCAGTTCTCGATTTTAATACATAGAACCAATTATAACTTAGGTAGGATCGGATCATAACTCGCACGTTCTTTAACTTTTGCCTAACATGAATATTCTACTTGTCTATCTATTGTTACGAAGTACATTATACTTTGTATTTTTTATATTGACTAAGTCAATTTCTAGTTATTTTTTAACATCTGGTTCAATCCCTATAAAATCTTATGACCATTTCCTTTTCTCGAGTCATTTTATAGACAATGAATAACACCAAAACATTATGTCTATTTGAAACTACACTAGCCATTGTTTAAACTAGAAAATAAAATTTCGAGTCAAATCGAGTTTTTGGTTCTAGGTATTAGAACACAAAACTTGAACGAAACCGGTGGATTCTCAATTTTAATACTGATCATAATTGATTTGTAACGCCCCAGATTTTCTCATCTCGGAGGGTCACTGAAATAAATATTTAAATGTATATGACGAATCTAAATAATAGTTCACATGCCCTAGAAGGGTTTTAAAAATGAAATTGATGCCGAAAAATAACAAGCGTGCAAGGGAAAAGGAATTTTCTTCAAAATTTCATAATTTTGTCTATACCGTGACAGGTGTCTCCACCATTTATTAGACTATTCAAACGAACTCCAAAAATTATGAAATTTGAACTGTAGATACTTGGGACTACAGAATACAACATGTTAAAATTTAAAACTTTATCTACGTCATTTGGTAGGTGAAAAAGGTAGCCGAAGATGATTGAAAAACTGTCCCGGATGCCTTAAGGCAGCCCGTTCAAACGTCCATAATAAATTCATCTGACTCAATTTTTGAGTGATTCCAATTTCTGTTATTAGAAAATATATAGGTATTTCCATAGCCACTAATTTCACTCAAAAATTCCAACCATGGAAAAAGTTATGTTTTTTTCAAAAAGAGGACATTAAACTAAAAATTCTGAAAAATGAAACTAGGCAAGTTCCTAAAACTTTGAACGACAATTAAAACAATAACTGGTTCCGTACATTTTACATAATTAATTACTAAATAGAATACTTAAAATATAATAATTACATCATAATTGACTCTATCATTTCGATGTCAAAACATAAACTAAATAAGACTTTCCATGACAAGCTCGTTAGTCTACCGCCATCGCATCAATGCCAATCCGTTCAATCTGAAAATTTATTTATTTTGGGGGGTGAGTATTTCAAAAGAAACACTCAGTAGCAATACTTATAACATGTGGAAAATTTTACTTGAATATAAATTCGACATGCCATGATTTTTGAAACGTACATCATCTTAAACATTGGTAGCCAACACCACATAACATCATCATCATCATACGTGATTTCTTTCAATCACAAACATGTTAAAGTGATTACTTTCAATCATTATCATAAGTTCCTTCATAAATAAGTTTGCATGAAATTCAAATAACATCATAATTTTCCAAAACTTCATTTAAAATCACAATAAAAAAAATAAAGTAAAACTACCTCGAATGAGAGTTTTCAGATGAAGTTGATGGAGAATGAATTGCTATTGCACCTTTTCCAAACTCAAAACCGTACACTATATATGGATATATTGTTAGTTTTAATTTACCGAATCCATATAAACAAATGATTACATATCTGTGACTTAATAATCATCATGCTGTAATTATCAAGATTAAAAATGAAGCGGAAGCGTATCTGAATCCATGATTTTGTTTGATCGAACTGGGTTATGGTCTTCCAATTGATCCGTGGTTTTTTCCTTAGTGTCTCTTGCTGATGGGGATACAGAAAGTTATGAAAAGCCACGCTCAATTGGGGACCATGACCTGTATAAATAACTGTAGAATAGTTATCGTGTTTCAATGTTGTTAAATTGGCCCCTCATCAATTTAAAACATTGTATCTTTCTCTACACTTTAATCTCATGACACTTAATACCAATTAGTCCAAAATAGTCTTTAGTGGATCAATTTATTGACTAAAACCTTAAGATAGCACCACACATTTTAATATATACATGTTTGGCCCCACATGTTAAATTTTATCCAACATATATATCTAAGGAACTTCTGTGAAGTTAGAAGCAAAATTTAAAGCCTCTTACTGCTGGCTGAAAATGGTGAGGAGAAAAAAGGGAAAAGCTGGAACAAAAGAAAGAAGAACGGGAGTTTGGTGACTGCTATATATGTTGGTGGATGATTTTGCTGGGAAAAAAGGGAACTGCTGGGAACGTTTTTTTTTCTTTTTTTTTTTTGTGACTGAAATGAAGAGGTGTTGGGGGACTTCAGAGGTAGAAATCTATGAGAGAAAGTATGTGATCCTTACCAAACATAAAAAAACTGGAAGATAACACTACTGCTGGCCGAAAACTGAGTGCCACAGTTGGAAGAAGAATTGTTGGAACTTTATGACTGAACTGAAGGGAGGAATGAGGGAGGAAATTGAATGTATTCTTGCTGCCGAGTAAACAGAAAAACACAATCGCTGAGCTATAGGTGGAGGCCAAAACTTTAAAAGGAAAAAGGGGAAGATTGTGCTTAGCTTAAATGCTGAATTTTTTTTTTTTTTTTTTTTTTTCGGGGGGGGGGGAGTACACACTACAGGGCCAATTTTTGGGTCAGACCTGGGTGAGAAAAATGTGACTTTATGGATGCTTAATGAGGTGGGAAAAATCAGTTACTTGGTGATGGGAGAGTGAGGTAAAACATGGGTAGGTGGAAGGGATAAATGGTTGGGGAAAAAAAGGCAGCTGGGCGGTTTTCTACAGGTGATCAGGGGCAGGTTTTGGGCGGTTTTTATGCAAAATATATGGGCACAAAATAGCTCATAATTAAGTAGTTTAAAAGGTGGTGAAATGGGGTTGAACATGGGATGAAAATGGCTGAGATGGGGAAAGAACATGGGTGGTTATTTCTTAGATTTAAGGGACTGTTGGTTGATGCTAAATAGTAGAGGTTAAGAGGTTGTTGGTTATGTTTTCTTTTGTGGTTTTTAAGGTGTTGTGTGGGTGGGGTTTTTGGTTAACTTTTGGAGCCGAAAAGTAAATTGGATTTTGGCTAGGGAATCGAAAATAAAATGGTCGAGATTTTTAGATAGAACCGGGGAACGAAATTTAAAATTTTAGGCTAGCTATAAATTATTTATTCAACTTGAAATTAACAACTTACCAAAAGAAAATAGAATAAGGTTCGTTTTCAAATAATTTCAATAGACGTTGACTAAAATTTTGAAGCGAACCTGCACAAAATTTAAACATAACCAAAATTTTTAAAATAAATCATGGGGTACGAAGCGATGTCGAAAGTAAGAAAATTTTATTTACTTGAAATTGAAATGCGAAAAATTTGGGTTGTTACATGATTAGAATTTTAGTAGACCAATCCGGCCAGTTCTGATAACTTTTGTCCACTCCTAGTCAAGACTATTAGTTTGATTAGTATATATGAAATACTTAATATAGAGTAATGTCGCAGTTTTACCCCGCAAGTGTAGGGATCGCACAAGTAAGATAATGGATTTGAGTCAAAATGTTGTACACATATATTTAGATAGCTCAACACAATTAAATTAACCTTAACCGAAACGATTTAACTTTCGATGTTTGTGTGCCTAAGAACTAATTAACGTATTAACTAAAAAGAACTAACTTATGATAATTAAAACAAATAAAAGATTGTAAGTTCACGCTAAAATACTTTAAATATGGGAAAGAAAAGTAATAAGATCCGAATTCACTTGTAGTAGTTGATTCCTTTATCTGAATTATTAAATTTGACAACACATACCAATTATGACGATCAATACCCCTAAATTGTTCAATACTCTCTCTCGAATAAAATTAAACATATTCATATGCAAGACCTGACTATATCTCTATGACGAATGCGAACACATAAGAATGCATTAAATTGCCATGAGTAATTAAAGATCACATAAAGCATAGCGATATATCTTTATCCCCTATCAGATTTTATGACAAATAAAATTATGTCTGGCTTGTAAAACAAACCACAAAAATCATACAATCACTATGTATATAATTATAGATGAAAAGAAATCAAAGTCAATTGTTCAAAAATATATTAATGCATATTGCCAAAAATCAAGTTTCCAAATTAAAGAATCAAATCACAAGTTTCATCGTAATCCTAGAACAAAACGAATCTAGCCTAATATACTAAGAAAAGCAAATCAAAAGAAAAGATAAAATCCATCACCCGGATAACAAAATTTCCACTAAGTAATCCTTGTTATTCATTCAATCTTGCCTAGATGAGTTTTCAATCCTTCGCCTCTTGTTTCTCCTCTTAAAATCCCCCAAAATTGCCAGACCTAATTTAGTGTTAATCTCCCCTATTTTCCCAAAGGTCCTAAAAGTCCTAAAAATCATGTTTCAAAAAAATTTTCTAGTTGGAGTAAAATTCAAAAAGGAAAATATGCGCTGGAAAAAATTTGCATTGGGCGATCGTCCAGTGTAAACTTCTTGCGATCGCCCAAGCCCAAGGAAAACCTTCTGCATAGAAATATCAAGGCTATGCAGTCGCCCAACTTTAAGCTTGGGCGATCGCCCAGATTAATATTTCTATTTTGCACATTTTAGTTCCCGAACTTTGGGTTTTGGCTTCTTTAGGCCTCAAATCTTTCAATAACCTCCAATGTGGTCCTTCAAGTTCAAGTTGAATGAAAAAGAGTCCCCATACTTTTTAGACATTCGCCAAATTGTTGCTCTTTTCGTCATTTTGTCTCCAATTGCTTATAAGCGGGTCCAATACTGAAAACAAAGGAAAAGTAAACTAAATTAAGTAGAAAATCATCAAACTAATAGAATAAAAATTTAGTTTTAAAGCCCGAATAAGTGCACAAAATGAACTTATCAAGGATTATAAGTTATAATTAATGTTAATAAAGTAAACATACATACGAGATAAGTTAACCATCAAATTGGCAGTAAAGTGTTGTTCATTCAAAAATAAATGCCGTATCAAATTTTATTTTTGTATCAAAACCCTACTTTGGTAGCTTAGATAATTTTGATGGGTATTAAATGCCGTCAAAGATTTTATTTTATTTTGTAAACGTATATGAAGAAAACATAGCTTTGTTTATATCACAATAATCCGAACACAAGAATTTCCAAAAAAAATATTTAACATAAATTAAAGGTAAAGTTTCGGACATAGCATAAATTCAGTCTGAATTTTCTGACGGAATGTTTGGTTTTGTCGAAAATATTCGACGGCACATTAATATCGTCATAAATTTCTGACGGAGCATAAATACCGTCGAAAATTTCCAACGGTGTTTATATTTCGTCGAAAAATTCTGACCAAACCAAATATTCCATCGAAAATTTATGGCGTATTTGTTCTCCGTTGGAAAATTATCTTTCAACAATTTATTTTGATATTTTTTGGATTTCCATGGGTAATCCGTCGGAAATAGCAATGAAATTAGGTCGGTCAAAAACATTCGTCGGTAAAATCGTATTTTTAGTAGTGTTGTTGTCAATTGCCAATGTCTAATTATCTGGTCGTTGAATGTCACATTTGACGACTAAGTAGTACTAGTCGTGGAATGTCGAATTTTCCTCTACTTCCAACAAGGAGATACAATTAGTTGTTGTTTTAATATATTAACGATCAGAAACTATTGTCATTGAATATTTACTATATTATTTGTGTTTTTAACAACCGATTACGTTGTCGTTGAATATCAACATATATTTTAGTAGGATTTCTTGATTTGGGGCCAACTCATAACGTCCAATCTTAATTTGGTTAACAACCGATTACGTTGTCGTTAAAACATATTTCTGACAATCTCACAATTTGATTATATACGATCCATTTTCAACGACCAAATATATCATAGTATTGTTTAACGACCATCTAATATGGTTGGCAAATATTCCTTTTAACGACCAAAAATATTGGTTGTAATGCTTTGTCACTTTTAACGACTAACATAATGTTGGCGTTACATTAGTCTAATTTCAACTAATTATTTGGTCGTCAAATATATTATTTTAATCATTGATTGTTTTGATGGGTTTCAAGGTTTTGGCGCTACACATACAACGACTAGCTTTTAATTGGTCGTAGAACATAAAAAAATTGCAACTAATGACATGGTCGTTAAAGCTTATCTCCAATTAGCTACATACAATTGTTTGTGACACATTATTTACAGCTACACATTTGTTCTGGTCGTTGATAAACATTTGTAATGACCATATTTATTTGATCGTTAAAAAATTAATTGTTAATTCCAAATTTTCTTGTAGATATATTAAAGACAAAGAAGACAAGGTTTATCATCACAAAGAAGACAGTTTATCATCTATAAACGGCTCTATATGGCTTGAAGAATGCACCTCGAGCATTGAATAGCAAAATCAATAGCCATTTCATCTAGACTGGCTTCATCAGTAAAAGTGAATCGTCACTCTATGTGAAATTTTTTGGAGATAACATTCTTGACGTATGCCTATACGTGGATGATCTAATCTATTTCGGCACTAACAAAAGCATGGTGGACGAATGTGAAATTAGAATGATGACAGACCTGGCTTTGCATACATTGCATGTTAATAAAAATCCAGAAAAGCTGATGCCACACTGTACAGAAAATTGATTGGTTCGCTCATCTAGGTTCATGAATGAACGAAGTAAAACTCATTTTGCAGCAGAAAAAATAAATAAATTGAGTTATCTTAAAGGTACAAACAACCATGGCATGCATTGAGTTTAAAAAGGAAAACAATTTCAAGCTTGTTGGCTTGACAGATAGTGATTGGGCAAGTTTGATTGATGATCGAAAAAGCACTTCCAACTACTTTTTTTTCTGCCTTGGATCACATATCATTACATGGAGTTCAAGGAAGTAAAAAGTTGTAGGCCTATCTTTAGCAGAATTAGAGTACATCGCTCCAACAGTCGCAATTTGTGATGCAAACCGGCTGAGAAGAATTTTGAATGATTTGAAGTTCGAGCAACGAGAACTTACATCAATTTACTGTGAAAACATGTGAACAATTGCAATGACAAAACAATCCATTTTTAATGTCCAGTCCAAGCATATAAGGCTTCGCCATCATTTTATTAGAGATTTAGTGAATCAAGAAGAAATTTGCATGGAGTTCATCAATACCAATGATCAACCCACAGACATTTTGGTAAAACCAGTTACGACTGGAAATTTTGAGAAGTTCAAGAAGCAATTGAAAATTACAAATTAAGAAGGGGTGTGAAAATTCGAGACAATTTGCGATTTTCAATGGCTTGGGTGTTGACGTCGGAACCTGCACCAGTCCACGTGCCAACAGATCTCCAGTCACTCTTCTGCCAACTCGTATGTTACCTACACACTAGGACGACCGTTAGGCACCAAGATCTCTGGAGAAAAAGGGTCCGGTGATCGTTGGCACTCCGACGATCAAGTCAACTGCCGGTATATGAGAGATACACGGGTGCGGGAACAAAAGGGGTGTGGGAGAGACAAGCAGACAGAGATTTGAGTAGAGTTTAGGGTGGGATTCTTAAGCATAAAAAGTGCGTACCTTGGAACAACCGGAGACGTTGCATTTATAGCGCAAGAGTTCCAATTGATTTAGGAGACAAATCAATTCGATCTCCAATCGGATCCTCCTTCCTTATGATATAAAGATACCCGAGATTATCTTCCTTCCTTGAGCTTATCACGTTGCATGATTTTAGGAGATCACGATTCGGTTTCCTTGTGAGGATTCATGCGCCAAATCAATGCAATCTTTCCTTAATTACTTCTCTAGTCGTCCCGGCATGTCGAGTTGCTCGCTGGTTACGAATGATGCAAGGCCTAACGAGGCCCTATGGTTCGTATGTGAGTGTCGAGGCTCTCCACATGCCTCGCGGATTTCTGGCTGTCGAAGGCCCAAACGTGCGATGGGCCCTTCCAAGGCTTTAGCAAGGCCCAGATAGGGTTCTTGATAGATTATGAACTGGGCCCTTACTGGGCTTGGATGGGGCCTGTGCTGACGTGGCAGCCATATCGTAATCGTGTGGTAACATTGGGAAATCGTGTTTTGACTACTACATTAAAGGATGGGTCTTGGAACTTGAAGGCTTCATCATGGAAAATTGGAGTCATATCATTAGAAGATGAATTCTTGTTTTGGAATTGGAGTTGACTTTTGAAATTTTGCAATCTTGAATATTTTATAGGCAGATTTGTAATATTCCCAATACTCTATTGATGACTATATTAAGGGCTATGGTTGTGTTTTGCTTAATTATGAGTGATGTTAGAAAAAAAAAAATAGTAAAACATATAGTGTGTTGTAATAACTCATGTAATCAAAACTCAATCTATGAAATTCAAATTTTATAAATATTAGCTTCTGCACCCAAAATATTTTCCCCACTGCACCCAACATATTTTCCCCACCCTCCTACAGGGTCCATTGTGTGGAGCAAAACTGTTTTGAGGTCAAGATGAGATCACACTCCTTCTCCTCCCTTTTTTTTTTGTGATGAAACCAGAAGCATTCCAGTTTTCGCCAGGAGTTTCTACAATGAACTTTGCTTTCTGCTCAGTATGATAGCAAGGAAATAGAGCCAAACCAGGCCTGGATGGAATGGCACCAAGACACAACACGAAACTCATTTATACAGGTTTGTTCTGGCCATAGATAACAAGTCCCGCAATGATATTTTTCGTATTTTATTTTTTTTCCATAAATTAATATAAAAAAGGTTTTAGAAAAAAAGACTTGGGCTGATGCACCCGACCTTGCACTTTTTTCATGCCCTATCTGGCCTGGGCCACTCTAAAAGCAGGTCGGCCCAATTTACACCTTTATATCCAATTTAAAGATAATGTTAATCACAACATTGGTGGAGTGAAAATCACTTAGAGTTGTGCGAAGCCTCAAGTCGAATTTCTGGTGTGCTTCGAAAGAAGCTATCATGTCTTATAATTTAGATCTTATCGTTTCATTCCTCTTGAGAAGAATAAGTTACCCAAGGTTGTTTTGTCCTTTATTTTACATGTCGTTAGTACTTGAACTTGGTTGGATTGTATTCCGAGTTTGGTACCTTTGCAATTTGCAAAAACTTACCTTAATGGAAGATTTGTGATTGGCCTCCAGGAAAAAAAAAAACTAGCATACAATTTGTGATTGGCCTCCCTAAGGGCTATTCAATGCATCGTTAGTATACGGTATTGTCCATTGGGGTTAGATCCCAAGCTGAATTTCTTTCACGTCCCAGCTATTCTAACCATTGACCTACCCCCTTAAGACACTACAACAAAATATCTATTTCGTGACAATATATTTTGCGACATACATAAATTTGTTGCAATAAGTGATTTAGCGCAACATTTATTTATAGTTTGTCGCAAAAATTGTGGTGGAAAAATAAGTACCAAAGAAATATAACTCGACATATAAAGTTGTCGTGAAATGTCAAACTGTGGGACAAGTAATAAAGATTGTAGCCAAAAATATGATGGGAGGCATGTCGCCAAAAACATGATGGGAAGCATGGCGCCAAAATATTTTTGGTGGGAAACTTATGGCAACAAACTTTAATTTCTTGCAACAAGTTTCTTGTGATGTAATAGATCTACTTTTGGCAACAAGGAATATTTGTTGCTAAAAATTTTAGGATGGAGGAAGTTTTTTTCGAAACCTATATTTGTTATTGCTCTAGCTTGTAGGGATGGTGGAAAACAAATCATGACATCCACATTTGTCGCCTATTAGTCTTTGTAATTAACACCATTTGTCACAAGTCTATTCTACTATTGTTCATAAATAAATATTTCAATTAACAAATCATAGTAAATTATTAATAAGTATGCACAAACATGCAATTGTGTTTTTTTTTTTTTTCAATATGAAAGGAAAATGAAACTGTAAGTCTAATCAATTCAAGTTTTCTTATTTTCCATGTATGAAAGTCATACGTCTCTGGTCTTTTATTATTAAAGAAATCAAATTACACGTGTATGTTGAAGGTGTAAAACGTACATGAATATATATCTCCCATCTCTAAACATTTAAGCTTAGAAATCATGTGTTACAAGACTTAATTTAATTAACCAAACATGCTGTGCCTTGCAGATTCTTTGAGATACGTGAAAAGACAGCGAAAATATAACCAACAATTTAGAGGACACCTCAATTTTCATGATGGAGACAACTTAGCTGCCTTCCATGGACTTCAGAATCTGACTTCGCTGAAGTTTTTCTCTTAACTCGTCCATAAACCTATAAAGCTTTGCATCAACATTGCGATGGAGTACCCAAATGTCAAATTTCAAGTCCATTTGCTAAAAAGATTATTCGGTTCTGCAACGATTGTACATCCATCATGAGATTACTTAATTTCTTCAAAATGACACTGCGATCTCCTTGAAATACGTCGATATTAAAAAGGAGATACTGATTCAGCACAAAATAAAAACTATGAATGACATTAATTTGCAATGTATGGATTTTAATAATACAAATGTGGAAATTTTGTAACCTATTTCGAGACTGATTTGGGCTTTTTACGACATTTTATTCTGGACAACTCCAAGATTGGACGTACTAAGTGCATTGAACTTCTTTTAAATCATAACCGGGGGGAGGGGGGTCGACAAATTCATTGTCATCATCGTGTCTTGCTGCAGGTCTATCACTTCCAAAGAAGCCAACTAGGTACGAGGCCCCTCTCTCATGTTCATGTGGTTGCATGTCCCTCACTTCCATCTAGATTGCTACATATGTAACAATAATTATACCCCAACACCATAAAAAAAATACAATTTGGACAACAGTCATCAAACAATAAAAACTACATAAAAAATCTATGAGAGAGAATCACTCACGTTTGCTAGATCAAAATTGATCTTCTCTAGTTGAGACGCCTTATGCGTGTTGCAGTATTTGATCAATTCAATACACGAGGCCAGGTGTGATGTAACATTGTGCAGAATTTTCATTCTATTGATGGAATAGTTTCATAAATCAAAATTTGAAAAGAAAGAGAGAATACGTATGGTCTGTACGTGAATATGTCATTTCTAGTACCCTCATCATATGCACGCTTTGTCAAAGAAATCTTCAAATAACTAAATGTATTGTTAGAAACGTCTATGTATCAATGTGCAAAGATTCAACAAGACTAAATGTGGCGTCTGTCACCTGTTTTCGGCCTGGTAAAAAGATATGAAGTTACAAAATACAAAATCCCAATTTTCAAGACGTCTTCATCTTTGAGTTTGCAGCCATGTTCTTAGAAAAACTTGCTCGACGTCTTTCTTGTGAATACTTTGGATGTCGTTGAAATATTTTTGCCTCAATAAAGATCTACCCATACGAAGCTTGTGTACGTCTGTATTTCATTTACATCGAGAAAGTGCCCAAACAATTAACACCAAATAACACTTTTTGTGCACCATTCATCTTGTGATTCAAGGACGTAATCACATCGTGGGGTGCGAACACCATCACTCTCGCTCCAATCCTATCATTAGGATGTATACAATAATCCTAAAAATTGAAGATGTACAAGACAGTGATTCAATAATTATGTAACATAAATAAAAGTTCACATAACATAAACTAAACATTGTTTCAAGGGGAATAAATCGTATACATGCTCATTCAGTTCTGAAAGAGTCTGAAGCTTTTATCAAAATTCCAAGTCAAATTTTCTACAGTAGCAAGCCATGAGGGAGGCTGCAAAAGTGTGTTGATATGACTATTTTGTAATCAAATTTCAGCTATTTAGTCTTTGTAGCATCCTCTATGTAATAGGCATGATTTCGACTTGCATTAAATGAAAATCAAGGGCTGATGTTAGCAAAGAGATCTGTAGTTTTTTGTTTAAATATGTAGGCCAATATCAGATATTTAAAAAAAAAAATGAAAAACACTGCATGTTTGCCTGCCTTTGCTGTGCAAAAATAAAAGGTTCATGCCTTTTCCCCCCGTTCTGCTTTTGTGTTCTATCTTCTTGCTGTAATATCAATTTCTTCTTGAGTTCTGGTGCAATATTATCCTATTTATTTAAGTATAGAGCTCACATTTGGTATCAGAGCTTCTATTGATCTTAAAGGCCTGTGAAAAGAAGCAAAATGGCATGATCCAACCTATCCTCACTTCCAGCACCAGTTGTGTTTGGAGGAGAAAACTATGAGTTTTTGTCTGTTAGAATGAAGGCTTTCTTGATGGCACACGATCTGTGGGAAGTGATTGAGCATGGTTATGAACCACCAGAAGCTGATGTTAACAATACTGTAACAACCAAATTTTTCGGCCTTTAATTTCAAGCAAATAATTTTTTTAGTTTCAGCGCCACCATGAACCTCCTAGTACGTTTGAAAATATTATTATTATTATTATTATTATTATTATTATTATTATTATTATTATTATTATTTAATTATTATTTTTTGGGTCACGTTAAATGTTGCCCACGTCTGCTTCAAAATTTTATTTGACAAATACTGAATATTATTTTAATCCAGCCTAGTTAATTTTCGTAGATCGGATAAATTATCTTGAGTTAAATTCTCGATAATTTTATGCCAACCATCTAATTTAAAAACTAAACGCAAACGTTAAAAAAAATTCTTTTATTATTGTCAACCCATTTTAAACCCAATAAAAACCGGTCTCCTCTAGCCCAACCATCGACTTTCTTTCAGCCCAAAGGTCCACCTATATCTACACAAAAGACCCGCCACCTTGCTGAGGAGAAAACTGCCCCAGATTCCCCATTTCCAGCCATTTCTTCACTTCCAAAAGTCAGCCAACTGCCTCCCACTTTGCTGAAGGAAAAACTGCCAACTGCCCACTTCCAGCCCCATGTTCCCACTCCAAAACAATTCAGCCAAACTGCCCCAGGCCCCCTATTGAAAACCACCCCAAACTGCACTTTATTAACTCCATTTTTCCTACAGAATTCTGCCCCCCTTATATCCCAGTTGATCTCCATAATTCAGCAAAAAGTAGTCCAGAAATATCCCTCCGCTGCACTCATGTCTAGGTCCCCCAGATTCAGTAATAAGTTCCATCTTTTTGTTCCTTTAACACTCTACTTTTCTCACCCCAATTTCGTCCATGCAGCAGCCCAGAAAACCAGTCCCTAAGTTAAGAAAAAAAAACTCCCTTCTTCCCTCAGATTTTCGTCCAGCAAACAGCCCCATATTTCTGCATTTGTCCAGTCCAAAATTTCCAGCTTTTCTCCCACACTTTCGGTTCAGTTTTTGACCAGCAGTGAAGGTTGTTAACTTTGGTTTTTAATTTAAAAAAGTTCCCTATATATATAGTATTCGAGTTTGGGTTTTTGGGAAGCTGCAGAAACAATTTTTCTTCATCAAAGCCTCAATCGAAAACTCGTTTTTGAGGTAGTTTTACTTAATGTATTACTGCAATTTTTAAATGAAGTTTTGAGAAATTATGATGTTATATGAATGCCATGCAAACTCATTTATGAAGGAAATTATGATAATGATTGAAGGTAATCACTTTAACATGTTTGTGATTGAAGGTAATCACGTATAATGTTATGTGGTGCCTGCTACCAATGTTTATGATATTATGTACGTTTCAAAAATCATGGCTTGTCGAATTCATGTTTAAGTAAAATTTTCCACTTGTTATAAGTATTTCTACTGAGTGTTTCTTATGAAATACTCACCCCCAAAACGAATAAATTTTCAGATTGAACTAATCGGCATTGATACGATGGAGGTAGGCTAACGAGATTGTCCTGGAAAGTCTAATTTAGTTTATGTTTTGACGTCGAAATGATAGAGTCAATTATGATGTAATTACTATATTTTAAGTATTTTATTCGGTAATTAATTATGTAATATGTATGGAAACAAGATATTGGTTTATTTGTCATTCAAAGTTTTAAATTAGAAATTTGCCTATTTCGTTTTTCAGAAATTTTACCTTACTGTCTCCTATTTGAAAAATCACAACTTTTGCTACGGTTGGAGTTTTTGAGTGAAATCAGCAACTATGGAAAGTCTTATATGTGGTCAGAAATTGGAATCACTCAAAAATTCTATTGTATGAATTTATTATGTACGTTAGAACGGGCTGCCTTAAGGCATCCGGGACAGTTTTCAAGCAACTTCGTCTATCTTTTTCACCTATCAAATGATGTATTTAAGGTTTAAAATTTTAATATGTTGTATTCTGTAAGTACATACAGTTGAGGTTTCAAAATTTTTGGAATTCATTTGAATAGTCAAATAAATTATGGCGACACCTATCGTGGTATAGGAAAAACTATAAAATTCTAAAGTAAATTCCTCTTCCCTTACACAGTTATTATTTTTCCGAAAAATCTTATTTTTAAAATCATTCAAGGGGACGGTTAATAATTTTTGGAGTCGTCAAATATATTTTAGAGATTATTTTAGTGACCCACTGGGATGAGAAAATTCGGGGCGTTAGTATCGGAGCGGGGTTTTACTTTTTGTAGACTTGCGAAATTTTTTTTGAAAGTTATTTTATTTATTTATTATACTTCATTTTGATATTTATTTTGGTATGTCAAGATGAAATTTAAGAGGTTGAGAATTTTAGAAATTAAGTATCGCTATTCGCCATCGCCACGCCAATTCTGAGTTAAAATATGGGGTTAATTAAATTTTTTTATGTGATTAAGTATGATAAATGTAACTCATATTTATGGAAAATTTTGATTGTTTCAATTTATGATGAAATGTTAAGTTAAGACGAAATTTTATGTTAGTCCTTTAAATTAAAAGATGATAAAAATCCACCTAATCGAACCTTCATAATTTGTATCTCAGACATGGTTCCTCTAAGTGATGATTTCCTAGAACGTGCCGAGGCGGATATGAATGATTATATACTTTTTGCTTCGGATCTTGAATGGTCAATTTGCCATCATATCGGTAAGCATAGGGAAACTCATATCAGGGTTATGAACTGTGGTTTAGTAACCACCGATGCTGAGTCTATTGCTTATGTGATTGACTCACTGATTGGCCTGGGACAACCAGTTTCCGAGGAGATTTTAAGAGATTTAGAAGAGATCTACCAACCGGCCTGCTCTAGTAGTCGAGCTAGAGCTAGAGCCAGTGTTAGTGTTTGAGGCCGATCCATGTTAGCCAGGTCAAGGATGACCTAGAGGAGGATCTTGAGATAGAGTCTGAGACTGAGTCTTGTGTTACCTCAGATGACGAGGCTCCACGGCCCAAGAGGCCTAGGGTACAATGAGGATGGATCAGCGATGACGATGCTCTGAGACTTTTCTTTAGTAGTCTGATGTTTTCCTTTCAGTATTTTAGTTTTCCCATGTATAGTTACTTTACCGTTGTTTAGCGTTAGATGCTTTTACTTATTGTACCTCTTGAGGATGATTTAAATACATAAAAGATGCTATTTAAATTCTCCTTTATTGATAATTTTTCAAATATTTATGACTTTGTGTATGGTGGTTATTTCGATTAATTACAAACTTTTTCATTTTGTTTATTCTAAAGAAAATGGCGCCAACTACTCAAGCAAGAGCTATTAGAGACGTGCAACTAGCGGCTGAGGAAATGAGGAGAGAGTTGGCAGCTCATACGGCACCCTCAGTGCCACAGCAGCCAATGGCACCACGGGCACCGCAAGTGGCCCAAGCGCATCAGGTCCCACTAGCACATCTTGCGGCCCCTGCTGTGCTGGTGATTGAGCAGCTTTGTCTGTGACGACCTCTGAAATTTCTTACAAATTTTTTTTTTCTCGGCTGAGGGCTATTAGTAGCCTTCAATTAAGCTAAAAACTCAACTGCAGGTGGATACTAGTATCCTCCTGCTGTGACATTAAATTTTTCAACTTAATTCTTTTTAAACTTCTCCAAGTTTTAAACCTCATTCCAATGTTACTCAAAACACTTAGAAGAGATATTAAGGGCATTATAAACCATTTGTAATTAAAAGTACAAACATACTCCACATGCTTGATTACTTAAAGTACTTTAAAATTCCATCTTACAAAACTATTACACAAGGATTTCTCTTACAATTTTCACTATCTTCAACAAGTGTAGAATCCCTTTCTTTCAAACTATGGTTCGTCATTCCGATAACAAAAAGGTCGAAATGACACTCATTATAAACCTATAGCTCAAAAACGTTTCAATACTAACAACTTTAAAAGGTTTATAATTAACTAAGGGATACTAAATCCTTGATACTACAAAAACAACCATCAAGACTCTCGGTTATCTAGTACATGAAAAAGAGAGTCCCCTTCGGCTCCAATGTGATGGCATCATAGACATAAATTGTTTTGTAAGATCTTTCTTTTATGTAAAATCCCGGCCATTGCGGAAAACGAACCCATACGTCTCTCTTCATGATGATATAGAAGTCCACCCCATTTGCCGATGTCCTTTCATAAGTATGTGCTACTTCCACGTAGTTTCGTTCCATTTCCTATAATAGTCATTAAACGACTGTAAGCAATGACGCTTAGTGAGCAAAGTAACACATAAACATGAAAGCACATAATTCATACCTTCAATTGAATGAAATTCTTATTGCCCAATTCTCACATAAGTGAATAAGATAATAAACACATATTAACTTCCAAACAATTGACAACATATATGCTTCATGAAATGTCGTTAACTATCACTCATAAACAATCAATACAATATGCATAGAATGGATGCTAAACCTTTAAATGCTATGCATGTATTAACCATGAATGGTTTCATTATTCTTTTCTTACTTTTCTTTTCTTCTTTCTTTTCATTTCTATTCATTTCTTTCTTTTCATTTCTTTTCTTTGGGTCCTTCCCATGTTAGGGTCGTACACCGAGCGCTCATAGTGTTTTGCTAAACACAAGGTCACAACATCATTAGAGCTTCTGTGCTCAAAGTACTTTCATTTTCTTAGAGCACTTTGCTCAAGTACTTTCATTTCATTTTTGGGCATCTCATCCCGTGGGCATCTCGTAGCCTGTGACCTTCAATTTGGGACTTGCTCCCATGGTGTACAACCTAAATAGGGAATTCTTTAATTGTTCATGATCATTATGTAAACATAACTTTTTGCTTTGATGTTTAAGATCATGAATTCATTCTTGAATGATGCCATGATGCAACACATGGAAACACAAGATTTAATTGCTAACATCATTTGAAATCTTGCACATAAACATTCTTTCAAGTTCTTCCTCAAAAAGACATATTACTGTAAATCCCAAATCAACATGGAAGGGATTAATCTAAAAGTCCTTCATCTTTCTATTCATCATGCTATTACAGTAACACTTTAAGTCATTCTTGACTCAAACAAGCACAACTTGAATATATAACAATCAACATTAAACATTGCCTAACAAGCCACAATAATAATACCTAAGACAAGGCTTCATTTAGGTATAAACCATTATTTTAATCCATAACTTTTAAGTCATCATATACTGCAGATTCTAAACTCATCAAAAATCGACTTAAACATAAGTTTATGAGACATGCAAAGTCATAAAATATGAAGTTAACTTTCTGCAGATTTTATTACTTATAATTCCTCATGTATAAGCACTTAATTTCAATATCTATGATCACTTAAATAGGAAATTTGATGGGTAACAGTAAGTCATAAGAGGAGATTCATTTATCATAACACTCATGCTGCATATTCTGATCCTAATAATCATAATCAATATAAAACAATAAAACACATAAACTTTACTCACTGTACAAAGGAAATCTTTTATCTTGGATTATTGACCTGAAATGTTACAAGATTATGGAGAATTAATACATCAAAAATAAGGGAAATGAAAATTTACGTTTTAGGCTTGGCTAAGGAGGAATTTCTGTCCAAAAACCCATTATATTAAACTGGAAATGAAACTACCAGACTGCAGTGCAGATTCGGGGCTACCAGAATCTAAACTGTGTTGATTCTGAGGCTACCAGTAGCCTCGGATCACTGCTGTAAACTGGGTTTTGACTTTATGGACGAAAATTTCTACCTTTCTGGCTTATCTTGGAGTAAATGTGATGAACTCTTGTTAGGTTAGTGTTTCATCACACTAACTCAAGAGAAATACAAAGAAGAAAGAAAAAGTTCTTGGTTTCCTTTCAATTTCTTGTTTTCATTCTTACCTCTTTTCTTTCTGAATTTCAGCAGAGTTTCTTTACTAATTTTCTGGTTTAAAAAGGCAAGAAGAGAAGGTGTATATATAGAGTTTTGGGAAGGCCATGTTTGGTTTAGCTTATCCATGAAAATTCTTACTTATTCTTATTTTATCGGATTATTTTATTAGTTCATCAGTTATTTTTACGAATATTAATCGACATTGATCCTCAATTATAATAAGCATTGCCAAACATGTCCTAAGGTGAAAATCATAAAAATGACATGTGTCCCAATCAACCAATATTTTATTACAAAAATTCCCAGATTTCTTATTTCAAGTAGCCATGTTTGGGACAACATTTGGGGGTCGAGACGAGCTCCGTTTTGGTCAAACTTTATACCGTTGTAAAGTTCATGCTTCAAGCTTCACAACGAGTACACATGCAAAAGAAATGGGTCAGTCGATAGCTCGTACGATTAGCTCAAAAATGACTGCCCGACTAGTTTTCCATACTTAGCCAAATTTTGGTAAAATTTCTGCATTACATAAATTCTTACTATACCACTTTGGCTCGACTTTCAAGGCAAGTCTCTACTTGAAAAATACTCAAACTTGGTATCAATTCAAACATCTCGATTAGAACTACACGATGGTATAACATGCATAGGCTACGGATCAACGCACGATACACACCATTGTTGCAAAGTTGGTTCGAAACAATGGCAAAACTGTAATTAACTTGCATTTTTCCAGAATTTTCAGCTTGGTCTCTATCTATGGGATTAAATTTGATTAAGCCCAAACATTTTTTTACAACTTAATATTTTTCTTAAAAAGTCCCCAAATACTTTAATCCAATAAAATTTATATACTTTCTCCCTAAACTTATTGAAATTAACATACCAAACTTATCAATTTTTGGTGATCATTGGGTTTTTCCTAAGAAAAATACAAATTTAAATTCTCTAAATTATAAAATTATAAAACGAAATTTTTGGGGCGTTACATTGTCAATACCAACCTCCTACTTTCGATGGTGGGAATGATCCTTTTCCAGCCGATGAATGGTTGCGGACAATTGAGAAATTTTTTCAGCACATTGTTTGTCCTGAAAATTAAAAGGTCCTTTGTGCAGAGTTCATGCTAAGTGGCAGAGAAGGTCATTGGTGGGAGTCGGCATCCCGTACCTGTACTAAGGATAAACAGAATAATCTATCTTGGCACAGTTTAAGGTTGAGCTAACGGAAAAATATTTTCTGCTGGCTCTGCGAGATTACAAAAGAATCAAAATTTCTGCATTTGGTTCAAGGAGAGATGGAAATTACCGAGTATGAGCAAAAATTTGAGGAACTATTGCGCTATGCCCTATATTTGGTTAGCACCGAATTAATAAAGGCAAGGCGTTATGAAATAGGGTTGCGCACAGAGGTCAGACAGATTGTTAGTTCCAGACCGTGACCTTCTCGGGTTTAAAGGTCAAAGTTTAGGGACAACAGAACGACTCAGGAAAGAGAAATTGGCTAGATCAGAATAGAAATCAAAATTCGGGCCAGTTCAAGGGACAGAATCAAGGTCCCATCAGGGTCAGTCAAGTAATACTATTCCTTAATGCCCTAAGTGTAAGAAGAATCACAGTGGTAATTGCTACTTTGGCAAGAACTTCTGCTATAGCATGACTCTTGATTCTATAGCAGAAGTTCTTGCCAAAGTAGCAATTACCACTGTAAATTCCTATATGTGGTCTAATAAAATAAATTAGAATCACTCAAAAATCCCATCTTATGCATTTATTATGTATGTTTCAACGGGCTACCTTAAGGCACCCAGGACAGTTTTCAAGCAACTTCGGCTATCCTTTTCACAGATCAAACGATTTAGTTAAGATTTGAAATTTTAATATATTGTAGTTTATAGTCCCAAGTATCTACAATTAAAGTTTCATAATTTTTGGAATTCATTTGCTTAGTAAAATAAATTGTGGCGTCACCTATCGTGGTATAGGAAAAACTATGAAATACTAAAGTAAATTCATCTTCCCTTGCACACTTATTATTTTTCCACAAAATCCTATTTTAAAAATTGTTCCAGGGCACGGGAAATAATTTTTGGAGTTGTCAAATATATTAGAGATTATTTTAGTGACCCTCTGGAATGAAAAAATTCGGGGCGTCACATATAGAGTGGCACAACTGAAGCAACAAAAGGAGCAATCCATAAAGAACATGAAGGGACTTTAATTTTTACACTCAACTGTGTCTGAAACTATTCTTCCCAGTGACTACATCAAAAGAAGCTTGGGATAAGCTTGAAGAAGAGTTCAAATGCTCAGAGAATGTAAGAGCTATAAGGTTGCAAACCTTAAGCAGAGAGTTTGAAAATCTCAAGATGAAAGAAGCTGAGATGGTTAAAGACTACACTCAAGAGTTGTAGATGTTGTTAATCAACTCAAGATGAATGCATAAGAAATATCAGACAAGAAAGTGGTCAAATGGTGTTAATCACTCTACCTGAGAGGTTTGATGCAGTTACAATAGCTATAGAGTACACAAAGGACTTGTCAAGTCTCTCTTTAACTGAGCTTACATGTGCTTGTTGGCTTATGAACAAAGACAATCTACAAGATCTGATGTTTCAGTTGAAGGAGCCTTTGCTGCAAAGCACAAGCAGAAATACTCAAGAGGATGTGATGAACACAAGCAATTTGATGGGAAAAGGAGAGGAGAAGACAGTAGCCAACAAGGAAACAACAAAGTGAGAGGAGAAAGCTATCCACTTTGTGGAGTTTGCCACAAAACCAATCATACTGAGAAGAATTGCTGGAAAAACTAGCAATGCAGATTTTACAAAAAACATGGCCACTTGGAGAAGTTTTGCAGAGATAAATTACATAACCAAACACCACAACAACACCGAGGGTATGAAAATCAACAAGCTGCTCTTGCACATGAAAAGAATGATGGAAATCACTTGTTTGTTGTAGTTTGTTGTGTGATTTTAATCCCGCAAGTGGACGGATCGTTACAAGTAATAAAATGAGAAGTAGAATGTCAAACCCACGAGGACTAGCTACCAATTTAACCAATTAATTTATAATCCGAATTTTAACAATAAAAGAAGAACACAGATTCGTTCATGATTTTGATTCTAAAACTATTCTAATTATATTTAATTAAATCTAAATTATCAAACAATCAAAGTAAATGTGTGAGAACGAATTCAAGTTTTACTAACACTAGGATTCACGAATTCACCTACACGTTTTATAATCAATTATCCGTTTAATCGCCTTAGGCTATAATTACCTTGGATTGAAAATCGGTGATCCTAAAATAATCAAAAGCCTCTCTCGATGGTCAATCAATTCTTTACGATATGCGAACCTAATTATCTCTTATTAAGCTTCGAACATAAATATATGCATTAAAATCTCAAGAACACCTAAATGAATTCATAAAACATAATAGTAATCTCTATCTATTATTGGACTATATGTTATTCAATACCACGTGCTTAATCTATATTGAATCTCTCGACTTCAATATAGATCACAATATATTCTAATGGTGATCAAACATTAAAATAATAGAAATAATGAATAAAGAATAATCAATCCAAAAGCAATTAATTACTAAAACGGAAAAACTTTTAATTAATTAAAAATACGAGATTTCATCGTTCATCCTAGTAATAAAAGATTAGCCGGACATGATTTCGTAAAATAATACAATTGTTTAATTCATCATGTTCCAGAGAAAGAAGAAGAAAAATAAATAAATAAAACCCGTGATCCCGGCTCAAGAATCTTCAATCTTGTTCTTCGATCTTCGATTCTTCCTTTGTTTCTTGTTCCCAAAATTTGCCTCAATTGCGTAACCTATTAGAGAAAGGAAGTTCAGGGACTCAAATGATCAAATCAATAAAGGAGAAGGATGAAGAAATGGAAACATGTATAACAGATTTGGAAGAGACTAGAAGCTAAGCCACTTGCAGATGGTTGTAACAGATTCATACCAGCCATCATGTTTGTTTGTTCTTCAATTATACCAAACTGTATGCATTCTGTATGTATATGTAAGTGTGTATAAATAGGTTTACATATTCTAATTCTGTAATTAATCTTGATCAATCAAATACTCATCAAGAATTCACTGCAATTTATTCCTTCTTTCTGTATAATCCGTTTCCTTATTTCTCACTTGGTATCAGAGCCACAATGGCAGACTTCAACCTCAGTAATCAATCACAAAATTATGATTCTAACTCCATAAATCAAACTCCAGTTCATATGGGTAATCTCGCTCCCTTCAGTATGAATCTGACTCAAGCAGCATCAGTTAAATTGGACAAAGACAATTTTCTCTTATGGAAAAATGTCATAATGC
The DNA here is from genome assembly GCA_030279155.1 of Forsythia viridissima. Classification (NCBI taxonomy): domain Eukaryota; kingdom Viridiplantae; phylum Streptophyta; class Magnoliopsida; order Lamiales; family Oleaceae; genus Forsythia; species Forsythia viridissima. The sequence goes on from CM059038.1 coordinate 9,152,958, forward strand.
CTATTTGTAAGGGGCCATGGTGTAGAAGGATTTCTTCTGGGCAGCAAGGTATGTACCCCTCAATTCATCAATTCTCAAATCACTCCTAAGATTGGAACAACTATGGAGATGACTCCAAATCCAGAATACTCCAGATGGTTAATCCATCTGTTGATCAGCTTCTAATGGGGTGGATGTACTCCTCCATGACACTAGAGATTGTGATGCGTGTCATGGGTTGTAGTAGCTCAAGTGAGCTTTGGAAATCCATAAATGAAAATTATGGAATCCTCAATAGGTCTAGAGTGACTTTTCTCACAGCTGAATTGCAGAGAATCAGAAAAGGGTCCATGACTATGGATCAGTATATCAGCACTGTCAAACAACTTGCTGATAACCTTGAAATAGCTGGAAAGAAGATTGATCATGTTGATCTAGTAACCCAAGTTCTAGCTGAACTTGATGAAGAATACACTCCCATTGTAGTACAAGTGAATAGCAGAGATCAAGTGTCTTGGCATGAGCTGTCTTCCACACTCATGACCTTTGAAAGCAGACTGGAATATCTCAATCAAGTGCGGAGCAACTTTGGATCAATCAATCTGATACATGGTAGTCCACAGAGTACTAACTCTTATAATGGAAGAGGAAATAGAGGTGGAAGAAATTCAAACTTCAGAGGCAGAGGGAGATTTGGAAGGTCCAATGAAGTAAGACATCCCTGTCAGATATGTGGTTTGAGCAATCACACTACTGTCTGGTGCTATAACAGGTTTGATGAGAAATAATGGGGAAAAGGCCAACTGATCAGAACCGTAGCTCAAATCTTTCTGCCTATACTGCAAGCCCAAGTTCAGTAGAGGATCAAGCATGGTATGCTGATTCTGGAGCCAGTCATCATGTTACCACAGATGAGAAGAATGTTGATTAAGCAAAGGAGTATGGAGGTAAGAAAAAGATGGTAGTAGGTAATGGTAATTCACTACAAATATCTCATATTGGTTCAAAAATTTTTGATGTTGATTCTGATAGAACATTGATTCTGAAGAAATTGCTTCATGTACCTAAAATCAAGAAAAACCTCATAAGTGTATCTAAGTTAACTGCTGATAACAATGTATCTGTTGAATTTTTCCCTAATGGCTGTGTTGTGAAGGATCTACCAACAAGAAAGGCTCTAGTGCAGGGGAAACTTGAGGATGGATTGTATCAACTGAATTTGTCTATCCACAACTCAAGCTCAAGATCAGCCATCTATCATCAGCCCATATTTAGTCATACTTTTCTCAATACCAGGATAAACCAGCCTACTAAATCTATTAGTGATAGTTGTCTAGATTCAGATCTTAAAATCTGGCACAGAAGATTAGGCCATCCCCTGCTTCTGTACTACAACATGTGTTAAGCTTGTCTTGTAATAAATTCAAAACTATCAGCAATAAAAGGTTGTCTTTCTGTGAAGCATGTCAGTTTGGAAAATCACATGCATTACCCTTCAAGCTATCATCTTCTCATGCTCAAATGCCACTTGATCTGATCCATATAGATGTTTGGGGACCATCTCCTATAGTCTTTACCTCAGGGTTTAAGTACTATGTATTATTTGTTGATGACTGCACTAGATACACATGGATCTATCCTTTAAAACATAAATCTGAAGTGTTACATTACTTTATTCAATTTAAGAAGTTAGTTGAAAACCAATTTGAGAGGAAAATCAAAGCATTACAATCTGATATGGTAGGTGAGTACAAAAGTCTTAACAAAATAGCTGTTGAATCAGGCATTAACCTCAGATATTCTTGCCCTCATACATCTGCCCAAAATGGGAGAGCTGAAAGGAAACATAGACACATAATTGAAACGGGTCTAACCTTGTTAGCTCAAGTACATATGCCATTGTATTATTGGTGGGAAGCATTCCTGACTGCAACACATCTCATTAACAGAATACCAAAACTACTCTTCCAACAGAAATCACCCTATGAACTCTTGTTCAAACATACCACAGACTACAATCTTCTCGAAGTTTTTGGTTGTGCTTGTTATCCATGTCTAAGACCATACCAAAAACACAAATTTGACTTTCATACCCAAAGATGTGTGTATCTAGGACCTAGTGCATCACACAAAGGATTCAAGTGCTTAAGCTCTAATGGCAGAATTTACATCTCCAGACATGTAGTTTTTGATGAAAATGTTTTTCCTTTCAAAGAAGGTCTCCTCAATAAAACACAACAAACTAAATGGTCACCTACAACTCTTCATCATCTTCCATTTGAACTCAATTCTTACAAAACAAATTCAGATTCAGTTGATATGATGCATCCTACAGATGAATCTACACACAGACCTTCTGTTGAAAATAAGGAGGTAATAGAAGATGGTGAAGAATTGGTTAATAAACAGTCTCAGCAGCTTGAACAGAAAGGAAGTTTGAATGATGAACAGTCACAACAGGTTGTACAGGAAGATTCAGTATCTGATGCTCTAGAATCTCAGGCTGGGATAAGAATCTGGGTGGAAATGCCAGAAGTTGAGCAGGAAATAGAAAAATGCAGGCATCCTATGATTACTAGATCAAAGGCAGGAATTGTAAAACCAAAAGCCTATATGACTAATGCTGTTTCACATTGTACAGATGAAGTAGAACCAGGTAGCTTGGATGAAGCACTGAAAAGTGAAAAGTTGTGTAAAGCAACGAAGGAAGAATATGATGCTTTGATAAAAAATCAAACATGGATCTTAGTCCCTCCTGAACCTATAATGAAGGTCATTGGATGCAAATGGGTATACAAACTGAAATTTGGTATGAATGGGGAAAATTCAGAGACATAAAGCTAGGCTAGTGGCAAAAGGGTTCTCACAAACTTCAGGTGTTGACTACTATGAAACCTTTAGCCCAGTAGCCAAAGCACCAACTTTAAAAATCATTCTCACAATTGCAGTTTCAAAAGGTTGGGAGATCAGGCAGGTAGATATTAACAATGCTTTTCTGAATGGAAAGCTAGAAGAAACAGTTTATATGGAGCAGCCTCATGAATTTGTAAATCAAGATGAACCATCGTTTGTGTGCAAACTTAGCAAGGCCATATATGGACTCAAACAGGCCCCTAGAGCTTGGTATGATACACTAAAAGAGACACTTCTGCAGTGGGGTCTTAAACAATCCAGAGCTGATAGCTCAATATTCTATCAGATATCACAAGATCAGGTAATTTACTTGCTAGTGTATGTTGATGACATTATTCTGACTGGAAATTGCAGAGCAACAATACAGAAGTTAATTGATAAGCTAAATGTATCTTTTGCCTTAAAAGATATGGAAAATCTGAAGAAATTTCTGGGAATTGAATTCTATAAAGATGAAATTGGACTTCATATGTTGCAAAAGAGATATGCTATGGATATACTGAAGAAGTTTGGATATGAAAATCTGAAGCCTAGTGTTACTCCTATGACAACTGGAAGACTAGTAAGTAAAGAAGAAGGAACACCTTTGAAGAGTCCAACTCAGTTCAGGAGTGCAGTAGGAGCACTTCAATATTTGATACACACAAGGCTAGACATTTCTTTTGCTGTTAATAGAGTTAGTCAATACCTTCAAAATCCAATTGATGCTCACTGGAGTCTACTGAAACGACTATTTCGATATATAAAGGGCACTCTTGATATGGGATTGATTATTCATGAAGCACAAGATCTCAACATTGTTGCATATGGAGATGCTGACTGGGCATCATGTCCAGATGACAGGAAGTCCACTGTAGGCTACTGTGTTTATATGGGTGGTAATCTTATCTCTTGGAGCTCAAAGAAACAACAGGTTGTAGCAAGATCAAGCACTGAGGCAGAATATAGGACCTTAGCTCATACTACTGCAGAAATTGTTTGGACTCAATCTCTTTTACAAGAACTTGGTATTGTACAAACTGAAGTTCCTACAATCTGGTGTGATAACTTGGGAGCAAGTGCATTGGCCTCAATTCCTGTTTATCATGCAAGAACCAAGCACATAGAACTTGATATATGTTTTGTTCGAGACAAAATCCTTGCTAAGCAATTGGTAGTGAGTTATGTTCCTACAACAGATCAAACAGCTGATATATTGACTAAACCACTGATGAATTCCAGATATTTGTATCTTCAAGACAAGCTTGGAGTAATTGAAGTTGACTCCAGCTTGAAGGGGGGTGTTAGAGAAAGGAAGTTCAGGGACTCAAATGATCAAATCAATAAAGGAGAATGATGAAGAAATGGAAACATGTATAACAGATTTAGAAGAGACTAGAAGCTAAGCCACTTGCAGATGGTTGTAACAGATTCATACCAGCCATCATGTTTGTTTGTTCTTCAATTATACCAAACTGTATTAATTATGTATGTATATGTAAGTGTGTATAAATAGGTGTACATATTCTGATTCTGTAATTAATCTTGATCAATCAAATACTCATCAAGAATTCACTGCAATTTATTCCTTCTTTCTGTATAATCCGTTTCCTTATTTCTCACTTAACCTCTTCAATTGCACAACCCTTTCAAAAGACCTAGAAGAGGTCTATTTATAGTCTTTGAAAAGTCTTCAAAATTGTGTCTTAAAGGAGTCCTAATTTCATTTAACTTCGGAAAACCACATTTAAAACTTTCCTTCAGCGTAGGTCGCGCCTAGGTCGCACAATGCATTGTGCTACCTAGGTACGGCCTGCAGTAAGTTTTCACTACCACACCTAGGTCACACTACCCATTGTGACATAAGTTTTGAAAACTTACAATTTGGTCCCCAATTTGGCTTCTGATGTACGGTTTTAGTCTTTTCTTCTTTAAATCTTCTCAATTCAATCCAAAAGCTTCCAAATGCATTCTAATTGGTCATCACCCTTCTAAAGTCTTCCAAATTGGCCTTCAAACTATTCAAAATTGTGCAAATTAGTCCCTAAACTTTTAGAAATCTAATTTTTGCTTCCGAAACTTTTGAATTCACCACAATAAGCGTCAATTAAGCTTCAAACTCTTCTTTTTCGTTCCAAACTCATCCAAATTGGGTTTTGTACCTACGTATACAATAATTGAACTCATTTAAATAGAAATCTGCTCATATATTGAATATATAACAAGTTTACAAGTATAAATAAGTGTATAAAATACACTTATCATAGTTCATATTGCTGTTATGAATGGTAAATATGTTTGGTTCATTGATAGTGGTTGTACAAATCATATGACCAGCATGGAGTAGATTTTTTGCAAGATAAATTCACATGTCAAAGCAACCATCAAAATAGGAAATGGAGAAGTTATCACAGCCAAAGGAATAAGTACCATTACTGTCCGGACAAAGAAAGGAACGAGGTACATTGATGATGTTTTATTAGTACCTGGTTGAAGTTCAAACTCGTAAAGTGTTGGTCAAATGCTTCAAAAGGGTTATCCATTGCACTTTAGAAATCTTGTATGTAAAGTGTTTGATCCACTTGATGTTGAGATAGCATGCATAGCTATGAAGAACAAAAGTTTTAGCATTCATTGGCAAAGTGTAGTTGCAAATGTATAAAAAGTTGATCTTGATGAGTCTAGCTCGTGGCATAAAAGATATGGTCATTTTAATTATAAGTCCTTAGCGTATCTACATTCACATGGTATGGTAAGGGACTTGCCTCGAATTTTAGGGCCTGGAGGAGTATGTGAAAGTTGTAACATGGGTAAAATGCATAGAGAGTCATTTCCTACAGATGGTGCATGGAGAGCAACACAAAAATTACAACTTGTGCATATAGATATTTGTGGTCCTATGAAAACAACTTATCTCAGTCAAAAAAATTTTTTTTGTCCTCTTTATTGTTGATTTAACCAGAATGTGTTGGGTGTATTTCATGAGAAACAAGTCAGATGTCTTTCATGTCTTTAAGAAATTTAAAGCTCTTGTGGAAGCACAATCTAGATGTAAAATTCAGACTCTCATATTAGACAATGGCAAGGATTACACTTCAAGAAACTTTGATCAATTTTGTGAAGAAAATGGAGTCCATCATCAGCTCACTGTTCCTTATACTCCACAGCAAAATGGAGTAGCAGAAAGAAACAATAGATCAATCATGGAGAAGGCTAGGTGCATGCTAGCTGAGAAAGAGTTGCCAAATAAATTTTGGCTGAAGCAGTGTATACTTCAGTTTATTTGCAGAATAGACTCTCAATGAAGGCGGTGAAGGACAAGACACCAATTGAGGCATGGTCGGGGATTAAACCTACAGAAAAACATCTAAAAGTGTTTGGTTCTTTGTGCTATATTCATGTTCGAGATCAAAAGAGAAGCAAGACAACAAAGCTGTGAAAGGAATTTTTCTTGACTATAGTTCTCAATCAAAAGGCTATAGATGTACAATCTAGAAACAGAGAAAATTGTAGTTTCTAGAGATGTGAAAGTTGATGAAAATGCCAAGTGGAATTGGGAGAAGGCCAAATTACAACAATCTATCCAGTTTCCAGTTTCCATTTATGATGCAGTAGAACACTTCCAGTTCTGATTTTGAAATTCAGCAACCTATTTCGAAGTCAAGTTCCTCAAATGTAGGTATATTAGAGACATCTTCAAGTTCTAGTCCACCTCCTAGAAGAACTAGACCTTTGAATGATGTTTATCAGAGGTGCTACATGGCAATTATTCAGCCAAACAGCTATGAAGAAGCATAAAAATATCCTGAATGGATTGAGGCTATGGAGGATAAAATGGAGATCATTCACAAAAACCAGACTTGAGAGTTGGTGCCAAGACCAACAAATCAAAAGGTGATTGGAGTGAAGTGGATTTACAAAGCTAAAGTAAATCCAGATGGCTCAATCTACAAGTACAAAGAAAGACTTGTGGCAAGGGGTTTTGCTCAAGAAAGTGGTGTTGACTACTTTGAAACATTTGCACCAGTTCCAAGACATGATACAATAAGGTTGTTGTTTGCATTAGCAGCTCAAAAAAGATGGAACATACACCAATTAGATATTAAATCAGCTTTTCTCAATGGAGAGTTAGAAGAGGATGTGTTTGTTGAACAACCTGAAGGTTTTTATTCAAGTTCCAATCCTGATTACGTGTGTAAGCTCAACAACGCCTTGTATGGTTTGAAGCAGGCCCCAAGAGCTTGGTATAGCTGAATAGATGGTTATCTACGTGATAATGGATTCGGGAGGAGCGAGGGTGAACACACACTCTATGTTAAAACACATAAGAACTCTCATATTTTGATCATTTTGTTGTATGTTGATGATTTGCTAATTACAGGAAGTAGCATGGAGCATATTGAATCTTTTGCTCATGAGTTAAAAAAAGAATTTGAGATGAAAAAATTGGGGAAAAGGAAGTACTACCTAGGTGTTGAAATTGATCAAAATGAAGATGGAATTTTTATTTCTCAGCAAAAGTATGCTTCTGATATTTTGAAAAGGTTTAACATGCAGCATAGCAAACCAATTGATACTCCAGTTGCAATGAACAACAAGTTGTCTAGAGAAGATGGTGATCAGCCTGCAAAAGAGATGGAATACAGAAGCCTTGTGGGAAGTTTGTTGTACTTGACAGCAACAAGACCAGATTTAATGTTTGCAGCAAGTCTACTTTCAAGGTTTATGACAAACCCATCTCAAACACATTTTGGTACAGCTAAAAGAGTCCTTAGATACATCAAAGGGACTATCAGTCATGGGATTAACTTTGAAGAAGGAGTTGGCTCAGATTTGATTGCATATTCAGACAGTGATTGGGCTGGTTCTATTGATGATATGAAAAGCAGTTCTGGTTACTTGTTTACACTTGGATCAGGTGCATTTTGTTGGAATTCAAAGAAGCAAGAAGTGGTGGCTCAATCAACTGCAGAGGCGGAATATATTGCAGCAGCAGCGGCGGTTGTGAATCAAGCCATTTGGCTGAGGAAAATTTTGAATGATTTGCATCAAGTTCAGATTAATCCTACTACAATCATGGTGGATAACCAATCGGCAATTTCTGTGGCCAAAAACTCAGTCAATCATGGGAGAATTAAGCATATTAAGGTAAAGTTTCATGCAATTAGACAAGCTGAGAAAGAAGGAGAAGTTCATCTCCAATATTGTCCATCTGATATTCAGTTAGCTGATTTGTTCACAAAGCTTTTGCCAAAAGGTCGTTTTGAAGACTTAAAGCATCAAGTTGGAGTATTATCTAAAAGCTTCAAGGAGGAGAATGAAAGAGTATGAAGCTTTTATCAAAATTCCAAGTCAAATGAGTATGAAGCTTTTATCAAAATTCCAAGTCAAATTTTCTACAGTAGCAAGCCATGTGGAAGGCTGCAAAAGTGTGCTGATATGACTATTTTGTAATCAAATTTCAGTTATTTAGTCTTTGTAACATTCTCTATGTAATTGGCATGATTTAGGCTTGCATTAAATGAAAATCAAGGGCTGATGTTAGCAAAGAGATCTGTAGTTTTTTGTTTAAATATGTAGGCCAATATCAGATATATTAAAAAAAAAACACTGCATGTTTGCTTGCCTTTGCTGTAAAAAAAAGAAGGTTCCAGCTTTTTTCCCCCAGTTCTGCTTGTGTGTTCTATCTTCTTGCTGTAATATCAGTTTCTTCTTGAGTTCTAGTGCAATATTATCCTATTTATTTTAGTATAGAGCTCACAAGTTCATTTCATGTTATATGATAGGATCAAAGATGTAACAGATAGCACACATAAAACTGATCTTGATAGAATGTATTGTAATATTTTTAACAATCTGTGATACAAATGACATTGGGGCATTTTCAAAACATTATTTCGAAAGTTATTACTCATATACATTCTCATCTTCTTTATTTCATGTTATATGATAGTAACAAGTCAACTAATAACAGGTAACATTGCGGTATATGACTCATGCCCCTTCAGGTTCTTTAAATTCTATGGGTGGCATAGCTACCGAGATTAATGTAGTCAATTATGTCTCTCCTAGAAGTTGGTTAGCTATCTCTCATTTTGTTCTAGGATTGTATTTTTTTCTCATTAGCTGTTCAAGCTAGTTTTGGCCAACTTGAGACTAGTTGTGGCTAGGTAAGTCTCATGTGCACACCATGTGGTTTCTAACAGGCACCTTCCACGAATGCTTCACTTATCCAACAAGTGCAATTCACCCAACGGAAACTTTAGGTGCAAGGTTGATGAACAGATGTAGAAACAAAGCATAAGGCATACTCTGGCTTTAGTTAATCAATAAACAATGTTATGAAACTTGAGAGTTTTCTTAGGGAAAGAAGTTAATAACGAAAATCCAAACTTCCGATATCCCTTTATAGATTGACATTTTGATACCAGCTTAAGCTAGGACAAATGTAGTGTTAAAGGCCTGTGGCCTTTCATCGTGTCAATGTTATAAAAAATATATAATAACCGAACAAGAAAAATACAAATTTTATTGATTACTTACATGATAGGTTTTACCTTTCTTATTCTTTCCAACAAAAAATCGTTGGTAAAAGTACGTACCGTCAATATTTGTCTGTAGCATTCCCTCAGTATAAAAACAGTGTTTCTGTCAGCAGAATCCCTTCTGTCTGCTACTGCTGTTGCTACTGGATATGGTGCCTTTGGAAGTACGTACAACCACAATGGCTGAACTTCATTATGATCTGCCTGCTTCCCCTTTTGGGATGAACTTGAGTTACAGTATTGTTTTGAGTTGTCATTTGATCTTTCTTTAGCCGGAATCATCATTTTACCAAATATCTTTACAAATTGAAACTATAAAGTGCCTTGGCACGTTAAGAGTTATATGCGTGCAACAATTGTGCACACCACAAGCTGTTACTTTATCCTTTTACATTTTAGATCTTTTTTCATAACTAATAATTATTTGTTCAACCATATGTTTTCTCGTTTGGAAAATCATATTTTGCAGCCTGTTTTGAGAGAGAAATCAATTTATGGGAATGGCCTTAATGACAACATATTAAATTTGTAACGTTTTGGAATTTTAACAACCTGAAATCCAAACCTGTGTTTTGGAATTTTAACGACTTAAATGACAATCTCCGATTTTATAAACCGCTTCGTGCACCAAAGTGACCCGATCGGACCCAATTAAACTAAGCTTCAATAAATTAATTTTAAGCCGGTCGACTCTAGTTTGGTCAAGACAATTTATTAATCGTGTTCAATTCCACTAAAAGAACGAAATTCTACTCTTAGTCTAATTGAAATCACTGAAGTTGTGTAATCAATGCTTATATCAACTGACTCGTCGTTATTACGTATTATCCCTGTCAACCATTTTGAATATTCAGACCAAGGTTAACCAAAATGCTCTTTTCCGAATATATATTAATCATCAAATCCTATTTTCCTTCTTACATTTCCATGTAATCACATCACAATATTAATTCAAAAATCAATGTCGAAATTGCTGAGCTTAGATTTAACTTTCCACAAGAAAATCAATCGAGGAAATGATCGTGCTCATTAAATAGGCGAGGGATTCCATGTTGCAAATATATGTTCCTTGTTATTTCACTTTAATTCCCAAGGCACCGAGATATTGACCAGTAATTTGATCTCACCTATTAATACCTCAAAGAACTTCAAGTTAGTAATCGAAGTCCATTACTCGCTCACAATTAAGGTACTACATACGACAATCAAGTGAAATTAAATTTTACATGGTAGAGTTCAATATATTTCAAATGTACTTTCAACTCTATTACAAAAGTTAACGATGAAATTTAATAAAATTGAGACGATCTTATCAAAATAAAGTGCCCGTCTTTATTTATCGATCGTTGACTATAAAATCTAGATCAAATTATAAATCGAATATTTCCGTGCTTAACAACTTAAGCACTTGATCTATGAACAAATGCTAGCTCAAAACAATTAATCAATTAATAGTTTATTTCAAAATGTCATGAATACAAAATAAATTTACTTGATGGGCAAATACCACCTAACAATATCAACAAGTGAATACCGAGAATTAGGAAATATGGGAAGGCGTCTATCACTATATTGGCAAGTAACTTCTGATAAGGGAAAGTCCCGAAGGCGAAGTCCCCCACTTGTGTCAGGCGTCCCTTGACTAGGCGGGTTGTAAATCGAGGGCACCACATTGGCATGTAACTTACCGCTACCCAACATTGTCTCAAAAAAATCACTTTGATTTAGCATTGAATGTGTATGGAAACAACGTGAAGAACGCAACAAGTAAGAATTGATTAAAGCAGTGCATTTAAGGCGGGGGGTATCGGGATCCACAATTATTGATGTGATTTTACAATATGAATTCAAAAAATGAGATTATATCAAAAACATTTCCAGAAGAAGTCTCACATTTAGCATATGAGATATTTGTAGAAGAAGTCTCACATTTAGCATATAAGATATTTGTATAAAAATAGGATTCACATAGGCGATATCTCACAATCACATTTATATGTACAATTTAACAATAAAGTACATCTTATTTCAAATAAATTTGGGGTTGGCTACAATTTATCTTTATTATATATGAACACTATATTGTTGATATGAGTTGATATATTGAAGGTTCCAACAGTTGGAAAGCAAAAAACAAGATGTTGTAATGTGCTAATTAATCGTACCATTGCACGAAATTTGCACGCTAAGCAAGCACGAATATTTAAGGGTAAAATTATGAACTACAAGATGATGTATACAATTGAAATTCATTACATTACTAAAGAAGAAAAAGAATGACAGAAGAGGAAACCTCGACTTCCAAAATGGCCTTAACCCTAAAAACTAAATGTGTAACAGAAACAAGAATGTGCGAAATGGCATGTCCTGGCTATGCAAGGGGAATGATAGTCGCCGGCAAACTCTGAAGTTTTTTTAAATGGAATTTGCCAGAAACTATTTTTTTATTCCTGCAATGCAGGGATAGAATCGACTAGGGTACATCACCTTGCAAGCAAATGTTGAAGTCGGTGAATTGTTCATATTAATGACTCTATGACCCCATGAATTTTTCCCTCTCGTCAACGGGCACAATTTGTGTCCTTTGTTAATGTGTTGGGAACAATATTCCTTCAAGTATTTAGTTGTTTCTGTTAGATCCTTAAAAATTAAATAAAAATCTAAGTATAATTAAATAATTAGATAACTCAAGATTATCATGCTAGATTATCAAGAATAGGTTTTGAAGAAGAATACCTGAATCCATCACATTAAAATTAAGAAAGTTAGGATCTTCCAAAGTCTAATCACCTCAATAATACTTAATGGAATCTCTATCTATAATAGTGTAGAAGAGGAGCAAAAAATTGTGATTTACCCGATGACCATAACCCTTATTTATAATATTTTGTAGACCCTAGTCCAAATAGAAGTCCATCTATCTTAATTGGACTAGGATCTGGTCTCTATACATTACATAGTCCGTACTCAGTTTAAATGTTTCTAGCATTACAAAAAAATACCCATTTTCTAACAAAAAAATATTGTCTCTTAAATAGGGATTTTGTTGCAAAAATAATTTAGTGACAAGAAGCTGTTTGTTGCGGGCATTGTCGCGCTATAAGTGTCATAGAATGTATTCTACGACAACTATCTGTCACTCTTCGCATAAGCAAACTCACAACATTTTTCGTTTGCCGCAAAAAATATGAAATAGCAACAACATATTTATCTCCATAATGTCGTTGCAATACATAGATGTCGCAAAAAATTAAAAGGGCCACAAGTCAATTTGTCGCAAAGTTTATTCCAAAAAAAATTTTGCGAGTTGAAATATTTGTTGGGAATACTATTTTAAAAGTATAACGTTTGTTACCTATTCTATTTTGCAACCAAACATGCTTGTAGTAATATACATTTTATAATAAGTCATGTTTGTCACGTAATTTATTTTACAATGAGATTGCTTCGTTGCATAATATATTATAAGATATTCAGTATTTGTAGTATAATTTATTATGTAACAAGTTTTGCATGTAGTTGAATTTATTCAGCAACATAGAAAGTTTGTCGCATCATCATTTGTGCAACGAAGTATAGTTGTTGCCTAATTTATTTTGGGACTATTTATATATGTCGTGTATTATATTTTACAACATATAAAATTCTTACAAATATTATTTTGTGATAATGGATATTCGCTTATATGATAGGTTGTGTTTAAAGTTGAATATATTATGCAACAAAGAGAGTTTGTCGTATATCGATTTATAGTTGTTGCACAATTTATTTTATCTTTACTTATATATGTCGTGTATTCTATTTTACAACAAATAAAATTGTTGCAAATATTATTTTGTGACAATGAATATTCGTTTATGTGACAAGTTGTATTTGTAGTTGAATTTATTTTACAACACAGAATTTGTCGCATCAATATTTGTACAACGCTCTATAATTGTTGCGCAATTTATTTTGTAATTGTTTATATATATCGCGTATTCCATTTCACAACATGTAAATATCATTTTATGACAATGTGAATTTTCTTTGCATAATACTTTCAACAACGATAAATTTTCAATTTATTGCATCACTGTAGAATTGTTACTAAGATACACATTTATTTGAAAAATGTAACTTACATCATTAAAGCTTGTACAATTAATCAAGTATAAATAATATTATAAATAATATTATTTTCTAAAAATTGTAATACTAAAGCTTGTGAAGATATTGCCATATTAATCCTCAATCTCTTATCAACTCTTAGTAGATGAATCATTTGTGCTGGAATCTATGTAGAAAAAGAAAAATATGTTAATAATCATTAAAATACAAAATATAAAGACATTTCGTAATTAAAAAAAATATAAACAAATACAAAATATATAAAAATATATTTTACTTACCAATGTCACTATCATCTCCTACATTGCATCCAACTCCTATCCATCGTGTATATTAGTGTATTCACTTAAAGAAAAATAAGCTAATGGAATGGATATTCTTAGGTTAGATTCTTTAGAACACATTTGGTTTAGTGCCATTAGTTAACTACCATGTTCCCTATAAAACTCATGAAACAAATTATAATAGTCAATCTAAATACAACAAAAATTTAACACATATGCATCATCTAATACAACCAGAAATAAGAAAAAGTGGAATGGCACAAATTATTGATCAACACAAATTATAAAAGAAACCAAAAATAAAATAAAAGGTCATATAATAGGTTATTTAAAAGTACCATGAGAAAGTACCCCTAGATTGAATTCACTGCTCTGAGTTTTGGAAGACTGATATTATCTGTAACAATGGGTGCTTCTGCAAAAATTCTGAACACTGAAAAGCTATCCCCAACAGAGGGCTGGACCATTGTTATGCCATGTCATGGGAAAAAGACTAGGAGCTTCAACAAGATTTTGATCCTAGAACAACAAAGAGAAGAGAAACCATGGGCTCCAATAGATCTCAAATGCAGATTTGTAATCAGAAACTCGAGAACTCTAAATTTTTCCGTTCTTTCTTGGACCAAATGCAAAATCCTGACATGCTGGCTAAGTTTCTTAAGTGTTGGGTCCAGAAACGAAGATGCTGATGGTGGTTTATGGTATTAGTATCATTGAATCATTTGAACCACCTCGTTTGCAACTTACCCTCGCAATTTTAATGAAGATGAAATTTGATTAGATTGAAGAAATAGAAGTGTTTGATCCAATAATTCTTAGATGTAATCCATGGTTTTAACATCTCTGGGATGTTCTGTTCTATCAATTAATGAGCAAGGTCGCCGTCAAGCTTTAAAACCTACACTATTTTTCATGCCACACTGCGAGGCTGGGTAATACGACAATCTCTTGCTAGTAAACTGGGGATTAGATAAGTTAAATCGTATTGTCTTGTTTGGTAATAGCTTTGAGGCATATGAGCACCATATGTTGATGTTTAAGAATTCAGTTTTTGTTAATTCAAGGAAGCATATTCTGGCTGTCAGGAGGTTCACAAAAGAGGTTAGAATCAATTCATTTTCAGATGATTCTTTTCGAGCCTTTCATGGTTCGAGTTGGCATTTTTTTGGTCTCGGCTATGAGACAAATTTACGAACATTGGATGTTAAGCACTTTATAATTGCATGATTAAGAGTATATTGTAACAACCGGATTTTCTTTCGGCTTTTAATTTCGAGTAAATAAAATTTTACTTTCGGCGCCACCACGAACCTCCTAGTACGTTTTAAAAATTATTATTTTTATATTTTATTTATTTATTTTTGGTCACGTTAAATGTTTCCCGCGTTCGCTAAAAAAAAAAATTATTTGTCAGAAATGGAACATTATTTTATTTGAGCCTCATTATTTTCTTAAAGCGAATAAATTATTTGAGTTAAATTCTCGATATTTTTATGCCAACCATCTAATTTAAAAACTAAGCACAAACGTTAAAAAGTTCTCTTGTTATTGTCGATCCATTTTAAACCCAATAAAAAAACAGGTCTCTTCTAGCCGAACCATCTACTTTCTTTTGGCCCAAAGATTCACCTATATATCTACACAAATGACCCACCACCTTGCTGAGAAGAAAACCGCCCCAGATCCCCCATTTCCAGCCATTTCTTCACTTCCAAAAGTCAGCCAACTGCCTCCCATTTTGCTGAAGGAAAAACCGCCCAACTGCCCACTTCCAGCCCCATGTCCACACTCCAAAACATTTGAGCCGAACTGCCCCAAGTACCCTATTGAAAACTGCCCCAAACTGCTCCTTATTAACTCCATATTTCCTACAGAATTGGGCTCCCCTCATATCCCAATTGATCTCCAGAATTCAGCAGCGAACAGTCCAGATATTTCCCCCTTTGCACTCCAGTTTCGGTCCCCCAGAATCAGCCGTAAGTTCCGGATTTTAGTTCCTTTAACACTCCACATTTCTCAGCCCAATTTCATCCATACAAAATCCCAGAAACCAGTCCATAAGTTAAGCAACAAACTTCCTTCTTCCCTCAGATTTTCGTCCAGCAAACAGCCACATTTCTGCATTTGTCCAGTACCAAAATTCCAGCTTTTCTCCCTCACATTCGGTGCTGTTTTCGACCAGCAGTGAAGGTTGTTAATTTTGATTGTTAATTCACAAAAGTTCCCCATATATATAGTGTTGGAGTTTGGGTTTTTGGGAAGCTGCAGAAACAGTTTTTCTTCATCAAATCCTCAACCGAAAACTCGTTTCAAGGTAGTTTTACTTAATGGTTTTTACTGCGATTTTAAAAGAAGTTTTGAGAAGATTATGATGCTATATGAATGCCATGCAAACATATTTATGAATGAAATTATGATAGTTTATGATAATGATTGAAGATAATCACTTTAACATGTTTGTGATAGAAGGTAATCACGTATGACGTTATGTGGTGCCGGCTACCAATGTTTATGATATTATGTACGTTTCAAAAAAATCATGGCATGTCAAATTCATGTTTAAGTAAAATTTTCCACATTTTATAAGTATTGCTACTTGAGTGTTTCTTATGAAATACTCACCCCCAAAACGAATAAATTTTCGGATTAAACTTATCGGCGTTGATGCGATGGCGGTAGGCTAACGAGCTTGTCATGGAAAGTCTTATTAGTTTATGTTTTGACTTCGAAATGATCGAGTCAATTATGATGTAATTATTATATTTTAAGTATTTAATTCAGTATTTAATTATGTAATATGTACGGAAGACAAGATGTTGGTTTCATTTCCGTTCAAAGTTTTAAATTACAAGTTTCTTAGTTTCATTTTCAAAATTTTCAGCTTACTGTCCCTTTTCGAAAAATAACAAATTTTTATACGGTTGGATTTTTTAGTGAAATTAGTTGCTATGTAAAGCCCTGTATGTGGTCTAATAACAGAAATTAGAATCACTTAAAAATTCCATCGGATGAATTTATTATGGATGTTTGAACTGGCTATCTTAAGGCACCTGGGATAGTTTTTCAAGCATCTTCGACTATCTTTTTCACCTAACAAATGACATAGCTAAACTTTGAAAATTTAACATGTTGTAGTCTGTAGTCCCAAGTATCTACAGCTTCAATTTAGTAATTTTTGGAGTTCGTTTAAATGGTTAAATAAATTATGGCGACACCTATCACTGTATAGGTAAAACTATAAAATTTTGAAGTAAATTCCTCTTCTCTTGTGTACTTGTTATTTTCTGCAACAAATTTCATTTTTAAAAACCTCAAGGGCATGGGAAATTTTATTTAGAGTCGTCATATCCATTTAAATCTGGGGCGTTACAGATTGGTATCATAGCGCGGTTTTACTTTACTGTAGACTCAAAAAAAAATGTTTTCCTACTTTACTGTTAAATTTATTTTATTTTATTTATTATACTTCATTTTGGTCTTTATTTGATATGTTAAGATGAAATACAAGAGGTTGAGAATTTTAGAAATTTATTACCGCTACTCGTCATCGCCACGCTACTCCAGTTTTGAGTTAAAATATGGGGTTAGTTAAAAAAATTATGCACTTAAGTATGTTAAATGGGACTCATATTTATGAAAAATTCTAATTGTTCCATTTTATAATGAAATGTTAAGTTAAGATGAAAATTTATGTTAGTTTGTTATTTTTAAATTAAAAGATGATAGAAATCCACCTAATTGAACCCTTCATAATTTGTATCTCAGACATGGTTCCTACGAGTGATGATCCCCCTTTTTTTTAATTAACTAATTGCATACTACTACTTAATTTTATTTCGTTCATATATATATCATTCTATTAACTTTGTTCTACATATATAGACATGCATTCTTCACTTTGTTCTATATATATCATTCTATTAACTTTTTTTTAACTGGCTATTTTAGAAAAAGTCCGAGAGGAATACAAAATAGGTCCAAGCTGACACATGGTCATTGTTATGGTTCGAGATCATTCCTTAACACACTGGCTATGGAGGTAGGTTCATACATGGTCATTGTTGTAATTATTAGAAACTAAGTGAAAATCAATGTATTCAAATCTACCTGTTTATTACTTGTCTTTAGCAATTCATTTGCTTTTTCATTTGAAGTTAAAGATGGATATTTGCACCAGCATATACTTCCATAAAGGTTCATGAGTATATAATTAATAGGAATTAGAGGAATTACATGAGATTGTGTCTAGGTCAGTTACTTTACCTGATTTATGGGTATCCAGAGATACTGACTTGCTTAGCAGTATACATGATTTACATGAATTACGTGAATTACATGACATTGTGGCTAACTAAAAAATATTGATGAATTCCATCTAATCCAATCCCATTTTTAAAGCTTCACAAGACACACTACTCATATATATATATATAGTTTGTCCATTAAAGTTAAATTAACGGTAGTGAACCAGTCTTCGTGTCAGGGCCCGCAGCTATCCTTAGCCCCCTGACAGCATTTGCAGCCGCAGTTGCCCAACTTCGGCCGCACCTTTGTAAATATTACTTTCAGTTATTACTTCCGTTAGTTTGTAATAGGTTATTTTCCGTTATGATTCTTCAACCCTTTTAATGTCTACTCATGTAACTTAGGTTTTTGTTACTTAAGCTATTATAGGGGGTAGTTGGTATTCGAAGTCTTGTCAAGCTTACTGGTGTTGACCCCCTACACCATCAATTGTAATTTACTGCTTTCGTCAATCAATGATCAAGCTATTTTCAACGCATTCAAATCTTCTGTTGTTAAGCTTTCTTTAATTTGTTGAATCGATCGAGAAAAGGCAGAAGGTAGTCGAGAGGAGTCGACTACTGCCGCACGGTGCCCCTTTTGTGCTAGAAAGAAAGGCGCCCGTGAAAGTTGGTATCAGAGCTGCGGCTCAAGACACACGAGTAGAAAGCGATAGAACCGAATGCATCACACATCACTGAGGTGGTGGATCACAAAAAGAGTACTAAGCAGCGCTTGGATGCGCTCGATGGGCAAAGTACTAGGTTATGTGACGCTGTCGAGACCCTTGAGGAAAAGGTCGAGACAGCAGAGGCAGACATCCGCAAACTGAACATCCAACTGGATGAGAGTCGGATGATGTGCGCAGCGATGACTGATGCTGTTGCAATGCTTCCCGATCTGCGGGAAGAAATGGAAGCCATGAGACTTCAGTTGCGAATACTTCAACGTGTGGTTGGCAATGGGCAAGCCCCTGCACAAGAGTATGCACCTAGGCACAGAATTCCAGAACCGCGTACCTATGGTGGGGCGCGCGACGCGAAAGAAGTTGAGAACTTCTTGTTCGACATGGAACAATACTTTCTTGTTGCCAATATTGAAGACGGGGCAAGAAGGGTGTCGACAGCTACCATGTATCTGGGTGGAGATGCAAAACTATGGTGGCGGACAAAATATGCTGATATTCAGGCCAACAGGGCCCAGATAGACACATGGGAACTTCTTAAGGAAGCGATCAGAACACAGTTTTTTCCAGAAAATGTGGAATATCAGGCCCGACGGGCACTACGAGAACTGAAACATACTGGTTCCATTCGGGACTATGTGAAAACCTTTTCAGGGCATATGCTGGACATCCGAGACATGTCTGAAAAGGACAAGCTCTTCACTTTCATGGAAGGGTTGAAACCATGGGCGAGAACTGAACTACAAAGACAAAAGGTGGCTGATGTGAGCACGGCTATGGGAGCTGCTGAGTGCTTGATGGACTATCAATCAGAACCCAGAAAGGAGCGGCTGCAAGTTAATAGCCAATCCCGAGGGGGAGGAAATAGATCCTTCAAGCCTACATCAAACTCAAATGGGGGAGAACGCTATTCTCACCATAAAGGAGGCCATCAGGGTGGCTATCAAGGTAACCATCAGGGTAGCTATCAGGGTAACCATCAGGGCAACAACTGGAACAAAGGAAAGGCTCCGGAGAGCAAATCTAGTATGGCCCCGAGAAAGGATGGATGTTTCTTATGCGGTGGGCCTCACAGGGTGAAGGATTGCCCACAGAAACAATTTGTGAATGCTTTGAGCCAATTGACAAGTGGAACATCAGGTTCGAAGCAACACGTCCCGCAGGCTAGCAGTCATTGCAAAGCTGATTCTGAAGAGGATGAGGATGTCGTTGGGGCATTCTCACACCGATGCAGCACAATATCTCATCGGGTGATTGAAACGGGTGATGTATCCCAGAAAAAGGTGGAACAAGAAGCGCCAAAGCCTCGTGTTTGTAAGGCTAAAGGCTTGATGTACATTGATGTGAAGATCAATGGGAAACCAATCAAGGCCATGGTAGATACCGGGGCTACGCATAACTACCTTGCAAGTCCCGAAGTAGAGCGCCTCGGGCTTGTGCTGGAGAAAGGTAGTGGAAAGGTGAAGGCAATCAACTCAGTTGCTCAACCAATCGCTGGAGTAGCCAAATCCGTGCTTATTAAAGTTGGTCCTTTTGAAGGGAGGACTAATTTGTCTGCAGTTCAGATGGATGACTTCAAGCTGATTTTAGGGTTGGAGTTCCTTCGGGATACGAAGACGACAGTGTTACCGTTTTCTGATTCTTTGATGATGATGGAGAACAAGCCCTGTGTCATCCCCACGCTAGTTGGGAAAATGGGTGAGAAGAGCATCTCAGCCATGCAGTTCAGTAAGGGCTTCAAGCGAAATGAACCTTCGTTTCTGTGTACTCTTCATCTGGAAGAGATTGAAGAAGCAACTGGCCCTATCCCAAAACCTGTTAGAAGACTATTGCAGAAATTTGAGGATGTTATGCTGGAGGAATTGCCAAGGAGATTACCGCCAAGGAGGACTATTGATCACGAAATTGAGCTTATACCGGGTGCCAAGCCTCCTGCCAAGGCGCCCTATCGAATGGCTCAACCTGAGCTAGAAGAGCTTAGGAAACAATTGGCTGAAATGCTGGATAGTGGGATTATCGTGCCCGCGAAATCGCCATATAGAGCTCCAGTGCTATTTCAGAAAAAGTCTGACGGTTCTATTCGGATGTGCTGTGACTATTGTGCCTTGAACAAAATTACGGTGAAAAACAGTTATCCGATTCCGCTAGTGGCAGATTGCTTCGACCGTTTGAGCAGGGCGAAGTACTACACAAAAATTGATCTAAGGTCTGGATACTGGCAAGTCCGGATCAAAGAAGGAGACGAAGCGAAGACTACAGTGGTAACTGGATATGGGGCATTTGAATTCAAAGTTATGCCTTTTGGATTGACAAATGCTCCCGCAACCTTCTGCACGATGATGAATCAGGTACTTCACGGGTTTTTAGATGATTTCGTGGTGGTGTACTTGGATGACATCGTAATTTATAGTGAGACTCTGGAGGAGCATGTTTAGCATGTGAGGAAAGTTCTTATTCGTCTACGGGAGAATGAACTTTACGTAAAACCATCCAAATGCTCATTTGCCTAGACCTCTATCAGCTTTTTGGGCCACATTATTGCGCAAGGAAAAGTCCGCATGGATAGTAAAAAGGTTAAGGCTATCAAAGATTGGCAACCACCAAAGCATGTACATGATGTACGTTCGTTCATTGGGTTGGCCAACTACTATCGAAGATTTGTGAAAGGGTATTCACAAATTGCTCTGCCGTTAACTGAATTAACCAAGAAGGAGAAGGCTTGGGAGTGGTCGGCATCATGCCAAGCTGCCTTTGAGAAATTGAAGGAATCTATGTGGACAGATCCAGTTTTGGCCTTACCAGATATGGCTAAAGCTTTTGAAGTGCAGACCGATGCTTCAGATTTTGCTCTAGGAGGAGTCCTAATGCAAGAAGGGCATCCGGTGGCATATGAGAGTCGAAAGCTGAATAATGCAGAGCGCCGTTACTCAGCGCATGAAAAGGAGTTATTGGCAGTGGTCCACTGCCTCAGGGTATGGTGTCATTATTTGCTTGGGTCTCCTTTCATTGTGAAGACAGACAACACTGCTGTGAGTCACTTCATGTCTCAACCGAAACTTTCAAGCAAGCAGGCTCGTTGGCAAGAACTTCTTTCAGAGTTCAATTTTGTATTGGAGTATCGGGCTGGATCTAGCAATCATGTAGCAGATGCACTCAGTCGGCGGGCTGACTTGGCTTCTATCTGCTCAATGGCGGCTCTTTCAGGGAGCAATGTTACTACAACCTCAAGGGACCAAATACGAGCACTTTTGGATAAAGACTCCGCAACAATCTATTTGGTCGACCTCGTCAAACAGGGAAAAACTCGACAGTTCTGGTTGGATGAGGGTCTACTGAAGATGAAAGGAAACCGCCTCTATGTTCCAAAGGGTGGAGATTTGAGGAGATCCTTAATCACGGAATGCCACGACACGCTTTGGGCTGGACATCAGGGAGAGGAACACACTTCTGCTCTATTGCAGCGTGCTTACTATTGGCCGCAAATGAGAGATGACATTGCGACTTATGTGAAAACTTGTTTGATTTGTCAACAGGATAAGCCAGATCATCAGAAGAAGGCGGGCTTACTGGAGCCCCTTCCCGTCCCAACTAGACCATTCGAGAGCGTATCGATAGACTACATTGTCAGCTTGCCGAATGTTGGAGATCTTGGCACTATCATTGTCGTGGTGGACCGTTTATCAAAATATGTGACATTTATCGCAGCACCTAAGTATGTATCCGCTGAAGAGACTGCTCGCCTCTTCTTCAAGCACATTGTCAAATACTGGGGGTTGCCTAAAGATATAGTCAGTGATCGAGATCCTCGATTCACCGGCACATTTTGGACCGAGTTATTCAAACTCCTTGGTTCAACTTTGAGCATGAGTTATTGTTTTCACCCACAATCTGACGGACAAACTAAGCGGTTCAATTCGATGCTGGAAGAATATCTTCGGCACTTTATCTCTACTTCGCAGAAAAACTGGGTGAAACTCTTGGATGCGGCTCAGATTTGCTTCAATGCCCAGAAGAGCTCTTCCACCAATAAGAGCCCTTTTGAGATTGTTACTGGCCAGCAACCGTTACTCCCTCATACTGTGAACATTGATCAAAGTACCAAGTCTCCTCAAGCTAAGGGCTTCTCTCAAGAGTGGAAACGAAATATTGAAATTGCTCGGAGTTATCTTGAGAAAGCACAGAAACGGTACAAAAAGGCTGCTGATCAGAAACGTCGTTTTCTAGAATTCAACGTGGGAGATCTGGTGATGGTGAAACTCCCTGACAAATGCCAGTATAAGGTAATAAGAGGGACAGACTCCCGATTGATGCCGAAATATATCGGGCCATTACCTATCATGAAGCGGATTGGAAGAGTTGCTTACAGAATTGAACTTCCTTCATGGTGCAAAACCCACAATGTCCTCCATGTTAGTGCACTTAAGCGATATTTTGCAGATAAGGAGGATGCATCCAGAAATAAGCCAAAGCGATCTATATTTGAAGTGAAGAAAACTGGTAAGAGGATTGCTGAATCTATTATTGATCACAGAGTTACTCGAGCTTCCAAGAAAGATCACCAGGAGTACTTAATCAAATGGAGCGGATGCAGCAGCGAGGAGAATACTTGGGAAAGAGTTAAAGACCTTGGAGCCTTCAAACCTCTACTTGAAGAATATCATGCAAAGATGGCACCGAGGACGTCGCCAAATCAAATGGGGGAGAATGTCAGGGCCCGCAGCTATCCTTAGCCCCCTGACAGCATTTGCAGCCGCAGTTGCCCAACTTCGGCCGCACTTTTGTAAATATTACTTTCAGTTATTACTTCCGTTAGTTTGTAATAGGTTATTTTCCGTTATGATTCTTCAACCCTTTTAATGTCTACTCATGTAACTTAGGTTTTTGTTACTTAAGCTATTATAGGGGGTAGTTGGTATTCGAAGTCTTGTCAAGCTTACTGGTGTTGACCCCCTGCACCATCAATTGTAATTTACTGCTTTCGTCAATCAATGATCAAGCTATTTTCAACGCATTCAAATCTTCTGTTGCTAAGCTTTCTTTAATTTGTTGAATCGATCGAGAAAAGGCGGAAGGTAGTCGAGAGGAGTCGACTACTGCCGCACGGTGCCCCTTTTGTGCTAGAAAGAAAGGCGCCCGTGAAACTTCGTATGAGACCCATTATTTGGTTATCATGTTGAGAATTCAAGAAGACCCACAAAGTATATTCTCAAGGTATGTACTTGAAATCAGAAATTATGTTGAAAATGAAGAAAGATTCTTTTCTGCAAATTCTTTATGTTGTATTCTGGACTGGTTTTAGCTTTTGATTTTGATCAAGTATGGTTTTTTGTTGAACTTGAAATTAATAATTGATTGGATATGTGAAGAATGAAGCTTGGACTGAAAATAAATTTAAGATTTTGAAGTACTTGTATGGTTTGCTTTTCCTTCTTTGTTTGTTCAGTAAACTTTACTATATTGTATGCATAATCAAGATTTACTTCATTTTCTTATTGTGTGTGAAATCTGTGAGAAAGAATTTTCCAATTGAGCTAAAGAATATTTACTTCATTTTCTTTGGCTAAGCATTTCTGGTTTCCTAAAGAGCATACTTGAATGATTTTTTATATCATGTTCTTGAGAATGTTTACTTGAAATAGGTTCTATGTTCAATCTTAGGCCTTGTTTCATTTTTCCATGAATTACATCTTTAGTTGCTGCATTCAAATATGTTTTTACATGAATTACATGACATTGTGACTAACTAGTTATAGAAGGAAACAACTTTATGCCATAATTTGTCCTTAGCTTGATAACTTAATCTCCATGCTTGTTGTGGTCCATGCTTGTGGCTAGGTCATTAACTAAGAGACAAAATGAGGAGTTGACAACTTAATCCCCATGCTTGTTCTAATTTCCTTTTCTTGATTTATATATAATGAGTTATATTCTTTGTATTCATATATTGTAAAACAACATGTATAGAAAATTAGAAATAATTAGTGTAAAATAAACAGATTCAGAATTTGTCAAAGTAAGATTTAGATTCATCCAATATTAGAAGAAAAAAGGACTTAAATATATCCCTTGGTGCCCAAAATAGACTAGAAAGCGTAGTTTTCTTTAAAGAAAATGTTGCACAAGTGACTATAAATTGTTGAACCTCTTCTTCTATATTATCCTTTGTCCTTTCTGATTTCTCTCTTTACTTATGAAACTTAATTAGATCTTTTTAGCTTAACTTCTCTAATTGGTTAATATCGTTGGTGTTAACCTAAGCCGAGTCCAAAGCCAAAGCCACCATCAGTATCATATCCCAGCCTTTGAAACATCCGTGAACCACCAAAGGCTTCTATCCCACTCCCACAACAAATGTTAACCTATTTGGTTGTAGGATTTAACTTTGGTTGTGCCATGAATGTAATCAAGCATGCGTTGATGCCAGTTTTATGTTTTAATCTTCATAGCCTTATTTTTCTAGAAATAAATGTGTGATCTTATAATTAAGTTTTTCAGGATATAGGCAATGGTAGACTAGACATGATATATTTGTGTAAGACTACTCACTACAAAGAGGGCAAAGATAGATAGATCCAGTTGCTAAAAAAAATATGTAATTTTCTCACAATTTAAAAGTAATGATTTGTTTGAAATTATATGTCGTTAACTTATTTATATGTCCTTGTAGGATGAAATAGTCAAGCTATTATATTCACTAATGATACTAGACGATTAGCATGTAATAAATCTTTTTGATAAACTTGTGTTTAGCTTTCTCTTGTCCAAACTGCGTATATACATAGTACTTGGCTATTTTGAAAGAGAAACATGCACATGTTTTTCATTTTTTATGTGAACAAACATTACGGACATGTTATAGTATAGTTATTTTGAAGTATCACTTATTTTTTAAATTTAACATTTATATTTTTCAGCTATAAATGGTTACCTTTTACATAATTATAATTAAATCACCTATTAAAACAATTATTAGAAAATTGCCGACTAGAAAATTAAAAAAACTTGGTCGGTGAAGTCTTGCGGAAAGTCTCCATTGATTATGATTTACAGACTAAAATATTGGTCGGCGTATAAAGTATAGCCGACTAGATAATAATTCGTCGGAGTTAGTTATCCCCGACCGTATAATTTTGGTCTGCGTAAGTTTTGACGACTACAATATTTTTAGTCGGTGTATTAAGAATAAACGAAAAATGAGAAATGGTCGGCGTTAGTTACTTCAGATACTAAATGTAGTCGGTGTAAAATTTGCCGACTAATGCAAATTTTGGTTGGCAAATGTACTTACCCCGACTACTGAATTTTTTAGTCGATCATTAACTTCACCGACAGAGTTTTGCTGACTATTCTACCGACCAAAAATTTGTAGTCGGTGATTATAATTCCCGACTGTATATGGACTTTGGCCGACAACTTTTCTAGTCGGTGAAGGTATTTCATTTTGTAGTGTAAATTGTAAGTGGTATGAACATAAATTTCGGCTAGCATGGTTTATTATTTTTGTTTTGCCTTGTTCACTAAAAAAAATCTCGGCCCTTTATTCTTGATTTTAATTAGCCCAAAACACGATTCATTTTGACTCCAAAATTCAGCCAAAAACCTAACCCTAAATGGCCCAAACACGGACCCAATTGATAAGTACAATTTTGTTCTGATCGAGGCCCACAAAAAGGGACAATTATGAGCACTCTTAAATGTTTTCAGTATAATAGTGTATTTTTTTTATCATATAGGAAAATAACCAAATTCAAGTGTCGATCAAACGAAAAGAAAAGCAAATAGAAGAAAAAGGAACTCAATTGAATAGATAAAGAGAATTGAAGGACTTGTCAAGCAAATAACAAAGCGAACAATTCAGGAACCAGATATCAAGTAACCATGCGACCGCATGGTTAATTATTGGTGCGATCGCAAGGAATGAATTTCATGTGCAAAACCTAGGTTAACAATACCATGCAATCGCAAGGTATTGAACCATACAATCGCATGGCAATTCCAGGCAGTATTTTAATCTTTTATAGATGGAAACAACACTCTATTCAACAACTTAGAACACGTTTTGAGGAGTTTTACGAAGGATATAAAAGGCAGTAAATAGATAAATCACGGGAGGCAAAATTTGGAAGAAAAATACACCAGATTGAAGATTCTTTGGCCGAAATCACATGTTCTATTTCTTTTTTCTTCTTTTTCCTCCGAAACATGATTAATTCAACTCTTATTGGAATTTTTGGGTTGATTATTCTTTATTCCCTTCATTACATTTTAATGCTTGATCACAATTGGAAGGTTTTGTGTTCTTTATTGAAGTCGAGATATTCACTCTAGATAAACACATGGTATTGAATATCATAGGGTCCAATAATAGATAGAAATTACTATTATGCCTTATGAAATCCGTTTAGAGTGTTCTTGTGATTTAAATGCATATTTTCATGTTAGAAACTTAATTAGAGA
Organism: Forsythia viridissima; assembly: GCA_030279155.1. Taxonomy (NCBI): domain Eukaryota; kingdom Viridiplantae; phylum Streptophyta; class Magnoliopsida; order Lamiales; family Oleaceae; genus Forsythia; species Forsythia viridissima. The sequence goes on from CM059038.1 coordinate 9,180,194, forward strand.
TAATTAGGTTTGCATATCAATATATAATTTATTGACAATCGAGAGAGGCTTTTGATTAATATAGGATCACCGATTTTCAATATAGGGTACTTATAAGCCAAAGCGATTAACGACTAATTGATTAAGGAATGTGTAGGTGGATTCGCGAATCCTAGTGCCAATAAAACTCAAATTTGTTCTTAAATTTACTTTTGATTGTGTGATAATTCATATTTAATTAAACTCTAGTAAATTAACTTTAGGATTGAATTTATAAACGAATATGTATTCTTATCTTGTTAAAACTCGAAGTATATATTAATTGGTTAATTGATAGCTAGTCCTCATGGGTTCGACACTCTTCACATCACATTATTACTTGTAACCGATCTGTCCACTTGTGGGATTAAAATTGACAACAAATTTTTTGCACCGTTGCCGGGGATTGAACCCGGGTCACCCGTATGACAGGTGGGAATACTCACCACTATTATTTGTGTTTGTTTGCATGCTTACGTGTCATGAATAGCCTTGCTAGCTAATGATGTATCTATTTCTTTTATATTTTACTTAAATTCATGACTTGCAGATAGAAAAATTACTTTAGGTTAAATGTGAAGCTACTAATCCATGTTTGATACAGTGTTGTGTCGGTTAGTTAAAATGATTTAGCAATGTTGGCGCACCTTTGTCGAGAACAATAGGATGAATTTTTGAGACTAGAACTATAAACTTACAACTATTTGCACCTCGAACAAGTAACCAATAGAGCGATTAAGAGTGGTAGTAGTTAAGCAGTGATGGTGGCAATCTAGGTTGTACTGATTTCATGTATGTTGAAAAATAGTGTGGAGTACTTTAGACTAGTTAAAAGAGCCAGGTAATGGTCGAATGTTACGAATCTAATCCCCGCGCATGCACTTATTGCACGCAAGGAACTAGGATATTACTATTATATAACTCTTTTCGTAGCCTTTTTGACTTGATTGATAAAGCCCATCGGCCTAGAGCTCATTGCATGAGTCATCTACAAAGCCTAATGGACTGAGTTTTGCACACTATTAATATCTTATGAGTCTTTTCACAGCCATTTTAACTCGAGTGATAAAGTCTATCGGCCTAAAACTTGTTACAAGAGTCATCTAGAAAGCTTAATGGACTGAGTTTTGCACATAAGATATATATATATATATATCTGCTAAAGCCAACGTGAAAGATCCTTTGCAAAGTTAACGTGGGGATGCTTAGTAGAAACTTCCTGGTCGAAATCACTCAAAAATAAGAAAATCTTCATATACCTAGTTTGTCACAATTATTAGCTTTCTCAACCTATTTCGAGCAAAAAATAATGAGTAAATCATAACCTTAGACCTAAAATCTCGTGAGTTGAAAGAAAAAAAGCAATTTGGGAAAAGTGTACCTTACGAGAGGGAAAGGATAATTTGGCCAAATGGTTGGACTATCACCACCATAGAAATTAATTACATCGAGTTAAATGTTCACACACACATATCAAGTATGGTTTAAGTAGAATAACATTTGCAATAGTAATACCTGAACACTTGTCATGAATTTTAAGTTGTTGCAAAAGCTGAAGCAAAAACGGCAAGCTATTTATGTTGTGAAATTTGTTACTGTTTAAGTTGTTCTGTGCATGATTGTCATTAGTTAGTATCTTCGATGACGAATAAAAGGTTCAATTTTGGAGGTGTTTGATAAATACAATTTTGTAATGATCGGAGCCCACAAAAAGGGACAATTATGAGTAATCTTAAATGTTTATAGCATAATAGCGTATTTTTTTTATCATTATGGGAAAATAACCAAATTCAAGTGTCGATCAAACGAAAAGAAAGCAAACAAAATAAAGAGAGACTCAATTGAACAGATAAAAAGAATTGAGGAGCTTGTCAAGCAAATAAGAAAGAGAACAATTCAGAACTGGATCTCAAGTAACCATGCGACCGCATGGTTAATTATTGGTGTGATCGCAAGGAGTGAATTTCATGTGCACAACCTAGGTTAACAATACCATGCGATCGCATGGTTATTCTGGGCAATGTTTTAATTGTTTCTTGATGGAAACGGGACTCTATTCAGTCTAGGATAAAACAAAACTTAAAACACATTTCGAAGAGTTTTGCAAAGGACATAAAAGGCAGAGAATAGATAAATCATGGGAGGGGAATTTTGGGAGAAAAATACATCAGAAGAATAGAAGATTAATGAATGGATTGAAGATTCTTTGGCCGAAATCACGGGTTAGAATTTCATTTTTTTTCTTCTTCCTCCGGAACATGATTAATTCAACTCTTGTAATATTTTATGAAATCATGTCTGGATAAATTACTTATTGTTAGGATGAACGATGAAACCTCACGTTTTTAATTAATTAGAAGTTTTTCTATTTTAGTAATTAACAGCTTTTGGGTTGATTATTCTTTATTCCCTTTTTTACGTTTTAATGCTTGATCACCATTGGAATGATGTGTTCTTTATTGAAGTCAAGAGATTTACTCTAGATAAGCACATGGTATTGAATAACATAGGGTCCAATAATAAAAGAAATTACTATTATGATGTTTAGGGTGTTCTTGTAATTTAAATACATATTTTTATGTTCAAAACTTAATTAGAGATAATTAGGTTCCCATATCGATATAGATTTGATTGACCATCGAGAGAGACTTTTGATTATTATAGGATTACCGATTTTTAATATATGATAATTATAAGCTAAAGAAATTAACGGATAATTGATTAACAAACGTGTAGGTGGATTCGCGAATCTAGTGCTAGTAAAAGTGGAATTTGTTCTTAAATTTACTTTTGATTGCGTGATAATTTAAATTTATTTAAACTCAAGTAGAATAATTTTAGGACTGAATTTATAAACAAATTTGTGTTGTTATCTTGTTAAAACTTGAAGTATACATTAATTGGTTAATTGATAGCTAGTCTTTGTGGGTTCGACACTATTCACATCACTTTATTAATTATAACCGATCTGTCCACTTGCGTGATTAAAATCGACAACACCAATCAACACCATAAAACTATCAATTTTAGCCAAACAACCCCTTAATTTCTACAATTTTTTTACTTCAAACAACCCCTATTGGCTTAGGAAATAACCGCCCATTTCCATCCCTTTGCAGCCACGAAGAAAACCGCTTCCATGATCCTCCACAACCTCCATTTTCTTCCCAATTATCCCTCAATCCAACTGGTTTCTCCCTCCAAATTCACCCCAGATTCGTCCCCTACAGCATAAGGTTTTACCCTGAAAAATCAGCCATTAACTTAAGCAAAAACCTCCCACTTTTCCTCTTCATAGATCGGCCCTCACGTCCAGAAATTTTACTCCCCTCCTCATTTTTCCCGCAACATCCTCCCATGTTACTTCCAAAATTCAGTACTAGAATTTCATCAGAAAAACTCTCATTTTCTTGTCTATGAATTCGGCCAAGTAGGTCCATTTTACTTCTGCAATTTCAGTCGAATTCCAGCAACTTCCATCACCTTCCTCTCCAGATTTTCAACCACCAAACGTTCCATTTTTATTTCCTTTTTATTCGGCCGGCATACTCTCTCCATTTGTTCCAATTTCAGTCACAAAGTTCCAGCACTTTTGTCAAGATTTTCAACCAGCAAACTCTCTTCTTTTTCTACAATTTGAGTCACAAAATTTCAACACTTCTGTCCAGATTTTCAGCCAGCAATAGAAGGCTTTAACCTTGCTTCAAACATCACAACATGTTTTCTTTGATTTTTGGAAGCTTCACAAACGATTTTTCTCCATCACAACTTCAACCGAAAACTAGTAGTGGTAGTTTTACTTACTACTTTTCCAATGATTTTAAATTATGTTCGGAAAATGATTTATGATTGTGATTGTGATTGAAGGTAATCACATATGCATGACGGTGATTGAAGGAAATCACATTTAAGTTAATGGTGCCGGTTACCAATTTATGTTGTTCCTATGTACGTTTAAAATGATGGCATGAGCATTTATGTTTCCGTATAATTTTTCTCACATGTTAGTATGTATTGCAACTGAGTGTTTCTTATGAATTACTCACCCCAAAACTAACAAATATTCGGATTGAATTGATTGGCGTTGATGAGATGACGTAGGCTAGCAAACATGATTTGGAATTTCCCTATTTAATTTAAGTTTCGACGTTGAGATGATCAAGTCAATTATGATGTAAATACGATATTTTTATGTATTTTATTTTTAGTATTTAATTATGTAATATTTATGGAAAATGGGTTGTTTGTTTCTTTGACGTTAAAAGTTTCAAGTTAGAAATTGTCTAGTTCCATTTTCTAGAATTTTTTAGCTTACTGCTCCTACTTTGAAAAATCATAACTCTCTGTACGTTTGGAGTTTTTGAATGAAATTAGTGGCTAAGGAAAGCCTTATATGTGATCTATTGGTATCATTTAAAATTATTGAAAAATTATATTGTATAAATTTATTATGAACGTTTTAGTGGCCTACCTTAAGGCACCCAAGACAGTTTTTCAAGAAACTTCGGATAACATTTTTACCTAACAAACGATGTAGCTAAGGTTTGAAATTTTATCATGTTGTAGTATGTAGTCCCAATATCTACAATATAAATTTTAGAATGTTTAGAGTTTGTTTGAATTGTCAAATAAATTGTGGCGTCACCTGTCACAGTATTGGTAAAACCACCTTCAAACCCTTTTAGTCTTCCCCGGTGTTCTTCAAGAACCTAAGAACTCTAGAGATTGTGTTTCTTTTGTGTGGTAACAAGAATAATGTTAATATAATTAATTGATTCAATTGGACATTAACATATAGCGCACGCAAGCACACACCTAGCGCACGCCTGGTGCACGCTCAGCATGTGTCTGGCACACACCATTGCCACGTGTCCAGTACATGTGGCACTATTGTCCAATTTAATCTCATCCAACCTTTATGATAAATTATATCTCTTATAATTTATCCCAATTCTTCTTTTGAATCCACCAAGCGACCCAATGAAACTAAGCTCCAATAAATTAATTTTGAGCCCGTCAACTCTAGTATGGTCAAGATAATTTATTAATCTCGTTAACAAAATTCTACTCTCAGTTTAATTGAAATCATTGAAGTTGTATAATCAATAATCATATCCCTGACTCGTCGATGTTACGTACTACCCTGTCGACCATTTTGAATATTGAGAACAAGGTTGAAATGATAAAAATACCCTTTTCCAAATATATATTAATCCTCAAATCCTATTTTTCTTCTAACAACACGTCACAATATTAATTCAAAACTCAATGTCGAATTGCTGAGTTTATGTTTAACTTTCCACAAGAAAATCATTCGAGGAAATGATTGTGCTCATTAAATAGGCGAGGCATTCCATGTTGCTAATATATGTTCCTCGTTATTTCACTTTAATTCCCAAGGCACAAAGATATTGACCTGTAATTTGATATCACCCACTAATACCTCAAAGAACTTCACGTTAGTAATCAAAGTTCATTACCCACTCATGATTAATGTACTACATACGACAGTCAAGTGAAATTAAATTTATATGGTCAATTTCACAAATTAAATTTTATTTGGACTCTCAACTCTATTACAAATGCACTCTCAACTCTATTACAAAATTAACGATGAAATTTAATAAAATTGAGACAATCTTATCAAAATAAAGTGTCTGTCTTCATTTGCCGATCGTTGACTATAAAATTTAGATCAAATTATAAATCGAATATTTCCATGCTTAAACGATCTACGAACAAATGCTAGCTCAAAACAATAATCAATTAATATTTTATTTCAAAATGTCGTAAATACAAAATAAATTTAATTGATGGGCAAATACCACCAAACAATATCAACAAGTGAATACCGAGAATTAAGAGATATGGGAGGGCATCTATCACCACATTGGCAAGTAACTTACCGCTACCCAACATTGTCTCAACAAAATTTATTTTGATTTAGCATTGAATGTGTATGGAAACAACGTGAAGAAAGCAATGAGGAAGAATTGATTAAAACAGTGCATTTAAGGAAGGGTCTTTGGATCCCCAATTATTGATGTGATTTTACAATACGAATTCAAAAAATGAGATTATATCAAAAACATTTCCCAGAAGATGTCTCACATTTAGCATATAAGATATTTTTATAAAAATAGGATTCACATAGGAGCTATTTCACAATCACATTTATATGTACAATTTAACAATAAAGTACATCTTATTTCAAATAAATTTGGGGTCGACTATAATTTTCTTTATTATGAACATAAAGTTAATATGAGTTTATATATTGAAGGTTCCAATAGTTGGAAAGACAAAAACAAGATGGTGCAATGTGCTTAATTGTACCATTGCACGAAATTTGCACGCTAATCAAGCACAAATATTTGTGAGCAAAATTATGACCTGCAAGATGGTGTATACAATTGAAATTCATTTCATTACTAAGGAAGAAAAAGAATGACAAAAGAGGAAACCTCGACTTCCAAAATGGCCTTAACCCTAAAATCTAAAGGTGTAACAGAAACAAGAATGTCCAAAATGGCATGTCCTTGCTAGGCACGGGGAAAGATAGTCACCGGCAAGCTCTGAAGTTTTTTTAGATGGAAATTGCCAGAAACTATTTTGTTCCCTGCAATGCTGGGATAGAATCAAGTGGGGTACATCACATTGCGTGCAAATGTTTAAGTCGGTGAATTGTTCATATTAACGACTCTCTGACCCCATGAATTTTTCCCTCTCGTCAGAAGGCACAATTTGTGTCCTTTGTAAATGTGTTGGGAAAAATATTCCTTAATGTATATAGTTGTTTCTTTGTGAAAACCAATCTTCTTCAGAAATTCACTAATTTCTTCAGCATTGTAACAGCGTTTACTTGAGGCAACATTTTCTGTCTCATGCTTAATTTGCAGTGCTCCAACCATCAAATCAACCAATTCCTGCAACTCTGCTTGCAACTTGAGACTTTCAAATGTAGTGCCCTGATATGCGTACGAGTGCTGGGTTTATTTGGACTTTGCCAAAGTTAAGGAATCGATGTAAGTTGCAAGGTTAGAATTCATCAAACAGGGAAACTTTATGTAATGTTGACTATCAGATGTTGAAACAAAGCATAAGGCGAACTCTGGCTTTAGTTAATCGATGAACAATGTTACGAAACTCGAGAGTTTTCTTTTAGTATATCAACTGAGAAAAAGCCTGAACTAGGAAAATAAGTTAATAACAAAAATCCAAACTTCCAATATCCTTTAAAAATTAACATTTGATACCAACTTAAGCTTGGAAAAATGTGGTGTTAAAGGCCAGTGACCTTTCATCGCGTCAATGTGATAAAAGATTTAACCACCAAACAAGAAAAGTATGAAGCAATTATTCATAACTAAAAAAAGGCAACGAATAATTATAAGCAGTAAATCTACTACAAAATTTATTGATTACCTTACATGATTGGTTATCCTTTCTTGCCTCAGAGTTATGCATACATTTCTTGTTCTTTCCAACAAACACTCGTTGGTAAAAGTAGGTACCATCTATCTTTGTCTGTAGCATTCCCTCAGTATAAAATTAGTGTTTCTATCAGCAGATTACCTTTGGTCTGCTGCTGTTGTTGCTTCTGGATATGTTGACTTTGGAAATACAACCATGATGCCTGAATACTTCTTTATGAATATGCCTGAATACTTCTTTATGAATCTGCCTGCTTCCCCTTTTGGGACGAACTTGAGTTACAATAATGTTTATGAGTTGTCATTTGATCTTTCTTTAGCATGGATCATCATTTTACCAAATATCTTTACAAATTAAACTATAAAGTTAGACTTGTATGCGTGCAACAATTGTGCCCATCACAAGCTAGCTGTTACTTTATCCTTTTATTTTTTAAGCCTTTTTTTCCCATCGAGATCTTGTTTGTTTATCATCAGGCCTCTAATTAACCTCAGAGTTAGGAATTTAATATTCTTGAGAAATGCATTTTTCATGTGCAACCAGTAGTCCGCTAAACTAAAGAAAGGATATCTAAAATTATTTTGCAAATTTATGAAATGTTATATTTTGTTGCCGTTGCCATGTTAGATGTGTGCAACAATCATGCTACTTCATCTTTTTACTTTTTAGGTCTTTTTTCATATCTAATATGGATTCGTTCAACCATGTTTAATGTTTTTCTCGTTCGGAAAATCATACTTTACAGCCAATTTTGAGAAACAAATCAATTTAAGACAACATATTCCGGGATGGGTTTCCCGGGAGAATACGAGTCGTGAGATGGCCTGGCAAAATTTTTGCAGGCCATTGAGTGATAATGAGTAGCAATATCCTCCATCGAGACTTTCTGAATCGGATGTGACTACACGGTATCTGGAATGGCGAAGAAAAACAGTGATCTGTCTGGCTAAAGACTTTAAAGGTGTGGTGAAATGACGAATATGTTCACGATTACCTTATAATTGGTCGAAGCAACTGAAAAAAGGTAATTCTCCTTTGGCAATGTTGCAACCTAGTAAATTCAAGTGCAATGAGGGATCGTCTCGCAAAGTGAAGCCTTAGCCGCCTGCTTTATTTCAACGTGTTTTGCCTATGATTGGAGGGGTCACATCGGCTACAAGGCTGCAGCCAGTGGCAGAACTAGAATAGGATACGGAATGACATAATTCAAGCTATGATTCTGATGTCCCTCCTGGTTTTCTACCCAAATCCATTGAAGGAAAGGGAAAAGGTATGTCGTACAATTGTAGCAAATTCACAGCAATGAGGAAAAAATCCTCTTGAGATGTCAAACTTTTATCGTCTGTTCATTTTCATAGTTTTTCGTTTACCGTGGCAGGTGTTGGATTTTGTCCAAGTATGCAGACATCAATTAAGAAAGATGAAGATATTATACAGAATGAAGCTGCAACAATAACAATATCAAAGACAACCACAGACAAATTCCTACAAAATTGCAAATTGAGATAGAATAGAAACAGCATTGTAAGAAGAAAATGTTATACAATGCACGACATTTGCACTCTATGCACGATATTTGCACGCTTACCCATTGCAAATTGAGACATACAAAATTGGAAGATAATAGAAACAACATTGTAAATGTTTTTTCAAATTGAAGGTAAATAGATTGTGTTCTTCCTTGGATATGATGTGTAATGGAATTCTAATTTATTGTATTTATGAATCATCAATTATCCAGACCAGCTCAGAATATAAAACCAGCTATGATAATTAAATAACGCTTTGTTGAAGCAATGGTGATTAATTCAAATGCCTGCCACATCTTCTCCTAAATCTCCTTCATATCGTCTTCAACAACAGAAGCAACAATAACTATATTGCAACAACAACTAGTTTCATCTTCTCAGTTCCATCAAAACTCTATGGATTGAACCAATAAAAGTTGTTCAAAATGGTACAGTAGCAACAACAAATGGGCCATTCACAAGTAAATCTTTGGCAACAACAACAATAGCAGTACCATCAACCACCGTTGTAGTCACAACAGTAGCAGTGCCCAAGAATGGTGGCCCCCAGGGGTCAGAAATCTTTAAGTTTGACTGGATCAACATACGGAGATACTAAGGAGAAGTTCAAGCCAAGAGACATAAGCAAGCAATCAACTCCTTGGAAAGTTATCATACAATGCACGATATTCACACACTTACTCATTGCAAATTTAAACTTACAAAATTGAGTCAAACAACATTGTAAATAGGATTTCAAATGGAAGGAAAATAGGTTGTGCTTTCCCTTAGATATGATGTGTAACGGCATTCCAATTTACTGTATCCATGAATCCCCAATTGTCCCGACTGGCCCAGAATGAATAACCGGTCATGACAAAGAACACTTAGTGGCAACAACAGTGAATAAATTAAATGCCTACCACATCTTCTCCAAATTTTCAAGTCTTCAACAAAAAATGCAGCAATAACTATAGTAACATCAACTAGCTCCATCTTTTCTGTTGCATCAAAATTATATAGGATTGAACCCATACACTTGTTCCAAATGGCAAAGCAGCAACAACGAATGGGCCATTCCTAGGTGAATCAACATCAGCAGCAACAACAACTACAGATCAGCAACCACTATAGCAGTCACAACAGCTTTTGCACCAGAAACAATCCCCAAGAATTGTGGCCCCTGGAGGCCAGAAATCTTTAGGTTTGACTAGATATGCATACTGAAACACTACTCCAAGGGGAAGTTAAAGCATGTGACATAAGAAAGCAATCAACTCCTTGGAAAGTCGTCATACAATGCACAATATTTGCACTGTTACCCATTATAAAATTAGAACAAAATTGGTACAAAATAGAATCAACATTACAAATAAGACTTCCAAACTTTGGATATGATGTGTAATGCAATTCCAATTTATTGTATTGTCCAGACTGGGTCAAAATGAACAACCGGCTATGATAAAGAACACATTGTCGCATCAACGGCGACTAAATTAAATGCCTTCCATATCCTAATTCTCATTCATATCATCTTCAATAACTATTGCAACAACAAATAGCTTCATCTTCTCAGCTGCATCAAAATTATATGGGATTGAACCTTCAACATGTTAGGAATTGAAGTATACATGCACAGCGGAAATTAAATCTGCAATTCCTATAAGCCGGATCAACCTTGTACTTAGATAAAATTCGTGATAAAAGTTTACCTTGATTAACACTGTGAAATCTGATTATCTGATTAGCTAGAGGTGTGATCTTCTATACCACAGCTGTCCAATTGCCCAGCCTCCAATGGTAATCCACATAGCAAGAACAGATCTGGACTTCCACGATCAAGAATAGATGAAAGTGGAACTTTTTTAGAGTAGTTGTATTGTGTTGTCTTTTGCTTTCTTTTGCTGGTGACAGCAAGTAATAATAACCAACCCTTAATCTAATATGTTGTGGCCTTTATATTTATAGTCGGGGTTGACCCTAGCCCTAGTTCTAGTCCATCTAGAAGCCATCAACAAATGGGCCCAATTAATTAATCTAATTAATTAATTTGGTCCAATAAGTAATTAAGTCCGACCCAACTAATTAAACCTTAGACATTAATTCTTACAATCTCCCACTTGGACAAGGTCCAACTCCATATGCTCAATTCTCACCTTATGTGTGTGACCCATTAGGTTCTTATTCACGATGGCAAACGTAGTGATATTCTCATCGATTCACCGAGACCGATCAATTCACGTCGCCATCCAAGATTGACATTTAGCAATGTGTCAAGGCAATCCATGTGAAGGAAAATGTCATGTGGTATGACAAAACCAATATATGTGCGGTTACCGTGAAATATAATCCATTCATCAATATATCTCAATTGGTTAAGAGATATGGATCATCGTCAATCTCATTTCAACCAATTATATTATTCACCACAACTTTTCGTTGATCTAATCTTGTTGTGATTAAAATATTTTCAACTCATAACTCCACCCCGGCAAAGGGAATTTATATCAACTTAAGTGGGCAAAAATCAGGTTATAATCTCCTAATGTTTAGGAGTGACGAATCCTCATATTAGACATTCACAACCTTCATATGATTTTCACTATACCCGTACGACGTCTTCCTGGTGACTCAAATCTTCGAGTCTCATTAAATGCTCGCCAAAGTATAGTGGTCCTCACATAAGATTCTATAATGTCCACAAGTCAAAGGACCAAATCCACAACCGCGCATTAGAGATTTACCATTGACGCTTGGATTGCTATCCATGTGGAATCTCTAGGCGGATCATCCAATGTCATGTTCTCATAACAATGCATTCATGTGTTCATTCAGATGTCCATCTACATCTTAGCTCGTGAGATCAGCTACTTTCTTCAAAAGAAATACAACACGTGCTACTCTATCCGCAATATGATATATGTATCTCATTATTACTATGACTAGATATATTTCAAGAATAAGTTATTTATAACTTGTATCTCACAATCACAACTCCTTGTGATTAACAAGTTAGTATGAACTTTTCTTCAGACTCTATTATTTTAAATAATAAAATTTAAAAATAACATATCTGCCATTTAAAATATAGAAAAATATTTATTTAATCAATTTGTTCATATACATCAATGTCTAACAAAGAGTATATCATAAAATGTCCCATACAAACTAGATCCAGTCACTCAGGTATCATAATACCATCAAATTTAGCATGACTATCATGCTTGGGCTGGGACAACAACTTTGTCAAATGATCTGCTACATTGTCGTCTGTCGAGACCCGTTCTACTTTATGTCAATTATTAACATTATCTCCTTGATGACATGATACTGCCTCAATATATATCTGGATCATTGATGAGACCTAGGTTCTTTCACTTGTGCGATGGCTCCATTATTATCACAATACAAGTTATTGGATCAACAATGCTAGGATCTATTCCAAGTTCAGTAATGAATTTCTTGATCCAGACTACAAACTTTGCTACTTCTGAAACAGCTATATATTCGACTTCTTTAGTTGAATCAACGGTCGTTTGTTTGGAACTTTTCAGACAGACCATACTACCATTTAGAATAAATACATATCTGGATTTGGAATTTGCTATCGTCTTTATCAGACAGAAAGCTGGCATCGGCATAACCTTGAACTCTAAGTTCATTTCTTCCATACACCAAAAACATTTCTTTATTCCTTCTTAAGTACTTAAGAATGTTCTTGACTGCGATCCAATGTTTCTTACCAAGGTTCGCTCGGAACCAGCTTGTGACACTCAAAGCATATGAAACATCCGGTCGAGTACATAGCATTGCATACATGATAGATCATATTGCTGGTGCATAAGGAATTCTATCCATGCTATCTCTTTCAATTTGTGTCTTTGGACACATCTCTTCTGAGAGATAGATCCCATGCCCAATGGGACAAAGTCCTCTCTTGAACTCTTTCATGTTAAATTTTCTCAAGATTTTATCTATGTACATAGATTGAGATAGGCCAATCATTCTATTAGTTCTATCTCTATAGATCTTGATACCAAGAATATATGTTGTCTCTCCCATATCCTTCATGGAGAAATTTTTGAATAACCACATTTTACTAATTTTAGCATCAAGACATCGTTTTCTAATAATAGTATGTCATTCACATACAAAATTAGAAACACAACTTTACTTCCACTAACCTTTTTATACACACATGGTTCATCTTCATTCTTGATAAAATCAAACATTTTGATTGTCTTATCAAAATGAAGATTCTGAGAGGCTTGCTTTAATCCATATATAATTTTTTGTATTTTGCACACTTTGTTTGGCTCTGTGGATTCAAAACCTTCAGGTTGAGTCATTACACATCCTCGCTAAAATTTTCATTAAGGAATGCAATTTTGACATCCATTTGCTATATCTCATAATCATGGTATGATGCTATTGCAAGAAGAATCCAAATTGATTTAGACGTGGCTACTGGTGAGAAAGTTTCATTAAAGTCAATTACTTGTCTTTGCTTGTAACCCAATCTTGCCTTGTAAGTATGAACATTACCATTCATGCCGACATTTTTCTTGTAAACCCATTTATAGCATATTGGTTTTACCCCTTCAGGCAGGTCAATCAAGACACAACGGAAATTAAATCTACAATTCCTATAAGCCGAATCAACCTTGTACTTAGATAGAGTTCGTTATACAGCTTTGATGAATCAAACAATAATTGTTATTGATGTATTAATTTGATTTGAGTTTTGACAGTTTAAAATAAAAATTGTGAATTTTTGGAAAAAGAAATCTGAAATTGTTTTGGGTTTATTTGGAACGGATCAAATTGGCCAAAATTGACGGTGGTAGCGGTTAGAAATCAACCACCAGTAGGTGGTGGCCGTCGGGTGGCGGGTCCACTGCCTTGTGAAGGCAGGAGACTGCCGTCGCAAAATTAGTGATCTCCGCTGCTGATTTCGCGGTAGCACACACATGCGCAGCTGCTCAAATAGCAGTGGTGACGAAAAAAAAACATGGCTCTGATATTACTCTAAGGAATTGATGTATAAATGCACAACGCAAATTAAATCTACAATTCCTATAACCCAGATCAATCTTGTACATAGATAAAATTCGTAATAGAATTTTACCTTTGATGAACACCGTGAAATCTGATTATCTGATTAGCTAGAGTTGCGATCTTCAATACCACAGCTGTCCAATTGTCCAGCCTCCAATGGTAATCCACACAACAAGAATAGATTTGGACTTCCATGATCAAAAACAAATGAAAGCGGAACTTTTTGAGAGTAATTGTATTGACTTGTCTTTTGCTTGTGCTAACAAGTAATAATGATCAACTTCTTTATTTAATCTGTTGTGCCTTAGTATTTATAGGCCGGGCTAACCCTAGCCCTAGTTCTAGTCCAACTAGAAGCCATCAACAAATGGACCTAATTAATTAATCTAATTAATTAATTTGGTCCAATAATTAATTAAGTCCGACCCAACTAATTGGACCTTGGACATTAATTTTTTCACTTGTCCGATGGAAGCGCTAATTCTATGATGCTGATGACATAGGATTAGCACTTCAATAAGAGGAGTGTAAGAATTAATGTCCAATGTCCAATTACATATTACGAGAAAAATCATGATTCACGTTACTAACATCATCATCTATATATCTATTGCAACGACAAATGTCGTGTCTATTTGTACCCAAAAATGGCACAATCTTTTCCCGCCATTTGGAAATGTAATTAGTGACAACACAAAAAATCGTCGTTATAAATTAAATATAATAGCGACGACTAGTTCAATTTAACGACGACTTATATCGTCACTATATATTTTCACCTTATGGCAACGACATTTTTGTGTCTTCCCTATTGTACAGTACTAATATAGGCGACAAATTGTCGTCGCTATTTGAGTCGCCGCTATAGACACATTTTCTTGTAGTGATACTAATTCTTGCAAATATGTATATATAATGCCTGTACACATCTATTGCGTTCAGACCTTGTCGTGGATCTTTGCTAGACTTTCCAAATTTGGCCAATATAAACAGCTTCTTCAATATTATTCTGTTGTCATTCTAGTGACTTGATACCCATTCTTCGATGAATGCCATTTTTTCATTTTCACTTGTTCCAGATAACCTGTGACCTGTTCAATCAATGTTAAAGTAATTAGCCTAACATTAAAATGTGATTTTTTTTTACTATTTTTTCCAGACGCCCCATGTTTTTTTCATTTAAGGTTTAAAGATGTTTTGAAAAGGCACTTCCCTATAATGAAAATCAACTAACTCAATTAGCCAATCATCACACATCAGTTTGGGGCCCCAATGATGGTAATATTGGGGTTGACGTGGCGGTAGCAACTCCCATATTACAACCATGGTAGGGATGGCAAACATATTCTTCAATCTTCAACCCACGGGGACCAGCCCTAGCCAGGGCAAGGAATTCCCGATTAATTGAGAAATCGGGACTAGAGCGAGATGCAGCAGGGCGGTAATCCCTACCCCTGGTCGGGGGCTCTCCACAATCTTCGTGGAACATCCAAATGTAATGCCCAATATTTATATAATGATAAATTGGTCCGTTATATAGACCTTTCTTTCAACACACTTATTTAAAAATCCGATGTGGGATTCCTTCCACACGTTTATTATTTTAATGTTGAAACTTTACTAAGATATTTCATTTTGTCCCACATAAAAAAAACTATCCTTCATATTAGAAAAAAAAAAACCATAAATAATGTCATTTTTGTTAATTTTTTTAATGTGTTCATAATTGTAAGTGTTTATTAATTTTAAGAATTTAATTTATTTTTTAAAATATATTATTTAAATTAAAAAATTAAATGGAAAAATAAACGGGGACCCCGCCATGCCCCACTCCTCTTTAAGAGGAGATTGTGGTGGGAAAATCCCGGAGGGATGGGGATGTGGAATGATACTCCGCCCCGTTGCCATTCCTAAACCTGGGGCCTATTTGCAACAACCTCAACTCTCTCATCTGAATTGGCCAGTTAATTTTGAAGAGTTTTAACTTGGGTCATTTGTACCGTAGGACACACTCCTTACAATCTACAAAAGAGCTTTATCGATCAAACAAGCACATAGCCTCATCATACTAATAAAGTACTGATCATGTTATACTAGTAAATTTTATTTCACTGTTAGGCAACAATACAAGATAATTCAACGACTTATGTTATTGTTTAGCATCATTTCTTTATTTTCATATCATTATTCAGCAACAACAAGAAGATCAATCCATGGAACACAAAGCAGTTCACTTCATAAACTTTCTCGAGGTGAGGTTGGATAATAAGAAAAAAAAAAACCCCCCTTAGTATTTATTCACTTCTGTTTATTTTAACATTTATTTGCTTGCTTTCTTTATCTCATCTAAAAAGAAAAAGAATAAAAAATTAAAAGAGACTGCCATCATTCATTTACATTTGTGGTTAGAATGAAATACTAATGTGTTAAATGTCAAGTTGAACTTTAGTTGATACGACGTATATGTTGTTCCCACATTTATACAACACAAATACGAATGTTCATAGCACTGAAACTTCTTCATATACTTGATCTATAACTTTGAATTTCTCTATATCTTCTTTATTAGTTGTGAAAGTGAACTGTATCAAGAACTGGTTTCTTTATAAATGGTTTTACAAATGAAATGTAAATTAACAAAACTGAAGAAACTCTCATGGGGTTCGTGTCACACTGCACATAATGTGCACGCTATACTTATCTGTCCCAAAGCGGGGATCAATGTTCTCATTCTCTGACACGACCCGTCCCAAACAATATTTATATACCCTAGACGTGACGTGCTCCGATGGTGGATACCAACTAGGGGTTGGACCCACCATCAAGGCTACTATAATTATAATTCATTATTACCTATTTTTAAGAAACTTTTGGCATTATCTGTCTTGTAATTTGAATTAGCCAACCTGAAATAAGATGCCACAATTCTCAACAAACTTATTCACAATTAAACGGGACCATTTGCCCTTCCAATACTGACAACAAAACAATGCAGTAGAGACTAGCCGAATCATAAAACATTTACTATTTAATTAACATAAACTGTACATATGGACACGAATACATAGTGAGCCACCTATTTATTTACAAGTGATGCAAAATGATATTCAAAAATGAACATGTGTTCCTAAAATATAATGACTACATGCTCTATGAAATGAGTCATACTAATTAACTCTGTCGTGTGGCTCCGACTTCGAATGCAAAAGCTTTTTCTCCAAAGGTTGCCCAGAAACTCAACCGCTGCCCGATAAGAGAAATCATTGTTGAAAAACACATGAGTTGATAGGCTCAGTGAGTGGAGATTTTTGAAAATAATTATATTCATTTCATTTATAGATATTATCGAAAATGAGCTCATGTCACTTCACAATTAACATTATAACATCTCATAATAATAACGATTTAGACACATTCTCATATCGTAAATGGCCCCAACATCTAAATCAATATTTACATCACATTAATTCCAATAAGTAATATCAGCTCATATTCGTAGAATATTTATCAACTGAAATATATATACCATCACTTCATCATATCAAAGTATAATGAATAATCTCACCAAAATGTACCATTTTATATAATCTCAGCATGCGTGCATAGACTTCCTCGAAGGGCTAAGCGTTCTACTATACAGCCAAGACTCTTCAGTGTATATGATACACAGTCAAGACCCCTCGTTTTATATGATACATACCCAAGACCACTCAGTGTAGTAATACACGACCAAGACCCCTCAGTATACTAGAATAATCAATGAATTCACCGAGTACTTTCTATGGATTTAAACGTCATCTCAATTCACATTTAATTTCATAATAGGCAATTTTCCAATCTTTAGAATCTACAAGATAATATAATTTAATAAATAATTATAAGAAATCACGTAATTTAACATTTAGTGATTTAGTAACTTATAATTGAAATCTAAAGTTTCTAAAATATAATTTCCACTCACAAAGTTATCTATTGGAAACTAATTCGGCTGGTAAACTGTTCTGATATTTGAATCAGTTCCTAAGATAACAATAAAATTATCCAAATTAAAACTCACTTATAAAAACACAATTAAATCAATTCTTAAAATCAAAAATTTCCTTCTTACCTTGTTATAGCCCAAAACAGAGCTCACTAATAACAAAAGTTTAATGAATAAACTAAATTTTTGGTGTATAAAAGATACTAGGGCTAAAGAAAATAGAATTACTTTGGCTGCAATTTATCCCGTTTCTGGTACGTGAGTAAAGGAAAGATGAAATGAAGAAAAGAAACCCAAACGAAAGATAAGGAGGAAACCAAAATTTGTTTTTATTTGGTTATTGTTTTCTGTGCCCACCGCCTAACTTTCATTTATCTGTTCCTCTTTTTTTTTTTTTTTTGAAAGTTGGCATGATATTTTAGACTAAGAAAATTCCAAGTTGACTTAATTGTTACAAACTCATCCCCTTCAAAAAATTTCATCCTCGAAATTCCATCGATTAGGCACTCAAGAGATGTGGATAATGAGAACGTATCTGATTTTCATTTTCTCCTGTCGCCTCTTTTATTGCATGATTTATCCATAACACTTTAACCATTGCTATAGTTTTACTCCGTAGTATTTGTTCTTTTCTATCTAATATTCCAACTGGTTTTTCTTCATATGTAAGATTCCCTTTCAACTCAACTGGTTGCGATTCCAACACATGAGACGGATCTAGAATATATTAACGGAGCATAAAAACATGAAACACATCATGAATTCTAGATAACTCAGTTGGCAAGGCTAAACGATAAGAAACTGGGCCAATGCGTTCAATGATCTCATATGGGCCGATATATCTTGGACTCAATTTTCCCTTTCTACCAAACCTGAGAACACCTTTCCATGGAGATAATCGTAGAAAAACTCTATCTCCAACTTCAAATTCAAGATTTCTTCTTTGTTTGTCTGCGTAATTTTTCTTTCTTTAGCCGTCTTTAGCTTTTCTTTGATTAGTTTTACCTTGTCAGCAGTAGTCTGAAGAAGTTTAGGGCCAAACAGTTTTCTATCACAAACCTCATCCCAACAAACTGGAGTTCTGCATTTTCTACCATATAACACTTCAAAAGAAGCCATTTCTATACTAGAATGATAACTGTTATTATATGCAAATTCCATTAATGATAGATGAGTATCCCAATTCTCTTTAAACTGAAGAACAGAAGCCCGTAACGTGTCTTCTAAAGTCTGTATAGTCCTTTCTGATTGGCCATCTGTCTGTGGGTGAAAAAATGTACTAAAATGTAGTTTAGTACCCATGGCTTTCTACTAAGTATGCCAGAATTTAGAAGTGAAACGCGAATATCTATCTGAAATAATAGATATTGGTGCCCCATATAAACTGACTATCTCATCCACATATATTTTCGCCAATTTATCTAGTGAATAAGTAACTTTAATATGCAAAAATCTAGCAGTTTTCGTCAATCTGTCTACCACGATCCATATACCATCATGACCTCACTGAGTACGAGGAAGCCCAAATAAGAACTCCATATTGATGTGCTCCCATTTCCACTCTGGAATAGGCATTGTCTGTTCTCTGACGATCTGGTTTCACTTGTTGGCAAATAAGACATCTAGATACAAACTCAGTTATTTCACTTTTCATTCCATGCCACCAATAATGTTCCTTAAGTATGCAATACATTTTGGTACTCTCCGGATGCACTGCATAAGCTGAACTATGCGCTTCTTCCATAATTTCTTTCTTTAACTTTAAGTCGTTCGGAACACATAGTCTATTTCCTATAACCAAAGCTCCATTATCTTCCTATAACCAAAGCTCCATTATCTGGAATAGTATAATCTACGTGTTTACCGTTACTAACTTCTTCTTTCAATTTACTCAATATCGGATCTTGAGTCTGATATTCTCTAACTCTGTCAATCAAAGTAGGCCTCACTCGAAAATTAGCAAATAATGCTCCCAAACTGGTCACTGATAACTGAGCATGCCCAACTCTGAATTCACTGAATAATGAAGAGCAAAATGCACTATATTGAGTTGTAGAACTAGATTTCTTTCTACTGAGAGCATCAGCTACTACATTAGCTTTTACTGGATGATAGTCAATTTTGTAGTCATAATCTTTTATTAGCTCTAACAATCTCCTCTGCCTCAAATTCAATTATTTCTGATCAAAGATATACTATAAGCTTTTATGGTCTGTAAAAATCTAACACCTCTCACCATATAGATAATTTCTCTAAATTTTCAATACTAAAACAACTGCGGCTAGCTCTAAATCATGTGTAGGATAATTTAGCTCATGTTTCTTTAACTGTCTAGAGGCATAGGCTATGAGCTTCCCATTCTGCATCAAAACACAACCTAAACCTTGACGTGAAGTATCACTGTAAATTACAAATTCCTCACCCGGAGATGGAAGAGTAAGCACTGGGGCAGTAACTAATCGATGTTTCAATTCTTGGAAACTCTTTTCACATTCTTCAGTCCACACAAATTTAACATTCTTTCTAGTTAGACTGGTTAAAGAAAGAGCAATTTTGGAAAAGCCTTCAACAAAACGACGGTAATACCCTGCTAAGCTAAGAAAACTACGTACTTTTGTCACATTAGTAGGTCTTTCCCATTTTACCACTGCTTCAGTTTTATGTGGGTCTACATAAATTCTCTCTGCTGAGATAACATACACTAAAAATATCACTTTGTCGAGCCAAAATTCACATTTATTGAATTTAGCATATAATTATCTATCCTGCAAGACTTGTAAAATGATTCTAAGATGCTCGGTATGCTCATCTTGATTTTGAGAATATATGAGTATATCATC
Organism: Forsythia viridissima; assembly: GCA_030279155.1. NCBI lineage: Eukaryota > Viridiplantae > Streptophyta > Magnoliopsida > Lamiales > Oleaceae > Forsythia > Forsythia viridissima. The sequence continues at coordinate 9,201,034 of CM059038.1, forward strand.
AATAAATACAATCACAAATCTGTCGAGATATGGATGAAACACTCTGTTCATTATATCCATAAATGCTGCTGGGGCATTGGTCAACCCAAATGGCATCACAAGAAACTCATAATGGCCATACCGTGTTCTGAAAGCATTTTTTGGCACATCTCCATCCTTGATTTTTAGTTGATGATATCCTGAACGCAAATCGATCTTTGAAAATATTGTAGCATCCTGAAGCTGATCAAATAAATCATCAATATGTGGTAAAAGATATTTATTACGGATTTTCACTTTATTCAACTGTTTGTAGTCTATACAAAATCGCATGGTGCCATCTTTCCTCTTCACAAACAAAATTGGTGCTCTCCACGGAGATACACTAGGTCTGATAAAACATTTGTCTACCAATTCCTGTAACTGAACTTATAACTCTTTCAATTCTGATGGAGCCATTCTATATGGCTCTTGTGAAATAGGTGCAATTCCTAGAATTAGATTAATAGTAAACTCAACTTCTCTATCTGGGGATAGACCCGGCAATTCTTCTGAAAATACATCTGAAAATCTCGGACAACTGGGATGTCTTCAACTTTTGTCTTACTAACATATGTATCAATTACATAAGCTAAATACGCACAACAACCCTTCTTGAGTATTGTTCTAGCGTCAATAGCAGATATTATACAAGATGGCAAGATTCTACGCTATCCACTAAATATAACTTCAGATTGTCCTGATCGTGTAAACACAACCTCTTTATGAAAATAATCAACAGAAGCACGATTTGTAGCTAAGAAGTCCATACCCGAGATAACATCAAAATCATGGATAACAAGAGGTATTAAATTTTCCTTGAATTCCTGATCATTCACCTTGATCCCACAATCTCGATATACATCCTTAGCTAATAGAGATTCTCCTACTAGTGTTTCCCACTACCAAACAACTATCTAAAAGTTCTAGATTTTGGTTCGCATATATAGCAAGTACAATTGAAATAAAAGAGTGTGTAGATCTAGGATCAATTAAAATACGAGCATCTCTATTAAAAATAGATAACTTACCCATAATTACGTCTGGTGACTATTCTGCTACCTACTGTGTCATAGCAAAAACTTTTGCCTAATTCTTTGGACATCCTACCTAGCCTTTCAGTTTTACCCCACCACTACTTGCTACATTGGGCTAAACTCTACTATTTGTGCCTGCTTTATTAGTCAAAGTATCTTCTTTGATATGATTTTGTCTTGTACTACCCACACTTTACTAGGGAAATATCCTTGGTGATATGCCACTCTCTTGTACTAGAATTGGGCAATTTCTTCGTATGTGCCCCGCTTGGCCACAATGATAACATACACCAAACTCCTTGAACTTCAAACACTCGCCCAAGTGAAATTTTCCACAGAACTTGCAATGAGAAAATTTTGTGCTACTGGAACTCTCTCCATATCTTGGAGTGAATGGTCTATAGGAGGAACTCGAAGTAAGAAGACGGTTACTCCTTGACTGTTGTACCGTAGTCTAGCTGAATCTAAAGCCCTGACTTCTTCATGAACTGAGTTTGAACTGGCCTGAAGTAGAAACACCAAGTTGAAATCCTCTGTTATCCCTCTGAGGTGGTCTGTACTTAGAAATCACTGTCATTGTTTGACTACCACTAGCTCTAGCTTTTAGCTGTTCTTTATCAGTTTGTCTATCTGACATGCTTTTCTCCATTCTCAAAGTTGATTCTACTAATTTTCCAAATTCACTCCAACCCGCTGCAGTCACTGATGATTTAATCTCTTCTCTTAACCCATCTTCAAAATGTCTGCATTTGTCAATATTATTAACAACCAGAACTTGTGCATATTTCAAAAGCTCAATAAATTTATTCTGATATTCCACAACAGATGAGGACCCCTGTACAAGCTTCAAGAACTCATCCTGTTTAGTATCTTTGTAAGAACGAGGGTAATAAGCATAATAGAAATTAGGTTTGAAATCTACCCAAGTTATAATAGAAGGGTCTATATATTTATTCTGCAATGAATGTCACCAATCGTATGCTCCCTCTTCTAACAAAGATGAAATTTTCTATCATCTAGGCAACCCCTCACATCAAAAACTCTCTCTATTTTAATCATCCAGGCCTCAGCAATTGCAGGATCAGTTGTACCTCTAAAAACTTTGGCCCCTAACTTTGTTGTTCTCTTGATACTAAAATTTCTATATGTACTGCGCATAGCCGAAACAACTGCAGTAGCAATCCTTTCAACATCAATTGGGTCATTTTCAACCATATTTCCCTGTCACAGATGTTCAGGTAGCTGATGAACTGATTCTTCTATTATTTCTTCCTCTCCAAGATTATCTCTATCAAGAGCAATATGAGTCTCGGGCAAAATATCTTGGAGCCTGCAAGTTCTGCCACCACGACGCATGACTCACCTACATGATATGCATGATATACTAGATGTCAGAATGCATGTTTCATGCAAGAAAGCCTATAAACTTTGAACAATGTTCTGATACCAATCTGACACGACCCATCCAAAACAATATTTATATACCCGAGACGTGACGTGCGTCGATGGTGGTTACCAACTAGGGGTTGGATTATTATTTTTAATAAAATTTTGACATTGTCTCTCCTGTAATTTGAATTAGCCAACCTGAAATAAGATGCCACAATTCCCAACAAACTTATTCACAATTAAACGGGACCATTTGCCCTTCCAATACTCACAACAAAACAACGCAGTATAGACTAACCGAATCATAAAACTTTTACTAATTTATTAACATAAATTGTACATATGGACACAAAATACATAGTGAGCCACCTATCTATTTACAAGTGATATAAAATGATATTCAAAAATGAACATGTCTCCCCAAAATATAATGACTACATGCTCTATGAAATGAGTCATACTAATTAACTCTGTCGTATGGCTCCGACTTCGAACTCAAAAGCTTTATCTCCAAAGGTTGCCCAGAAACTCAACCACTGCCTGATAAGAAAAATCATTGTTGGAAAATATATGAGTTGATAGGCTCAGTGAGTGGAGATTTTCGAAAATAATTATATTCTTTTCATTTATAGATATTATCGAAAACGAGCACACGTCACTTCACAATTCATATTATAACATCTCATAATAATAAATATTTAGAGACATTCTCATATCATAAATGAGCCCAACATCTAAATAAATATTTACATCACATTAATTCATATTCGTAGAATATTTATTAGCTGAAATATATATACCATCACTTTATCATATCACAGTATAATAAAAAATCTCACCAAAATGTACCCATTTTATATAATATCAGCATGCGTGCATAGTCTACCTCAAAGGGCTAAGCTTTCTAGTATATGGCCAAGACGCCTCAGTGTATATGATACATGGTCAAGACTCCTTAGTGAATATGATACATGGACAAGACCCCTCAATATACTAATACACGGCCAAGATCCCTCAGTATACTAGAATAATCAATGAATTCACAGGGTACTTTTTATGGATTTAAACGTCATCTCAATTCACATTTAATTTCATAATATCTTATAATTTAAATCTAAAGTTTCTAAAATATATTTTGCACTCACAAAGTTATCTATTGGAGAATAACTCGGCTGGTAAACTATTCCGAAATTTGAATCACTTCCTGAGATAACAATAAAATTATCCAAATCAAAACTCACTTATAAACACCCAATTAAATCAATTCTTAAAATCAAAAATTTCCTTCATACCTTGTTGTAGCCCATAACAGAGCTCTCTAATTCCAAAACTCTAATGAATCAACTAAATTTTTGGTGTATAAAAGATACTAGGGCAAAAGAAAATAGAATTATTTTGGCTGCAATTTATCCCGTTTCTGGTACGTGAGTAAAGGAAAGATGAAATGAAGAAAAGAAACCCAAATGAAAGATAATGAGGAAACCAAAATTTGTTTTTATTTGGTTTTTGTTTTATGTGCCCACCCCCTAACTTTCATTTATTTGTTCCTCTTTTTTTATTGAAAGTTGGCATGACATTTTTGACTAAGAAAATTCCAAGTTGACTTAATTGTTACATTCTCGACCTTTTAATGTCGGTGTCTTGAAGGTAGAGATATAATTTGAACCTCGAAGTATTGTGATTGTAAGCAAGTTCAGTAACTAAATGTGCTAAGTAAATTATGGAGTACTCATTCTACACTAAATGTACATTAACACGTGGATGAGAGTGAGGGAGTAATTTGTAGAAATTTATTTCTCCATTAAAAGTGATATGTTATGGCCTAAATGGAGTGAATGCAAGGTTCAGTCTAGTCAATCTAAAAGAAATTGAAAAAATCAGTTCTCTTTAACAATGCATCCATACATATTTTTTCCTCCCATTCTCTATATACTTGTATGCAGAAATCTCTACTGGGAGATAGCTGAATGTAGCTACTAGTTTTTAAAATGGAGACCTCCAAAAAGGATAGTGAAGCCAAATAGCAAGACGGCGTTCGACACATTAGGAAGTTGGATGAGTGACGAAACCGGTCAAAAAATATGGTACAATAAATTGGAATTCCATTATAGATCATATCCAAGGAAGAACACAATATAATTTCCTTCCATTTGAAATCCTCTTTACAATATTGTTTCTATTAAGTCTCAATTTTTTAATTCTAAATTGTGCGAATATCGTGCATTTTATGATTACTTTCCAAGGAGTTAATTGTCTGATTACCCTTGACTTGAACTTCTCCATGAAGTAGTATCTCTGAATGCACATCCTATTAGTATTAGAGCAATAAATAAAAGGTAAAACATAAAGAACACTTCTTGATCTGCTCTTAGCTCTACGTAGTGCAACAAATTAGGCTCTATTGCTTAACACATCCAGTCAAACTTAAAGATTTCTGGCCTCTGTGAGCAACAGTTCATGAAAATTGCTGCTACTGCTACTGGAAAAGCTATTGTGATTGCTATAGTGACTGCTACTCTTCTCCTATTGCTGATGCACAGGTGGCCCATTTGTTGCTGTTGCTAATGCTATTGTACCATTTGGAACAACTGTTGTGTAAGAATTAATGTCTAATGTCCAATTAGTTGGGTCAGACTTAATTAATTATTAGACCAAATTAATTAATTAGATTAATTAATTGGGGCCATTTATAATTGATTAATTGGGCACATTTATTGATGGCTTCTAGTTGGACTAGAACTAGGGCTAGGGTTAGCCCCACCTATAAATATAAAGGTCACAACATATAGGAATGATTAAATGTCCATGCATTTTAAATGGTCTCATACATCTATTAAAAATTGTCGAGGCTCACATATTTCGTCATAGTTTTGCAGATAGTTACGTAACCTGGATATACCATGGTGAGACCGAGGTTCACACTACGAATGTGTATAGACAGAATGAGCGAGCAGGTCTAGAGGATGAGATGATGGATGTCATGGACGCTGTAGTCAGTGATGAGCATGCTGGTACAAGCACCAATGGTTACTATAATAAATTGTTTGAGGCTCTGTATTCGGAACTATACTCGGGAGGTTTATCATTTTCATCCAAAAATTTTTAGTAAAGTTGATGCATATTAAGGTTTTGATCAAATGGACAAACAAGTCTTTCGATGATCTTTCGAAGTTGTTGAAGTTAGCTTTCCCAAACAAGAACCTGGTGAACTCCCACTACGAACCTATAAAGATGATAATGAAGCTTTGTTTGGTTTACAAATCCATTCACGCATGTAAGAACGACTGTGCATTGTTTTGGGGTGAGCTTGCTGATAGACAAACTTGTCCAATTTTCCAGAAAAGTCGTTGGGTGCACACTTCTAGGAGAGTGAACGAGAATAATGTTCTGGACAAGGTGTTGAGCTATTTTTCCTTGGCCCCTAGATTAAAATGTATGTTCACGACGAAGGATACTAAAAAACTCATGATGTGGCACAGTATAGGAAGGTCTAGGGATGAAGATGAAATGCAGCATCTCGTTGGCAGGAAAGCATGGCAGAATTTTGACATAAAACATCTAGTGTTCGCAAGTGAGATTCGGAATGTCCAGTTAGGTTTGGCCGTAGACGGATTCAATTCATTTGGTGACATGAGTCTAGCGTACAGCTTGTGGCCAGTAGTTATAACCGTTTACAACCTGCCACCTTGGTTATGTATGAAACCCGAATACCTCATGCATACTCTCTTGATACCTGGCTCTAAAGCACCGAGTAAGGACATTAATGTATTCTTGCGACTATAAGTTGACAAGTTTAAGGAGTTGTTGGCCTATAGGATTGGCACGTGTGATGCTAGAACTAATAATAGGTCGGTATTCAGAATGCGTGCAAGGTTGTTGTGGATAGTTAATAATTTTCCAGTGAGAAGTAGTTTATCGGGTTGGAGTGGTCAGGGGTATATGGCATGTCCTACGTGCAACGAGGAGACTCTTTCAGTTCGTATGATACGTAAGATTAGCTTACATGGGTCATCGACGATTCCTGCCATCCAGGCATCATTTTAAGAGCAATTTACACTTTAATAGAAGGACGGATAAGTGACCACCTCCGCATTGGTTAACGGCTGTAGACATTTTAGTACAGTTAAGAAGTGTGAGACATAGTATTATGTGCAAGCACCCTAATTACGGGGTGCTAGAAAGAGGAAAAGTGATGACGAGCTGAATTGGAGAAAAATAAGCATTTTCTATTAGTTTCTGTATTGGTCTTATACTGAGCTAAAACATAATATCGATGTCAGCTGCAAGAAATACTGGAGCTACAGTTTGGACCAGAACTTTTAGTTTTTCTGTTCCGATGCAAATGGTTTAGGTGTGATGGGAGACGGATGGTAATTGAGAATGACGTTACCAGTATTAACATCAGTGCAGAGGCATTCAAGGATGATCAGTTCATACTTGCTAGCCAAGCACAACAAGTGTTCTACATTGAAGATCTTTCTCGTGGTCTGCACTGGCGAGTAGTACAAGTAGTCCATCACATGTGTACGTGGGATATGATGGGATCTAACGTCATAGAGATAGACCTGCTCCACTATAACAACTCTTCTGGTTTATCTCTGATCATTGATCTTGGCAACTTAGAGCACATATCCTTAAACCGGGATGATGGTGAAGCTGATGAGATAGGAGCATCGGTTATCAAGAGAGCCTAATCTGATACTGCAGGAGATACTTCGTTCATAAACTACGAGGATGTGGAAAACGACACACATGAAGAATACAAGGTTCACGAAACATCAACTGAAAGTAATGAGGATGACAGTGACAATGATGAGGATCAATCCTATTATAATAGTGAATCAAATTGATTGTTGTAGATCATTACTAAAATTTTGTCATGTTTTATAAAAATTTTGAATTTTTTGTTGTCATTGAAACATATTGAATTTTCTAAGTCAACAAAATGATTAATGTAGTTCAAAGCACGAGTTGGGATATATTCTCAACATTCGTTCACAGACAATAGCCCAAGAATAACTTCAATTGCACAAAAAAAAAAAAAAAGAAATGGGGACCTATATGTAACCTCTTGAAACTTGAAAGACTTGAATTGTAAATAAAAAGAGGACAAATTTGAAATAGAAGAGAAAATATCCGGACCGAAATAATTTTTAAAGTTGATGGAACTTCCTGCAAATAACCCACATCAAGAGTTATAGAGACAACAGATATAGTGACGACAAGTCGTCGCTATATCTTGAAAAATGTAGGCGGTTCGAAGTGCGTGGTGAAAAAATTGAAAAAATAAAAAATTTGTCGCTATAGAATACCACATTTTATAACATGCATAACACCTCTTCTGCCCATATTTCTACTTCATTCATTTTCTGTTTTGCTGTTGACTAAAATCAACACGTCCAAGTGCCGCCGTTCAGTCCAGTGCCACCTTCCAACTTGGAACAAAATCAGGTGCATTGGTTTTTTTTTTTTTTTGAAAACTCTTTTCTTATTTCTTTTTTCAAAAATTTGGTTTCAATCTTGATGTGTGATAGTTTTAATCAGTTAATTGTTCATGAAAGATTATGTTGGTGATATATCTTACATTCTTTTCCCACATTAACCATCCTCCATTTTTTAAAACTGCCCATTTGCTATCGTTGTGTTATCTATTTTTTTTGTAATTATTTTATGTTTTGCTTACATTCGTCGAAATGAAGTTTTGTGTGGGCATTGCTTTGAGCAAGGTTGAAATAGGGTTAGAAATGGGTTGTTTGATGTGAGAGTTGTTTAGAAATGGGTTGTTTGATGTGAATGGAGAGTTTCTTAGAAATGAGTTTCACCAATTTGAAGTTTCATATAATTGTTTTGAGTTGTTTGATTTAGGGATGATTTCATCAGTTAGAGGTTGATTTACAAATAGACAAAGTGTAGCGACCAATTCACAACGAAAAAAAAAATTTACGGACTAATGTGCAATAAGATAAGTTTAGGGACCAATTTAGCAGTAAAACGAAACATTAGGGATCATTTGCACCAAAACTCATAACTTAGAGACTGATGTGCAAAAAAACATAGTTTATGGACCAATTCATCAGTAAAATGAAAGATTATGGGTCAATTGCAAAAAAATCATAAATTGGGAACTTTTGTGCAATAAACTAAGTTTGGGAGCAATGCAGCAATGAAATGAAAAAATAGGGATCGTATGCACAAAAACTCATAACTTACAGCCGATGTGCAAAAAAAATATTCTAGGGACCAATTCATCAGTGAAATGAAAAATTAGGGATCAATTGCAAAATAATTGATAATTTTAAGGATTAATTTGCAATAAAAAAAGTTTAGGGACCAATTCAGCAGCAAAACAAAAGATTAGGGATCATTTACCAAAAATAAGTGTACGGACCTTTTCTGCTCTATTTGATGTTTGATTTTTGTCATGTGCTATAGCATGGAGTTGATGGTGCAGGCGATCCTCCACCTCAGCCACCTTGCCAGCTCGATTCGGCATGCAAGTCTGGAAATAAATTTTGTTTAAATGTTTTTGTACTTTGTAGTTATCTCTTTTTTGTATTTTGTAATTATATTTGAATTTTTGTTCTTTTTCAGCGCTTCCATCTAAACGATGGGATATCTCTTGAGGCATTAACCTTGAGAAGGTTTGGCAAGTGAATGGAAAAAAGACACTTCCCATCACGTTCAACAATGTCGAACATACTATGCGGCCGATCAGGAATAACGTAAAGTATTTTACGCGCTTGGTTGCAAACCAAGTCAGGTTCACCATGTCCCCCTTGCTATCCTTCATGGACAGAGGTCCAGAGAAGCAGTGGACACAGTTACGTAACATCATCGAGGTATTAACTTACAATAGCTTTTACATTAGCGCATTCTCTAAATAATTGTTCCATGTATTATACATTAATGAAAAATTTTCCTATGTTGCAAAGCTACTTTGATCTTCAGGGCGATTGGTCTCCCGATGAGTACCGGGCGGTCTGTACCATTGTAGATCGTCTAGCGGCCGATCGTTATCGAGATTACAAACTAAAGGAGCATAATCACTTGAAAGTGCACGGACCAAGCCATCCATACAGCAAGCTGTCTATTGAGGACTGGCAGAATTGCATCAACTTCTTCACATGTCCTACTTTCGTGGTACGTATTACCATTTACTTTTTATGTTTTATGTTGAAATTTTAATAACTATAAATTTTTCTGCTAATCAATTATTTTTTATGTCTTCAAGAACGGTCGACAAAGAATAAGGCCAATTGGGGTAAGGCTAAATACCTGAGCGTGCAAGGGTCGAAGATTTTCTCTACCACGCGTTACGATAAGGTACACATAAATATTTCAATATCATAATAAAAATCTTCAATGCATTACGTATCCATGTTTTTTAACTAAATTTCACGCTTAAATTATTGTAGCGGGACCCCGAGACCCAACAGTGGCCGGGCATTATTGAGTCGTTCCGGACTTTCCACACCCACCAGGATGGAAATTGGGTAAATCCGGCGGCGGCTAGTGACTACGTGATGACGAACTTATAATTTTTAATTAGTTGTTAATTTTGTCTGATAATATCTTATTAATTGTTAATTATTTGTTTTTTCTCATTATACAAGATAAACTTGTTGAGGTGAGGGAGACTCAACAGACATAAGTAGCCTCCGGTGGCGTGTTAGTTGACTAGCTTGCTATTGCAAAGGAGGTTCTCGGAGAATGTCGAGGACATGTCCGTAGGGTTGGATGGGTTCCGAAGGGTACCTCTCCATCCTTAGATTCGACCGCTGCATCGAATGCCCCACGAGGATCACCCAATCAGTTCTCTGGAGACCCCCAGAATGACGATCATCTGTTTGCCATGTACGAGGCTCATTTGCGCCAAATGGAGAGGACAATTCAACATCTTACGGAAAATCTAAAGATTAGAATACCGGGAGTTGTGCCAGAGGAAGATGAGGACGAGGACGAGGACGAGGATGACGACAATGACAGTGGGGGTTTGGAGGATCCGTAGCTTTTATGTATATATAACAGAATTTTTTTTATTTAAAATGTTTATGGCGGCGACAAAGTCGTCGCTAAAATAAAACATAGTGATGTACTTTCGCAACGACATTGTTGTCGCTATTTATATAACATTAGTAGTGACGACATTGTTGTCGCTACTATATACAATAACAGCGAGGACCTTTGCGACAACTTTGACGTCACAATTTATCTAATTTTGAGAAATAAAGAACGATATTGTAACAACGACAATGTCGTCGGTATAGATTCAAATCGCTATAGCGACGACATAATGTCGTCTCTATACTAATATATTGAGACGACATACAGCGACAGCAATGTCGTCTCTATAAATATATAAGGACGACAAATGATCTTTTAGCGGCGACATCTTTTTTGTAGTGTATGGAAATTCTTGGCACAAGGCATGGGGGTTGTGTTTGATGATTGGCTAATTGAGTAAGTTGATTTTCATTATAGGGATGTACTTTTTCAAAACATCTTTAAACCTTAAATGAACAAAATGTGGGGCGTCTAGCAAAAATAGTCAAAAAAGAATCCCATTTTAATGTTATGCTAATTAATTTAACTTTGATTGATCATGATGTTAATTTCCAAAGGTCATCCGAAACAAGTCAAAATGAAAAAATGGCATTCATGGAAGGATGGGTATCGAGTCACTGGAATGACGACAAAATAATATTGAAGAAGCCGTTGATATTGGCCAAATTTGGAAGTCTAGCAAAGATCCACGACAAGGTCTGAACGCAATAGATGTATACGTGCATTATATTTACGGATTTGCAAGAATTAGTATGGAAACTCATGGCACAAGGCATGGACTCGTACCGTGATGGGTATGAAATTATCTTGCCACAAAATCCATCAACAGCTAGAATAATTTCGAGGCAATCCCATGCTATGAAAACTCTTAATTACTTATTAATCCTTGTGGATCCATTAATATATGATATGTTCCATTGAGAAGTTAATTAAATTTATAATATTATTTGGTTTAATCAATGATATTGAAGGAAAATTTTAGTTGCTTCTACAGAGTGTGAAACAAGATTTTTAACCTAAAAATATTTAATACATTTTCCTAACTGAATTTGTGTACATTACCGCCCTTTTTATACTAGACTGGAGGACTCGAGAAAATACGACCATCAATTTCAAGAGAATTTATAAAAGTGGCCAAAAGCAAAGGTTGATTTTGAAAAAATGGCAACTTTTAATAACATGTGCAGAAATGACAACTTTTATTTCACTAAGGACAGATCGGTGGAGAAGAGTTTCTCTACAATATATTTATTGAATATTGCAAAGCTAATGGCATCCAAAGACAGCTTAGAGTTAGCAAACCTCTGCATCAAAATGGCGTAGCTGAAAGAAAGAATCGCACTATTGTAGAAATGACGAGGAGAATGCAGAGCCAGCTTAAGGTATTAGGCAATTAGGCAGTCGCCTAAGGTCCCGATTTAGAGAAGGCCCCCAATTTTTAAAAATTACTTTTATTTTATTTTTTAGTATGTAATATATATTGTTAAAAAAATAAAAATAAAACACAATCAACCTACAACAACCTAATCCACTAAAGCAAAACGCGTCTATAGCGGCGACACCAATTGCGACGACACCAAGTCGTCTCTATTGATTCTATACAGTAGAGACGACAAAGAAATGTCGTCGCCACATATGTAAAACTTATAGCGACGCCATTTTTCGTCGCAATAGATTATAAGTCGTCTCTATTAAATAGAATCTATAACGACGTTTTTCAATGTCGTCGCCAATTAGTTTCGAAAACGGTGGGAACAAATTGCGACAATATGATGCAACAATAGCGACAACATAAGTCGTCGCAATTGAGGTACGGATGATGTTGTCAGTCATGTAATTCATGATGTTTCACGTAAAATGCGATGAGATATATAGCGATGACATAAGTCGTCGCTATTGACCAAGATCAATTAAAGTGGGAAAATTGGCGCTTGTTGTCTGTAGCAACGACACATGTCGTCGCAATATACATATATATCATTTATGTAGTCTCGTGAGTTATTAATTTCTTCGTAAAATGGGAAGGATCCTGTAGCGACGACTTTTACATATAGCGACGACATTTTTCGCCGCTATAGAGTCTTCTTTTTCTTCTCCCCATCTCCGCATTTCTGTATTGCAGGCTAAATGAAAAAATTTATCTTTTCCATCTCCGCATCTCCCTTCATAATCATCTTCTTTACATTTCATTTCTTCATCTCCATTTATTATCCTTACTGTATTTTTCAAGTATGGATATTGATAAAAATTGGACAACAATTAGAAATCGCATAAAATCTGTAGATTTTCGGAACAGTTTGCAAGCATTTATAAACATGGCAAGGCCATACGTTAATGACAGGGGAATGATTAAATGTCCGTGCAAAAAATGTTTAAACGATCTCACACATCCATTGGAAATTGTCGAGGCTCACATATTTCGTAATGGTTTTGCGGAGAGTTATGTCATTTGGATATATCATGGCGAGATCGATGTTCATACTACGAATGTGTATAGACAGAATGAGTGAGCTGGTGTGGAGGATAAGATGATGGATGTCATGGACGACGTAGCTGGTGATGAGCATGCATGTATAAGCACCAATGGTTACTATGGTGAATTGTTTCAGGCTCTCCATTCAGAACTGTACCTGGGAGTTTCATCATTTTCATCCCTAAATTTTTTAGTCAAGTTGATGTATATTGAGGTTATGAACAAATGGACAAACAAGTCTATCGATGATCTTTTGAAATTGCTGAAGTTAGCATTCCCAAACATGAACCTGGTTGACTCTCACTACGAAGCTAAGAAGCTGATGACGAAGCTTGGTTTGGGTTACAAATCCATTCATGTCTGCAAGAACGACTGTGCACTATTTTGGGGTGAACATGCTGATAGACAAACTTGCCCAATTTGCCAGGAAAGTCGTTGGGTGCACACTTCTGGGAAACTGAACGAGAAAAATATTCTGCATAAGGTGTTGCGATATTTTTCCTTGGCCCCCAGACTAAAACGTATGTTCGCGACGAAGGATACTGCAAAACTCATGAGGTGGCATAGTATATGAAGGTCTAGAGATGATGATGAAATGCAGCATCCCGTTGATAAAAAGGCATGGCGGGATTTTGACATGAAACATCCACTGTTCGCAAGTGAGATCAGGAATGTAAGGTTAGGTTTGGCTACAGACGGATTCAATCCATTCGATGACATGAGTTTTTCGTACAGCATGTGGCCAGTAGCTGTAACAGTTTACAACTTGCCACTATGGTTATGCATGAAGGCCGAATACCTCATGATTACTCTGTTGATACCTGGTCCTAAAGCACCAGGTAAGGACATTGATGTATTTTTACAACCATTAGTGGACGAGTTGAAGGAGCTGCGGGACGATGGAATTAACACGAGTGACGGTGGAACCAACAACAAGTCGGTATTCAGACTGCGTGTAGCGTTGTTGTGGACTGTTAACGATTTTCTAGCGAGAAGTAGTTTGTCGGGTTGGAGTGGTTAGGGGTACAAGGCATGTCCTACATGCAACGAGGATACTCCTTCAGTCCGTGTGATAGGTAAGACAGCTTATGTGGGTCACCGTCGGTTCCTGCCATCCAGGTATCATTTTCAGAGCAATTTAGACTTCGATGGGAGGATAGAGAGGTGACCACCTCCGCGTCGGTTAACGCCTATAGACATTTTAGCACAGTTAAGCTGTGTCAGATATAGAAGTCCAGGAAAGCACCCTAATTATGGTGGTGCTACAATTTAGAGAAGTGATGACGAGCTAAATTGGAGAAAAAAGAGCATTTTCTATTAGTTTCCATATTGGACTTCTACAGAGCTCAAACATAACATCGATGTCATGCACGTAGAGAAAAATGTTTGTGATAGCTTGCTCGGTACAATTATGGACGATCCATTCAAATCAAAGGACACAGTCAATACAAGGCGCGATCTGATGCAATTAGGAATCAAAAGAGAGTTGCACTTGTATCAGAACGGGAGTAGGTAGATGAATCATAACGCATGTTATACCATGTCGTCTGTAAATTGTAAGAAGTTTTGTAAATTTATCCAATCGATTGAGTTTTCAAATGGCTTCGGTTCTAATCTTCGAAAGAATATTGCTCCTAATGACAGCCGTATTATCGGGTTGAAGTCACATGATTGCCATATTATCATGCAACGGTTATTGCCAGTCGGATGTCGGGCGTTCTTGAATAAAACTATTTCCACGGCAATTATTGAACTGTGCACGTTCTTCAGATAGCTTTGTGCAAGAACACTAAAGGTTAGCGACATGATGGCTTCCCACGATCACCTTGTACTCATTCTTTGTAAGTTGGAACGGATATTTCCGCCAGCCTTCTTCAACATCATGATTTACCTCGTAATGCATTTACCAGAAGAGGCAATCCTTGGAGGTCCGGTGCACATGAGATGGATGTATCCATTCGAGCGATACCTGAAGAAATTGAAGGGCTACATCAGAAATCGAGCTCGGACCGAGGGATCAATAGCTAAAGGGTATGTTGTGGATGAGGCATTGACTTTTTGTTCGAGGTACTTCGAGGACATAGGAACAAGGTTCGACCGACCATACATAAACGAGGATGCTAGTATTCCACTTGGAAAGAAGTCACCAACGACATTTCCTATGCAAGTTTGAAATCAAGCGATTTTTTACGTCCTGAACAACTATTATGAAGTTGAGCCATTCTTGCAGTAAGACGGCATTCATTCTTGATTATTATTCATTTATCTCGAATAAACTTTATCATTTGAAACGAACTAATGAACTTTGATCTTCCATACTTTGTACAGGGAACATATGCAAGAACTACTGAACAATGGCTGTCCAAACATCAAACTAGTGCACATAAGAGACTTTTACGGTTGGTTCTACAGAAAGGTAAACAACCGACCCGTCCGAATAAATTTGCAAGTTTTCAACATTATTTCTTTCAATAACTGAGAATAATTCTCGTCATGCAGCTATATGCAATGCGCCAAAGCCACATCCATCAAGTTTCTCATGAGTTATTTGCGTTGGCTAGTAGATGTTACCAGCAGGTTATGTCATACACGGCTTGTGCTGTCAAAGGAGTTCGGTTCCTGACATATGATCGTGATATAGAAAGAAAAACTCAGAACAGTGGTATGTCAGTCCCAGGGACTGGGGTGAGGTTTACTATGAGCAGCTTCAAGATATACTGGAGCTACAGTATGGACTGAAATTTTCAGTTTATCTGTTCCGATGCAAGTGGTTTATGTGTGATGGGAGACAGATGGTCACTGAGAATAACGTTACCAATATTGACATCAATGCAGAGGCGTTTAAGGATGATCAGTTCATACTTGCGAGCCATGCACAACAAGTGTTCTACATTGAAGATCCATCTCGTGGTCCAAACTAGAGAGTAATACAAATTGTCCATCATAGGAGCACGTGGGACACAGTGGAAGCTAACATCACAGAGATTGACCTGCTCCACAATAACTACTCTTTCGGTTTATCTCTGATCTTTGATCTTGGCAACATAGAGTACGTATACTTGCACCGGGATGATGATGAAGCTGATGAGATAGAAGCATCGGTTATCAGGAGAGCCTCGTCTGATACTGTAGGAGAAACTTCGTTTATCAATGACGATGATGTGGAAGATGATACAAATGTAGAATACGAGGATGACGAAACATCGAGTGAAATCAATGAGGATGACAGTGACGATGATGAGGATCAATTGTATCATGATAGTGAATCAGATTGAATGTTGTTGTGCATCACTAAATTTTATGAAATAAATTTGTAAAAAAGCATGTTCTTGTTGTTGTTACTATTTTCGGCTTGAATGTTTTTCATTCATACTATCATTGCTAGAGGTCAAAATGTGAGTTTGAATGGAGTTTGAACATTTGTGGACAGAATGTAGGACAAAAAGGACTGCAATTGTACAAAAACTTGCTACTGGGGACCTATATATCTAACATCGTAAAACTTGAAAAACTTATGTTGTAAATAAATTTGGATGAAATTGAAATAAAAGAAAAAATATAAAGACCAAAATGAAAAAATTTTAAAGTTGAAGGACCTAACTGCAAATATTCTATAGAGAGGACATTTATAGTGACGACATGTCGTCTCTATAGAGTGAAAAATTGGGGGCCATTAATTAGTGCATGCTCCAAAAAATTAAGTGCGTGTTGCCGTTACAAATTAATAACGACGACAATTGTCGTCGCTATAGAATTTACCCTTAAAAATCACGCATCAGACATTCTTCTTCCCCGTTTCTCATTTGGCTCTCTGTTTCCGTCGAGGACTCAAATTTTTTCCTGCCATCTGCTCAGTTGAGGGCTGCACTCCACGGCATTCTTCACGGTTTGTCCATCTCCATTAAGGTTAGCCTTCAACCTTTAAATTTTAGCACAAATTTCACGGTTTGTTTTCAATTTTTAATTTCATTCCATGTTGAATTTCTTTAATTATCAGCTATATTTTGCACTATATATTGCACTGAATTTGGGATTGATGTTTGGGAATTTTTTGATGATTTTATGAAGTTGGAGGAACTGAATTTGTTGCACTGAATTTATGAAGTTTTAGGGATGATTCTGAAATATTTATGAAGTTTAGGGACTTATTTGCAATAAAATTCAAAGTGTAGGGACCAATTTGAAATAAAATATAATAAATTCAAAGTTTAGGGACCAATTCATTAATAAAATATAATAAAATCAAATTTTTAGATAAATTCAAAGTTGAGGAACTTATTTGCAATAAAATAAGTTTAGAGACCAATTTGAAATAAAATTTAATAAAATCAAATTTTCACATAAATTCAAAGTTTAAGGACTTATTTGAAGTAAAATTCAAAGTCTAGGGACCAATTCATTAATAAAATATAATAAATTCAAATTTTCAGATAAATTCAAAGTTTAGAGACTTATTTGCAATAAAATAAGTGTGGGGACCAATTTGAAATAGAATATAATAAATTCAAATTTTCACATAAATTCAAAGTTTAAGGACTTGTTTGATTTTTTCATTTTTTGCTTTTGTTGATTTCATTACTTTGATTTATTGAGGTGATGAAAAAGAGTTGAAGTTGGAGTTGGGTGTAGGGACTGAATTGTAAAAAACAAAAGTTTAGTGACTAATTTGTAAAAATTAAAAGTTTAAGGAGTAAAGTTAAATTTTGGAATGTTGTAAATGTTAGGGAATGAAGTTAAATTTTGGAATGTTGTAAATTTTAGGGACTAAAGTTAAATTTTGGAATGTTTTAGGATTATGTTGGAATGATGTAAATTTTGGAATGTTGTAAATTTTAGGATTATTTTGAAAGGACCAATGAATCAACAAATTGAAACTTATTAGAAATTACGAAAAATGTCCAAGTTGAGGGACCTATGTGAAATAAAAAATTTCATTAGGGACCAATCAATAGAAAAATTATAAAGTATTACAAATTACGTTAAATTGAAAATGTAATGAACAATTTGCAATTTCTAATTTGAAAATGACCCTATTTACAATAAAGTAGAAGTGGAAGGACCTATCATCATCAACTTCAAAGTTCAGTTACCTTTTTGAAATAAAGAAAAAAGTTTATTAGGATCAATTTCACTTAATGTAGGGACCTATTCTGCACTAATTGATGTTCGCAATTATTTCATGTGTTATTATGGCTGACGTGATGTTGCACGGAGGTGATGGTACAGGAGATCCTCCACAGCAGCCATCTCACCGGCTCGCTTCGGCCTGCGAGTCTGGTAAAAATTTTCGTTCAAATTGTAATTATTTATTATTTTATACATATTGTTGCAAATCGTATGATAAATACAATTTGCAATTTTTTCATTTTCAGCACCCCCGCCAAAGCGACGGGGTATCTCTCGAGGCACCTTGAGATGGTTTGGCAAGCTAACAGGAAGATGCCACTTCCTATCGCGTTCGACATGCAGCCGATCGAAAATAACGCGAAGTACTTCACGCACTTGGTTGGGAACCAAGTGAGATTCACCGTGCCCCCGTGCTACCCTTCATGGACAGAGGTTCCAGAGGAGCAGCGGGCACGGTCACATAGCATTATCGAGGTATGAACTTAAAGTAGTTTTGTTATTAGTACAGTCAATAATGAATTGTTCCACGACTTATACATTAACATAATTTTTTTCACTCTTGTAGAGCTACTTCAATCTGCAGGGCGATCGGTCGCCCGACGAGTACTGGGCAGTATATGCCGCTGCAGATCGTTTGGTGGCCGATCGTTATCGCGATTACAAACTCAAGGCGTATAATCACTTAAAAGCGCATGGACCGAGCCGACCATACGACGAGATGTCCACTGAGGACTAGCAGAAGTGCATTGACTTCTTCACCAGTCCTACTTTCGTGGTACGTATTGTTTATTTATTTTTTACGATATTTTATATACTTTTTTAACTATTGCATTTTCTGATATTCAATTATATGTTATACCTTTAGGCACGGTCCTCCAAAAATAAGGCCAATCGGGGTAAGGCTAAATACCCAAGTGTGCAGGGGTCGAAGAGCTTCTCTGCCACGCATTACGATGAGGTACAACATATAAATTTTCAATATCATTACACAAATCTTCACTACATTACGTAAAAATGTCTACTAACTACATTTCACGTTTAAATTGTCGTAGCAGGACCCCGAGACCCAACAATGGCCGAGGATTATTGAATCATTCCGGACGTTTCACACCTTCCGGGATGGCAATTGGGTGAACCAGCAGGCGGCTGGTGACTATGTGAGGATTTTTAAATTATGTTAATATAATTTGATTTTATTGATTTTATTATTTATTATTATTTTTTCACTAAACAGGATAAACTTGTTGAGTTGAGAGAGACTCAACATACACAGCCTCTAGTGGCGCGTCGTTAGACGAGCGTGCTGTTGCAATAAGTTGACAATCAAGAACAAGTATCCACTTCCAAGAATTGAGGATTTGTTTGATCAATTGAAGGGTGCTTCTGTGTTTTCAAAGATCGACTTGAGGTCGGGCTATCATCAACTAAAAATGAGGCCATCGGATATATCAAAGTCAGCATTTTGAACTCGCATGTTCTATTTCTTTTTTCTTCTTTTTCCTCCTGAACATGATTAATTCAACTCTTGTAATATTTTACGAAATCATGTCTGGCTAAATTACTTATTGCTAGAATTAACGATGAAACCTTACGTTTTTAATTAATTAGAAGTTTTCCATTTTAGTAATTAATTGCTTTTGGGTTGATTATTCTTTATTCCCTTTATTATGTTTTAATGCTTGATCTCCATTGGAATGTTGTGTTCTTTATTGAAGTCGAGAGATTCACTCTAGATAAGCACATGGTATTGAATATCATAGGGTCCAATAGTAGATAGAAATTACTATTATGCCTTATGAAATCTATTTAGGGTGTTCTTGTGATTTAAATACATATTTTTATGTTCAAAACTTAATTAGAGATAATTAGGTTCGTATATCGATATGGAATTGATTGACAATTGAGAGAGGCTTTTGATTATTATAATATCAGCGATTTTCAATCTAGGATAATTATAAGCCAAAGCGATTAATGGACAATTGATTAAATAACATGTAGGTGAATTCGCGAATCATGGTGCCAATAAAACTCCAATTTGTTCTTAAATTTACTTTTGATTGTGTGATAATTCAGATTTAATTAAACTCTAGTAGAATAACTTTAGGATTGAATGTATAAACGAATATGTATTCTTATCTTGTTAAAACTCGAAGTATACATTAATTGGTTAATTGATAGCTAGTCCTCGTGAGTTCGACACTCTTCACATCACATTATTCCTTGTAACCGATCCGTCCACCTGCGGGATTAAAATCAACAACAAAATTTTGGCGCCGTTGCTGGGGATCGAACCCGGGTCACCCGCGTTTGTGTTTTCTTGCATGCTTACGTGTCATAAGTATTCACTTTATAAATGAATACTCACCACTATTATTTGTATTTGTTTGCATACTTACGTGTCATGAATAGCCTTGATGTCTAATGATGTAACTGTTTCTTTTATATTTTACTTAAATTCATGACTTGTAGACAGAAAAATTACTTTAGGTTAAATGTGAAGCTACTAATCCATGTTTGATACAGTGTTGTGTCGGTTAGTTAAGATGATTTGGCAATGTTGGCGCACCTTTGTCGAGAACTATAGGATGCATTTTTGAGACTAGAACTATAAACTTACAACTATTTGCACCTTGAACAAGTAACAAATAGAGTGATTAAGAGTGGTAGTAGTTAAGCAGTGATGGTGGCTATCTAGGTTTTGCTGATTCCATGTATGTGGAAAAATTGTGTGGAGCACTTTAGACTAGTTAAAGGAAGCCAGGTAATGATCGAATGTTAGGAATCTAATTCCCGTGCATGCACTTATTGCACGCAAGGAACTAGGATATTACTATTATATAACTCTTTTCGTAGCCTTTTTGACTTGATTGATAAAGCACATCGGCCTAAAGCTCGTTACATGAGTCATCTAGAAAGCTTAATGGACTGAGTTTTGCACACAATTAATATCTTATGACTCTTTTAATTGCCATTTTGACTCGAGTAATAAAGCCTATCAGCCTAAACTTGTTACAAGAGTCGTCTAGAAAGCTTTATGGACTGAGTTTTGCACATATAAAAAAGATAAAAAAAAAAAAAAACATTATCTGCTAAAGCCAACGTGAAAGATCCATTACAAAGTTAACATGGGGATGCTTAGTAGAAACTTCCTGGTCGAAAGCACACAAAAATAATAGAATCTTCATATACCTAGTTTGTCACAATTATTAGCTTTCTTAACCTATTTCGAGCAAGAAAATAATGAGTAAAGCATAACATTAGATCCAAAATCTCGGGAGTTGAAAGAAAAAAGCAATTTGGGGGAAAGAGTACCTTACGAGAGAGAGAGAGGAGAATTTGGCCAAATGGTTGGACTATCACCACCATATAAATTAAGTACATCGGATTAACTGCTCACACACACATATCAAGTATGGTTTAAGTAGAATAACATTTGCAATAGTAATACCTGGACACTTTTCATAAATTTTAAGTTGTTGCAAAAGCTGAAGCAAAAACGACTAGCTATTTATGTTGTGAAACTTGTTACTGTTTATGTCGTTCTGTCCATGATTGTCATTAGTTGGTATCTTCAATGACGAATAAAAGGTTCAAGTTTGGAGGTGTTTGATAAGTACAATTTTATAATGATAGGAGCCCACAAAAAGGGACAATTATGAGTACTCTTAAATGTTTTCAGCATAATGGCGTATTTTGTTTTTATCATTATAGGAAAATAACCAAATTCAAGTGTCGATCAAACAAAAAGAAAGCAAACAGAAGAAAAATAGACTCAATTGAACAGATAAAAAGAATTGAGTAGCTTGTCAAACAAATACGAAAGAGAACAATTCAGGAACTGGATCTCAAGTAACCATGCGACCGCGTGGTTAATTATTGGTGTGATCGCAATGAGTGAATTTCATGTGCACAACCTAGGTAAACAATATCATGCGATCACATGGCTACTCTGGGCAGTGTTTTAATTGTTTCTTGATGGAAATGGGACTCTATTCAGTCCAGGATAAAACAAAACTTAAAACACATTTTGAGGAGTTTTGCAAAGGATATAAAAGGCAGAGAATAGATAAATTGTGGAAGGCGAATTTTGGGAGAAAAATACATCAAAAGAATCGAAGATCAATGAACGGATTGAAGATTCTTTTGCCGAAATCACGGGTTAGAATTTATATTTTCTTCTTCTTCCTCTGGAACATGATTAATTGAACTCTTGTAATATTTTACGAAATCATGTCTGGATAAATTACTTATTGTGATGATGAACAATGAAACCTCACGTTTTTAATTAATTAGAAGTTTTTCCGTTTTAGTAATTAATTGTTTTTGGGTAGATTATTCTTTATTCTCTTTTTTACGTTTTAATGCTTGATCACCATTGGATTGTTTTGTGTTCTTTATTGAAGTCAAGAGATTTACTCTAGATAAGTACATGGTATTAAATAACACAGGGTCCAATAATAGATAGATGCTATTATTCCTTATGAAATCCGTTTAGGGTGTTCTTGTGATTTAAATGCATATTTTTATGTTCAAAACTGAATTAGAGATAATTAGGTTCGCATATCGATATAGAATTTATTGACAATTGAGAGAAACTTTTGATTATTACAGGATCACCGATTTTCAATATAGGATAATTATAAGCTAAAGCGATTAATGGATAATTATTAAGAAACGTGTAGGTGGATTCGTGAATCCTAGTGCTAGTAAAAGTGGAATTTGTTCTTAAAATTACTTTTGATTGCGTGATAATTTAAATTTATTGAAACTCAAGTAGAATAACTTTATGACTGAATTTATAAACAAATTTGTGTTCTTATCTTGTTAAAACTTGAAGTATACATTAATTGGTTAATTGATAGCTAGTCTTTGTGGGTTCGACACTCTTCACACCACTTTATTACTTGTAACCGATCCGTCCACTTGCGTAATTAAAATCAACAACACCAATCAACACCATAAAACTATCAATTTTAGCCAAACAACCCCTTAATTTATGCATTTTTTTAAACTCCAAACAACCCCTATTGGCTAAGGAAATAACCGCCCATTTCCATCCCCTTGTAGCCTGGATGAAAATCGCCCCCATGATCCACCACAACCTCCATTTTCTTCCCAACTATCCCTCACATTTCAGCTCTCAATCCAACTGGTTACTCCCTCCAAATTCACCCCAGATTCGGCCCCTACAGCATAAGGTTTCACCCCAAAAAATCAGCCATTAACTTAAGCAAAAACCTCCCACTTTTCCTCTTCAAAGATCGGCCCTCAAGTCCCAGAAAATTTACACCCCTTCCTCCTCGTTTTTCCCGCAACATCCTCCCATGTTATTTCCAAAATTCAGTACTATAATTTCATCAGAAAAACTCTCATTTTCTTGTTTATGAATTCGTCTAGGTAGCTCCATTTTACTTTTGCAATTTCAGTCGAATTCTAGCAATTTCCATCACCTTCCTCTCCAAATTTTCAACCACCAGACATTCCATTTTTATTTCCTTTTTATTCCACCAGCATACTCTCTCCATTTCTTGCAATTTTAGTTACAAAGTTCTAGCGCTTTTTTCCAGATTTTTGACCAGCAAACTCTATTCTTTTTCTGCAATTTCAGTCACGAAATTTCAACACTTCCGTCCAGATTTTCGGCCAGCAATAGAAGGCTTTAACCTTGCTTCAAACTTCACAACACATTTGCTTTGATTTTTGGAAGCTGCACAAACAATTTTTCTCTATCACAACTTCAACCGAAAACTATATTTAGTGGTAGTTTTACTTACTACTTTTGCAATGATTTAAAATTATGTTCGGAAAATTGTTATGTTATGTAAATGCCATGAACATGATTTATGAAGGAACATTATGATTGTGATTGAAGGTAATCACATATGCATGACAGTGATGGAAGGAAATCACATTTAAGTTAATGGTGCAGGTTACCAATTTATGTTATTCATATGTACATTTAAAATGATGGCATGAGCATTTATGTTTCTGTTTAACTTTTTTCACATGTTAGTATGTATTGCTATGTTTCTTATGGCCCCAAAACGAACAAAATTTCGTGATTGACGTTGATGCGATGGCATAGGCTAGCAAGCATGATGTTGAGATTTAAGTTTTGACGTTGAGATGATCGACTCAATTATGATGTAAATACAATATTTTTATGTATTTGATTTTTAGTATTTAATTATGGAATATTTATGGAAATTGGGTTGTTGGTTTCTTTTCCGTTAAAAGTTTCAAGTTAGAAAGCCTTATATGATCTATTGGTATCATTTAAAATTACTCAAAAACTCCATTGTATGAATTTATTATGAACGTTATGGTGGACAAATTTTCAAGCAACTTTGGATAACATTTTTACCTACCAAACAATGTAGTTAATGTTTGAAATTTTATCATGTTGTAGTATGTAGTCCCTACAGTATAAATTTTAGAATGTTTAGAGTTTGTTTGAATTGTCAAATAAATTGTGGCGTCACCTATCACAATATAGGCAAAACCACCTTCAAACCCTTTCAGTCTTCCCCGATGTTCTTCAAGAACCTAAGAAATCTAGATATTCTGTTTCTTTTGTGTGGTCACAAGAATAATGTTAATATAATTAATTGATTCAGTTGGACATTAATATATATATATATATATATATATATATATATATTATTTCAATTATAGAATAGTTAATAAAATATAAAAGGAAAAATCCTATTTTCCGTGTTGTAAATTATCTCCTTCCTATATTTAAATGGCACACGCCTGGTGCACGCTCAGCATGTGTCTGGCACACGCCAATGCCACGTGTCTAGTACATGTGGAAAAATCCTATATATATATATATATATATATATATATATATATATATATATATATAAATATATATATATATATATTATTTCAATTATAGAATAGTTAATAAAATATAAAAGGAAAAATCCTATTTTCCGTGTTGTAAATTATCTCCTTCCTATATTTAAATGGCACACGCCTGGTGCACGCTCAGCATGTGTCTGGCACACGCCAATGCCACGTGTCTAGTACATGTGGCACTAATGTCCAATTTAATCTCATCCAAACTTTATGATAAATTATAACTCTTATAATTTATCTTGATTCTTCTTTTGAATCCACCGAGTGACCCGATTAGACCCAATGAAACTAAGCTCCAATAAATTAATTTTGAGCCAGTCAACTCTAGTCCAGTCAAAATAATTTATTAATCTCATTAACGAAATTCTACTCTCAATCTAATTGAAATCACTGAAGTTGTATAATCAATAACCATATCCCTGACTCGTCAATATTACGTACTACCCTGTCGACCATTTTGAATATTGAGAACAAGGTTGAAATGATAAAAATACCCTTTTCCAAATATATATTAATCCTCAAATCCTATTTTTCTTCTGACAGCACATCACAATATTAATTCAAAAATCAATGTCGAATTGCTGAGTTTATGTTTAACTTTCCACAAGAAAATCATTCGAGGAAATGATTGTGCTCATTAAATAGGCAAGGCTTCCATGATGCTAATATATGTTCCTCATTATTTTACTTTAATTCCCAAGGCAAAAAGATATTGACTAGTAATTTGATATCACCCATTATTACCTCAAAGAACTTCAAGTTAGTAATCAAAGTTCATTACCCCCCTCACGATTAACATACTACATACGACAGTCAAGTGAAATTAAATTTATATGGTCAATATCACAAATTAAATTTTATTTGGTCCAGTTCAATATATTTCAAATGCACTGTCAACTCTATTACAAAATTAACGATGAATTTTAATAAAATTGAGACGGTCTTATCAAAATAAAGTGTCTGTCTTTATTTACCGATCGTTGACTATAAAATTTAGATCAAATTATAAATCGAATATTTCCGTGCTTAAACGATCTACGATCAAATGCTAGCTCAAAACAATTAATCACATCTTATTTCAATTAAATTTGGGGTCGACTATAATTTTCTTTATTATGAATTCTTAATTGTTGATATGAGTTGATATATTGAAGGTTCCAATAGTTGGAAAGACAAAAACAAGATGGTGCAATGTGCTTAATCGTACCATTGCAAGAAATTCGCACGTTAATCAAGCACAAATATTTATGGGCAAAATTATGAACTGCAAGATGGTGTATACAATTGAAATTCATTTCATTACTAAAGAAGAAAAAGAATGACAGAAGAGGAAACCTCGACTTCCAAAATGGCCTTAACCCAAAAATCTAAACGTGTAACAGAAACAAGAATGTCCAAAATGGCATGTCCATGCTATGCACGGGGAAAGATAGTCACCGGCAAGCTCTGAAGTTTTTTTAGATGGAAATTGCCAGAAACTATTTTGTTCCCTGCAATGCTGGGATAGAATCAGCTGGGGTACATCACCTTGCATGCAAATGTTCAAGTCGGTGAATTGTTCATATTAATGACTCTCTGACCCCATGAATTTTTCCCTCTCGTCAGCAGGCACAATTTATGTCCTTTGTAAATGTGTTGGGAAAAATATTCCTTAATGCAAGGTTAGAATTCATCAAACAGGGAAACTTTATGTGTAATGTTGACTAACAGATGTAGAAACAAAGCATAAGGCGAACTCTGGCTTTAGTTAATCGATGAACAATTTTACGAAACTCGAGAGTTTTCTTTTAGTATATCAACTGAGAAAAAGCCTGAACTAGGAAAATAAGTTAATAACAAAAATCCCAACTTCCAATATCCTTTAAAAATTGACATTTGATACCAACTTAAGCTTGGAAAAATGTGGTGTTAAATGCCTGTGACCTTTCATCGCGTCAATGTGATAAAAGATATAATAACTAAACAAGAAAAGTATGAGGCAATTATTCATAACTAAAAAAAGGCAACGAATAATTATAAGCAATAAATCAACTACAAAATTTATTGATTACCTTACATGATTGGTTAACCTTTCTTGCCTCAGAGTTATGCATACATTTCTTGTTCTTTCCTACAAACACTCGTTGGTAAAAGTAGGTACCATCAATCCTTGTCTGTAGCGTTCCCTCAGTATAAAAACAGTGTTTCTATCAGCAGATTACCTTCAGTCTGCTGCTGCTGTTGCTTCTGGATATGGTGCCTTTGGAAGTACAACCATGATGCCTGAATATACTTCTTTATGAATCTGCCTGCTTCCCCTTTTGGGACGAACTTGAGTTACAATAATGTTTTTGAGTTGTCATTTGATCTTTCTTTTGCAAGAATCATCAATTTACCATATATCTTTACAAATTAAACTATAAAGTGCCATGGCACGTTAGAGTTGTATGCGTGCAAAAATTGTGCCCATCACAAGCTAGCTGTTACTTTATCCTTTTATTTTTTAAGCCTTTTTTTCCCATCGAGATCTTGTTTGTTCATCATCAGGCCTCTTAACCTCAGAGTTATAATATAGGTGAGGTTATAAGGAATTTAATATTCATGAGAAATGCATTTTTTCATGTGTAACTAGTAGTCCGCTAAACCAAAGAAAGGATATCTAAAATTATTTTGAAAATTTATGAAATGCTATATTTTGTTGCCGTTGCCATGTTAGATGTGTGCAACAACCGTGCTACTTTATCTTTTTACTTTTTAGGTCTTTTTTCATATCTAATATGGATTCGTTCAACCATGTTTTATGTTTTTCTCGTTTGGAAAATCATACTTTACAGCCAATTTTCAGAGACAAATCAATTTAAGACAAGATCTTCCGGGATGGGTTTCCCGGGAGAATACGAGTCGTGAGATGGCCTGGCAAAATTTTTGCAGGCCATTGAGGGATAATGAGTTGCAATATCTTCCGTCGAGACTTTCTGAATCGGATGTGACTACATGGTATCTGGAATGGTGAAGGAAAACAGTGATCTGTCCGGTTAATGACTTTAAAGGTGTGGTGAAATGACGAAGAAGTTCACGATTACCTTATAATCGATCGAAGCAACTGAAAAAGGTTGAACCCATAACACTTGTTCCAAATGGCAAAGCAGCAACAACGAATGGGCCATTCACAGGTGAATCAACATCAATAGCAACAACGACAACTACAGATCAGCAACCACCATAGCAATCACAACAGCTTTTGCACCAGAAACAATCCCCAAGAATTGTGGCCCCTGGAGGCCAGAAATCTTTCGGTTTGACTAGATATGCATACTGAAATACTACCCCAAGGGGAAGTTAAAGCATGTGACTTAAGAAAGCAATCAACTCCTTAGAAAGTCTTCATACAATGCACAATATTCGCACTGTTACCCATTATAAAATTAGAACAAAATTGGTACAAAATAGAATCAACATTGTAAATAAGACTTCAAAACTTTGGATATGATGTGTAATGCAATTCCAATTTATTGTATTGTCCAGACTGGGTTTAAATGAACAACCGGCTATGGTAAATAACACATTGTCGCAACTACGGTGACTAAATTAAATGCCTTCCATATCCTAATTCTCGTTCATATCATATTCAATAACTATTGCAACAACAAATAGCTTCATCTTCTCAGCTGCATCAAAATTATATGGGATTGAACCTTCAACAGTTGTTCCAAATGGTACAGCAGCAGCAACAAATGGGCCACCTGTGCATCAGCAACCGTAGGAGAAGAACAGCAGCCACTATAGCAGTCACAACAGCTTTTCTAGCAGCAGTAGCAGCAATCCCCATGAACTGTTGCTCCCGGAGGCCATAAAACCTTAAGTTTGACTAGATGTGTTAAGCTATAGAGCCTAATTTTTTTTTTATCAGTAAATGTAATGTTTTAGGGTGTGTTTGATTGGCTTAAATTTTCCATGGAAAATAGATTTTTTCCAACTTGTTTATTTGATTGCCAAAAATTTTCCATGGAAAAGGAATTTTCCCACCTATTTTCCTTGTTGTGTTTGATTGCAACCTTTTTTTTTTCATGGAAATTTTTTTCTCATTTTTCTACTTTTGGCCACATTTTCCTTGTTTTCAAGGAAAATATTTTCTTTGTGGGATAGGAGAATTTATTTTCCATGGAAAATTTGTTAACCTTTTCCAACTCATTTATTTTCTATGGAAAAGGCGTTAACCTTTTCCAACCCATAATTTCTTGGTAATTCATTTCTATGGAAAATATTTTCTTTCCACCCAAATTTTCCTATTGCAATCAAACACAGCCTTATAGATCAAAAAAATATGTACAAAATACACTGGGCATACCCAGGATTACAAAGAAAAAATCATCATGAAATGCGCAAAACAACATACTCATAATGAATTAAAACATTAGGATACAAAGAAAACAAGATCTTGTATACTTTTAATCCGACTGGTATATTATGGGAAGTCCAAATCTAAAAAACCGTACAAGCTAAGTCAGTTCTTTTTGCTTTGTTTTGCCAAGAAGTTCCTCTCGCCTCTTTTTTAATCCATTTGAGTGCACTACTAATTGTCGTCATGGACCTTGTGATGCCTAGCCATTCCTTGACCTGTTTCCAAATATTAGAACTAACTGGACAATCAAAAAATAGATGCTGCACCGTTTCTAGTACCGTCTCACATAGGACAAAATTCTTGTCAATGTCAAGAAAATAAAGCATGTCTTTAGTGAGGAGTTTTGATTTCACACCTAACCATAAGATGAACGAATGCTTGGGAATGATGCACGGGTTCCAAACTGTCTTCGCCCAACAGTTTTTAGTTCCTTTGTCTCTAAAAAATTCATAAGCAAGTGATGTGCCAAATTTACCTGAAGCAATCCAAGTCATCATACGCGAAATAGCTCCACCGAGCGTCCCTTCAATTCAGCATAACAGGTCCTGATTGCAAAGATGTTTTTGAGCAGCGGTGAGTCCCCTTTACATGGTAACCAATTCCAGGGAGCCGTCCCATTTAGATAAACATTTGAAATCCATTTGTTCCAAAGGGTATCTTTTTTATCATGAATATTCCAAAGTGTTTTTGCAAGAAGTGCTGTATTCCAACATTTAATATCCCTAAATCCGAGTCCCCCTTCACATTTAGGCAGACACAGATCATTCCACCCAACTAGAGCCCAATTTGTTGAGGAGCTAAGAGCAAATTGAGAAGTGTTCTTTATATTTCGCCCTTTATTTATTGCTCTAATCCTAACAGGATGTGCATTCAGAGATACTACTTCATGGAGAAGTTCAAGTCAAGGGACATAATCAAGCAATTAAATCCTTGGAAAGTCATCATAAAATGCACGATATTCACACAATTTAGAATTAAAAATTTGGGACTTAATAGAAACAACTCTGTAAAGAAGATTTCAAATGGAAGGAAATTATATTATGTTCTTCCTTGGATATGATCTGTAATGGAATTCCAATTTATGGTACCATGTTTTTCGACCAGTTTCGTTACTCATCCAACTTCCTCATGTGTCCAATGCCACCTTGCAATTTGGCTTCACTACCCGTTTTGGAGGCCTCCATTTTAAAAAATAGTAGCTACTTTCAGCTATCTCCCGGTAGAGATTTCTGCATACAAGTATATAGAGGGTGGGAGGAAAAAATATGTATGGATGCATTGCTAAAGAGAACTGATTTTGTCAATTTCTTTTATTAGATTGACTAAACTGAACTTTGCATTCACTCCATTTAGGCCATAACATATCACTTTTAATGGAGAAATAAATTTCTGTAAATTACTCCCGTACTCTCATCCACGTGTTAATGTGTACATAGTGTTTGATTGGTAGCATGGAAAAATGGTGGAAAATGAAAATATTTTCCATGGAAGTGGAAAAATAAATTCTACTATCTAGGTAAGAAAACTTTTTCCAAGAAAGAAGGCAAATATGTGCTTTAAATGCTTGTACCTAGAAAATGTATTTTCTTTTCCATGGCCAATCAAACAACAAAGGTGGAAAATAAAAGTGTTGGATTTGACAACATTTTCCATGGAAGTGACATTTTCCATGGAAAATGTGCCAATCAAACACATAAGGACATAATTTACTTAGCACATTTAGTTACTGAACTTGCTTACAATCACAATACTTCGAGGTTCAAATTATATCTCTACCTTCAAGACACCGACATTAGAAGGTCGAGAATGAGAATATTGATCCCCGCTTTGGGACAGATAAGTATTGCGTGCACATTATGTGCAGCATGACATGAACCCCATGAGAGTTTCTTCAGTTTTGTTAATTTACATTTCATTTGTAAAACCATTTGATTAAAGAAACCAGTTCTTGATACCGTTCACTTTCACAACTAATAAAGAAGATATAGAGAAATTCAAAGTAACAGATCAAGTATATGAAGAAGTTTCAGTGCTATGAACATTCTTATTTGTGTTGTATAAATGTGGGAACAACATATATGTCGTATCAACTAAAGTTCAACTTGACATTTAACACATTAGTATTTCATTCTAACCACAAATGTAAATGAAAGTCGGGGCTTTCTTTTATTTTATTTTATTTTTCCTTTTTTTCTTTTTAGATGAGATAAAGAAAGCAAGCAAATAAATGTTAAAACAAACAGAAGTGAATAAATACTAAAGGGGATTTTTTTTTCTTATTATCCAACCTCACCTCGAGAAAATTTATGAAGTGAAATGATTTGTGTTCCATGGATTGATCTTCTTGTTGTTGCCGAATAGTGATATGAAAATAAAGAAATGATGCTAAACAATAACATAAGTCATTGAATTATCTTGTATTGTTGCCTAACAGTGAAATAAAATTTATTGGTATAACACGATCAGTACTTTATTAGTACGATGAGACTATGTGCTTGTTTGATTGATAAATCTCTTTTGTAGATTGTAAGGAGTGTGTCCTACAGTACAAATGACCCAAGTTAAAACTCTTCAAATTACCTTGCCAATTCAGATGAGAGAGTTGAGGTTGTTGCAAATAGGCCCTAGGTTTAGGGATGGCAACGCGGCGGAGCATCCTTTCATGTCCCCATCCCTCTGGGGATTTTCCCACCACGAACCCCGCTTAAAGAGGAGCGGGGTGGGGTGGGGTGGGGTGGGGTGGGGTGGGGCGGGGCGGGGCCTCAGTTTATTTTTCCGTTTAATTTTTTTATTTAAATAATATATTCTAAAAATTAAATTAAATTCTTAAAATTAATAAGGCTTATTTGCACAAATGGTCCCTGACTTTTGCACTTACTACGGGTTGAGGACCTATCGTTTCATTTTTTGCAGTTTAGCCCCTATTTTAAATGTTTTTGGCGGCAATGGTCCTTTTCATCAATTTCCGTCCAAATTTCCGTGAAATTTGACGGTAGAAATTTTTTATATAAAAAATAAAGGAAAATTTGCAGCAAAAGTCCCTAATCTTTCAAAAAGTGTCGAAAAGTCCCCTAACCTTCTAATCCTAACACATATGACCCCAAACCTTTTTGAAAAATTTACCCCCAACTTAAATAAATTAAAAATAACTCCTAAACCTTTTCAAAAATACAAATAAGTCCTAAATTTTTATTTTTTTTTACAGATTTACACTTAAAATAATAAATTTTTACAGATTTACACTTAAAATAATAAAAAAAATGTGTCATCAAGTCCCAAAATTTTTAATTTTGTTCACCAAAATGACATTTAAAATGTGTTTGATTAAAATCAGATTTTTTGGTAAAAGTTGATAAAACTTGTTGAAATATGTGATTGAAAAGTTGTGGGATCATAAAATGTGTGGTTAAAATTAATTGTTAACTTTGACTTTAGCTTTTTAGCAAAATCAAAATTGAAAACAAACGGGCTCTTAGAGTCTCTACAGATTTTGTCCAGTGGTCCATTAATTAACAAAAAAATTAGGGTAAATAGCACCGAGAGTCCCAAACCTTTGAACCATGTGACGATGTGGTCCCAAACCTTTAATTTCTAGCACCCAAATCCCTAATCTATGAAATGTTAGCACCTGATGTCTTTTTTTGACAAAAACCGTCAGTTTGATCGTTAAATGGTCAAATTTTTGTTAAAAAGACTATTTTACCCTTAAATTGAATGATTAAAGAAAAAGAAAACAAAATTACAACTGAACCCCAACCAACAAAAACAAAAATTGTAATTAAACACCCCAACCACTTGTTCTTCACCAAACTACTGCCGACAATCACCACCCACCACCCACCAGACCCACTACCCCCACCGCCCTGGAATTGAACAGCTTGACACAGCCACCGTGAAAATCCCAGCTGAAATACCAATTCAGATTCAACCCACCAAGCATTCACCCTTAAGCAACGGCGTACTAACACGCGCCACTCCACATCCTCCGCGACAACCACCATTCTATGGCGGCAAGTGTGACCTACAAAGAATGTCTCAAGAAAAATGCAGCCAGCATGGGTGGCCACACCATAGATAGATGCCGGGAGTTTATACCTTCTCCCATCTCCAACCACTCTGACCCCACTTTCCTCAAATGAGCCGTACGCAGATGTCACTACAACTTCCACCGCGGAGAGGTCCAAGAACTATTATTTCCACCGCCGTACGCCAACATGGCTCTTAAGTACCAGCCTCATCACCGCCACCACCCTTCGCCGATCTCTTCCAACTAAGCGCCGGAATAGTAACAACCCGACTTTTCTTTCCCCACCGTCGATCTCGTCGCCAGACAACAACACGCTGATTTTGACCACCTCAAATTGTAGAAAACGCTTCCAAACCAAGTTCACTGATGATGAAAATGACAAAATGTTGGAATTTGCCAAAAACATTAGGTTGGAAAATGCACAAAAATGACAAAAACGTTATCACAGCCATCTTTTGTGGGTTTGCTATTGGGTAGTGGTTGGGGGGTTTAATAATCGCAATTTTTGTTTTTGTTGGTTGGGGTTTAGTTGTAATTTTTTTAATTATTCAATTTAAGGGTAGAATAGTATTTTTGACAAAATTTTGACCATTTAATAGTCAAACTGACAGTTTTTGTCAAAAAAAGACCTCAAGTGCTAACGTTTCATAGGTTAGGGACTTGGGTGCTAAAAATTAAAGGTTTGGACCCCATCGTCACAAGGTTCAAAGGTTTGGGACCCTCGGTGCTATTTACCCAAAAAATTATTTTGTTAATTAACGGACCACTGGACAAAATCTGTAGAGACTCTAAAAGCCTGTTTGTTTTCAATTTTGATTTTGCTAAAAACCTAAAGTCAAAGTCAACAATTAATTTTAACCACATATTTTATAGTCCCACAACTTTTCAATCACATATTTCAACAAGTTTTATTAGCTTTTACCAAAAAATCTAATTTTAATCAAACACATTTTAAATGTCATTTTGGTGAACAAAATTAAAAGTTTTGGGACTTGATGACATATTTTTTTATTATTTTAAGTATAAATCTGTAAAAAAAAATAAAAATATTTAGGACTTATTTGTATTTTTGAAAAGGTTTAGGATTTATTTTTAATTTATTTAAGTTGGGGGTAAATTTGTCAAAAATGTTTGGGGTCATATGTGTTAGGATTAGAAGGTCAGGGGACTTTTCGACACTTTTTGAAAGATTAGGGACTTTTGCTACAAATTTTCCTTTACTTTTTAAATAAAAAAATTTCCACTGTCAAATTTCATGGACATTTGGACAGAAATTGATGAAAATGACCATTTCTGCCAAAAACATCTAAAATAGGGGCTAAATTGTCAAAAATAAAACGATAGGTCCTCAACCCACAGTAAGTACAAATAAGCTAATTAATAAACAGTTACAATTATGAACACATTAAAAAAATTTAACAAAAATGACATTATTTATAGATTTTTTTTTCTAATATGAAGGATAGTTTTTTTATGTGGGACAAAATAAAATATCTTAGTAAAGTTTCAACATTTAAACAATAAACGTGTGGAAGGAATCCCACATCGGATTTTTAAATAAGTGTGTTGAAAGAAAGGTCTATATAATGGACCAATTTATCATTATATGAATAATGGGCTTTACATTTGGATGTGCCACGAAGATTGTGTGGCGCCCTTGACCTGGGGTAGGGATTGCCGCCCTACCCCATCTCGCTCCCGTCCCGATTTTCCAATTAATCGAGAATTCCCTGCCCTGGCCAGGGCTAGTCCCCGTGGGATCAGAAGAACCTGTGATGTTTGCCATCCCTACCATGGTTGTAAGCCGCCACATCAACCCCAACATTACCATCCTTGGGGCCCCAAAATGATGTGTGATGATGGGCTAATTGAGTTAGTTGATTTTCATTATAGGGAAGTACCTTTTCAAAACAACTTTAAACCTTAAATGAACAAAAACGTGGGGCATCTGGCAAAAATAGTCAAAAAATAATCCCATTTTAATGTTAGGCTAATTACTTTAACATTGATTGAACATGTTGTTAATTTCCACAGGTTATTCGGAACAACTGAAAATGAAAAAATGGCATTCATGGAAGGATGGGTATCAAGTCACTCGAATGACGACAAAATAATATTGAAGAAGCCGTTGATATTGGCTCAATTTGGAAAGTCTTGCAAAGATCCACGAAAATGTCTGAACACAATAGATGTGTACATGCATTATATATACAGACTTGCAAGAATTAGTATCACTACAAGAAAAAGTTTCTATAGCGACGACAATTTGTCGTCTCTATTAGTACTGTACAATAGGGAAGACACAGAAATGTCGTCACTATAAGGTGAAAATATATAGCGACGAAATAAGTCATCGTTATATTGAACTAGTCGTCGCTATTATATTTAATTTAAAACGACGACTTTTTGTGTCATCGCTATTTGCGTTTCCAAATTACGGGAAAAAATTGCACCATTTTTTGGTACAAATAGCGACGACATTTGTCGTCGCAATAGATATATAGATGATGATGTTAGTCACATGAATCATGATTTTCCTCATAATATGTAATGTATTCTATTGAGACGACAATTGTCTTCGCTATAGACCTTTCAAAATTGGTACGAAATTTAGCGCCCAATTCTTACCTGTAGTGACGACATTTGTCGTCGCAGTATATATAGATCATGTTGTTAATCATGAATTTTCTCATAATATGTAATGTAGTCTATTGAGACGACAATTGTCGTCTCTATAAACATGTCAAAATTGGAGGGAAATTTTTGGCGTCCAATTCTTAACTTAGCGACGACATTTTAATCTATAGAGGCGACATGTGTCACCGATATAGATGCTCCTTTTTTACCTCACCATCCCCGCATTTATGTAATGTGTTTCTGCAATTTTTTCGTTTTCCTTCTCCATAATTGTTCTCCAAGTCCATCTCTTTTCTCCATAACCATCTTTTTTTCATTTCATTTCTCCATCTTCATCTATTATCCTTACTACATTTATGAAAATATAGTATTTTTCATGGATACTGATAAAAGTTGGACAAAAATTAGAAATTGCACAAAATCGTCAAACTTTTGGAATGGTTTGAAAGCATTTATAAACATGGCTAGGCCATACGTAAATGACATGGGAAGGATTAAATGTCCGTGCAAAAGATTTTTAAACGGTCTCATACATCCATTAGAAATTGTCGAGGCTCACATATTTCGTCATGATTTTACAGAGAGTTATGTAACCTGTATATACCATGGCGAGACCAAGGTTCACACTGCAAATGTGTATAGACATAATGAGCGAGCAAGTTTGGAGGATGAGATGATGGATGTCATGGACGACGTAGTCGGTGATAAGCATGCTGGTACAAGTACCGATGGTTTTTATGACGAATTGTTTGAGGCTCTGCATTCAGAATTATACCCGGAAGTTTCATCACTTTTGTCCAAAATTTATTTAGTAAAGTTGATGCATATTAAGGTTGTGAACAAATAGACAAACAACTCTATCGATGATCTTTTGAAGTTGCTGAAGTTAGCTTTCTCAAACAAGAACCTGGTGAACTCCCACTACGAAGCTATAAAGATGATGATGAAGCTTAGTTTGGGTTACAAATCCATTCACGCATGTAAAAACGACTGTGCACTGTTTTTGGGGTGAGCATGTTGATAGACAAACTTGTCCAATTTGCCAAAAAAGTTGTTGGGTGCACACTTCTGGGAGAGTGAACGGGAATAATGTTCCGCACAAGGTGTTCGCTATTTTTCCTTAGCCCCCAAACTAAAACGTATGTTCGTGACGAAGGATACTACAAAACTCATGCTGTGGCATAGTATAGGAAGGTCTAGGAATGAAGAAGAAATGCAGCATCTCGTTGACGGGAAGGCAAGGTGGAATTTTGACAAGAAACATCTAGTGTTCGCAAGTAAGATCCGGAATGTCCGGTTAGATTTGGCCGCAGAAGGATTCAATCCAATTGGTGACATGAGTCTTGCGTACAGCATGTGGCCAGTAGTTACAACCTACCACATTGGTTAAGTATGAAACTCGAATACATCATACTTAATCTCTTGATACCTGGCTTTAAAGCACCGGGTTAGGACATTGATGTATTCTTACGACTATTAGTAGACGAGTTGAAAGAGTTGTGGCCGATCATACTCTCTAGCCAAGCACAATAAGTGTTCAACATTGAAGATCATTCTTGTGGTCTGAACTGGCAAATAGTACAAGTAGTCCATCACAGGTGTACATGGGATATGATGGGATCTAACGTCACAAAGATAGACCTACTCTACAATAACAACTCTTCTGGTTTATCTCTGATCGTTGATCTTGGCAACTTAGAGCACATATCATTAAACTGGGATGATGGTGAAACTGATGAGATACGAACATTGGTTATCAGGAGAGCCTTGTCTGATACTGCAGGAGATACTTCGTTCATTAACGACAAGTATGTGGAAGACGACACACATGAAGAATACGAGGATCACGAAATATCAACTGAAACCAATGAGGAGGATAGTGATGACGATGAGGATCAATCGTATCATAATAGTGAATCAGTTTGATTGTTGTAGATCAGTACTAAAATTGTCATATTTTATAAAAATTTTGATTTTGTTGTTGTCAGTGAAACATATTAAATTTTCCACGCCAATAAAATTATTAATGCAGTTCAAAGTGCGAGTGGGGATGGATTCTCAACATTTGTTCACAGACAATAGCCCAAGAATTACTTCAATTGTACAAAAACATAGAAATGGGGACCTATATGTAACCTCTTAAAACTTGAAGGACTTGAATTGCAAATAAAAGAGGGACCTTCCTGCAAATAACCCACATCAAGAGTTATAGAGACAAAAAAAATGTAGGCGGTTTGAAGTGCATGGTGAAAAAAAAAGTCACCGCTGAACCTATAGCGACGACATTTGTCGTCACTATAGAGTACCACATTTTATAACGCTCAGAACACCTCTTCTGCCCTATTTCTACTTCATTCATTTTTCGTTTTGTTGTTTGCTGAAATCAGCCCATCCAGGTGTTGCCGTTTCGTCCAGTGCCGCCTTCCAACTTGGAACAAAATCAGGTGCATTGGTTTTTTTTTTTTTTTTTTTTTTGAAAACCCTATTCTTAATTTTATTTTTTTTTTCAAAAATTTGGTTTCAATCTTGATGTGAGATAGTTTAATCAATTAATTGTTCATGAAAAGATTATATTGGTGATATACCTTACATTTTTTTCCCACATTAATCATCTTCCATTTTTTTTAAAACTACCCATTTGCTGTCGTTGTGTTATCTTTTTTTTTTTTTTGTAATTATTTTCTGTTTTTCTTACATTCGTTGAAATGAAGTTTGGTGTGGTAATTGCTTTGAGCAAGGTTGAAATTGGGTTAGAAATGGATTGTTTGATGTGAATGTGAATGGAGAGTTGCTTAGAAATAAGTTTCACCAATTTGAAGTTTCATATAATTGTTTTGGGCTGTTTGACTTAGGAAGGATTTCTTAAGTTAGAGATTGATTTGCAAATAAACAAAGCGTAGTGACCAATTCACAACGAAAATAAATTAGGGACTCATGTGCAATAAGCTAAGTTTAGGGACCAATTCAGCAGTAAAACAAAGCATCAAGGATCATTTGCACTAAAACTCATAACTTTGGGACTGATGTGCAAAAAAACATAGTTCAGGGACCAATTCATCAATAAAATGAAAGATTATGGGTCAATTGCAAAACAAACATAATTTAGGAACTTTTGTGCAATAAGCTAA
The DNA here is from genome assembly GCA_030279155.1 of Forsythia viridissima. Classification (NCBI taxonomy): domain Eukaryota; kingdom Viridiplantae; phylum Streptophyta; class Magnoliopsida; order Lamiales; family Oleaceae; genus Forsythia; species Forsythia viridissima. The sequence continues at coordinate 9,240,182 of CM059038.1, forward strand.
GTTTAGGGACCAATGCAGCAATGAAATGAAAGATTAGGGATCAATTGCACAATAACTGATAATTTTAGGGATTAATTTGCAATAAACAAAGTTTAGGGACCAATTCAGCTGTAAAACAAAAGATTAGGGATCATTTACCAAAAATAAGTGTATGGAACTTTTCTACACAATTTGATGTTTGATTTTGTCATGTGCTATAGTATGGCTGACGTGATGTCGCATGTAGGTGATGGTGCAGGCGATCCGCCACCTCAGCCACCTCTCCGACTCGATTCGGCATGCGAGTTTGGTAATAATTTTTGTTTAAATTTTTTTGTACTTTGTAGTTATCTTTAATTTTTTATGTATTTTGTTATTATGTTTGATTTTTTGTTCTTTTTCAGCACCTCCATCTAAACGACGAGGTATTTCTCGAGACATTAACCTTGAGAAAGTTTGGTAGGTGAACGAAAAAAGGCCACTTCCCATTACGTTTGACAATGTAGAACATACTATGCAACCGATCAAGAATAACACAAAGTATTTCACATGCTTGGTTGGGAACCAAGTCAAGTTCATTGTGCCCCCTTGCTACCCTTTATGGACAAAGGTTCCAGAGTAGCAGCGGGCACGGTTACTAGCATCAACGAGGTATTGACTTACAATAATTTTTACATTAACGCATTCTCTAAGTAATTGTTCCATGTATTATATATTAACAAAAAAATTTCCTATGTTGTAGAGCTACTTTGATCTTCAGGGCGATCAGTCGCCTGAAGAGTACCTATGAAATTGTACATCGTCTGGTGGCCGATCTTTATCGAGATTACAAACTGAAGGCGAATAATCACTTGAAAATGCATGGACCAAGCTGTCCATACAACGAGTTGCCTGCCAAGTACTAGCAGAAGTGCATCAACTTTTTCACAGGTCCTACTTTCGTGGTACGTATTACCATTTACTTTTTATGTTTTTATGTTAATATTTTTATAATTATAAAGTTTTTTGCTAATCAATTATTTTTTACGTCTTCAGGAACAGTCGACAAAGAATAAGGCCAATTGGTATAAGGCTAAATACCTGAGCGTGCAGGGGTCGAAGATTTTCTTTGCCACACGTTACGATGAGGTACACATAAATTTTTCGATATCATAATACAAATCTTCAATGCATTACATATACGTGTTTTTTAACTAAATTTCACGCTTAAATTGTTGTAGCGGGACCTCGAGACCCAACAGTGGCCGGGCATTATTGACTTGTTCTAGACTTTCCACACCCACCGTTGGGTGAATCCGATGGTGTCTGGTGACTACGTGAGGACGAAATTATAATTTTTAATTAGTTGTTAATTGTGTCTAACATTATCTTATTGATTATTAATTATTGGGTTAATTACACTAATGGTTCAAATTCTTTTAGGTTTGTAACGATTTCATCTCTATTCTTTTTTTTAGCAGATATCATCTCCATTCTTTTATTTATTCTCACATATGGTCCCCAAATCACTATTTATCACTATTATGACAATTCTTTGATAATTTTGCCCATTGACTTAAATAAATTAAAATGATAGTAAAAAAATACAATGAAAGCATTGCAATTGGGCCCTTAACCTTTTCAAAAGTAGAAATAAATCTTAAACTATTTTATTTTATTCTGATAAGTGTTCTTCCCCAACTAAAAAGGAAAAATCTTCCCCCCCCCCATAAGCCATTCCATAAGGGAAATAAATGTTCTGCAAATGGCTCTCACTTAAACTCCCATCTCTTCCAGATTTTACTTTATCCACATTAATCTTTTCCCAGCCATCTTTATTTATCTAATATTCGAAACCCCAATTTTTCCCTCTAGATCGACTTCATTTTTGCTCAATATTTCCTCAACAGAGCTATATTCAAGCAGAAAAAATCTGAACCCAGAAACCCATTTGAACAAATCTTGTATTGAGAATTGGTAGTCCTTTTTATTGGGGGTTTTTTGGGGTTTGGGTAAAGAGAAATGAAGGTGTCTCTCAATAATTCAAAAACAATTTATGCGATCCGTAGAGAAACCCATCACCGGCACGTATTTTGCCGACAGGTATGCAGAGTAGTGCCTTACCTAAGCTGATGGTATGGTTGATTTGGTTTTGTCTCTGCCACCTATTTAGTGTACACAATGAAGATACTTTCATCTTCTCACGCTTGTAATGAAGACATTTTCACTCACCAACACAACAACATAAAAATAGAGTCAATAAAAAATATTACAATAAATCATTTGCAAATGGGTATGAAATTGGAAGAACATAAGGAGAAAACTGGATTGCAAAACATAGTTTTCGGCATTGGGGCGTCAATATCAGAGACATTAAGATTGGGGATGGAGAATGTGAGGTGGTTCGTAATGGAAAATGATGATACTGTATTTATGACTGATAATTTGGAAAAGATGTGGGTTATGGGATGGCTTATGGAGGTGGGGTGGGGTGGGTGGGAAAAGATTATTCATTTTGAGTTATGGAAGAACACTTATCTGAATAAAATAAAATAGTTTAGGATTTATTTGTACTTTTGAAAAGGTTAAAGGCCCAATTGCAATGCTTTCATTGTATTTTTTAACATTTTAATTTATTTAAGTTAAGGGGTAAAATTGTCAAAGAATTGTCAGAATAGTTAAAAATAGTGATGTGGGGACCATCTGTGAGAATAAATGAAAGAATGGAGATGATATCTGCCAAAAAAAAGAATATGGAAGAAATCGTTACAAACCTGGAAGAATGGAGACCATTATTATAATTAACCCTTAATTATTTGTTTTTTCTCATTATACAAGATAAACTTATTGAGGTGAGGGAGACTCAACAGACACAAGTCGCCTCCAGTGGCGCATCAGTTAACTAGCATGCTATTGCAAATGAGGTTCTCAAAGAACATCGAGGACACGTCCATAGGGTTGGACGGGTTCCGAAGGGCTCCTTTCCATCCTAAGATTCGACCGATGTATTGAACACCCCACAAGGAGCACCCAATCAGTTTTCTGGAGACCCCAAAATAATGATCATCAGTTTTCCATGTACAAGGCTCAGCTGTGCCGAATGGGGAGGACAATTCAACGTCTTACAGAAAATCTGAAGAATTGAATACCGGGGGTTGTGCCAAAGGAAGACGACGACGACGAAAGTGGGGGTTTGGGGGATCCGTAGCTTTTATATATATATAACAGAATTGTTTTTTTATTTAAATGTTTATAACGGCGACAATGTCATCGCTAAAATAAAACATAGTGATGTACTTTCATGACGACATTGTCGTCGCTATTTATATAACATTAGTAGCAACGACAATGTCGTCGTCGCTACTAATTGTGACATATGAAAGTTCATAGTGACGATACCAACGTCACTACTATATACGATAACAACAAAGACCTTTGTGACGAATTTGTCGTCACAATTTATCTAATTTCGAGAAATAGAGCACGATAATGTAACGGCGACAATGTCATCGATATAGATTCAAATTGCTATAGCGAAGACATAATGTCGTCTCTATACTAATATATTGAGACGACATACAACGACGACAATGTCGTCTCTATAAATATACAAGGCTAACAAATGATCTTTTAGCGGCGACATATAGACCTCCTTTCTTATAGTGTATGGAAATTAGTGGCACAAGGCATGGGGATTGTGTTTAATGATTGGCTAATTTAGTAAGTTGATTTTCATTATAGGGAAGTGCCTTTTCAAAACATCTTTAAACCTTAAATGAACAAAACGTGGGGCGCCTAGCAAAAATAGTCAAAAAAGAATCCCATTTTAATGTTAGGCTAATTACTTTAACGTTGATTGATCATGATGTTAATTTCCACATGTTATCCGGAACAAGTGAAAATGAAAAAATGGCATTCATGGAAGGATGGGTCACTGGAATGACGACAAAATAATATTGAAGAAGCAGTTGATATTGGCCAATTTTGGAAGTCTAGCAAAGATCCACGACAAGGTCTGAACGCAATAGATGTATACATGCATTATATATACAGATTTTCAAGAATTAGTATGGAAACTCATGGCACAAGGCATGGACTCGTACCGTGATGGGTATGAAATTATCTTGTCACAAAATCCATCAACAGCCAGAATAATTTCGAGGCAATCTCATGCCATGAAAACTCTTAATTACTTATTAATCCTTATGGATCCATTAATATATGATATGTTCCATTGAGAAGTTATTTCGTGAAATTTATAATATTATTTGGTTTAATCAATGATATTGAAGGAAAATTTGAGTTGCTTCTGCAAAGTGTGAAACAAGATTTTTGACCTAAAAATATTTAATGCATTTTCCTTACTGAATTTGTGTACATTACTGCCCTTATACTAGACTGGAGGACTCGAGAAAATACGACCATCAATTTTAGGAGAGTTTATAAAAGTGGCCAAAAGCAAAGGTTGATTTTGAAAAATGGCAACTTTTAATAACATTTACAGAAATGACAACTTTTATTTCACTAAGGATAGATTGGTGGAGAAACGTTTCTCTACAATTTATTTATTGATTATTGCAAAGCTAATGGCATCCAAAGATAGCTTAGAGTTAGCAAAACTCTGCAGCAAAATGGCGTATCTGAAAGAAAGAATTGCACTATTGTAGAAATGACAAATAGATTGCAGAGCCAACTTAAGGTATTAGGCGATTAGGCAGTCGCCTAAGGTCCCGACTTAGAGAAGGCCCCAAAATTTTTAAAATTACTTTTATTTTATTTTTAAATGTGTAATATATATATATATATATATATATATATATATATATATATATATATATATATATATTTCTGTTAAAAAAAATAAAAATAAAACACAATCAACCTAAAACAACCGAATCCAATAAAATCCCAAATCATTGGATGAAAATGTTTTAGAAAAGCATTGTTTGAATCTTTTTTAAAACATGATGGACTTTTAGATATAGATGGTTTAGATTTATTTTTCAGAATTAAAAGTGTTAAGGCAAAATTTTCAAATGGAAAACAAGAGTCCAATGGAAATTCTTCACTACATTAGAAGAGTTGATTCTTTTCCAAATGCATATATTGCTTATAGAATCTTGTTAACAATTCTTGTTTCAGTTGCTTTGGCGGAGAGGAGTTTTTTAAATTAAATTTGATAAAGTCATATTTGAGATCAACTATTTCACAAGAAAGATTGAACGAATTAGCTCTCTTATACATTGAACATCTCAAAAGGCAAGGAAAATAACTTTTACATAGATCTTTGTTTTATTTCAGTTGCAGGAGAACTAAAGAGATTACCCTGATTTGCCCGATTTGCACCGAACTCTCTTGTGTTTCAAGAAAAAAATAGTTTTCTTTATAGTGTCGTTTGTTTTTTTCATTAGATTGTTCCTATGTGATGTTTGAAAAATTGTATTTTATAATAAGACTTTCAATGTTGTTAAGAGTTTATCTTAACCTTTTATTAGTTTTCGCTTTATTAATGAAACGATATTTTGATGAACAAGATGATTATTTTATTTTCTTATTAAATTTTTTTTAGAAAATGTCCTCTAAAAAATTTTCACCTAGGCCTCCAGAATGCCTTGAGCAAAAGGTGTTCCAAATCTTTATTCGGCAGAATCTGTGCTTAATTGGTTTGTAGCGACCGAAAAAAATTTCATCTATTAATTTCAAGGAAATAAAATTTTAACTTTTGGTGTCGCTACAACTTCCGAGCATGATTTAAAATATTTTAGTCGCATTAAATGTTGCATATGCTTGCCTTATATTTTAGGTAGAGAACACGAAATCTTTTTAATCATCGAGACTAACTAAATTTTCTTAACCCCAATAATTTATCTTGAGTTAATTTTAGATTAATTTTAGACCAACCGAAAAATTGAAAACTAAATGAAAATAAAACATCTTCTCAACCCACTTTCGGTCAATTCATTTATCTTAGTTTCAACCCATATTTAAGCCCACTTTTCATTAAGAATCGACTTCATTATTGTGCTGTTTTACTACAAGAAAGACTTTTCCAAATAGGCCCTTATATCTTGACAAATTAAACACACTAAACAACTCATTAACCCTGCCAATTTGTAACTCCAAACCGCCCTTAATGACTAAGAAAAAACCGCCCACTACCTCTCTTTTCTTTCAGCCATTTTCTCCTCCATGATCAACACTTTATACCCACCTATTGTAGCTAATTTACCCCCAACCAACAGCTAAATATCGTCCCCAAAGGTCCACTTTTTCACTCATTAAATCAGCTCCAAAATCCCAGTATTTTACTCTATTTTCATCTCTACTACTCTACAGATTTCGGTCCTAAGTTTCTTCAACAAGCTAGGCATTTTTCCTTTTCTTTCTCGGGTTTAAAGATCAGAGTTTAAGGACAACAAAATGACTTGGGAAATACAAAGTGGAAAGATTAGATTAGAAATCAGAATTCAAGCCAGTTCAAAAGACAAAATTAGGTCCAACACGACAGTCGAGCTATCCCAATCCTTAGTACCATAAGTGCAAGAAGAATCTTAGTGGTGATTGCTACTTTGACAAGAATGTCTACTATTGTGTGGCAAGCTAGGCCAATATATATCGTAGTGTCAGATAGTGCCAGCAAAGACTAATGATCAGGCGAATAAAGGAAAAGCCATAGGGCTCGCCGTGACTCATGAGGATGCCGACCAGAATACAGGTGTTATTTTGGGTATCTTACTGTCTAGAGCGTACCTATTTACGTTCTTATTGATTCTTGCGCAAAGCATTCATTTATATCTAATGCATGCCTAGCTAATGTTAATGTTTTATGTCAAAAAATTGATAGTGTACTAGAGATTAGTATGCATCAGGAAGAACTATAGATACAGATAAATGAGCTAGGGCAGTTCAGATAGATTTTAATAGGTTGGTTTTGTCAGCAGACCTACATGTTATAAAAATGAGAGATTTTGATAACATCTTGAGTATGGATTGGTTGGGTAGTAATCGTGTTGCCATTGTGTGTTTTGAGAAGGAAATAATTTTTTGAAGACCAGGAGAGAATGAGTTCAAATTTTATGGGTCAAAGATTAAAGAATTTCTTGCCTTTATCTTAGCTTCATAGGCAAAGTGAGATTTTCAAGGATTTCTTATGGCACTTCATCTAAGGAATTATCAGTAGATAATGTGCCTGTGGTTTGTGGGTTCGCCGACGTGTTTCTAGATGATTTATTAGGTATCCCGCCTGATAAACAAGGAGAATTCACAATAAATTTGATACATGGAGCTAAACCTATGCCAAATGCTCCGTATCGGATGGCACCAAAAGAATTGCAAGGGATTAATAATGCAATTGGATGAGTTGCTAGATAAATGATTTATCAAAATGAGTGTTTCTCCGTAGGGAGCACCAGTTCTCTTTGTGAAGGAAAAAGATGGGACGATGAGAATGTGTATCAACTACCACGAGTTGAATAAGTTGACAATCAAGAACAAGTATCCACTTCCAAGAATTGAGGATTTGTTTGATAAATTGAAGGGTGCTTCTGTGTTTCCGAAGATCGACTTAAGGTTGGGCTATCATCAACTAAAAATCAGGCCATCGGATATATCAAAGTCATTTTCGGATTGACGAATGCTCCAGCGTTATTTTTGGATTTAATGAACCGAGTTTTTCATCAATATTTAGATCAGTTTGTCATTGTATTCATAGATGACATCTTGATTTATTCCAAGAATGCTGAGCAACATCAAGAGCACCTGAGAATTGTATTAGAGACCTTGTAGAGAGAAAGGTTGTACACCAAATTCACAAAGTGCAAATTTTGGTTGGACCGAATAGGATTTCTTGGACATGTTGTGATGGCTAAGGGAATTGAAGTAGATCCATCAAAGGTTAAAGCTGTGTCAAATTGGCCGGCACCATCAAATGTTGGGAAAATAAGAAGTTTGCTGGGTTTAGCCGGCTATTATCAATGTTTCATAGAAGGATTTTCCAAAATAGTTGGCCATATGATGCAATTGACACGAAATGGGGTTAAGTGTGTTTGGTCCGAGAAGTGTGAACACAGTTTTCAGGAGTTACAAAACAAGCTAGTATCTACACCAGTACTAGCTTTACCCAAAGGTTCAGAAGGCTACGTAATTTACAGTGATGCATCAAAACTCGGTTTGGGCTGTGTGTTGATGCAAAATGGAAAGGTGGTAGCTTATGCTTCAAGACAATTGAAGCAGTATGAGCAAAATTACCCGACACATGATCTTGAACTTGCGGCGGTGGTTCACGCCTTGAAAATTTGGCGCCATTACCTTTATGGAAGCAAGTGTGAAATTTACACCGACCATAAGAGTCTCAAGTACTTTTTCACCCAAAAGGAATTGAATATGAGGCAACGACGATAGTTGGAATTAGTAAATGATTACAACTGCTCTATCCTTTACCATCCGGGTAAGGCAAATGTAGTCGTGGATGCTCTTAAAAGAAAGAATATAGGTCAGTTGTATGCATTGCAATCGACACTAGATAATCTGATCAAGGACTTTGAGAGTATGAAAATTGAAGTATTAGCTCCACCGGTACGGACATCGGCAGTGATAGCATGTTTAATAGTAAAGTCGGCATTCAGAGATAGAATTGTTACAGCTCAAAAGGATGATCCTTTCTTGGAAAAGAATAGAACAGAAGTAGGAACTGAAAAGAGGAATGAGTTTGAAATAGCTGAGGACAAGGCTTTGTTCAAAGGTCGAATATATGTGTCCAAAGATGAAGGTCTGAGAAATGAGATTTTATCTGAAGCTCATTCCGCTCCTTACGTCGAACATCTAGGGAAAACCAAAATGTATAAAGATTTGCGTAATACATTTTGCTATATAAAAATGAAAGGAGTTGTAGCTCATTTCGTGACAAAATGTTTGGTGTGCCAACAAGTGAAAGCAGGGCATCAGAGGCCATCAGGGCCATTAAATTCAATAGATATACCAGAGTGGAAATGGGAGAAAATTGTAATGGATTTTGTTGTGGGTTTTCCAAGATCAGCAAAAGGTCATGATGCCATCTAGGTTGTGGTAGATTGTTTGACAAAATCTACCCATTTTCTTTCCATTCGAATGAATTTCAATATAGAACAATTAGCACATTTGTATGTCAAAGAAATAGTTAGACTTTATGGGATACCAGCATCCATCGTATCAGATAGAGATCCGAGGTTTACCTCAAATTTTTTGAAAAGTCTTCAAGGAGCTTTGAGTACTAAATTGAAATTTATCACAGCTTTTCATCCTCAAACTGACGGACAATCAAAATGCACTATTCAAATTCTTGAGGATATGTTGAAAGCACGCATCTTGGATTTGGGTGGTATATGGGAAGGTCACCTACCGTTGGTGGAATTCGCTTACAATAATAACTTCCAAACTACTATTGGCATGGTACCTTATGAGACATTATATGGTTGTCGATGTCGTTCGCCTTGTTGGGACGAAGTTGGCGAAAGAAGAATTTTAGGACTAGAGTTGGTTGAGAAAACAGTAGAGTCAATAGACAAGATCAGGACCAGAATTAAGATAGCACAGGACCATCAGAAGAGTTATGCTGATCAAAGAAGAGAGGAATTAGAATTCAGGGCCGGCGAAAAAGTTTTTCTAAAGGTGGCTCCTATGAAAGGGAAACTACGTTTTGGTAAGAAATGGAAACTAAGACCCCGTTTCATCGGCCCATTTGAGATTCTTGAAAAAATTGGAAATGCGGCGTATCGTTTGGCATTGCCACCCGAACTCTCGGCGGTGCACGACGTTTTCCACGTTTCGATGTTAAGGAAGTACATGCAACATCCTACACATGTGGTAAAATATGAGTTATTAGATTTAAGGAATGATAAGACTTACGAGAAAGTGCCTGCGATGATCCTAGAAAGAAAGGTCCATGTTCTGAGAAACCGGGAGATCCCATTAGTTAAGGTTTAGTGGGGTAGACATGAGAAAAACATGGTCACTTGAGAAAGAGAAGAATATATTTTAGCTAAGTACCCGTACCTTGTAAACCATGTAAGTTAAATTTCGAGGACGAAATAATTTTAAGTGAGAAGGGTTGTAATAACCGGAAATTTTTTCGTTTGTTAATTTCAAGTAAATAAAATTTCTTACTTTCGGCGTCGCTTCGTACCTCATGGTTCATTTTAAATATTTGGTCATGTTAAAATTTTGCGCGTGTTCGATTCAATTTTTTTAGTCGACGAAACACCCCAAACAGCCCCCATACACAACAAGAAACCACCTCCATGATCTAGGAAAAACCTCCTCACCTAGCAGCCCACTTCCAGTTTTTTTCTCCACCAATTACCCTCACTTGTTAACCAATTCCCCCTCCCCCCCAATAATGTCCTCCATTTTTAAAGCACAAAAAACGTCCATCACTTCTACCATTTTACTGAAGATTTCAGCCCTTCATCTTGATATTCTTTTTCTCTTTCTGTTCCATCAAACTGCCCTCCACAACTCCCAAAGAAAAACGTCCCTCCAACAACAAGAAACCACCCCCATAATCTCTTAAAGTTCTGTCCATTATCAACCAACTAAAAGGTCCTTATTCTTTCCTTTTGCTACTCAAAATTCGGCCCCAGGAGTAGGAATTAGTCTTGCTTCTTCTTCATTTTTTCAGCTGTAAAACTCAAGCAAAAATCATTCCTTTTTCCCTTCAATTTCGTGCAACAAGAAATCTTGATACCTTAGTCTCAGTCACCAAAAATACTCTAGCAGTTATCCATCTTTTCCTTCATATTTTCGACCAACACAAAGTCTCCCATTTTCTACCATTTTAGTCACCAATTTTCCAGCAATTACCTTCATTTCTGTCCAGATTTCGGCCAGCAGAAAAAAGGGGTTTAACTTTGTTTTAACCTTCACAAAAGTTCCTTCTATATAAATCTATATATAGCGTGTGGGTTTTGATTTTTTGGAAGCTGCAGAAAAAAACTTTCTATATCACAACTTCAACCAAAAACCAATTTTTAAGGTAGTTTACTTACTACTTTTACTGTGATTTTTAAATGACGTTTGAAAAATTATGATGTGATATAAATTCCATGCAAACCTAATTATGAAGGAAATTTATGATAGTGATTGAAGGTAATCACTTTAACATGTTAGTGATTGAAGATAATCACGTATGACGTTATGTGGTGCCGGCTACCAATTTTTGTGTACCTATGCACGTTTAAAAATTATGACATGTCCCATTTATGTTTACGTATAATTTTCCCACATGTTGTATGTATTGCTACTGCATGTTTCTTATGAAATACTCGCCCTCAAAACGAACAAATTTTCAGATTGAATTGATTGGTTGTTGCAATGGCGGTAGGCTAGCAAGCTTGTCATTGAATTTCCTTTCTAATTTATGTTTTGACGTCAATATGATCAAGTCAATTATGATGTAAATACGATATTTTTAAGTCTTTGAATTAGTATTTAATTATGTAATATTTCTGAAAAACTAGATGTCGGTTCGTTTGCCGTTAATAGTTTCAAGTTAGAAGTGTCTAGTTTCATTTTTTTGAAATTTCGAACTTACTGTTCCTACTTTGAAAAATCTTAACATATGCTACGGTTGGAGTTTTTGAGTGAAATCAGTGGCTATGGAAAGCCATATTTGTGATCTAATAATAAAAATTGGAATCACTCAAAAATTCTGTTGTATGAATGTATTATGAATATTTTAGCGAGCTGCCTTAAGGCGCCCGAGACAGTTTTTTAAGAAACTTCGGCTATCATTTTCCCCTACCAAACGATGTAGCTAAGGTTTGAAATTTTTCGAAGTTGTAGTCTGTAGTCCCTAGTATATACAATTTAAATTTTGGAATTTTGGAATTTTTTTGTATGGTCGAATAACTTGTGGCGACACTTATCACGGTATAGGCAAAACCATAGAAACTTAAAGAAAAATCATTTTTTCCCTTGCGCGCTTGTTATCTTCCGCAAAGGTTATATTTTTAAAACCATTCAAGGGCATAGGAAATATTATTTGGATTTTTCAAATATATTTTATAGATTATCTTAGTGGCCCTCTAGGTTGAGAAAATCCGGGGCGTTACATTAATAATGACTATGTGTTTTTATTATTGTATGTTGATTACATTCTCTTGATTGGCTCTAATATGAAATTGATAGATAGGACAAAAACATCTTTGAGTAGTGAATTTGACATAAAAGACCTAGAAGATGCCAAAAGAATGTTAGGCAGGAGATAGAAAAATATGTGTCAAATTCTTTTCTATTTTTACATCAAGCACCATATGTGTTAAAGATATTGAAGTAGTTTGGTATGAATGAATGTAATATATTGCCTTTAACGAATCACTTTGTTTTATCTAAAGATCAATCACCTGCTAATGATGATAGAGTGAAATATATGAGTAGAATTCTTTATTCAAATGCAATAGGATTCGTTTTTATTTGTTGTGTACTATACCTGATTTAGCTTTTGGAGTTAGTACACTAAGCAGGTTTATGTCTAATCCATGACCAAATTATTGGGAAGCTTTAAAATGGTTGTTTAGGTTTTTGAAAGGAACTAGTGGTGTGTACAAGTTTAGTACAAAATGTGTAAAATTAAAAGGTTTCACAAATGCAGATTATGTTGGAGATAGAGATAATAGGAAATCAACATCCTCTTATGTGTTTACTTTGTGTAACTCTTATGCTAGCTGGAAATCACTACTCAAACACATTGTTGCTCTATCTATTAGTGAATGTGAACATATAGTAGCCACTTAAGAAATAAATGAAGCATTGCGGTTTAAAGGTTTACTTATGAACTGTGTCAGATAGTCAATCTGCTATTCCATTTGTGCAAAAATCATGTTTTTCATTAACGTACTAACCATATTCAACTACACTTTAAGAGAGATGTCGTAAGATTTGAGAAAATCTTTTCAGAATACAACTCAGCAGACATGGGCACTAAAGTGCTCTCCCTAGTAAAGTTTAGAAGTTGTCTTAGGGTCTGCTTGGGAGTTATTTTTTCACCGGTTTTGGAGTGGTACCAATTATGAGAGGTTTGAAAATTCGGTGCTTGTTAGTTTTTTGGGGCAATGGTTTTGGGTAAATTAAAAACCATCCAAAAATGGTGGAGTGTAATTTGGAGCGTATTTCTCAACCCTCCAAATCGGTGATTTTTTCCGTTCTTCAAATTGTCTTCCAATTTTACCTTCTCTAAAATAATTATTTCTAAATCTACCATAAAACTAAAATACACACCTCATCTTCCTTTTCCCTCCAAACGCACGTTTTGCCTCTTCACTCTAAATAACAATTTTTGATGTGCTATTGAATTATTTTTTAAATTATATTTAATATATGGTTATATATGTAATTTTATTTTTAAAAAAAAATATTCACAACCATTGGATAATAAACTCTCAAACATGGGTTTGACTGTTTTAAAAATCGCTACTAAAATCAGCCAAAACTAGACTCCTCATAAACGTCCAAAACTGGTACTTTAAAAAACAGTCATAACCAGTACTCCAAAACTCTCAATTAGGCCTTAAGTCTTCCAAACATTAGTAAACGTCCGTGAGTTCCAATTTATTTTTTGTATAAATTGTTTTAGCAATCATTAACTTTGTTGTTTTGCTTGCATATAGATTCATTTAGTATCTACGTGGAGGTTTGGTTTGTTTTTTTTTTGTAATCTCAAATAAACCTCGGGTTAATGATGATTTATCGGTACCCATTTATATCTTCATAAGCCTTGAGCCCAAGATTGAAGACAAATATAAAGTGCACGTTACAATGTGTTGGACCTAAATAACAAGAATGACCAAAGGACTTAATGAACCACTTAGATGATTAGCGGTTAATGCCACTTGGAGGAAACGGGCATTTGGGTCGTTGCTCATTGACCCACATTGTTTGTCTTAACGGCTAGTTTTAAGGTTGCCACTTAATTAACTTAAATTGTGAGATTATTATTCTTTGTGAGTAATATCCCAATAGTATGTGGTCTAAACAAAAAGGTCCTTTTTGGTTGCAATTTGAGGTGTTCCCATTGTGGAATTTGGACTACAAAATCTGAGACATATTTCTCTTGAAAGTGTTGAACAACGATCTCTAAATCTCATTACTAGTAGTGATTTCGCTTTATTCCATTAAAGATAGAGAATAAATATCGTCTCATGCAATTGAGTGAAATATAGAGAAACGTTTTTATGCATCTATTGTAAGGAGCTTAATATATACTCAAACTTATATTATATCAGATCCATTATATTGGATGTCTTGATAGTAGATTATGTGAGCATAAACATTTGATTTTGGGTTTCCAAAAACTTCTTAATTTCACTAAATAATTAATTATAAGTGATTAAGTAATATATAATTAATGCAGGTTTGGGTTCAAGAAATGGCAACTTTTGAGAAATCCCTGGACAGGAAGCACTTGCTTGAGATTGGCACGGAAGGATTTAAAGCAAATAAATCCAGGTTACCGAGTTGGGACAGATTTTTCATCAGTAACAATCTTATTAGGGAGATCGATTTCGCTACCATACATGCATATCCAGACATTTGGTAAGTAATTATATTTACTTCATTTTTACTAATAAAACTTACTTTTATAACTAGAAAAGTAACTTATAAGCATGGCAATATATTTACTTCATTTTTACTAATAAAACTTACTTTTATAACTAGAAAAGTAACTTATAAACATGGCAAAACATGCTTTATGAATCTTGTACCTTAATACTCATTAATATTGAAGAGTATTAAAGAAGAAGAAATAAATAGTGTTTATATTTACTCCAATTAAGTAATGTCACGTAGACTCACTACTGGTAGTTAGCGACTATAAATAGCATTACTCTTATATTATTATACAATCCTTTCATTTCTTCTTTTCTAAGAAGGGATCAATGGGATGATTGTTGGTTAGTTAAGTTCGTTGGTTCTCACTTTATAGGGCAGTGGATTTTCAAAGCAATATGTTTAAACCTTAAATAAACAGAACTTGCGTCACCTACCAAAAGTAAATAATCAAAAAGCTTAATTGATCATATTTTCTCAGGTTAATCTGGGAAAAGTGAAAATGTACAAATGGCATTTATGGAAA
Organism: Forsythia viridissima; assembly: GCA_030279155.1. Lineage (NCBI taxonomy): Eukaryota > Viridiplantae > Streptophyta > Magnoliopsida > Lamiales > Oleaceae > Forsythia > Forsythia viridissima. The sequence continues at coordinate 9,255,246 of CM059038.1, forward strand.
GATAGATATCGAGTCATTGGGACGATTCGAGAAGAATATTGAAGAAGTTGTTAATATTGGCTGAATTCGGTAAGTCTAGCAAAGATCCAGGATACAGTTTGAACGCGAGAGATATATACATAAACAATGAGTAGGAGTTTGGTGTGGCAACTCATCATGTCACAAGACATGGATTCTTACTACGATGGATATGAAATTATTTTGTCACAAAATCCAACAACTACCGGAATAATTTCAAGGGAATCTCATGCCATGGAAATTCTTAATTTCTAATTAATCCATTGGGATTAATTTCCATTGACAAGTTAAATAGTGAAATTTATGGTATTTATTTGGTTTAATCAATGTACGATATCTCGAAGTCAAGTCAAAACATTATGTTTTATCTCTTCTTGTTATGTTGAAATGAACGTGACGATAATCTTTATGGTTGTTTACATACTGTCTGCATTAATTATTGTTGCAGCCAAACTAGCGAGCGTCAACACTCGTTCAGGTTCATTGATATTCCCAATATAGTAGATGCTATTGCACAATCATTCTGAATTCAATATTATTAGCATCTTTATCATAATTAAGTCACATAGTAAATCCATCGTTCTATAATGTCTATATAAATTAACTGAAGGGTATTTGTACAGACAAATACATACGTGTGTGCGTATCAAGACTTTTCATGAAATACTTGCTACAAATATTCCATTTGATAGACAGAAAAATTCAAAAATGTCACTTGTATTACCATTTCTTAAACCCATACAATGAACTTTCTTGACAAACAATATATCAATTGAATAAAATCATTAACCCCAAAATAAAAAATAAAAAATAAAAAAAAAAGAAGAATAAAAATTTGTCAAAAACAGTACAAGCAGCCGCACTCTACCATCGTGTTAGTGCCGCCAATGCAATTAAATCACAAACTATGCTACAACAAGCGAACAGCTCGAATTAGGCACTGAATGTATTGACATGTTTCTCTTATTCACTATGAATAATTGCGATGGACCTCGTGGAGTCAAGTTAACTACTCCACAACTTTTTGCTAAAATAGACATTTTAGTCATCTTGCCTTCCAAACAAGTATCACTAACTGGTAATAGTTCGACCTCAATTGAGTTGAAAGACCATCCCTTCCTAGTTTTTATATCTTATTAATTTTGATGTGTCCTATGATGCCATAGATACGTATTACTAGTATGATATGTATTTGCTTCTTATTGTTTGCAGAAGTATTATAAATTTTATTTGTCAAATAATATAAAATATAAAGACAATTAATCAAATATACTTTATTCATCAAAATGTAAAGCGTATTATGCGCACAATTAAGAGAATAACCTTTTCGTATTAAACAAGAAATAGAAATCAAATTTTGCATCATCTGCGGGATATAATAATAGTCTTTAAAAATTAAACGCATAGTAAAATAAAAAATAAACTACTCATACAACTCTCGCCGAAACTATTGTTCATGTGCCGGCTGTGATAGTGAACTGGCCTTCACTGAGTTTTTTGCTCTCCTGAAGCACCTGCATAGACACGTAAACATGATTAGTGGTTCCATAATCTATAACCCTAGAATATATAGAATCAACCACCAAACAAGACTTAGTAACGAAAAGCTCATTAGCACCCTGCTTCTTTTTAGTTAGTCATTAGGGAAGTCTTTCTTACAATGTCTTTTCTAATGGCAGTTAAAACACTTGCCCCTTGGCTTTCCATCTACTTTGGTTTTTTTGTTGCTACCTTGCTACTTGCTAGCTTTTTTTTTTCTTTTCACCTGTCTTTCGGATTTGGAACCTGAGAAGTTACCTATCGCTGCATGAGCATCGTACTCTTAGCTTTAAGACCACACTCTTCATTTTGCAACTCATTCACTAGCTCAGTTAATAGCACATTCATCTTGTGCAAGTGATAGTCCACAATAAACTGTGAAAACATGTCAGATAGAGAGTTCCACGCCAAATCAAACTGAGTACCCAATTTAATAATTGCACCCAGATTCTCCACCACATCGGAGTGTGCAATCATAGTTAACATGTGATCCTTTACGGGCGTCCTGAGTTTCAAGCAGATGAATGTATGGTATGAATAACTTCAAAATGAGCCCTCCTACTCTAATGTCGAAACATGTCCTTAAGGCTCTACATTATGACATAATAGATTTTTAGACTTTCATACTTCTGTATAAAGTAACACATTTGACACAGATGCCAAAATATAATAGCAAGCCATCTTGTTTGCAGCCGCCTACTTATCATATGCGGACCTCTTGACCGCCTTGCTTGTAGTCTTAGTACATTCTTCATACCATTTCTCCTCGAGCACAATTTCAGTTTTATCAGCAATTAGCACAATCATTAGGTTATGTTTCCAATCCACATAATTTTCTCAGGATAATAGAAAATGAACTGAGAGACAATAACAAAATATTCCATATTTAAATTGAGCAGCGAATGACAATTTACCATATGAAGCATGAATGCAAATGCAGATCCATAAAACTACATTAATGCAACGAATATTTGATTTTTCTAATCCAACATGCCCCTCTATAGGAGGTTTGTAGATGATCTTTTTATTTGGTCACCAAAATCATAAACTAGAGCCTCTATAGGAGGTTTATAGATTATTTCAATTTGAGTGTATAACCTTTGTCTAGATCTGTAGATACTTGAAAATAATTATTATCTATACTCTCAAATTATATTATATCTAGATGATCTTACCAGAAAAGAATTCAATCAAGTAACTTAAATTGCCCAGTTCTCATGTAGGAGTCTGTTGTGTTACCCCGCACGTGGCTAACGCATTCCGTTTATTATGGATTGACAATAGGAGACCACAAGTTTTTATTTCAATTAACAACATCTCCTACTCAATATTACAATTTCAATATTTAATTTGGATCTTTAGCCCATTCGTTTGTCCAATTGCCAAACAAGCCCAGCTATCCATGCAGCCAAACACCTGCTATCTAGGCAACCAAACACTGACAATCTAGAGAACCAAACAACGATCTACTTCTTCCTCCTTCAGACTTTTTTCCAAAGAAAACGACCACTAAGTTGTCGGAATCTCCATCGTGGCCCAAGCCGCTAGACCCACCATGGCTCGACCATGGTGTCGAATTTCGCACGCAATTTGCGCGGTGTGCACAAATCCAGCCAGATGTGAGCAGTGTGCACTCCACGCATAGATCTTGATAGCTCTGCACGAAGCTCATCACACAGATCTTGCTGCCTTGTGACTTTCATCGAGCACGATCTTCAATTTTACAAAACAAATCATAGTCCCAATTTAGGGCCCACAATCTGGTATCTTATTGAAACCAAAAAAAAAAAAAAAATCAAGATGACGAAATCATAATCAACCTATCTTATTACAGTACTCTAACAAGAGCTACAAAATAATCGAATAATAGTTTAAAATAATTATAATCATTCAATCATCATATAAATAAATCATAGACATCCCTCGACTAGAACATAGAATCAAAAGATTCAAAAAATATAACAGGCACATGAACTATCTAGACTGTTTTGATACCACTTGTTGGAACCTAGCACGAGAATAAGCCAGAAAATAAAAATAAAATATTTAATTCAATAAAAATGGATCTTTGCTATATGTTCACATATTTGTTCTATTTCAAAAACAAGTTTTTAGATACTTAAATTGATATTCTATTACGTGATTTCAATCTAAGTCAAGAACTTCCTGCTTTTAATTCACGAACTTGACGCTCCCAACCTTCAAGTCTTCTATGGTCATTTTCAAAGTATAGACTGCACCGGCGTATGAGCACCTTTTTAATTAAAATCAAAGGCTAATTTATGGACTTGACAGATGAAGAAACCAAGAAATGAAAATTTCTATTTTTCTTAAGCCAAACAGCACATAGGGTTAACGTACTATACACCCTAGGCACCACTTTCATATGTGTAGGAAACAATCTTAAACCAAATCCAAATCCAATTAGCTTAACATTGATTTAATTTAAATATAGCTCTTAAACTTAAATCACAATTACAATTAAGTCCCAAAATTTCATAGTAATTGTAATTAAATCCAAAACTTTATAGAACTAACGCAGGACCGTTCGTAGATATATTTTCCAAGCTCCAATAATTAGATCTTGTTATTTCAACCCCATCCGATAATTTCGTACAAGCATATATGACCGTTTTGTCCATCTAATTATTCTCATTAACTTATGTTACATTTTTTCAATGATCTTGTGAACCAATTCACAAATTTCGAAGTTTTACAGTCGTTAAACACTGGACTCATATTTCAAATCTTTCAACAGAACATAGTTAGGTAGCCACTTTACCCATTTTTTAGGACAACATTTCTCGACAGTAATTCGTGTTCTCTACTTTGTTCATCTTTAAGCTCCAAACTCATCTAGATATTTGATCAATTAAATTGATCTTATTCATTGGTAAGTCAAAGAACCATACGAAAAGATATATACACTACATTGTCAAGGGATTTAGATGAAATACCTGGTGATTTAGTGGAATTTAATTTTTCGAACGATCATCTATAAAATTATACTCGACAAGTGGTCCATTTAATACAATCCAAGTGTACTAGTGTCACTATCAAACTATTTTTGCTACAAGGACAAATTGCCTACATATATGATAAAAAAGTCAACACTACAACCTTTCGGTTCAACAAAATCACCGAATCGTCATACAATACATAGAGAACATAACCCAACAATATCACAAATCGTCGTACAAATCATAGAGAACACATAGCATTATGATGTTAAATTTAAAACTCTTGTTAAGTAAGGATCTGAAATCTGATCTTCTTCAATGCTACAACAACATCTTTCATGTTCATCCTCTCATTGGCATTTTCCATGGAGCAATTTAAAGCTATTTCCATTATAGATGACAAACATTTCAACTTTTCTGTGTAGTATTCTTCTTCAGGCGCCAACAAGTTCGAATCTATAATTTGAGGAATTGCATTGGGCATAGAATCATTTATCGAGCTCCTTAGGCTTAACTCCCCAGAAAAAAATTCACTGCTGGGTTTCCTTCTTGTAAATACTTCCATTAACATAATGCCATAGCTATAAACATCACAACTAATTGATACCAATCCTTCCATTCCATACTCTACACAAACATTATGAAATTCATTAGTTGTATTACGTTTTGTGTTACACTGTATTAAAAATATATGTAAGTTGTATTACGTGTGGTCGTATATTATAATGCACTATTTCCTGTCTAGAAAACACAATTTTATTTTGTTTTGAAAACAATGAACTAAGCTCTGTAATATTGTTACACCAAGTCTAATTTCATCAAAAATTGCAATGCTGTTGAGCAGATAACAAAAGCCCATCGCATGAATTGTAAGTATATGATAGCATAATAAGCTGCCCGGATTAGTTTAACACAAGTACAAACATGATGTAGTGTATGAGAGAAGATTGGAGTAAAAGATAGAATCTTTACCTGGTGCAATGTAACCCAATGTTCCGATTGTTGTAGTGTGTGCATTGCTTTCTCCTTCACACAATAACTAGGCAATTCCAAAATCACTCAAATGGGTAACCATATCTTCATCCAGCAATACATTACTTGGTTTTAAATCACAGTGAACAATATATGCAGAGTAACCATAGTGCAGATATTCCAATGCACAAGCTACGTCTATCATTATGTTAATTCTCTGCAAGATGTCCAACAAGCAGTTGTCTGAATACAACCACTTCTCAAGGCTTCCATTAGACATGTACTCAAGCACCAAGGCCTTGAAATCCTGATTGGAGCAAGTACTGATGACTTTGCACAAATTCCGATGGTGAATGTTGCGCAATACTTCACATTCTACATCAAAACTCTTGAATGCATTTTGATGTTGCAAACCGAACACCTTTACAGCCACATCCCTTCCATCATTAAGAGTCCCTCGATAAACGGAGCCAAAACTCCCAGAACCAAGTAAATGGCTCTCGCTATACCCTTGAGTTGCTTGCATAAGTTCATAATATGAGACCCTTAATAGTGTTGTGCCAGGTGCAAAGTCAGTTGAATTTTCTACTAAATTTTTCCTTTTGTATCTTCCAACTGCATACACCAAGGCCATGGCAATTGTAATTAGCACTGTAATCCCCAACAAAGAAAATACAACTCGAAGCATCAACTTTCTTCTCTTTGGTCCAGTAGTATTGCAGGGTGGGAGACCATATATTGGATCACCACATAATCCTTCATTAGACATGAAGGATTTACTTGAAAAGTTTTTGAAAGGACCACCAAAAGGAACTTCGCCACTTAAATCATTGAAAGAAACATCCAAGTAGGTGAGATACCTAAGTGCCTCGAACGACTTGGGGATATTGCCAGAAAGATTGTTGTAAGATAGATCGAGTCTCTCCATGCTCAGAAGCTTACCCATTGACTCTGGAATAGATCCTTGCAGTGTGTTATGTGCTAAGGAAAGATTAATCAAGCTCTGTAAATGGCCAATTGTACTTGGAATACTACCTGAGAATCGATTGACTGATAGATCAATAAGAGTTGCAACCTTCAGACTCTCTATTTCTTGAGGTAGAGAGCCACTCAGAAAGTTTGAAGATAGATTCAACTCCAGAAGATCGTTCTGGAGCCACAGGGTTGCAGGTATGATGGAGGTCAATCTGTTGGCATCTATATATAGAGACCTCAGTGTAGTAATATTCCCTATGCAGTCCGGAATAGCACCTGTTATTAGATTTTGTGACAACGACAATGTATATAAATTTTGAAGTTCACAAAGATTTCCCGGGATGGATCCACTTATTTTATTAGTTTCAAGATATAATACTTGAAGCTTTTGCAAATCCACCACGCTTGTTGGAATTGATCCCGTCAACTGATTTCCATACAGACTTAATTTTATCAAACTGCTGAGATTGCCAATTTCCTTTGGAATGCTACCCCAGAGATCACAATTATAACCAGAAAGATATTGAAGAGAAGTGGAAAGATTTCCAACTGAAACTAGAAGAATGCCATTCAAGGGATTATCACCAAAAGCTAAATTTATTAAATATCTACATTTTGTGAATGAAGTGACAAAGCTCAATTCTGGAGATTCACTAACAAAATTGTTCTCAAACAAGTATATCTCAGTGAGTTTAGAAGAATTTGCAATAGAATTTGGTATTCTCCCATGGAAATTATTACTGTCCAAATAGAGCCCTTCAAGATTAGGAAGCTCATAGCCCAAAACCAACAGATCAAGATTGCCTGAAAGTTGATTATCCAAAATTAAAATTTATTCATTCACTTGCAAATAAACCTTTTCAATTCGGGAACAATTAGAGCAAATATTAGCTGGAAGAGTACCAGACAGGTTGTTTCGAGCAATGTCAATATATTTCAGTGATGAAATGTTAAAAATTCTGGCTGGTACAGAGCCCGTAAGAAAATTATCTCCAATGTCTAACCCCACAAGGTTCTCCAGGTTACCCAACTCCGGTGGAATTGTGCCTGTGAAATTGTCAAATCAGAATGAGAGACTATTATAAGTATCAATATGTTGACTTGAATAACAACATCAATAATTTTGTGAACCAAAATCCCTTTAAACAAGAATTTAAAGTACTAACGAAACATCAATCATGATTCGGCTACCTGACAAATCATTTGAACCAAGATACAAAATCTGAAGCGTCCTTATTCTCCCAATTTCACTTGGAATGGATCCATTAAATTTGTTGTAAGACAGGCTTATCTCAGTGAGTTTAGAAGAATTTGCAATAGAATTTGGTATTCCCCCATGGAAATTATTATTGCTCAAATGGAGCTCTTCAAGATTAGGAAGCTCATAGCCCAAAACCAACAGATCAAGATTGCCTGAAAGTTAATTATCCAAAACTGAAATTAATTCATTAATGTGCAAATAAACCTTTTCAAGTTGGGAACAATTAGAGCAAATAATAGCTGGAAGATTACCAGATAGGTTGTTTCGAGCAATGTTAATATATTTCAGTGATGAAATGTTAAATATACTTGCTGGTATAGAGCCCGTAAGAAAATTATCTCCAATGTCTAACTCCACGAGGTTCTGCAAGTTACCCAACTCTGGTGGAATTGCACCTATCAAATTGTCAAATCAGAACGAGAGACTATAAGTATCAATATGTTGGCTTGAATAACAACATTAATAATTTTGTGAACCAAATCTCTTTAAACAAGAATTTAAAGTACTAACGCAATATCAATCATGATTCCGCTACCTGACAAATCATTTGAACCAAGATATCAAATCTGAAGCGTCCTTATTTTCCCAATTTCACTTGGAATGGATCCATTAAATTTGTTGTAAGACAGGCTTATCTCAGTGAGTTTAGAAGAATTTGCAATAGAATTTGGTATTCCCCCATGGAAATTATTATTGCTCAAATGGAGCTCTTCAAGATTAGGAAGCTCATAGCCCAAAACCAACAGATCAAGATTGCCTGAAAGTTAATTATCCAAAACTGAAATTAATTTAGTAATATGCAAATAAACCTTTTCAAGTTGGGAACAATTAGAGCAAATATTAGCTGGAAGATTACCAGATGGGTTGTTTCGAGCAATGTTAATATATTTCAGTGATGAAATGTTAAATATACTTGCTGGTATAGAGCCCGTAAGAAAATTATCTCCAATGTCTAACTCCACGAGGTTCTGCAAGTTACCCAACTCTGGTGGAATTGCACCTGTCAAATTGTCAAATCAGAACGAGAGACTATAAGTATCAATATGTTGACTTGAATAACAACATTAATAATTTTGTGAACCAAATCTCTTTAAACAAGAATTTAAAGTACTAACGCAATATCAATCATGATTCCGCTACCTGACAAATCATTTGAACCAAGATATCAAATCTGAAGCGTCCTTATTCTCCCAATTTCACTTGGAATGGATCCATTAAATTTGTTGTAAGACAGGCTTATCTCAGTGAGTTTAGAAGAATTTGCAATAGAATTTGGTATTCCCCCATGGAAATTATTATTGCTCAAATGGAGCTCTTCAAGATTAGGAAGCTCATAGCCCAAAACCAACAGATCAAGATTGCCTGAAAGTTAATTATCCAAAACTGAAATTAATTCATTAATGTGCAAATAAACCTTTTCAAGTTGGGAACAATTAGAGCAAATATTAGCTGGAAGATTACCAGATAGGTTGTTTCGAGCAATGTTAATATATTTCTGTGATGAAATGTTAAATATACTTGCTGGTATAGAGCCCGTAAGAAAATTATCTCCAATGTCTAACTCCACGAGGTTCTGCAAGTTACCCAACTCTGGTGGAATTGCACCTGTCAAATTGTCAAATCAGAACGAGAGACTATAAGTATCAATATGTTGACTTGAATAACAACATTAATAATTTTGTGAACCAAATCTCTTTAAACAAGAATTTAAAGTACTAACGCAATATCAATCATGATTCCGCTACCTGATAAATCATTTGAACCAAGATATAAAATCTGAAGCGTCCTTATTCTCCCAATTTCACTTGGAATGGATCCATTAAATTTGTTGTAAGACAGGCTTATCTCAGTGAGTTTAGAAGAATTTGCAATAGAATTTGGTATTCTCCCATGGAAATTATTACTGTCCAAATAGAGCTCTTCAAGATTAGGAACCTCATAGCCCAAAACCAAGAGATCAAGATTGCCTGAAAGTTGATTATCCAAAATTGAAATTAATTCATTCACATGCAAATAAACCTTTTTCAATTCGGGAACAATTAGAGCAAATATTAGCTGGAAGTGTACCAGATAGGTTGTTTCGAGCAATGTCAATATACTTCAGTGATGAAATGTTAAAAATACTGGCTGGTACAGAGCCCGTAAGAAAATTATCTCCAATGTCTAACCCCACGAGGTTCTCCAGGTTACCCAGATCCGGTGGAATTGTGCCTGTCAAATTGTCAAATCAGAATGAGAGACAAGTATCAATATGTTGACTTGAATAACAACATCAATAATTTTGTGAACCAAAATCCCTTTAAACAAGAATTTAAAGTACTAACGAAACATCAATCATGATTCGGCTACCTGACAAATCATTTGAACCAAGATACAAAATCTGAAGCGTCCTTATTCTCCCAATTTCACTTGGAATGGATCCTCTAAATTTGTTGTATGACAAATAAAGGAGCTGAAGCAGTGAACATTCTGATAGATTGGAAGGAATTTCGCCATCCAATTCATTTGAAGATAGGCGAAGGACTTTGATTCTTGGCAGCCCACGACATATGTCAACAGGGAGATTACCAGACAAGTTATTCTCTCTAAAAGAAAGAATTTCCAATGTTGATATGTTGAAGATCGTCAATGGTATTAGACCAGTGAGCCTGTTATATTGTAAATTTAATGTTTTCATAATATGAAGATTTCCAATCTCTTCTGGGATTTTCCCTTGTAGAGGATTGAAAGAGAGATCCAAATCCTGAAGCGTGGATATATTAGAGAGAGAAGGTGGGATAAAACCAGTAAAATTGTTATTTCTAAGATATAAAACTTGTAGCTTAGGTAAGAAACCAAACCATGAAGGGATTTGTCCACTGAAACTATTGGCACTGAAATCAATGATTTGTAATCGTAGAAGTTGAATCAATTCTCGAGGCAGATTACCGTAAAAATAGTTTCTGCTTAAGTTGAGAGACACAAGAAACGATAGATTTCCTAATTGGGATGGTATGTTTCCACTAAGATTCAAGCTAGAAATGTCTAAGGCAGTCACTCTTTGGTGGCGAAGACCACAAGTAACTCCAATCCAGACACAAACCGGGGTCGAAACAGACCAGTTTTTTATCAAGATGTTGCTTGGATCTATTGTATTGATCATGCGGGATTTGAAGGCCAGAAGAGCTGATTCATCAGTGCTGATATTCATGTTATTGGCCATGCATGCAGTTACACAACATGCCAACAAAATCACAATAGGAAATGTGTAAGCTCTCTCCATCACCATAATTTGTACAAAAAACTATGATGATTTTGAAGCTATGTATCGGAGAGTGTATATATATATATACTAGTTATATGTACGTGCTATGCACGTAAGTTGTCCGTGATAATCTACTAATTAAAAGCGATTGTGTTAATATAATTTTGATAGAATTTAAATATTCTTTTGTACTTGTCAAATAATGAACTCATCAATTTTTGTAAAGTTATGTTGTTCCAATGGTGGGATTTTATTTCTAATTGTCCCATGCCTTTGCTAAGTTAAAAAATTCTAACTCTTTGTTTAATAATCTAATAAGCTTAATAATCAGTTCTCCAGAAGCAGCGACAAAAAATAATACAACTCTATTATTTAAATCAATCAGATCAACACTACAGAACACACTCTTTATAAAATTCTCCACAAAACTACTCATAAAGAAATTTACTTAATTATGCACATAAGTGCTGATCTAAAATATCACATTTTCAATAATAAGTAGGCATATAGAACATAAGCTAGTAAATATTAAAACGCTTTGGTCTATAATAAATGGATCTCGAGTTTAGCATTGTCGCCTTCACCCAAAACCTCTTCATAATCTTGTCAAGGCCTAAATTACCAACAAAATTAACATTAAATACAACTCTTAATGATTAAAAAAATGAAAAAAAAAATTCTTACATCAGAAGCATTGGATATCAATTCCCTCAAGAAAATATCTTTATTACGTAAAGTGATAATTTGTCTACAAAAATAGGAGGAAATGAGTGAAAATAGTGATATTAAACCTTCAAATCATTAACCCACACTTATACATTTCAAATATATATGATTTAGTATCAAAAAACAACATAAAATCAATTATGATAATTTACAACTCATTTTCAAATTTCCTCCATTTCTAATAAAGTAACATAACTTTTGTACTTTCCAATATTTTTTTTTTCTAAATTAAAGCATAAATCCATGCGACTATGTAAGTGGGTTAAATTTTCTTACAAATTAATTTTTTTCTTCTTTCTTCCTCCGATCTAGACGACAAGATCTTCGTACACCACCATCACCAAATGGTCAAAAGGATGTTGTATTTTTACCCCAAAAAAAAAAGATTGTCCAGAACAACATTGTTTTGGACAACCAAAGAACGTTACAATCCTTACGGCTCTTGTATATTTGTAGTGAAACTAAAAGCAAAATTTTTTTTGTTTTGTATTTTGTTTTTTTTTTTTTTTTTTTTGGTGGCTTTATCATGAAACCACCAAAATTTTTAATTTTTTAATTTTATTCTTTTTTTATTTAAAAAAAATTTTTTTAATTTTTTTTTTAACTAATTTGCCGAGTTATGAGGCAAAGTGGGGAAAAAGGGAAAAAAAAAAATTTCAAAACTTCGCTTATTCATGGATTAACAAAAATTCATTTGTGTTCAATTTGCTTATAAGAAAAAAAAATTAAATAGTAAAAAATCAAATGAAAATATATTTGCTACTAAATTATAGAAAAAAAAACACACCAAAAAAATAATAAATAAAGGTCCAAATACGCTCGACAAATACATACCCAAATTAAAAAATTATAAAAAATAAATAAAATTAGTTTAAATTGGGCTAAAAAAAACCCCATTTTTATTGTTTGGGGGGTGTGTTTGTTAAAATACACACCCCCAATATTTAAAAAAAAAATTAAAAAAGGTTCAAAATGGGCTTTTAGCCCATTTTGATTTTTAGTGGAGGAGTGGGTGTTTGTCGTGTAACTCGACAAACACCCACATACATTTTAAAAAAAAAAATAAATAAATAAATAAGCAAATTTAGATGTGTGTTTGTCGATTTTCTCGACAAACACACACTAATATCAATGAAAATGGGCTTAACCTTTTAAGCCCATTTTGACTTTACAAATTTTTTTTTTATATAATTTTTTTTATTTTAATCCAGCAAACCTTTGAATTGTAAAGTAAATTTTTTATATTCTTTTACAGATTATTCTAAATAAATGCTGCATATGTTTAAGAATCAAATTTATAAAAAAAAATAGTGAATTAGAAATTAACCGTTTACGCCATCGACAACATTATTTTTGAAATATTTTTGACTTTGTGGTATGTGGCATTTTATTCATATAAATAATTGAGCAACTCGGCAATCTCAAATTTCAGTTTGTCGAGTTCTTTGATAATTTAAGCACATGCATAGTTTTTTTACCCTATCATTTATTATAACATTGTATAATAAATTATATATGATATAAAATTATTATAATATAGTTTATTTTAACAATTATAATAACACAGTGGAATGCAAATTTATTATAATAATTATGTCAATTTATTATATTAATTATATAAATTTTATTAAAATAATCAATTTTTAGTATAATTAATAATTATAATAAAACTTAATATGAATTTATTGTAAATAAAACATTTGTTTTTTAATGTTGCAGTTGGTGGCTTATAACTGATCGATATATTAAATTATTATAATATATTATATTTTATTTTATTTTAACAATTATGATAACACAGTGGAATGCAAATTTATTATAATAATTATGTCAATTTATTACAATAATCAATTTATTATACACTGGAATAAAACGTTTACACAACAAATCTATAGAACAAATTTAACATAAAATGTTATCAAATTATTTAGAAAAAAAATAAAAATCAAATATTATCGACTTAAAAAATTTATTTTTCAAATTGCATGTGTACAATTTGTTTATAACATAAAACAAAAAGTTTAAGCATTATCATTAATTGTTGATTTTTTTCCATTTTTTTCCTCCTTATTAAAGTAGGATGTTTCGGTAAGCATTTTAGTAAGCCGAAACATGTCGTCGGAGTATCAAATTTTGATATGTGGTAGCTACATGAATATTCTATGTTCCTTGAAAATTTCATATTTTTCGGTGATCGTTTTCTATGTCAAATGAATTTTTTTTAATCCATGACTGAGTGAAATTTTGAATATTTTTTTTTTTACCTTTTTCCCCACTTTGTCTTAAAACTCGACGAAATTAGTATATTTTTTTAAAAAAAAAAAAATTCCCAAATGACTTTTCGAGTTACTTGAGAAACCAAAAAAAAAAAAAAAAAAATTTAAATAAGGCTTTCTCGATTAACTCGAGAAAGCCACAAACAAAAAACCAAAAAAAAAAAAAAAAAAAAAAAAAAAAAAATTGGTGGCTTTCTCGAGTAACTCGAGAAAGCCACAAAAAAAATTATTTTTTTGGTGGCTTTCTCGAGTTGCTCGAGAAAGCCACCAAATTTTTTTTGTTTTGAATATTTTTTTTTTTTTTTGGTGGCTTTCTCTGGAAGCCACCAAAATTTTTTTTTTTTATTTTATTATTTTTTTACTTTATGGAGAAAGTCAAAAATTATTTAGAATTTTTTTTTTTCTTTTTTTACTAATTTGCCGAGTTATGAGGCAAAGTGGGGAAAAAGGGAAAAAAAAATTTCAAAACTTCGCTTATTCATGGATTAACAAAAATTCATCTGTGTTCAATTTGCTTATAAGAAAAAAAATTAAATAGTAAAAAATTAAATGAAAATCTATTTGCTACTAAATTATAGAAAAGAAAAACACACCAAAAAAATAATAAATAAAGGTCCAAATACGCTCGACAAATATATACCCAAATTAAAAAATTATAAAAAAAAAAAAAAAAATTAGTTTAAAATGGGCTAAAAAAACCCCATTTTTATTGTTTGGGGGGTGTGTTTGTTAAAATACACATCCCAAATATTTAAAAAAAAAATTAAAAAAGGTTCAAAATGAACTTTTAGCCCATTTTGATTTTTAGTGGAGGAGTGGGTGTTTGTCATATAACTCGACAAACACCCAAATACATTTTTTAAAAAAAAATAAATAAATAAAAAAGCAAATTTAGGTGTGTGTTTGTCGAGTTTCTCGACAAACACACACTAATATCAATGAAAATGGGCTTAACCTTTTAAGCCCATTTTGACTTTACAAATTTTTTTTTATATAATTTTTTTATTTTAATCCAGCAAACCTTTGAATTGTAAAGTAAATTTTTTATATTTTTTTTTAAAAATTATTCTAAATAAATGCTGCATATGTTTAAGAATCAAATTTATAAAAAAAAATAGTGAATTAGAAATTAACCGTTTACGCCATCGACAACATTATTTTTGAAATATTTTTGACTTTGTGGTATGTGGCATTTTATTCATATAAATAATTGAGCAACTCGGCAATCTCAAATTTCAGTTTGTCGAGTTCTTTGATAATTTAAGCACATGCATAGTTTTTTTACCCTATCATTTATTATAACATTGTATAATAAATTATATATGATATAAAATTATTATAATATAGTTTATTTTAACAATTATAATAACACAGTGGAATGCAAATTTATTATAATAATTATGTCAATTTATTATATTAATTATATAAATTTTATTAAAATAATCAATTTTTAGTATAATTAATAATTATAATAAAACTTAATATGAATTTATTGTAAATAAAACATTTGTTTTTTAATGTTGCAGTTGGTGGCTTATAACTGATCGATATATTAAATTATTATAATATATTATATTTTATTTTATTTTAACAATTATGATAACACAGTGGAATGCAAATTTATTATAATAATTATGTCAATTTATTACAATAATCAATTTATTATACACTGGAATAAAACGTTTACACAACAAATCTATAGAACAAATTTAACATAAAATGTTATCAAATTATTTAGAAAAAAAATAAAAATCAAATATTATCGACTTAAAAAATTTATTTTTCAAATTGCATGTGTACAATTTGTTTATAACATAAAACAAAAAGTTTAAGCATTATCATTAATTGTTGATTTTTTTCCATTTTTTTCCTCCTTATTCAAGTAGGATGTTTCGGTAAGCATTTTAGTAAGCCGAAACATGTCGTCGGAGTATCAAATTTTGATATGTGGTAGCTACATGAATATTCTATGTTCCTTGAAATTTTCATATTTTTCGGTGATCGTTTTCTATGTCAAATGAATTTTTTTTAATCCATGACTGAGTGAAATTTTGAATATTTTTTTTTTTTACCTTTTTCCCCACTTTGTCTTAAAACTCGACGAAATTAGTATATTTTTTTAAAAAAAAAAAAATTCCCAAATGACTTTTCGAGTTACTTGAGAAACCAAAAAAAAAAAAAAAAAATTTAAATAAGGCTTTCTCGATTAACTCGAGAAAGCCACAAAAAAAATTATTTTTTTGGTGGCTTTCTCGAGTTGCTCTAGAAAGCCACCAAATTTTTTTTTTTTTTGAATATTTTTTTTTTTTTTTTTGGTGGCTTTCTCTGGAAGCCACCAAAAAATTTTTTTTTTATTTTATTATTTTTTTACTTTATGGAGAAAGTCAAAAATTATTTAGAATTTTTTTTTTCTTTTTTTACTAATTTGCCGAGTTATGAGGCAAAGTGGGGAAAAAGGGAAAAAAAATTTTCAAAACTTCGCTTATTCATAGATTAACAAAAATTCATCTGTGTTCAATTTGCTTATAAGAAAAAAAAATTAAATAGTAAAAAATAAAATGAAAATCTATTTGCTACTAAATTATAGAAAAGAAAAACACACCAAAAAAATAATAAATGAAGGTCCAAATACGCTCGACAAATATATACCCAAATTAAAAAATTATAAAAAAAAAAAAAAAAAATTAGTTTAAAATGGGCTAAAAAAAACCCCATTTTTATTGTTTGGGGGGTGTGTTTGTTAAAATACACATCCCAAATATTTAAAAAAAAAAATTAAAAAAGGTTCAAAATGAACTTTTAGCCCATTTTGATTTTTAGTGGAGGAGTGGGTGTTTGTCATGTAACCCGACAAACACCCAAATACATTTTTAAAAAAAAAAATAAATAAATAAAAAAGCAAATTTAGGTGTGTGTTTGTCGAGTTTCTCGACAAACACACTAATATCAATGAAAATGGGCTTAACCTTTTAAGCCCATTTTGACTTTACAAATTTTTTTTTATATAATTTTTTTTATTTTAATCCAGCAAACCTTTGAATTGTAAAGTAAATTTTTTATATTTTTTTTTACAGATTATTCTAAATAAATGCTGCATATGTTTAAGAATCAAATTTATTAAAAAAAAAATAGTGAATTAGAAATTAACCGTTCACGCCATTGACAAAATTATTTTTGAAATATTTTTGACTTTGTGGTATGTGGCATTTTATTCATATAAATAATTGAGCAACTCGGCAATCTCAAATTTCAGTTTGTCGAGTTCTTTGATAATTTAAGCACATGCATAGTTTTTTTACCCTATCATTTATTATAACATTGTATAATAAATTATATATGATATAAAATTATTATAATATAGTTTATTTTAACAATTATAATAACACAGTGGAATGCAAATTTATTATAATAATTATGTCAATTTATTATATTAATTATATAAATTTTATTAAAATAATCAATTTTTAGTATAATTAATAATTATAATAAAACTTAATATGAATTTATTGTAAATAAAACATTTGTTTTTTAATGTTGCAGTTGGTGGCTTATAACTGATCGATATATTAAATTATTATAATATATTATATTTTATTTTATTTTAACAATTATGATAACACAGTGGAATGCAAATTTATTATAATAATTATGTCAATTTATTACAATAATCAATTTATTATACACTGGAATAAAACGTTTACACAATAAATCTATAGAACAAATTTAACATAAAATGTTATCAAATTATTTAGAAAAAAAATAAAAATCAAATATTATCGACTTAAAAAATTTATTTTTCAAATTGCATGTGTACAATTTGTTTATAACATAAAACAAAAAGTTTAAGCATTATCATTAATTGTTGATTTTTTTCCATTTTTTTCCTCCTTATTCAAGTAGGATGTTTCGGTAAGCATTTTAGTAAGCCGAAACATGTCGTCGTAGTATCAAATTTTGATATGTGGTAGCTACATGAATATTCTATGTTCCTTGAAAATTTCATATTTTTCGGTGATCGTTTTCTATGTCAAATGAATTTTTTTTAATCCATGACTGAGTGAAATTTTGAACATTTTTTTTTTTTACCTTTTTCCCCACTTTGTCTTAAAACTCGACGAAATTAGTATTTTTTTTAAAAAAAAAAAAATTCCCAAATGACTTTTCGAGTTACTTGAGAAACCAAAAAAAAAAAAAAAAATTTAAATAAGGCTTTCTCGAGTATCTTGAGAAAACCACAAACAAAAAACCAAAAAAAAAAAAAAAAAAAAAAAAAAATTTGGTGGCTTTCTCGAGTAACTCGAGAAAGCCACAAAAAAAATTATTTTTTTGGTGGCTTTCTCGAGTTGCTCGAGAAAGCCACCAAATTTTTTTTTGTTTTGAATTTTTTTTTTTTTTTTTTGGTGGCATTCTCTGGAAGCCCCCAAAATTTTTTTTTTTATTTTATTATTTTTTTACTTTATGGAGAAAGTCAAAAATTATTTAGAATTTTTTTTTTCTTTTTTTACTAATTTGCCGAGTTCTGAGGCAAAGTGGGGAAAAAGGGAAAAAAAATTTCAAAACTTCGCTTATTCATGGATTAACAAAAATTCATCTGTGTTCAATTTGCTTATAAGAAAAAAAAAATAAATAGTAAAAAATTAAATGAAAATCTATTTGCTACTAAATTATAGAAAAGAAAAACACACCAAAAAAATAATAAATAAAGGTCCAAATACGCTCGACAAATATATACCCAAATTAAAAAATTATAAAAATAAAAAAAAATTAGTTTAAAATGGGCTAAAAAAACCCCATTTTTATTGTTTGGGGGGTGTGTTTGTTAAAATACACATCCCAAATATTTTTAAAAAAAAAATTAAAAAAGGTTCAAAATGAACTTTTAGCCCATTTTGATTTTTAGTGGAGGAGTGGGTGTTTGTCATGTAACTCGACAAACACCCAAATACATTTTTAAAAAAAAAAATAAATAAAAAAGCAAATTTAGGTGTGTGTTTGTCGAGTTTCTCGACAAACACACACTAATATCAATGAAAATGGGCTTAACCTTTTAAGCCCATTTTGACTTTACAAATATTTTTTTATATAATTTTTTTATTTTAATCCAGCAAACCTTTGAATTGTAAAGTAAATTTTTTATATTTTTTTTACAGATTATTCTAAATAAATGCTGCATATGTTTAAGAATCAAATTTATTAAAAAAAAAAATAGTGAATTAGAAATTAACCGTTCACGCCATTGACAAAATTATTTTTGAAATATTTTTGACTTTGTGGTATGTGGCATTTTATTCATATAAATAATTGAGCAACTCGGCAATCTCAAATTTCAGTTTGTCGAGTTCTTTGATAATTTAAGCACATGCATAGTTTTTTTACTCTATCATTTATTATAACATTGTATAATAAATTATATATGATATAAAATTATTATAATATAGTTTATTTTAACAATTATAATAACACAGTGGAATGCAAATTTATTATAATAATTATGTCAATTTATTATACTAATTATATAAATTTTATTAAAATAATCAATTTTTAGTATAATTAATAATTATAATAAAACTTAATATGAATTTATTGTAAATAAAACTTTTGTTTTTAGAAGTAGGAGTTGGTGGCTTATAGCTGATCGATATATTAAATTATTATAATATATTTTATTTTATTTTATTTTAACAATTATGATAACACAGTGTCAAAAATTGATGTCGAGTAACTCGACCAATTTATTTTTTAATAAATTATTGTTGAATTACTTGACAAACCAAAGACATTAATTTTATTATAAAAAAAAAATTTGTCGAGTAACTTGAAAAAAATCCAAAAAAATGGTCAAATTGGACTTTCAACAAAATTTAAATATTGGGGATGGTCATGACATAAAAATAAAAATTATGGGTCAATTAGTTAAAAATTTAAAAAGTTGGGACCAAATGAACAATTAAAAAAAAAAATTTTGAACTTTGTCGAATTACTGGACAAAGTTCTTGAATATTTTTTTTTTCCCACACTTTGTCGAGTAACTCGACAAAGTGGTAAATGATGAAATTTTTTGTATTATTATTTTTTGGCCACTTTGTCGAGTTCCTCGACAAAGTGGTAAAGTTGGAATTTTTTTTTTTTTTCATTTTTTTATTTTGGCTTGCTCGATAAAGTGAGAAAGAGTTTGAAATATATATATATATTTTTTTGGCTTACTCGACAAAGTAGGAATGAGTTTGAATTTTTTTTTTTTTTTTTTTTTTTTACTTCCTCGACAAAGTCTTTGAAATAAATATTTTTTTTTATTTTGTGTGGGCTTTTAGCTCAATTTGTTTTGTGATAAAAAATTATTTGACATAGAAAACGATCGCCGAACGATACGAAATTTTCAGGGGACAATAATACTCAGGTAGCTACCACATATTAAAAATTGGTAGTCCGACGACATGTTTAGGCATACTAAAATGCTCACCGAAACCTCCTAGGCAGTTTTTTGAATTCATGCCGTCGACAGTTTACAAAATTGTCCATAAATTAAGTTACATAACATAAAATTATGTAAAACCAAAGCCAATGGTTAGGCAACCCATAGGGCTATCGTCTCCAACTAGAAATATGTAAAAATACTTAATATATAAGGTGCATTAAATTTTTGAGTTGGACAACAGAAACTGCATCTTAGAAAAATATGAAGTTTAGCAAAAGCCTTTCAAGTTCACATCATTAACGTGTAACCAAAACATGGGTATCCACTAAAACTGCCATAAAACCAAGGTCCACAAAAGTTTAAAAAAGATATTTACACTACTTAAAGTTTATTGATTGGTTTATAATATCGATTCCGGCACACCGACGGCATAAATCTGAAAAACTGTCTAGGAGGTTTCGCGATGAGTATTTTAGTATACCTAAACATGCCGTCGGACTACCAATTTTTGATATGTGATAGCTACCTGAGTATTCTATGTCCCCTGAAAATTTCGTATTGTTCGGTGATCGTTTTCTATGTCAAAGAATTTTTTGTTACTCCATGACCAGGTGAATAAAATTTTCAAAATAAGGGCAGTGTTACAAAAATTTCTTCACCCGGTCATGGAGTAACAAAAATTTGTTTGACATAGAAAACGATAACCGAAAAATATGAAATTTTCAGGAAACATAGAATACTCATTTAGCTAACACATATCAAAAATTGATAGTCCGACGGCATGTTTCGGCTGACTAAAATGCTCACCGTAACACCCTAGGCAGTTTCTCGGATTCATACGGTCGCAATTTATAAAATTGTCCATAACTTGAGTTTTATACCATGAATTTATGTGAAACCAAAGCCAATGGTTAGGTAACCCATAGAGCTATCGTTTCCAACTGGAGTTATGTAAAAATACTTAATATATAAGGTGCAGCATATTTTTGAGTTGGTCAACAGAAAGTGCAGTTTGGAGAAACAATTCACCCAATCATGGAGCAAAGAAAATGTTTTTGACATAGAAAACGATCACTGAACAATATGAAATTTTCAAGGAACGTAGAATACCCATGTAGCTACCACATATAAAAATTTGATAATCCTACGGCATGTTTTCACACACTAAAATGTTCACCGAAACATCCAAGGCAGTTTCTCGGATTCATGCTGTCGCACTTTACAAAAGTGTCCATAACTTGAGTTATATAACATGAAATTATGTTAAATCAAAGCCAATGGTTAGGTAACCCGTAGGAATATTGTCTCCAACTGGAATTATGTAAAAATACGTAATGTATAAGTTGCAGCAAATATTTAAGTTGGACAACAAAAACTGCATTTTAGAGAAAATGAAATTTACCAAAACCTTTAGAAATCGATTGTATTTCGTCATTTGTTTCCCATAGCAACTGGAGATAAAAAAGCACCAAATTTGATGACTTATGAAGGGAAAAATGAATATATATTGACTATAATATATAAGAAGTCAATAATTGCGGCTAAAAGATACTAATATATGTATATTAAAACAAATAAAAGATAAAAAATAAAATAAAAATCAAATGTTATCGACTTAAAAAATTTATTTTTCAAATTGCATGTGTACAATTTGTTTATAACATAAAACAAAAAGTTTAAGCATTATCATTAATTTATCTAGTAACTCGACAAATCTAAATTTGAGTTCCACGAGTTGGTTAAAAAATAACACGAAAAAACTAAAAAATAAAAAAATTTAAGTGTATTACATAATTTAAATACAAAAGTAAACAATAAAATGAGAAATATGCATTGTTGAAGTTACTCGAGTAACTCGACAAACCCAAAATCACGTTTGTCGAGTTACTCGATTAAAATTGTGATACGAAATTAATCTATTCAATAGCTCAAGTAGCTCGACAAACTGACAATCGAGTTGCCCGAGTTACTCGACGAACGAATGAAATGTAAATTTTCCATTATTTTGTTTCCCTTTTTTATTTAAAGTATGTCATACAATTAAATAATTCTTTATTCTTATTTAGTGGTGTTATTTTTCAAGAAACTCGTAAGTCTCAAAGTTGGATTTGTCGAGTAAGTTGATAAATAAAGCATATACAAAATTTTATTTAATGTATCATTTATTAGAACATAGTAAAATAGAATATATATCATATAAATTTAATATATATCATAATCAATTAATACAATATATTTTATTTTATTTTATTTTAGCAATTAGTATAACATATTATAACTAAAAATTGTTATAATAAATTTATAGCATAATAAAAACAATTCTGTAGTAATATATTATTAATCAATTATTACATTATTATAATAATTTAGTGATTATAATAAATTTGTTATGACAAATGCATACAAAATAGATTTCATCATAAATTATGAAAAAAAATTGTAGTAAAAATTTGTTATAATAATGAATTTTTTTGTTAGAATAATTATGTCAAATTATATTACGAAAATAAATGTGTTTTTTTTAATTAATAATTGTAATAAGTATTTTAACATAATTTATAATAATATTTATTACAGAAATTATAAGTATATTACATAATTTAAATAGAAAAAGAAAACAAAAAAAATGAAAAATATGCATTGTTGAAGTTACTCGAGTAACTCGCCAAACTAAAAATCATGTTTGTCGAGTTACTCGATGAAAAATGTGATACAAAAGCAAAAATCATAAAACAGGAATATTTTCGTGAAATAAATTGAATAAGTAATTATAGATTTCACTTAGTATAATTGATTTGCAGATATTATAAATAAATGTGTGAATTTATGTAAAATAGTTTTTCTATGTATTTGATATTTTGTGGACTTGTGTATATTATATTTTATGTTTCTCTTTATTGTAAACAGAAAATTTCTATAATATAAAATATATGTATTTAGCATGTAGGTTATAGAGTAACTCGACAAAATTTATTTTCAATTTATCGAGTTGCTTAAGTAATAAATTGTAAAAGATTCTTTTGTTTTATGATTTAGATTTTATTTTATTTTATAATAGCTATTTTATTATAACATATTATATTAAGTTATAGAATATAAAATATTATTGATATAAAAGAACTGATTATTCATTGTAGAGCATAACTCGACAAAGTTAAAATCGAGTTTCCCGAGTCACTCGAGCCAATAATAAAATGCATAATTTTCATTTTTTTAATCTTTTTTTAATGAAATTATTTAATACATTGACTATTTTGTTTAATTTGAATGTTGTAATATTATTATTCGAGGAACGTGTTGACATGAAATTTGGATTTGTTAACTTATTTGATAAATGAAGGACATACATATTTGTATTTAATTGATTATTTATTAGGAGATATCAAAATAAAATATATATCATATAAATTTAATATATATCATAATCAATTAATATAATATATTATATATTCTTTTATTATGACTAATTTATCTATTAACTTGACAAATCCAAATTTGAGATTCATGATTTGGTTTAAAAATAACATGAAAAAACTAAAAAATAAAAAAATTTAAGTGTAGTACATAATTTAAATAAAAAAACTAAACTAAAAAATGAACAATATGTATTGTTGAAGTTACTCGAGTAACTCGATAAACCCAAAATCAAGTTTGTCGAGTTACTCGATTAAAAATGTGATACGAAATCAATCTATTCAACAGCTCAAGTAGCTCGACAAACTGAAAATCGAGTTGCCGGAGCTACTCGACGAACGAACGAAATTTAAAATTTTCATTATTTTGTTTCCCTTTTTTATTTAAATGATGTCATACATT
Source organism: Forsythia viridissima (assembly GCA_030279155.1). NCBI lineage: Eukaryota > Viridiplantae > Streptophyta > Magnoliopsida > Lamiales > Oleaceae > Forsythia > Forsythia viridissima. The sequence goes on from CM059038.1 coordinate 9,279,448, forward strand.
TAAATAATTTTTTATTCTTATTTAGTGGTGTTATTTTTCAAGAAACTCGTGAGTCTTAAATTTGGATTTGTCGAGTAACTTGATAAATAAAGCATATACAAAATTTTATTTAATGTTTGATTTATTAGAATATAGTAAAATAGAATATATATCATATAAATTTAATATATATCATAATCAATTAGTACAATATATTTTATTTTATTTTATTTTAGCAATTAGTATAAAAAAATATTAGTAACATTATTGGTAAGAATGTTATAATTAATAGTTATAAAAAATAAAATATGTTGTTGATTTTTTTCATTGAAAAAAAAAATTAGAAATGTAAAAGCTCACCATTAAAAAAAAAAAAATCATGAACAGTAACTTTTTCGAGTTACTATTCACCTCGTAAAAGTTTGTCGAGTTGAATAGTAACTCGACAAACTTTTTCGAATTTTAAAAAAAAAAATTTTTTTTTGTCATGAACAGTAACTTTTTCGAGTTACTATTCACCTCGAAAAAGTTTGTCGAGTTGAATAGTAACTCGACAAACTTTTTCGAATTTAAAAAAAAAAAAAAAATTTTTTTCATGACCAGTAACTTTTTCGAGTTACTATTCACCCCGAAAAAGTTTGTCGAGTTGAATAGTAACTCGACAAACTTTTTCGAATTTTTAAAAAAAAAAAAAAAAGTTTCATGAACAGTAACTTTTTCGAGTTACTATTCATATCGAAAAAGTTTGTCAAGTTGAATAGTAACTCGACAAACTTTTTCGAATTTTTAAAAAAAAAAATTTTTTTTTAAATTTTTGTCGAGTTACTCGACAAAATTTTTTTTTTTTTTTTTTTTTAAAGTCGAGTAACTCGACAAAAGTAAAAAAATTTTTTTTTTTTTAAATTCGAGTTACTCGACAAAAGTATAAAATAAAAAAAAAAAATTTTTTTAAAATTCATGTTACTCGACAAAAGTAAAAAAATTTTTTTTTTTTTTTTAAATTCGAGTTACTCGACAAAAGTAAAAAAAAAAGTTTTTTTTTTTTAAATTTGAGAAATTCGACAAAAGTTAAAATTTTTTTTTTTGTTTTTTTTTTTTTTAAATTCGATTAACTCGACACAAGTTAAGAAATTTTTTTTTTTTTTTTAAAAAATTCGAGTAACTCGACAAAAGTTAAAAAAAATATATATTTTTTTATTTTTTTAAAAATTCGAGTAACTCGACAAAAGTTAAAAAAAATGTTTTTTTTTTTTAAATTCGAGTAACTCGACAACATTTTAAAAAAAAAATTTTTTTTTTTTTAAATTCGAGTAACTCGATTAAAATTTTTAAAATTTTTTTTTAAATTCGAGTAACTCGACATAATTTTAAACAAAAAAATTTTTTTTTTTTTTTAAATTTGAGTAACTTGACAAGATTTAAAAATATATATATATATTTTTTAAAAAATTCGAGTAAATCTACAAAATTTTAAAAAAAAATTTTTTTATTTTTTTTTGGCTAGTAACTCGACAAATTTAAAAAAAAAAATTTTTTATTTTTATTTTTTTGTCGAGTAACTCAACAAATTTAAAAAAAATATATATATATATATTTTAAATTCGAGTAACTCGACAAAATGTTAAAAAAAAATGTCGAATAACTCGAGAAATTTAAAAAAATATTTTTTTTTAAAAATGTCAAAATAAAATTGGGCTACTTTTTAAAAGTTGTAGGACTTCATATACATTTTAATTTTATTTTGTTGTTATTTGTTTTTTTTTTTATTATTTAAAGAGGTGGACAAAATAAAATTTGTAACGAAATTTAAAAGTCGGGGATGGCCAAAGCCCAAAAAAAAAAGTTATGGGTAAATTTGTTATAAAATGAAAAGAATGTGGACTAAAAGTATAAATTACAAAAAAAAATAAAATAAAATTTAGTGTTTCCCACTTTGTCGAGTTACTCGGCAAAGTGGGAAAATTAAAAATATTAATTTTCCCACTTTGCCGAGTAACTCGACAAAGTGGGATAAATAAAAAAAAAAAATTTCCTCCACTTTGCCTACACGGCAAAGTGGGGAAATTTTTTTTTTTTTTTTTTTTTATATTTGTCATGAAAAAGTCCACCTAAAAAAAAACTTCAAAACTTCATTTAGTCATGGATTAACAAAAATTCATTTCACATAGAAAACGATCACCGAAAAATATGAAAATTTCAGGGAACATAGAATACACATGTTGCTACCACATATCAAAATTTGACAGTCCGACGGCATATTTCGGCTTACTAAAATGCTAATTGAAACATCCTAGTTAGTTTTTCAGATTTATGCTGTCACAGTTTACAAAATTGTCTATAAATTGAGTTATATAACATGAAATTATGTAAAACCAATGCCAATGGTTAGGTAACCCATAGGGTCATCGTCTCCAACTGGAATTATGTAAAAATATTTAATATATAAGATGCAGTAAATGTTTGAGTTGGACAACAGAAACTGTATCTTAGAAAAACATGAAGTTTAGCAAAACCATTCAAGTTCACATCATTAACGTTTAACCAAAACATAGGAATCCACTAAAACTACCACAAAACCAAGGTCCAAAAAATTTTAAGAAGATATTTACACTACTTAAAGTTTTTTGATTGGTTTATAATAGCGAATCCGGCACGCCGACGGCATAAATCCGAAAAACAGCCTATGAGGTTTCGCGGTAAGTATTTTAGTATGCCTAAACATGCCGTCGGACTACTAATTTTTGGTATGTGGTAGCTACCTGAGTATTCTATGTCCTTTGAAAATTTCGTATTGTTCGGTGATCGTTTTCTATGTCAAAAAATTTTTTGTTACTCCATGACCAGGTGAATAAAAATTTCAAAATAAGGGCACTGTTACAAAAATTTCTTCACCCGGTCATGGAGTAACAAAAATTTGTTTGACATAGAAAACGATAACCGAAAAATATAAAATTTTCAGGGAACATAGAATACTCATTTAGCTACCACATATCAAAATTTGATAGTCCGACGGCATGTTTTGGCTTACTAAAATGCTCACCGAAACACCCTAAGCAGTTTCTCGGATTTATACGGTCGTAGTTTACAAAATTGTCCATAACTTGAGTTATATACCATGAAATTATGTGAAATCAAAGTCAATGGTTAGGTAACCCATAGAGCTATCGTTTCCCATTGGAATTATGTAAAAATACTTAATATATAAGGTGCAGCATATTTTTGAGTTGGTCAACAGAAAGTGCAGTTTCGAGAAACAATTCACCCAGTCATGGAGCAAAAAATATTTATTTGACATAGAAAACGATTAACAAACAAGATAAAATTTTCACGGAACGTAGAATACCCATGTAGCTAACACATATAAAAATTTGATAATCTAACGGCATGTTTTGACACACTAAAATACTCATCGAAACATCACAGGCAGTTTCTCGGATTCATGCTATCGTAATTTAAAAAATTGTCCATAACTTGAGTTATATAACATGAAATCATGTGAAACCAAAGCCAATGGTTAGGTAACCCATAGAGCTATCGTCTCCAACTGGAATTATGTAAAAATACTTAATATATAAGGTACAACATATTTTTGAGTTGGTGAACAGAAAGACAATTTACAGAAACAATTCACCCGGTCATGGAGTAAAAAAAATATATTTGACATAGAAAACGATCACCGAACAATATGAAATTTTCATGGAACGTAGAATACCCATGTAGCTACCACATATAAAAATTTTATAGTCCGACGGCATATTTCGGCATACTAAAATGATCACCAAAACATCTAAGTTAGTTTCTCGGATTCATACTGTCGCAATTTACAAAAATATCCATACCTTGAGTTATACAACATGAAATTATGTGAAACCAAATCCAATGGTTAGGTAACCCATAGGGATATCGTCTCCAACTGGAATTATGTAAAAATACTTAATGTATAAAGTGCAGCAAATATTTATGTTGGACAAAAAAAAACTGCAGTTTAGAGAAAATGAAATTTAGCAAAACCTTTAAGAATCGATTGTATTTCGTCATTTGTTCTCCATATCAACTGGGGATAAAAAAGCACCAAATTTGATGACTTATTAAGGAAAAAATGAATATATATTGACTATAATATATAAGAAGTCAATAATTGCGGCTAAAAGACACTAATATATGTATATTAAAACAAATAAAAGAAAAGAAAAGATGAAGAAGTCAAAAAATGCGGCCATAGATATTAATTTAATATACAAAAAGTGTCAAAAAATTAGGACAAAATTGTGAGATTTGGACAAAATTAAGACTAATACTACATGAAAACGACGTCGCGTTAGTTGAAGGGTGAATAGTAAACATGCCATAGACACTTATATTATAGTATATATATATATACTAGTCTTTAGTGTCGTGCGTTGCACGTAAGTGACAAATATAGGAAAAATTTCTAGGTTTTAAATGTAATTGAAATGACCAAAAAAAAATATGAAATTAAAATTTTTAAACAAATTTGAAAAATGTAACAAATTTAGAGCGAATTGTGTATAATTTGCTCATACACACCAAAAAAAATAATAATTAACAAATAATAAAGACATGTTAAAATTTCTTCAAATGTTTTCTCTAATTTTCGGCCATTTATTTAAAATATATTGATATTTTTTTCTTGAGTACACTTGATATAAAATTTGTAGAATAATGGCATATTTCTTGATTCTTTGATTCCTTTTCATATATGAAATAGAGGACTATGAAAATGTTAATAATTCTTTGAATTGTTACCTTGGGTTTACTCCAAGACTTACACATTAATCACATACCCCATACGTAAATCACTAAAAGAAAAATTAATTACACCATTAACAACAAAACCTGGGTCAAAATAAGAGCAGTGTTACTAAAATTTCTTTACTTGTTTGTATTTTTTTCTGATGATAAGGGACGAGGTGGTTTAATTGTTTGTATTTTTTTCTGATGATAAATAAAAATAATTAGAGAAAATGCCACTCAAAAGTTTAAGAAGATATTTACACTACTTAAAGTTTTTTGATTGATTTATAATAGCGATAAAGTTAACAAAAGCTGATTTTATAAAAATTTAATGCAAATTTGTAGGACAAATTAGTGATAGTTGGATGGGCAATGCCCGCATTTATTGACTTTTATATAAATTTTTTAATTTTAAGTCTTAAATCCAATTTGACAATTTTTAACTTTTTTTTGTGTCAAGTTACTCGATAAAAGGAAAAAAAAATATAATTTTTTTGGTCGAATAACTCAACTAAGGGAAAAAAAATTAATTTTTTTATTTTTTGGTCGAGTAATTCGACAAAGGTTAAAAAAAAAAAAATTCCCGACAAAGCCCAATTATTTTATTTAATTTTTTTTGTCGACTTTTTCTATTTTTTTTTCCTCCCTATTCCAGTAGGATGTTTCGGTAAGCATTTTAGTAAGCCGAAACATGCCGTCGGAGTATCAAATTTTGATATGTGATAGCTACATGAGTATTCTATGTTCCCTGAAAATTTCATATTTTTCGGTGATCGTTTTATATGTCAAATGAATTGTTTCCATGACTAAGTAAAATTTTGGAAATTTTTTTTTTTTACCTTTTTCCCCAATTTGCCTTATAACTTGGCAAAGTTAGTATTTAAAAAAAAAAAAATTGATTTAATTTTTGTAAAGTTATGTTGTTCCAATGGTGGGATTTTATTTCTAATTGTTTCATGCCTTTGCTAAGTTAAAAAATTCTAACTCTTTGTTTAATAATCTAATAAGCTTAATAATCAGTTCTCCAAAAGCTGCGACAAAAAATAATACAACTCTTAGCATTTGCAGTGAATCATCTTAGATATGCACGCATGAACTCTCAAAGCTGCACAAAAATCCTCCCTTTTTCCTTGTGAATAATTTTAAATATTAAAAAGTGAAAAAATATATAGAGAAAGAGGGTCATAATATAATTAATTGTTGTTTACACCTACTCTAATCAAATTTTAATTTATAAAAAAAATTAGAAATGTAAAAGCTCACCATAAAAAAAAAAAAAAAAAAAAAAAAAAAAAAAAAAAAAACTATCATTTTCCTTTAACAATAAAAGACTATCTATGTGGAAAACGTTTGTCGAGCTATAGAATGGGAAATTTTAAATATTGGGCAAGCATTTGGTCTAGTTAATTGACGGAGACAGAAAAAAACAAAATAATTTTAATGTATTATTTAGTATAATAGACTATAGTAAGCAGAAAATTATAATAAAGTAAATATTATATAAATATAATATGTATCATAATGAACTAATACAATATATTATCTTTTCTTTTCTTTTAGAAATTACTATTACATACTACAATAAACAATTATTATAATAAATTTATAACATAACAAAATTAATTTTGTACTATTAGATTATTAATCAATTATAATGATTTAATGAGTGTAATCAATTTATTATAACAAATTGATATTAAATAAATTTTTTTATAAATTGTTATAAAATTTATTAAATTTTTATTTATAAATTGTCTTCATGAATATTAATATAAATTTTGCTATAAAGAATATAATAAATAGTAATTATAAATAAAAAATGATTTCCATAATATAATTTCAAATAATTATTGTAATAAATAAAAATAATTATTATAACAAATTTTACTCCACTGTATTTTTATATTTCATAAAATTAGATATGATATATTATATTAATTTAAAATAATATATAAATTTTTTTATAATAGCTAATTTATTATTACATATTATATTAGGTTATAGAATATGAAATATTATTGATATAAAAGAACTCATTATTCATTGTAGAGCATAACTCTACAAAGTTAAAATCGTGTTTCGCAAGTTATTCAAAAAACTAATGAAATGCATAATTTTTATTTTTTGAAGCTTTTTTTATTTAAATTATTTAATACATTGACTATTTTGTTTAATTTGAATGTTGTAATATTATTATTCGAGGAACGTGTTGACATGAAATTTGGATTTGTTAACTTATTTGATAATTGAAGCACATACATATTTGTATTTAATTGATTATTTATTAGAAGATAGCAAAATAAAATATATATCATATAAATTTAATATATATCATAATCAATTAATACAATATATTATATATTCTTTTATTATGACTAATTTATCTAGTAACTTGACAAATCCAAATTTGAGATTCATGAGTTGGTTTAAAAATAACATGAAAAAACTAAAAAATAAAAAAATTTAAGTGTAGTACATAATTTAAATAAAAAAAAGTAAACTAAAAAATGAACAATATGCATTGTTGAAGTTACTCGAGTAACTCGATAAACCCAAAATCATGTTTGTCGAGTTACTCGATTAAAAATGTGATACGAAATCAATCTATTCAATAGTTCAAGTAGCTCGACAAACTGAAAATCGAGTTGCCGGAGTTATTCGATGAACGAACGAAATTTAAAATTTTCACTATTTTGTTTCCCTTTTTTATTTAAATGATGTCATACATTTAAATAAATGTTTTCTTATTTAGTGGTGTTATTTTTCAAGAACTCGTGAGTCTTAAATTTGGATTTGTCGAGTAACTTGATAAATAAAGCATATACAAAATTTTATTTAATGTTTCATTTATTAGAATATAGTAAAATAGAATATATATCATATAAATTTAATATATATCATAAACAATTAATACAATATATTTTATTTTATTTTATTTTAGCAATTAGTATAAAAAAATATTAGTAACATTATTAGTAAGAATGTTATAATTAATAGTTATAAAAAATAAAATATGTTGTTGATTTTTTTCATTGGAAAAAAAATTAGAAACGTAAAAGCTCATCATAAAAAATAAAAAATAAAAAAAAAATTTCATGAACAGTAACTTTTCGAGTTACTATTCATATCGAAAAAGTTTGTCGAGTTGAATAGTAACTCGACAAACTTTTTTGAATTTAAAAAAAAAAAAAAGTTTCATGAACAGTAACTTTTTTGAGTTACTATTCATCTCGAAAAAGTTTGTCGAGTTGAATAGTAAGTCGACAAACTTTTTCGAATTTTTAAAAAAAAAAAAAAATTTTTTTTTTAAATTCGAGTAACTCGACAAAAGTAAATTTTTTTTTTTTTAAATTCGAGTAACTCGACAAAAAATTTTTTTTTTTTTTTTAAAGTTCGAGTAACTCGACAAAAGTAAAAAAATTTTTTTTTTTTTTTAAATTCGAGTAACTCGACAAAAGTTAAGAATTTTTTTTTTTTTTTAAAAATTCGAATAACTCGACACAAGTTAAGAAAAAATTTTTTTTTTTTTAATTTTTAAAAATTCGAGTAACTCGACAAAAGTTTAAAAAAACTTTTTTTTTTTTTTTTTAAAAAGTTCGAGTAACTCGACAAAAGTTAAAAAAAAATATATATATATATTTTTTAAAAATTCGAGTAACTCGACAAAAGTTTAAAAAAAAATATTTTTTTTTTGTTTAAATTCGAGTAACTCGATAAAATTTTTAAAAATATATTTTTTTTTAAATTCGAGTAACTCGACAAAATATAAATTTTTTTTTTAAATTCGAGTAACTCGATAAAAATTTTTTAAAATTTTTTTTTTAAATTCGAGTAACTTGACATAATTTAAAAAAAAAAATTTTTTTATTTTTTTAAATTCGAGTAACTTCACAAGATTTAAAAATATTTTTTTTTAAAAAAAATTCGAGTAACTCTACAAAATTTAAAAAAAAAATGTTTTTATTTTTTTTTTGGCTAGTAACTCGACAAATTAAAAAAAAACATCGAGTAACTCGACAAAATTTTAAAAAAAATTTTTTATTTTTATTTTTATTTTTTTGTCTATATATATATATATATATATATATATATATATATATATATATATATATATATATATATATATATATATATATATATATATATTAAATTCGAGGAACTCGACAAAATGTAAAAAAAAAAAAAATTATTTTTTTGTCGAATAACTCGACAAATTTTTAAAAATTTTTTTTTAAAAAATGTCAAAATAAAATTGGGCTACTTTTTAAAAGTTGTAGGACTTTATATACATTTTTTTTTTATTTTGTTGTTATTTTTTTTTATATTATTTAAAGAGGTGGACAAAATATAATTTGTAACGAAATTTAAAAGTTGGGGATGGCCAAAGCAAAAAAAAAAAAGGTTATGGGTAAATTTGTTATAAAATAAAAAGAATGTGGACTAAAAGTGCAAATTACAAAAAAAAAAAAAAAATTTAATGTTTCCCACTTTGTCGAGTTACTCGGCAAAGTGGGAAAATTAAAAACATTTTAATTTTCCCACTTTGCCGAGTAACTCGACAAAGTGGGATAAATAAATAAAAAAATTTCCCCCACTTTGCCTACTCGGCAAAGTGGGGAAATTTATGTTTTTTTTTTTTTTGTTTTTTTTTGTTTTTATATTTGTCATGAAAAAGTCCACCTACAACAAAAAAAATAAAAAAATAAAAAAATAAAATATTCTTAAACAGTCACTTTTCTATTGCACGTACGTGGGAAAAAAAACTTCAAAACTTCATTTAGTCATAGATTAACAAAAATTCATTTCACATAGAAAATGATCACCGAAAAATATGAAATTTTCAGGGAACATAAAATACTCATGTAGCTACCACATATCAAAATTTGACAGTCCGACGGCATATTTCGACTTACTAAAATGCTAACCGAAACATCCTAGTTAGTTTTTCAGATTTATGCTGTCACAGTTTACAAAATTGTGCATAAATTGAGTTATATAACATGAAATTATGTAAAACCAATGCCAATAGTTAGGTAACCCATAGGGCTATCGTCTCCAACTAGAATTATGTAAAAATACTTAATATATAAGGTGCAGTAAATGTTTGAGTTGGACAACAGAAATTGTATCTTAGAAAAACATGAAGTTTAGCAAAACCTTTCAAGTTCACATCATTAACGTGTAACCAAAACATGGGAATCCAGTAAAACTACCACAAAACCAAGGTCCAAAAATTTTTAAGAAGATATTTACACTACTTAAAGTTTTTTGATTGGTTTATAATAGCGAATCCGGCACGTCGACGGCATAAATCCGAAAAACAGCCTAGGAGGTTTCGCGGTAAGTATTTTAGTATGCCTAAACATGCCGTCGGACTACTAATTTTTGGTATGTGGTAGCTACTTGAGTATTCTATGTCCCTTGAAAATTTCGTATTGTTCGGTGATTGTTTTCTATGTCAAAAAATTTTTTGTTACTCCATGACCAAGTGAATAAAAATTTCAAAATAAGGGCACTGTTACAAAAATTTCTTCACCCTGTCATAGAGTAACAAACATTTGTTTGACATAGAAAACGATAACCGAAAAATATGAAAATTTCAGGGAACATAGAATACTCATTTAGCTACCACATATCAAAATTTGATAGTCCGACGGCATGTTTCGGCTTACTAAAATGCTCACCGAAACACCCTAGGCAGTTTCTCGGATTTATACAGTCGCAGTTTACAAAATTGTCCATAACTTGAGTTATATACCATGAAATTATGTGAAATCAAAGCCAATGGTTAGGTAACCCATAGAGCTATCGTCTCCAACTGGAATTATGTAAAAATACTTAATATATAAGGTGCACCAAATTTTTGAGTTGGTCAACAGAAAGTACAGTTTCGAGAAACAATTCACCCAGTCATGGAGCAAAAAATATTTATTTGACATAGAAAACGATTACCGAACAATATAAAATTTTCACGGAACGTAGAATACCCATGTAGCTAACACATATAAAAATTTGATAATCCGACGGCATGTTTTGACACACTAAAATGCTCACCGAAACATCACAGGCAGTTTCTCGGATTCATGCTATCGCAATTTAAAAAATTGTCCATAACTTGAGTTATATAACATGAAATCATGTGAAACCAAAGCCAATGGTTAGGTAACCCATAGAGATATCGTCTCCAACTGGAATTATGTAAAAATACATAATATATAAGGTGCAACATATTTTTGAGTTGGTGAACAGAAAGACAATTTAGAGAAACAATTCACCCGGTCATGGAGTAAAAAAAATTTATTTGACATAGAAAACGATCACCGAACAATATGAAATTTTCAAGGAACGTAGAATACCCATGTAGCTACCACATATAAAAATTTTATAGTCCGACGGCATGTTTCGGCATACTAAAATGATCACCAAAACATCTAAGTCAGTTTCTCGGATTCATACTGTCGCAGTTTACAAAAATATCCATACCTTGAGTTATACAACATGAAATTATGTGAAACCAAATCCAATGGTTAGGTAACCCATAGGGATATCGTCTCCAACTGGAATTATGTAAAAATACTTAATGTATAAAGTGCAGCAAATATTTATGTTGGACAAAAAAAACTGCAGTTTAGAGAAAATGAAATTTAGCAAAACCTTTAAGAATCGATTGTATTTCGTCATTTGTTCTCCATAGCAACTGGGGATAAAAAAGCACCAAATTTGATGACTTATTAAGGAAAAAATGAATATATATTGACTATAATATATAAGAAGTCAATAATTGCGGCTAAAAGACACTAATATATGTATATTAAAACAAATAAAAGAAAAGAAAAGATGAAGAAGTCAAAAAATGCGGCCAAAGATATTAATTTAATATACAAAAAGTGTCAAAAGATTAGGACAAAATTAAGACTAATACAACATTAAAACAACGTCGCGTTGGTTGAAGGGTGAATAATAAACATACCATAGACACTTATATATATATATATATATATATATATATATATATATATATATATATATATATATATATATATATATATATATATATAATGGATGAAAAGTCTTAACATACAAGTTAAACTAAATTGGAAAACTAAGAATAGTAAACTAAACTAAAAGTGTGTAACAAATGTAGCAATTAAGTCTTATGATAAGTCAATTCCTTGTAAATTATGACAAGTCTTTGTATATATATATATATATATTGAACAAAATATGAAAGCAAATTCGTAAATAACTAAACTAATAAAGTAGAACAAGTCTATGTATATTTATGATACCATTTAATGCTAAAACTTCATCTACCAATTTAATATAACTCTGTCTTTTTATGATAATTACGTAATAAATATTGAACTTTTATGAGTATTATTCTGTCTTTTTTTATTATATATATCCTAATTTAGTCTTTTTACGTTTTTCTACATGATCTTTAATCAAGAAACTCTATCGTTGAGAGATAGAGTTCTCAACAATTCGCAACTTGATCTGTTAAGAGGAGTCACCTCTATTTCTATCTAATAAGAATAATAAACAGATAATGATAAAAACTTTTTGATTAAACAATTAAACAGATATATGAAGTCTAAAATAAGAAAGCTTAAAACAATATTGATGTAATGGCCTTAATTCGAGTACTTTACTGTTTAGCAAAATTAATTTCCTTCAATTTTCGTTTTTTTTTTTTTATCTTTTTATCTTCTGTTTGTCATTTTCTTAAGCTTCTGTATTTTTTGTCTTCCCAATCATACAAACGAGCAGGGGAAAAAGGGTATTTTCCTCCAATATTGTACTCTTTGTTCATGGGGTCTTTTCTTCTTCCAAACTCTTGGTCTGTTTCTATTTTAGGCTTCTTACTACTGCTTTCTTCTATTTTAATTTCTATGTTTGGTTGATTTTTTTTTCTTCTAATAGAGTCTTTATTTCTGCTTCTCTGGTTTTCCTAAGGTTTCTATAATATTCCATGTCTATATACCCAAATTCTTTATCATCGTCTTCACTTTCTTCATCTAAAGCATTAATTTCTTCTTCACTTTCATAATATTCTATTTCGATATATCTACAACTTTTATCTTCATTTTCGTCTTGCTTTGTTTCTTCTGCTTGATAATTGTAATTTCCAAATCTAATACTCAAAGTTCCATTGCTATTTTTATACATAATATTATCTTCTGGTACTAAAATTGGCTTTCCTAAAAAGTTTGCTAAATTTCAGTCTAATCCTGCATTTGTTTTTGAAGAAAATTTCTTTGCTAGGATTGCTTATATACCTTTTTGTCCTAATAAAGTGATGATTTGATCATTTTCTAATTTATATTTAGTGGTACTATTTTTGCTAAGTCTTCCTACAAATCCCGTGCATATTAATAGATTTTCTTCATTTCTTTTCATTTGATATCCTTTAGTCTTTATTCCTATTTTAATGTCTTTAAAAAAATTCTTTGTTCTAACTAAATAGTCTGGTGTAAAATAAACTATACCTCCTTTGTTATCTTAAAATTCTTATTAAGTAGGAATGGAAGTTTAACTATTACGAATGATGCAATAATTCTTGGGAAAGATACATCTATTATGCAGACTATAAAAACATCAGAGTTTCGAGCTAAGCGTGGTGGACCTTTACCATAAAAAACACAAAATGATGAAGAAGACTCAGAAAGTTTAGAATTTTTAGATTATTTATCTTTAGAAACCTTAAAAACAGATTTTGTACCAACAACAAAAGACTAAATTGTTTTTAATAAAAAGATAGATCATGTAGAAAGTATAGATAAAATTTTACAATTAGCCGAACAAACCCAAATAATAGGAGAAGACCCTCTAAAACATTGGGATACAAATAAAATAGAAGCTAAAATAGAAATCATAAATGAAAATATAAAGATTAGGACCGCAGAAATAAAACATGCTAATCAAGTTATAGAAGACTTTAAAATTCAGATTAAAAAATTGTTAGACTTAAAAGTAATAAGACCTTCTACTAGTCAGCATAGATCAGTAACTTTTATGGTTAGAAACCATAGTGAAATCAAACGAGAAAAAGCTAGAATGGTTATAAACTATAAAAGACTAAATGATAATACAGTAGAAGACGAATATAAAATACCAGATAAAGATATGATTTTAAACAAGATACAAAATAGCAGGATCTTTTCAAAATTTGACTGTAAATCAGAATTTTGGCAAATTAAAATGCATAAAAACTCTATTCCATGGACAGCTTTTACAACACCGCAAGGACATTTTTAGTGGATTGTCATGCCATTTGGTTTAAAAAATGCTCCATCTATATTTCAAACAAAAATGGATTCTATTTTTAATTCTTTACCATTTGTTTGTGTATATATTGATGATATTTTGGTACATAGCAAAAATCATAAAGCGCTCATATAAAGCATTTCGAAATTGTTTTATATAAATTTATAAAAAATGGTTTAATTATTAGTGAAAAGAAAATATAAATAAATAAATAAAAAATAGAATTTCTAGGAATAATCATAGGAGAAGGAAAAATTCAACAGCAACCCCATATAGTAAAGACTATTTTACAATTTCCAAAGAAACTAAAAAATTGCAAGCCTTTTTAGGAATATTAAATTATGCTAGAAGTTTTATTAAAGATTTAGGTAAAAAGATTGGACCTTTATACAATAAATTATCAAGCAAGGGTCAAAAGTATTTTAACCAAACAGACATAGAATTAGTAAGACAAATAAAAAATAAAGTCCAACAACTACCTCTTTTAGAATTGCCTTTAGATAGTGAATATAAAGTAGTAGAAACAGACGGATGTGAATTGGGATGGGGAGGAATTTTATATTCTAAACCAAATAAATATAATGATAAAAAAAAAAGAATAGATTTGTAGATATGCTAGCGGTAAATATAAAATAAAAGAAAAATACTTAACCAGCCTAGATTATGAAATAATGGCTATAATTCATAGTATAGAAAGTTTTAAATTATTTTTAAATACTGAATTTACAATTTGAACAGATTGTGAAGCAATTGTTAAATTTATTAAAAAAACTAATTTTGATAAAATTAGACATAAAATGTGGTTAAAATTGTATGAAATCTTAAATAGTTATAAGGTAAGTATTGAACACATAGATGGAAAAAATAACGTTTTAGCCGATAATTTAAGTAGACAAGTTATTGACTTTCTAACCAATTTTGTTCATATTGCAGATTGATCAAAGGATGATGAACTTTGGGAACATCACTTTAAGAGTGGTCCCTGAAGGATCTAATCTTCAATTCAGAGGAAATACTTTAGAAAGACTTCCAGAAAAAGAAAGGTGCTTACTAGATAATCTATGGATGACAAGAGACTCTAGATAGAAATTAGACAACATTAATGCTTTAGCTAATTATTTTAGACAGACCCATAATCAAATACAAAGTAAAAATTTCAATTTCGTTGTAGTAATCAAAGGAAGACAACCAGGAGTTTATAACTACTGGCCAGAAGTAATTGAAAAGATGGACAGTTTTCAAGAACCTTTTTTTAAAGGATTTTACTCTCTTGAAGAAGCCTTAAATCATTATAGACAGACTATCGGATTTAATTTTTACATATCCGAAAAAGTTAGACAGACAATGCATGCATCTACTTTTCAACCATCATCCTCTTCTTCTCAAACATCATCTTTATCTTTGCAACTGTGTAACAGCTGTGAAACTATGACTAGAGTAGTTAGAGATCTTAATTATAAAAAAAAAGTAAAACTAGAAATTTTGGAAGACCAAGTAACTTCTCATCAACAAGAAATAATTAAATACCAAAATGAAATATTTAAATTACATGAGACCTTATAAAGATTTAATACTAATGAAGAAACTTATTCAAAAAACATCATTACTTTTTCTAATAGAAAATATCCTCCTAAAATAGAAAGACTTATTGAACTAACAGATTCTACAGCTGCAGGGCAAGAAAAAACTCCTTTTGATCTACAACAAAGTATTGGAGATTGTGCCAATATTGTTAGAAATTCCATCAAAAATTCACTTATCCAAGAAATTATTGATTTCTCCCAAACTCTACAATATTATCATAATGAGAATCAATATTTCCTTCAATATGGCCCCCTCTATAAAACAGTTATCCATGACTCTTCATTCCTTAGACACAATTGCCCTACAATTTCATTTGACTATACAATTTCTCAAGAAGAAGACGATATATTTTATTCAGCTTTACAATACGGTATGATTGACACAGTATATATCTTAAACAAACCTTTTAACTTTTTTCCACCTTCTCTTAAAAAGATTATTGATCAGCTTAAACAACATCCTTTAATGATTAAATTTATTTCCAGACCACCAATTGTAAGCAATGGTATTATTATCCCAACATACCATTTTATTAAAATTTTTTAAGGTTCTAGAAAATTCAGGCCTTCTTCAAAGACTGATATCAAGGTTAAAATTAGACAGATTGATTATGAAAGAAGAATTTCAGAAACACCTGCTCTCACAGAAATGCAAAGGACCAACTACAGACTTGTGGCGCAATGGAATAGTGGAATAATATTTTGTCAAGAATTTCTAGCAAGAAAAATCAAGGTAGAAAGATTATTTGTTCCAAATACGCATCAAAAAGATTTATATCTAATGTCTTTTCAAGAAAATTATTGTATTGAAAGCTATTGTGAAGCATCAGAGAACCATTCAGATACAGAAAATACTTCAGACGGAGCAAACAATGAAATGGATACTCATCTAGAAGAAGCCTATAATGAAACGATGGACATATAGTAAAGAGATTTGACAGCACATTGGCAATAATTCTAAAAGAGAAGTAAAAAAATCTGCCAATAATGGAAGGAAATGCTGCGTAGTCAAAAAATATACAGAGTAAATAGCACAAGCATTCATGATAAACAATAAAGTGTGCAGGGAAAGCTTTGGATTTTTCGTCTTCCTTTTCTCAACCTTACACTTGTAAAGATTGTATGATTATTTTATTATTTCCTTTGTCTATAAATACCTTTGTTCATAGCATACAAAGGACACGCTAAAAAACACTCAGAAAATAGAACACAGACAGATTTACATACTCTTGTATTGCTCTCAATTGTGAAGATTTTCTCAGACATTTTCAATAAAAGTAAGTTCTTCATCTCTTTTTTTTAATTATCTGTTACTTTATTATATTTTTAGGAAAGGCCTAAAAGAGGAAAAACCTAGTAAGCAATTAATTCCTTCAAAAATATTGTCTTTATATTTCAAGAATTTTATTTTTAAACTTAACTTCTTTTTCTGGATTCTATGGCTAAAAGGAAAGAGTAATCCTCTGATTTAAGAAATGTTGTTTTTTATCCCGAGAATGGGAACTTGTTCAAAACCTATTTAAACATGATGAAATTTCTTTTTTAGCTACAGTCTTAAGCCTTTTAGGAAGGTCAAGAAAAAGATAATAAAAAAAATGAAAATTTAAGGAAATTAATTTTGCTGAACGGTAAAGTACTCGAATTAAGGCCATTACATCAATATTGTTTTAAGCTTTCTTATTTTAAACTTCATATATCTGTTTAATTGTTTAATCTGAAAGTTTTTATCATTATCTGTTTATTATTCTTGTTTTATTATTCTTGTTAGATAGAAATGGAGGTGACTCCTCTTAAAAGATCAAGTTGCGAAATGTTGAGAACTCTATCTCTCAATGTCGGAGCTTCTTGATTAAAGATCATGTAGAAAAACATAATAAGACTGAGTTAGAATACATATCACAAAGAGACAAAAATTCATACTCATAAAAAGTCAACAAATTTGTTACGTAATCTTCATTTCCATAAAAAGACAAAGACCTATATTAAATTGGTAGTTAAAGCACACTTTAAATGATAGTGTCATAAATTGGTATCATATCATAAATATACATTGACTTGTCTTTCTTTCTTTATTACTCATTTTTAGTTGCTACATTTATTACACACTTGTAGTTTATCTTAGTTGTCCTATTTTAAGTTTATGTATTCTTAGATTTAGGTTTGTTCTCAAATTTCAGATTTGGTATCAGAGCCTGTTTTAAGACAATTTTAATTAGTGTATGTATAAAATAGATTATTTAAATTTAGAACTATTAAGAAAGTTAAAGAGAAAAGATAATTTAGACAAAGCATCTTTAGTGTGTAATTTTGATAAAAGTTTTAAACATCTTTTACATTCAAAAGATAAACAGTTAAATAGTATAGTAGATTTAATAGTCAATTTAAGCAAAAATTTAGAAAGAAATATTAATGCAAATAATAGAAAGATAGAAGCAGTTTCAGAAAATTTTAATAAAAGCATAAAAATTTTAGAAAATAATTTAGAATATATTAAAAATCAAAATATTGAAATATTAAAGAAGTTCTCTTATAATAAAGACATAAAATATTAACTTCAAAAGTAGAATAACAGCTTTAGAAAACGTTAAATCCGTAGAAACTCCTAAAGAAAATTTGAATAAATTAATGGTAAATTAGAAAAGCTAGATCTAGGAAAAACTAAAGAAACAAGTAAATTTAAAAAGACTAAGTGGGTATATACATAATGAATAAAGATAAACAAGTTGTAGCTAGTAGTAGTAGAATATTAAGAAATCCTTTAATGAGATCCTCAACTAGAAGAATGGAATCAGAAACCAGATTAGAATCCTTAATATAGATAGAAGAACAAATAGAAACGTTTGGACAGAATAAATTAAAATTAATAAAATTTTTAGACATATATAAAAAAGTAAATCTTTTTAGTAAATCTTTGATATACCAACAATATGGAGAAAGATATATTTCTTGTACACACGAATATCAGTTCATATCTTTAGATTTAGTAGAAAAAGACTCTTATAAAGAAATAAAAAATAAAAACCTTCAACAGACACATCTAGGACTAATAATGGTAGGAGTAAAAGGATTACATAGAGAAAATTTAGGAGCCAAAACATTAATATGTTTATACGATAACAGATTTACAGATATAGAACATGGATTATTAGAAAGTATAGAATTAGCTATGAACAACAAAGGAGGCATAGTTTATTTTACACCAGACTATTTAGTTAGAACAAATAATTTTTTAAAGACATTAAAATAAGAATAAAGACTAAAGGATATCAAATGAAAAGAAATGAAGAAAATCTATTAATATGCACAGGATTTGTAGGAAGACTTAGCGAAAATAGTCCCACTAAATATATATTAGAAAATAATCAAATCATCACTTTATTAGGACCAAAAGGTATAAAAGAAATCCCAGCAAAGAAATTTTCTTCAGAAACAAATGCAGGATTAGACCAGAATTTAGCAAACTTTTTAGAAAAGCCAATTTTAGTACCAGAGGATAATATTATGTATAAAAATAGCAAAGGAACTTTGAGTATTAGATTTGGAAATTACAATTATCAAGCAGAAGAAACAAAGAAAAACAAAAATGAAGAGGAAAGTTGTAGATATATCGAAATAGAAGATTATGAAAGTGAAAAAGAAATTAATGCTTTAGATGAAGAAAGTGAAGATGAAGATAAAGAATTTGGGTATATAGACATGGAATATTATAGAAACCTTAGGAAAACCAGAGAAGCAGAAATAAAAACTCTATTAGAAGAAAAAGATCAACCAAACATAGAAATTAAAATGGAACAAAGCATTAGTAAGAAGCCTAAAACAGAAACAGACCAAGAGTTTGGAAGAAGAAAAGACCCTATGAACAAAGAATACGATATTGGAGGAAAATACCATTTTCCTCCTGCTCGTTTGTATGATTGGGAAGACAAAAAATACAGAATCAAAGGAAAAAGACAAACAGAAGAAGGATGTAGTCTACCAGTAGCAAGTGATAGAGGATTAATATTAGAATTAAATAATTGCAAACCCCAAGACAGACCTCGCACTTTAACTAAATGGGAAAATTTTGTAATTAGAGCATGTAATAGTTTACCTATACAAATGACAGTAGAAGAAATGTGGGCTTAGTTAGAGACATATTTAGGAAAGACAGCTTTAGATATTTATTTTACAGCCAAAAGACTAAAATCAGATGAAATAAGATTAAGAATGGTTGGAGGAGAAAATCCTAGAAATTTCACTAGTTTTATTCGAGAAATAATTATAGGAACAGATCCAACTGGAGACAATGTTTATGAACAAAATAAAGTCTTAGAAGAACTAGAAAAACTAATTTCAAATAATATGAAGTACATACAACCGTTTTTATTAGACTTTGAAAGATTAGTTAGTGCAGCAGGATTAGTCTTAGATGTAAATATATTAGATAGACTATATAGAAAGATTCCACCACCATGGAATGATAAAGTTAAAAATGAGATAGAAAACTGGAATGGAAGAGGAACAACTATTAGCACTACCATAAAATTTATAACAGATAAATTAAAAGAATATTGTATAGAAGTAGTAGCTAGAAAGCAAGTAAATAAATTAAATTATTATTTTTGTTCAGACTTATACACACCTCAAAGCTATGACTATAGAAAGAAAAAGAAAAGAGTGTATAGAAAAGATAAATGATATAAATATAAAAGACAATATCAAAATAGAAAAAGATATAATATTAGACCAAGTAGAACTTACTATAAAAATAGGAAGCCTAATTATAATAGATATGTTAAAAGACCAAAAAATAGAAAAGATTGTAAATGCTACATTTGTGGATATCCTAGACATTTTGCTAATAAATGCCCAAATAAAAATAAAAATAGAGAGACGTTAAATAAATCTGTAATAATCGAAGAAATACAGTGTCATATCACAGAGTTATCAGATAATGAATCTTGTAGTTAAGTATATAGTATATACACAGATGACGAGTTAGACAATTTAGAAATTGTAGAAAGTTCAGAAAGTTCTGATGAAAGCAATAGTAGTACAGAAGATTTAGATTTCTCAATTCTTGATATAAAAATGATAAACATAGAGCAAGAATGCATTCATGAATGGATTAGAGGTCAATGATCTATGATAGACAGATGCACAATATGTAAGGTATATCCAAGACATAGAAATCGAAATCAGTGTAAAATTTGCTTAGAAATTCAATGTAATAATTGCTTAGGAATCCAAGATTAGCCTTACAATAAACCCAAAGACTACAGTGAAACCATAGAAAAATTAGAAGATAGAGTAACTAACACTAATAATAGAATTGATAAAATACATGAAGCATTAGGAGAAATACAATATAGACTTAGAAATCTAGAAAAAGGAAAACAGCCCATAGAAAGCTATACTGAGAATAACTATTTAGAAACAGAAAATCAAGAAGAGATAATATGTCAAATATCTAGAATAAAGTCAACTAAAAGTATTAGAATACCAATAGAAGTACAAATTAATAAGATGATTAAATTAAATTTAATAGCTTTAGTTGATACAAAATGTACATTTAACGTAATAAGAAAAGACTTAGTCCTAGAAGATTGTAGATAGAAATTAGAATATGAAATAAGAGGAAGTCAAATGGATGGCAGTAAAATAGAGTTTGAAGAAAGATTTTTTGATAATTGTAAAATTAGATTTCAAGAAAGACAATATAGCTTAACGACCACTTTAGTAAGTCAATTAATAAAAGATGAATTTGTTATAGGAATAAAATTCTTATTAAGTAGAAATGGACGTTTAACTATTACAAATGATGCAATAATTCTTGGGAAAGATACATCTACTATACAGACTATAGAAAAAACATCAGAGATGCGAGCTAAACGTGGTGGACCTTTACCATCAAAAACACAAAATGATGAAGAAGACTTAGAAAGTTTAGAATTTTTAGATTATCTATCTTTAGAAACTTTAAAAACAGATTTTGTACCAAGAGCATAAGACTTAATTGTTTTTAATAAAAAGATAGATCATGTAGAAAGTATATATAAGATTTTACAATTAGCTGAACAAACCCAAATAATAGGAGAAGACCCTCTAAAACATTAGGATAGAAATAAAATAGAAGCTAAAATAGAAATTATAAATGAAAATATAAAGATTAGGACTGCAGAAATAAAACATACTAATCAAGATATAGAAGACTTTAAAATTCAGATTAAAGAGTTGTTAGAGTTAAAAGAAATAAGATTCTACTAGTCAGCATAGATCATCAGCTTTTATGGTTAGAAATTATAGTGAAATCAAACGAGAAAAAGCTAGAATTGTTATAAATTATAAAAGACTAAATGATAATACTGTAGAAGATGGATATAAAATACCAGATAAAGATATAATTTTAAATAAAATACAAAATAGCAAGATCTTTTCAAAATTTGACTGTAAATCAGGATTTTGGCAAAATTAAAATGCATAAAGACTCTATTCCATGGACAACTTTTACAACACCGCAAGGACATTTTGAGTGGATTGTCATACAATTTGGTTTACAGAATGCTCCATCTATATTTCAAAGAAAAATGGATTCTATTTTTAATTCTTTACCATTTGTTTGTGTATTGATATTTTGGTACATAGCAAAAATCATAAAGAGCATATAAATCATTTAGAAATTGTTTTAAATAAATTTATAGAAAATTGTCTAATTATTAGTAAAAAGAAAATAGAAATAAATAAACAAAAAATTGAATTTCTAGGAATAATCATAGAAGAAGGAAAAATTCAACTCAAACCCCATATAGTAAAGACTACTTTACAATTTTCAGATAAAATAGAAGAAACTAAAAAATTACGAGCCTTTTTAGGAATATTAAATTATGCTAGAAGTTTTATTAAAGATTTAGGTAAAAAAAATTGGACCTTTATACAATAAATTATCAAGCAAGGGTCAAAAGTATTTTAACCAAACAGACATAGAATCAGTAAAACAAATAAAAAATGAAGTCCAACAATTACCACTTTTAGAATTACCTTTAGATAGTGAATATAAAGTAGTAGAAACAGACGGATGTGAATTAGGATTGGAAGGAATTTTATATTCTAAACCAAATAAAAATAGTGATAAAAAAGAAGAAAAAATTTGTAGATATGCTAAAGAAAATATTTAACCAACCTAGATTATGAAATAATGGCTATAATTCATAGTATAGAAAGTTTTAAATTATTTTTAAATACAGAATTTACTATTAGAACAAATAGTGAAGCAATTGTAAAATTTATTAAAAAGATTAATTTTGATAAAATTAGACATAAAAGGTGGTTAAAATTGTATGAAATCTTAAATATTTATAAAGTAAGTATTGAACACATAGATGGAAAAAATAATGTTTTAGCCGATAATTTAAGTAGACAAGTTATTGACTTTCTGACCAATTTTGTTCATATTGCAGATGGATCAAAGGATGATGAACTTTGGGAACATCACTTTAAGAGTGGTCCCTGAAGGATCTAATCCTTGATTCAGAGGAAATAATTTAGAAAGACTTCCAGAAAAAGAAAGGTGCTTACTAGATAATCTCTGGATGGCAAGAGACTCTAGATAGAAATCAGACAACATTAATGCTTTAGCTAATTATTTTAGACAGACCCATAATCAAATACAAAGTAAAAATTTCAGTTTCTTTGTAGTAATCAAAGGAAGACAACCAGGATTTTAAAACTACTGGCAGAAGTAATTGAACAGATAGACAGATTTCCAGAACCGCTTTTTAAAGGATTTTACTCTCTTGAAGAAGCCTTAAATCATTGTAGACAGACTATCTGATTTAAATTTTACATATCCGATAAAATTAGACAGACAATGCATGCATCTACTTTTCAACCATCATCATCTTCTTCTCAAACATCATCTTCATCTTTGCAACTGTGTAACAACTGTGAAACTATGACTAGAGTAGTTAGAGATCTTAATTATAAAAAACACACTTTAGAAGTAAAACTAGAAATTTTGGAAGACCAAGTATCTTCTAATCAACAAGAAATAACTAAATATCAAGATGAAATATTTAAATTACATGAGACCTTAGAAAGATTTAATACTGATGAAGAAAATTATTCAAAAAACATCATTACTTTTTCTAGTAGAAAATATCCTCCTAAAATAGAAAGACTTATTGAACTAACAGATTATACAGCTGCAGGGCAAGAAAAAAATCTTTTTGATCTACAACAAAGTATTGGAGATTGTGTCAACATTGTTAGAAATTCCATCAAAAATTCACTTATCCAAAAATTATCGATTTCTTCCAAACTCTACAATATTATCATAATGAGAATCAATATTTCCTTCAATATGGCCCCCCTCTATAAAACAGATATCCACGACTCTTCATTTCTTAGATACAATTACCTTGACTATACAATTTCTCAAGAAAAAGACGATATATTTTATTCAGCATTACAATACGGTATGATTGACATAGTATATTTCTTAAATAGACCTTTTAACTTTTTTCCACCTTCTCTTAAAAAGATTATTGACCAGCTTAAACAACACCCTTTAATCATTCAATTTATTTCCAGAGCACCAATTGTAAACAATGGTATTATTTTCCCAGCATACCATTTTATTAAAATTTTTGAAGGTTCTAGAAAATTCAGGATTCTTCAAAGACTGATATCAAGGTTAAAATCAGACAGATTGATTATGAAAGAAGAATTTCAGAAACAGCTGCTCTCAAAGAAATGCAAAAGACCAACTACTGACTTGTGGCGCACTGGAATAATGGAATAATATTTTGTGAAGAATTTCTAGCAAGAAAAATCAAGGTAGAAAGATTATTTGTTCCAAATACTCATAAAAAAGATTTATATCTGATGACTTTTCAAGAAAATTATTGTATTGAAAGCTATTGTGAAGCATTAGAGAACCATTCATAAAATATTTCAGACGGGGAAAACAATAAAATGGATACTGATATAGAAGAAGCCTTTATTAAAATGATGGACAGATAATAAAGAGATTTGACAACACATGGACAATAATTCTGCACAAGGACAATAATTCAGCACATTGGCAATAATTCTAAAAGAGAAGTCAAAAAAGCTACAGAAAATACCAATAATTGAAGGAAATGCTGCGTAGTCAAAAAGTATACAGACTGAATAGCACAAGCTTTCGTGGTAAACAGTAAAGTGTGCAGAGAAAGCTTTGGATTTTTGTCTTCCTTTTCCCAACCTTACACTTGTAAAGATTGTAAGATTATTATTTCCTTTGTCTATAAATACATTTGTTCATAGCATACAAAGGACAAGCTAAAAAACACTCAGAAAATAGAACACACGCAGATTTACATACTCTTGTATTGCTCTCAATTGTAATGATTTCTCAGACATTTTCAATAAAAGTAAGTTCTTCATCTCTTCTTATTTAATTATCTGTTACTTTATTATATTTTTGGGAAAGGCCTAGAAGAGGTAAAACCTAGTAAGCAATTAATTCCTTCAAAAATATTGTCTTCATATTTCAAGATTTTTTTTTTCAAAAATTAACTTCTTTTTCTGGATTCCATGGCTAAAAGGAAAGAGTAATCATCCGAGTTAAGAAATGTTGTTTTTTATCCTGAGAATGGGAACTTATTCCAAATCTATTTAAACATGATGAAATTTCATTTTTTACTTACAGTCTTAAGCCTTTTAGGAAGGTCAAGAAAAAGATTAAAAAAAAAACGAAAATTGAAGGAAATTAATTTTGTTGAATGGTAAAGAGTCGAATTAAGGCCATTACATCAATTTTGTTTTAAGCATTCTTATTTTAGACTTCATATATCTGCTTAATTGTTTAATCTGAAAGTTTTTATCATTATCTATTTATTATTCTTGTTAGATAGAAATAGAGGTGACTCCTCTTAACAAATCAAGTTGCGAATTGTTGAGAACTCTATCTCTCAACGTCGGAGCTTCTTGATGAAAGATACTGTAGATAAACATAATAAGACTAAGTTAGAATACATATCACAAAAAGACAAAAATTCATATTCATAAAAAGTCAACAAATTGTTACGTATTCTTCATTTCCATAAAAAGACAAAGATTTGAATTAAATTGGTAGTTAAAATAGCACACTTTAAATGATAGTGTCATAAATTGGTATCATATCATAAATATACATTGACTTGTCTTTCTTTCTTTCTTCCTCATGCTTCATTTTCTTTCATTTCGTGCTTCCTTTACTCACGTACCAGAAATGAGAAAAATTGCAGCCAAATAATTCAATTTTCTTCACCAAAAATTTAGTTTATTCACTAGACTTTTGAAATTAGAGTGTTTTTGAAAGAACTGGTTCTCTTTGTTTGGGCTACGTTACGAGGTAAGAATAGAAACTTTGATTTTAAGAATTGGTTTAATTGTGTGCTTATAGTGGGTTAAGAATTAGCAATTCAACTCCTAGCTTTAATTATTGGATTTTTCAAGAAGGAGAATTATAAGTGAGTTTTGATTTGGATAATCCTATTGTTATCTCAGGAAGTGATTCACATATCGGAACAGTCTATCAGCCGAGCTAGTCTCCAATAGATAACTTTGTGAGTGGAAAAATATATTTTAGAAAATTTAGATTTCAATTGTAAGATATTATATCACTAAATGTTAAATTACGTGATTTCTTATAATTGTTTATTGAATTATGTTATTTTGTGAATTCTAAAGATTGTGAAATTGCCTACTATGAAATTAAACGTGAATTGAGATGACGTTTAAATCCATAAAGAGTACCTGGTGAATTTATTGATTTTTCTAGTATACTGAGGGGTCTTAGCCGTGTATTAGTACACTGAGAGGTCTTGGTTGTGTATTCGTACACTGAGGGGTCTTGACCGTGTATCATATACATTGAGGGGTCTTAGTCGTATACTAGAAAGGTTAGCTAGGCAGTCTGTGCACGCTTGTTGAGATTATATAAAATGGGTACATTTTGATGAGATTTTCCATTATACTGTGATAAAAGGATATGATATAGTGATGATATATATTTTAGCTGATGGATATTCTACGAATATAAGCTGATATTACTTGTTGAAATTAATGTGATGTAAATGTTGATTTAAGATGTGGGCTCATTTACGTTATGAGAAGTTATAATGTGAATTGTTAAGTGACGTGGGCTCGTTTTCGATAGTATGTATAAATGAAAAGAGTATAATTATTTTCTAAAATCTCCACTCACTGAGCCTATCAACTCATTTATTTTCCAACGATAATTTTTCTTATCAGGTAGCGGTTGCGTTCTTGGGTAGCTTTTGGATATAAAGCTTTTGAGTTTGAAGTCGGAGCCACACGACAGAGTTATTTCGTATGACCCACTTCATAGAGCATGTAGTCATTATTTTGAGGATACATGTTCATTTTTGGATATCATTTTGCATCACTTGTACATTGTTAGGTGGGCTCACTATGTATTTTGTCATCCGTATGTATAGTTTATGTTAATTAAATAACAAAAGTTTTATAATTCGGCTAGTCTCTTCTGCGTTGTTTTATTGTGAGTATTAGAAGGGCAAATGGTCTCATTTAGTTGTGAATATAGTTTGTTGGGATATGTGGTATTTTATTTTAGGTTGGTTAGTCTCAATTACAGGAGAGATAATGCTGAAATTTTCATAAAAATAAGTTATCATGAGTAATAATTCTAGCAGCCTTGGTGGTGGATCCAACCCTTAGTTGGTATCCACTATCGGCGCATGTCACGTCTCGGGTAGATAAATATTGCTCGAGATGGGTCGTGTGAGATTGGTATCAGAGCATGGTTAAGAGTTTATAGTCTTGCTTGCATGACACACGCATTCTGACATTTAGCATATCATGCATACCATGTAGGTGAGTCATGCGTCGTGGTGGTAGAACTCGTAGGCTCCAAGATATTTTGCCCCAAGCTCATATTGCTCATGATAGAGATAATCTTAGAGAGGATAAAATTATAGAGGAATCAGTTCATCAGCCACTTGAACATCCGAGACAGGGAAATTTGGTTGAAAATGACCCAATTGATGTTGAAAGAATTGCTACTGTAGTTGTTCTGGCTATGTGAAATACATATAGAAATTTCAGCATTGAGAAAGCAACAAAATTAGGAGCTAAAGTTTTTACGGGCACAGCTGATCCAACAATTGCTGAGGCTTGGATGATTAAAATAGAAAGAGTTTTTGATGTGATGGGTTGCCCAGATGATAGAAAATTATGTCTTGCCACTTTTTTATTATAAGAGGGAGCATACGATTGGTGGCAGTCAGTGCAGAACAAATATCTAGATCATTCTATTATAACTTGGGCAGATTTCAAGCGTAATTTTATGATGCTTATTACCCTCGTTCTTATAAAGATACTAAACATGATGAGTTCTTGAGGCTAGTACATGGGTCTTCAACTGTTGCTAAATATCAGAAGAAATTTATAGAGCTTTCAAAATATGCACAAGTCTTGGTTAGTAATGAAATTGACAAATGCAGACATTTTGAAGATGGTCTAAGAGAAGAGATTAGATCATCAGTAACTGCAGCGGGTTGAAATGAATTTGGAAGTTAGTATAATCAACTTTGAGAGTGGAGAAAAGTATATTAGATAGACAAACTGAAAAAGAACAAATGAAATCCAGAGCTAGCGGTAGTCAGATATGGACATAAATTTCTAACTATAGACCACCTCAGAGGGATAACAAAGGATTTCGACATGGTGTTTCTACTTCAGGCCAGTTCAAACCCAGTTCACGAAGAAGTCAAGGCTCTAGATTCAGCCAAAGTACGATACATCAGTCAAGGAGTAACCGTCATCCTACTTCGATTTTCTCTCTGATATCATTTACTTCGAGATATGGAGAGAGTTCCAGCAGCAAAAAATTTCCTCATTGAAAGTCTTGTGGAAAATTTCACTTGGGCAAGTGTTTGAGTTCAAAGGATTTGGTGTCTATTATCATTGTGGCCAAGCAGGGCATATACGAAGAAATTGCCCAGTTTTAGTATAGGAGAGTAGCACATCACCAAAGATATTTCTCCAGCAAAGTGTGGGTAATACAAGACAAGATCAGATCCAAGGAGATGCTTTGACTAATAAAGCAGGCACAAATAGTGGAGTTCAGCCCAATGTAGCAAGTAGTAGCGGGATAAAACTGAAAGGCCAGATAGGATGTTCAAAGAACTAGGCAAGAGTTTTTGCTATGACACAGCAGGCAGCAGAAGAGTCACCAGATGTAATTATGGCTATGTTATCTATTTTTGATAGAGATGCTCGTATTTTAATTGATCCTGGATCTACACACTCATTTATTTCAATTGAACTTGCCATATATGCGAATCAAAAGCTAGAACCTTTAGATGGTTGTTTGGTAGTGGAAACTCCAGTAGGAGAATCTCTTTTAGCTAAGGATGTATATCGAGATTGTGGGATCAAAGTGAATGATCAGGAGCTCAAGGAAAATTTAATACCTCTTGCTATTCATGATTTTGACGTTATCTTGGGCATGGACTTCTTAGCTGCAAATCGTGCTTCTGTTGATTGTTTCCGTAAAGAGGCTGTGTTTAGACGATCATGACAACCTGAAATTATATTTAGTGGACATCGTACAATCTTGCCATCTTGTATGATATCCGCTATTGACGCTAGAAGATTACTCAAGAAGGGTTGTTATGCGTATTTAGCTCATGTAATTGATACAGAAGTTAGTAAGATAAAACTCGAAGACATCCCAGTTGTTCGAGACTTTCCTGATGTATTTCCAGAAGAATTATCGGGTCTACCCCCAGATAGAGAAGTTGAGTTTACTATTGACCTAATTCCAGGAACTGCACCTATTTCACAAGCACCATATAAAATGGCTCTATCAGAATTGAAAGAGTTAAAAGCTCAGTTACAGGAATTGGTAGACAAAGGTTTTATCAAACCTAGTATATCTCCGTGGAGAGCACCAGTTTTGTTTGTGAAAAAGAAAGACGGCACCATACGATTGTGCATTGACTACAGACAGTTGAATAAAGTGACAATTCATAATAAATATCCTTTACCACGTATTGATGATATATTTGATCATCTTCGAGGTGCTACAGTGTTTTCAAAGATTGATTTGCGTTCAGGATATCATCAAGTAAAAATCAGGGATAGGGATGTACCAAAAACTAATTTCAGAACACGGTATGGCCATTATGAGTTTCTTGTGATGCCGTTTGGATTGACTAATGCTCCAGCAGTATTTATGGATATGATGAATATAGTATTTCATCTGTATCTAGACAGATTTGTGATTGTGTTTATTGATGATATATTGGTGTATTCTCGAGACCATAATGAACATACATAACATCTCAGAATTATTTTACAGATCTTGTGAGATAGGCAGTTATATGCCAAATTCAGTAAATGTGAATTTTGGCTTAATAAAGTGACATTTTTAGGGCACGTTATATCAGCAGAGGGAATTTACGTAGACCCACATAAAACTAAGGCAGTGGTAAAATGGGAAAGACCTACTAATGTGACAGAAGTACGTAGTTTTCTTAGCTTAGTAGGGTACTACCGTCGTTTTGTTGAAGGCTTTTCCAAAATTGCTCTTTCTTTAACCAGTCTGACTAGAAAGAATGTTAAATTTGTGTGGACTGAAGAATGTGAAAAGAGTTTCAAAGAATTGAAACATCGATTAGTTACTGCTCTAGTACTTACTCTTCCATCTCCATGTGAAGAATTTGTGATTTGCAGTGATGCTTCACGTCAAGGTTTGGATTGTGTTTTGTTACAGAATGGGAAGGTCATAGCCTATGCCTCTAGACAGTTAAAGAAACATGAGCTGAATTATCCTAACCATGATCTAGAACTAGCCGCAGTTATCTTAGCATTGAAAATTTGGAAACATTATCTGTATGGTGAGAGATGTCAGATTTTTACAGACCATAAAAGCTTAAAATATATTTTTAATCAGAAAGAGTTGAATTTGAGACAGAGGATATGGTTGGAGCTAATAAAAGATTATGACTGCAGAATCGATTATCATCTAGGAAAGGCCAATGTAGTTACTGATGCTCTCAGTAGAAATACGTCTAGTTCTACGAATCAGACTAATGCAATTTGCTATTCCTTGTTCAATGAATTCAGAGTTTGGAATGCTCAACTATCAGTGACCAGCTTGGGAGCATTATTTGCTAATTTTTTAGTGAGACCTACTTTGATTGACAAAGTTAGAGAAGCTCAGACACAAAATCCGATATTGAGTAAATTGAAAGAAGAAGTTAGTAACAGTACACACGCAGATTATACTATTCGAGATGATGGAACTTTGGTTATAGGAAATAGACTGTATTCCGAACGACTCAAAGTTAAGGAAAGAAATTCTAGAAGAGGCATATAGTTCAGCTTATGCAATGCATCCAGGTAGTACTAAAATGTATCATATACTTAAGGAACATTATTGGTGGCACGGAATGAAGAGAGAAATTGCTGAGTTTGTATCCAGATGTCTTATTTTTCAGCAAGTGAAACTAGACCATCAGAGAACAGCTAGACTCTTACATACATTGCCTATTCCTGAGTGAAAATGAGAGCACATCACTATGGATTTCTTATTTGGGCTCCCTCGTACTCAGAGTGGTCATGATGGTATATGGATCGTGGTAGACAGATTGACAAAAACTGCCAGATTTTTGCCGATTAAAGTTACTTATTCACTGGATAAATTGGCGAAAATATATGTAGATGAGATAGTCAGTTTATATGGAGCACCAGTATCTATTGTTTTAGACAGAGATTCACGTTTCACATCTAAATTCTAGCCTAGTTTGCAAAAAGCCATGGGTACTAAACTACATTTTACTACAACTTTTCACCCACAGACAGATGGCCAATCAAAAAGGACTATACAGACTTTAGAAGACATGTTACGGGTTTGTGTTATTCAGTTTAAAGAGAATTGGGATATTCATCTATCTTTAATGGAATTCGCATATAATAACAGTTTTCATTCTAGTATAGAAATGGCTCCTTTTGAAGCACTATATGGTAGAAAGTGCAGAACTCCAGTTTGTTGGGATGATGTCAGTGAAAGAAAACTGTTAGGCCCTGAACTTGTTCAGATTACTGTTGAGAAAATGAAACTAATCAAAGAAAAACTAAAGACGGCTCAAGACAGACAGAAAAATTACGCAAACAAACGTAGAAGAAATATTGAATTTGAAGTTGGAGATAGAGTTTTTCTATGATTATCTCTATGGAAAGGTGTTCTCAGATTTGGTATGAGGGGAAAATTGAGTCCAAGATATATCGGCCCATATGAGATCATTGAGCGCATTGGCCCAGTTGCTTATCGTTTAGCCTTGCCAACTGAGCTATCTAGAATTCATGACGTGTTTCATGTTTCTATGCTGCGTAACTATATTCCAAATCCGTCTCATGTATTAGAATTGCAACAAGTTGAGTTGAAAGAGAATCTTACATATGAAGAAAAACCAATTGAAATATTAGATAGAAAAGAACAAGTACTACAGAGTAAAACTATAGCAATGGTTAAAGTATTATGAAGAAATCACGCAATAGAAGAGGCTATGTGGGAAAATGAAGATGAGATGCGTTCTCAGTATCCACACCTCTTCAGTGCATGACCGGTTGAATTTCGAGGACGAAATTTTTTTGAAGAGGGTAAGTTTGTAATAATTCAGCCAACTTGGAAATTTTCTTGGTCAACAATGCAAAACCAACTTATAATAATAATAAAAAAAAAAAAAAAAAGAAAGAAAGAAAGAAATGGATAATGGATGAAAAGTCTTGGAGGTGGCACTAGAAGCAAAAAAACCATATAAAAACAAAATATTTTGGTTTCTTCCTCATGCTACATTTTCTTGCATTTCCTACTTCCTTTACTCACGTACCAGAAACGAGAAAAATTGCAGCCAAATAATTCTATTTTCTTCACCACAAATTTAGTTCATTCACTAGACTTTTAAAATTAGAGTGCTTTTGAAAGAACTGGTTCTCTTTTTTTGGGCTACGTTACGAGGTAAGAATAAAAACTTTGATTTTAAGAATTAGTTTAATTGTGTGTTTATAGTGGGTTAAGAATTAGTAGTTCAATTCCTAGCTTTAATTATTGGATTTTTCAAGAAGGAGAATTATAAGTGATTTTTGATTTGGATAATCATATTGTTATCTCAGGAAGTGATTCAGATATCGGAACAGTTTATCAGCCAAGTTAGTCTCCAATAGATAACTTTGTGAGTGGAAAATATATATTTTAGAAAATTTAGATTTCAATTATAAGATATAATATCACTAAATGTTAAATTACGTGATTTCTTATAATTGTTTATTGAATTATGTTATTTTGTGAATTCTAAAGATTGTGAAATTGCCTACTATGAAATTAAACATGAATTGAAATGGCGTTTAAATCCATAAAGAGTACGTGGTGAATTCATTGATTTTTCTAATATACTGTGGGGTCTTAGCCGTGTATTAGTACACTTCTTGGCCATGTATTCGTACACTGAGGGGTCTTGACTGTGTATCATATACACTGAGGGTCTTGACCGTATACTAGAAAGGTTAGCCAGACAGTCTGTGCACGCATGCTGAGATTATATAAAATGGGTACATTTTGATGAGATTTTCAATTATACTGTGATACAAGGATATGATGAAGTGATGATATATATTTTAGCTGATGGATATTCTACG
The DNA here is from genome assembly GCA_030279155.1 of Forsythia viridissima. Lineage (NCBI taxonomy): Eukaryota > Viridiplantae > Streptophyta > Magnoliopsida > Lamiales > Oleaceae > Forsythia > Forsythia viridissima. The sequence continues at coordinate 9,312,720 of CM059038.1, forward strand.
AATATGGGCTGATATTACTTGTTGAAATTAATGTGATATAAATGTTGATTTAAGATGTGGGCTCATTTACGTTATGAGAAGTTATAATGTGAATTGTTAAGTGACGTGAGCTCGTTTTCGATAGTATCTATAAATGAAAAGAGTATAATTATTTTCAAAAATCCCCACTCACTAAGGCTATCAACTCATTTATTTTTCAACGATAATTTTTCTTATCAGGTAGCGGTTGAGTTTCTGGGTAGCTTTTGGATATAAAGCTTTTGAGTTAGAAGTCAGAGCCACACCACAGAGTTATTTAATATGACTCATTTCATAGAGTATGTAGTCATTATTTTAGGGATACATGCTCATTTTTGGATATCATTGTGCATCACTTGTATGTAGTTAGGTGGGCTCACTATGTATTTTGTCATCCGTATGTACAGTTTATGTTAATTAAATAATAAAAATTTTATAATTTGGCTAGTCTCTTCTGCGTTGTTTTATTGTGAGTATTGGAAGGGCAAATGGTCCCATTTAGTTGTGAATATAGTTTGTTGGGATATGTGGTATTTTATTTCAAGTTGGTTAGTCCAAATTACAAGGAAGATAATGCCGAAATTTTCATAAAAATAAGTAATCATGAGTAATAATTCTTGTAGCCTTGGTGGTGGATCCAACCCTTAGTTGTTATCCACTATCAGCGCATGTCACGTCTCGGGTAGATAAATATTGCTTGAGACGGGTCGTGTCATATGCATCCACCTAGCAACCGTTTTCGTATCAATTAAGACACTAATTGAGTTTTTAATAATGACCTTAAAATAAAAACTTGATAAAAGAATTTCATTAATAATTGTCTATTTCTTTTAGTTGTGCATGTCAATTTCAGTAGGGGGTGAGTTTGGCATGTTGATTACAAGAGAAAACACCAATTTAAATAAATCAAGTAGCAGGATAAAATAATTATCCCGTCTCATGGGAATCCGTAATAGCAACAATACAAGATTTTTGAAATATTTTGAAAAATAAATAAATCATCAAATAGATAAATAACGTTTTTTGACAATGTCTACTATGTCGACGAGTGCAAGTCCAAATCAATCTTCTACTAGAATAAACACAATAGGATACAATATTCTCTCTTGATAATATTAGAGGCTAAAAAAATCATCAAAAATTGAAATATTCGATTAACCTTTTTTACAAATGGATTTTACTGATAGTTCTTAATCTATTAAATAGACTACTATGAACTGATAATAAAAAAAATTAAATAATTAAAATCTCACGAAAAGAACAAACTGAAAACAATACACATATGGCCCGGTGCTAGAAATCTTTAATTAACCTTTTTTACAAAAAAAAAAAAAAATTAATGTTAGATTTTCCAATCGTGTTGCAAAAGTCTCCGTAATTCTCTCACACACGGATGACTATTCATCCAATTTATATATTGGAATTTTGTATCAATCAAAACCTATGACCCCACCTTATTATTAGTATCAACCGGGCTTTAAGCAAATTGCTATAAATAGTGATAATTTTACCACATACATGATTTTAAATTAAAATTTTATAATTACTTTTCAACATTTTAAATTCCAAATGTAATAATTTAAAAAATATAACACACATTTTTTTATAAGAAATGCAACAAACAGAACAAACGTAACAAGTGCAGAACTCCTAAAATTTTGAGATATTAAAGGACCAAAGTGAAAATAAGTTTTAGAATCAATTAACTAATTGAGCTAAATAATTAATTATTGAAGGAATGAGTTTTAATATATCAATATTAGGCTCGTTAGGTAGCTCTATTTGTTATCTACTTTAAGCTCGAGAAAAAGTAATTTTAAATAAGTCAAACTCAAATTATAACCGATTAAAGCAACTTATAACTAAACAAAGTCTAAAAGGGATTAAGCTCTCTCTCTCTCTCTCTCTCTCTCTCTCTCTCTCTCTCTCTCACATTCATTAAAATGCCAATAATCCACCACTAAACTTAACTAAACTAAACTACTATTGAGCATGTATTTAAAAGCAACTGTAAACACTCAACCTATAAAATCCATCCTTCACGAGTTCATTAAAAACATTCCGGCAGCATTCACACACACGTACACGTACACGTTTAGATTACCACATAGAAATTATTTAATTTTCAGTAGCCACTTGTGTGCTCTCTTTACAACTTTTGCGTTCAGAATTCGTTAAATTTCGAGTGCAATTCTCAATCATAAGTACTAAAATGAAGTGCTATGTGCTATAAGTTGTTTTTTACGTCTTTCTAGATATTGCATTTATATATAAACTTTAATAACCCCAGTTCAGTGCTCATTTGAGAGAAATTATGAATCAATTCAGTTAAACATTCGGGTCAAGTTAAACATTCAACTTTCAGTCATGGTGTGATAATTTTAAGTTCATTTTGGTAAGATAAATTTACGTGTAATTATGATATTTAGAGAGATTATGGAATAACAAGCATCTCATTGAGTATAATTATACTCATCCCTCTACATTAAAAATTTTTCACGTAATGATTAACGTGTTGGATGCGTGGTGGATTGGTAAAGCTGTTGTGCCAACGGTCGCTAAGTAAATTTATATTTTCTTTTATGATGTTTTAATTAATAAGATGATTAGCGTCACAGTTTTGATTATTAGCGTTAGACTTTTATTTATCAAAATAATTTAACGTTTTGAGACTTGATTTTTAAATGTTTAAAAATTATTCAATTGTTTCACAATTGAAAGTTTTATTAAAGAGACCTTTTCCGCAATGTTTTATAAAGTTGTGAATTTTTAGTAACTCCCCGGAACCTTAGAATTCATGGAGTGTTGCAAATGGTATCTGATAAGTGTGGTTTTACACTTATCTGGACCATTAAAAGTGGACGCTTGTAAGTACTCTTAAGTGAATTTCTACTTAATTGTGAGTTGATTTGATTGTTTTAGGTCAAAACCCAAATTTGGATGGAATTGGAGAAAAACAAAGCAAAACAGGTTAAAATGACTGAAAGTGCACGAAGACTTGAGAATGGGAACCAACTTGTAAACATCCAAAAGATGAAAGACTTATTGTGTAGAATTTTAGTTTTTTTTTATATTTTAGTCAAACTCTAATTTGGTAATTCTTCAAGGAAAAGATATCTACACCATAAATTAGGGTTTTGGGACATATGAAAAGGAGATACCATATTCATTATTCGATATACCACATTCAAAAATAAAAAGGGAGAAAATAGAGAGCAAAAAGGAGAAAAAGAGGAAGAACGATCAAGATCTTGAAGATTGAAACGTGAAGACGAAGAATTCTTAGTGCAAGATATTCAACTTCTTCTTATCTTTTATTCAAGATCCGGTTATGTATTCCAAATTTTTCATATTTTCTTTCTCCCGAATTATGAGTAACTAGATCTTAATTTTGGATGAACGATGTAGCCTAGTTTAATTATTTATTATCGACTCTAAAGTTTTGAATTATAAATTAATTAAGTATTTGATTTTACTTCTTTTCTTAATGCTTGAAATAATTGGCCATTATATGTCATAATTTGTGGATTGTAACAAACGGAGAGGTAAGTTATTAATCTAGACCACATAATAAAATCCAGCAATTGGATAAAAGGTAGATATACATTTTTATTATTGTCACGGTCTGAATTGAATTCTTAGGAAATTTAATACATCTAATTAAGGATCATTCTGACTTAATAAGTTGACTTCATTAGATAGGACTAATTTGAACTCGAGAGAGGTAAATTAGGTTAAATACGAGAATTCGACCGAATAGAACATTATGAATAAATCTTGAGAGAACATATTAAAGATGACAACTATGGTGAACTCGTGAATCCAAATCATTTAATCATCATTCTTGATAAATTCTTGATATTTGCTTTCACATAATTTATTACCTTGTTTTCTAAAATTAATAGTTATAGTTTAAATCTTTAAATCAACCAATTTCAAATTGTTTTTAATAAATTAATATTAGGATTAATTGAGCTAATACCTAAATGAAATAGTATTCGTGGGAACGATAATCCAGACTCGTTAGGTCCACTTTATTACTTGTTTACGATATTGTATACTCACAATTACATTATTTTCACAACTAGTTTTTGACGCTGTTGCTGGGGACTATTCTTATTTTATATTAGTTTAGATTAATCGTTAGTGTTAGTGTTAGTTTAAATTTTATTTTATCTTAATTTGTATTTTAATTTTTTTATTATTATTATACTTTTTATTTGTCTCCTTTGTTTTCTTACTACAGAAAAGGTGTTCGTTGTATGCTCCGTACACAAGGCGGCAATCTTGAGACTTTCGATCCTGAGATTGAACATACTTTTCATACGAAGATGCAAAGAACACAACCAAAACTAGAAAGATCAACAACAAATTCGAATGGTAGATGCACAAGTAAGAAGAGAAGCTGAACAAGAAGAAGTCGATTGGCAGCTCAGCAAATTCAGCAACATTATGATGAAGATGAAGATAAAGATGATGATGGAAATATGCAAATGGCTCAATTCTTAACTCTGGCAGCATCTCCTGATCGTTCAAGAATAGTTTATCCCGCTTGACTTTTAATTGAGGGCCGATCTGATTAATCTCTTCAGCAATAATTTGCAATTCTATGAAAAAGGCACATGAAAATCCGAATACTAATCTTTCCAGATTCCTATGGATGTACCACAACTTTCAGTTTCAAGGGGTGAATGATGATGCAACCAAACTGAGGTTATTCTCCTATACATTAACGGATGGGGCTCTAAAATGGTTGGACTCAGAACCACATGCTCGTATCACCATGTGGGATGACTTAGCTAGAAAATTCTATAAAAAATATTTTTTGCCAGCTAAAGTAGCCAAGATGAAGCTAGAAATCTCTACCTTCCAGCAAATGGAGGGGAAAAAGTGTCATGAAGCTTGGGACAGATCAAGGAGTTGCTTAGAAAATGCCTTAACCATGGCATTAAAAAGGGACAACAAGCTCAATATTTTTACTCTGGACTATCTCCTTAGTCCAAATCGATAGTGGACTTCTCTACAAATGGGTCTATTGCGAATAAAAATGTCAACGAAGCATGGGATCTATACGAGTTGATTGCAAACACACATACCATATTTTCATCCGATCGTACCACTCCAAGAAAAGTAGCAGGTATACATGAGATTGACAGTCAATGAACTACTAATGCACAACTTGCTACATTGACAAAGCAGGTGGAGCTCTAGCTCAGAACACAAACGTAAGGAGTGAATGCAATCCAAACAACTATCATGTGTGAGAAATGTAGGGTTAACCACCCAACGTCAGATTGTATGTCATTGGTCTCTCTAGAATAGGTCAATTTTGTGCAGAATAATACACGTCAACTGTATAATCTATATTCACAAACATACAATCCAAGTTGGAAGCAACGCCCAAATTTTATGTGGGTTGAGAATCAACAAAGTGGCAATGCCTATAATGCTTAGCAAGAAAGATGACCAAGTTTGGAAGAGATGTTCCAACACTATATGCAGAAAACTGATTAAGTATTGGAGCTGCTGGAAACAAACTGTCAAAATCAACAGGTGTCCATCAGAAAAATAGAGACTTAGATTGGCCAATTAGCCCTGCAATTGTCAGATAGAAAACCAGGCAGTTTACCCAGTAATACAGTGACAAATCCAAAAGAACATGTAAATACAATCATTACTAAGAGCGGGGTACAACTGCCAAAAATTCAAGTGAAAAGACCAGAGAAAAATGACGAACAGTTGGTAATTGAGGAAGAAGAAACTGGACAACAACATGATGCGAAATTAGAAGAAGAAGTTTCAAAGGAATCTGCTGAATCATCAAAAGTGATGGTGCCAATTCCTGTCAAAGCTTATGTGCTACGAATTCCATTTCCTCAGAGGTTGCAGAAGCACAATCTCGACAATCAGTTTGGAAAATTTCTTGAAGTCTTCAAGAAACTGCACATCAACATTCATTTCACTGAAGCGTTAGCCCAGATGCCACTGTATTTAAAATTTATAAAAAAATGTTGTCCAAGAAGAAAAAACCAGATGAATACGAGATAGTAGCTTTAACTGATGAGTGTAACGCTGTTCTGCTAAATAAGTTGCCTCATAAGTTAAAAGATCTAGAGAATTTTAAATTACCTTTCACAATTGGAAAATTCTATAATTCTATAATTTTAATGCTTTATGTGATTTAGGTGCTAGTGTTAATTTAATGTACCTTTCTGTCTACATGAGAGTAGGTCTGGGAGAAGTAAAAGCAATAATTGTGTCTCTACAGCTTGCTAATAGATCAATCAAGTACCCACGGGATAGGTTGAGGATGTGCGATCAAGGTGGATAAGTTTTTTTTTCAGTTGACTTCATTGTCCTTGATATCAAAGATGACCGGAATATACCAGTCATATTGGGCCGACCATTCTTAGCGATGAGTCGAGCCCTTATTGATGTTAGAAAATGTGAGCTAATCTTGAGGGTACAGGATGACGAATAAGCAGTATTCAGTATGTACACTCAACTAGTCGACCTCAAATAGTATTTTAGAGTTGATGAAGTGGCATATGGAACTTGATATTTTATTGCCGACCATTCTCTATGCACTTTATCTTATTATGCTTTTCCAACTATTTTATTGCCTCAGAGAATAGGGCGTATTCATCATTGTTATCCATCTCTACTAGATGGAGAGGTCTATCTCACATACCTTCAGTATGAAGGTGAGGATTTACTTATTCTTTAATAGTAGGATCATTCTCTTCGCGTACATTCTTTGCACCATATCTATGTGGATTTTCACTTAGGACAACTCCAGTGCCTTCCAACCTACTAAAGACACTGGCGGACCTAAAAGGTCTCTACTCTCGCTCATGTAGGGAATATTAGTATGGTTTCCCTAACTTCGCTTTCTATTTCAACAACTTTGGGATGAGGGATTGCATATCCTTACTGCATGAAAAATAGTCTCATTACAGCATTTTCGTTAGCAAAACGTTATTTTCCGCCGTATCAGCAATGGTCCTAGTAATGCCTAGATAATATTCTCGATGGCCTTCGATTTATTATCCAAAGGGAACTTCCTTTTGCTGACACTGCAGGACTTGCATCTTCGAACCCTACATGGGTTTTCATTGCTGTTAGATCCACTTCTGCTCATTTTTTTCTATTTTTCTTTTCTACTTGACTTTTCTTCTTCCTCACATATTCTCTCTCGTGATATTTTTGTATTGTTTCAACACATTGTACAAATTTGTTGACTTCAAAATCTGGCTAGACTTCTATGCCAACATGAATGTGCCACGATATAGTCTACATAATGTTAATTTGCACACTTAGAAGACACGTTAGGCTACTGAGGCCGATCCCACTGGATGGTACAATGGCCGTAAGCATTCCGATGATAAAGTCAGTGATTAGAATTTTAGTATAAGATAAAGTGCATAGAGAAAATAGTATGTAAATAATTTATGTCTATTAAGCGTACCTTCAAATGAATAAAAATGGAATATTGATAGATAAGTGAGCAAGTATATTTATGACATTGTTTAGACATTTTTAATTATTTGATCAAAGAATATCATCATATTTTAATTTCGAAAGTTCCTCAATATTACAATTTTTTATTGATTCTGGGGAACAGATTTGACATGTAAGCAAGAATATTCTATTATGCACACAAAGAAATGGTGCATTAATACCTATGTGAAATTGTCAGAACCGGTACAATGAAGCTTCTTCCAACTTCTACTACGACGAGGCTCTTCTTCTATCCTTCCCAACTAAGGCTACAAATTCCACTTTGATAGCCATTGCTTAAGGCAGCCGAAGTGAAGTCTCAGTTTCTGACACATAGACACTTAGATGAATCGCCTAATAGACCCTTAATTTCATGCTCGTTGTACTCTTGGCCTTACACGGCATCTACGTATGATGTATATATGTTTAGATATAGCACAAGGGATGTAATATCCCAATTTGTTTTAGCATTGGTATGTTTAGCCTAGCTAAGAGACGAGGCTTTGAGGTTCAGTCCACGTATAAATAAAAACCAAAGCATAACATTCAATTTTAGCCCAAAAGTAAATTCATTTCAAGCTTTATGATTTTTTTTTTTTTCAATTCTCCAACAACTAACTAGGTTCTTTAGCATAAACCTATGTTCAAATCACTATGTAGATACTTTTTAAAAGGGATTAATTTAACAAATTTAGAGTTACAAAACTCTTCAGCTTCCACTTTTAGTCTCATAAAACCCATGATGAAAACCCACTTCAATTTCCAAAACAAGGGATTCAATTTCTGTATCACGAATCGACGTATGTACAATTGTTTTACCCGTCGTTTATTGTTGATTTTATGTAAATGAATTGTTTTCATATAGCAGTGAAATGAAATGATATACTATAGTCATAAGCAGTACTATGTGCATTGGGATTTTTTGGAATCTAGGATTTTACCTGAAATCTAGCTACGTGTTATGATTCTACGGTATAAATTCTAGTTTTTTTATGTGAATCATGAATTGATCGATCGAGTGCACTACTAAGATTTTCCAATTGAGTATTCTCGTATTCATTCCTTCCCTACTTTTCTACCCTACAAATTAAGTAGGTTTCGAGGAAGGCATCATATTAATTGGAGTTGCAGAGTCACAAGAAGGAGCGAGTCTAAGTCCTTAATGTCATGGATTGTTTTAAAGGCCTCTTAGACTATTGTTTTGCTCAAATTTTATGTTAAGTTTGTGTTGGAAAATTGTGTAAAAGACTATGTTTTTAGCACTTAGGATGTCAGACGACATGTTTAAGGTACATTCTAAAATGCTTTGTTGTTTCGTTATGAGATATCTATTTTACTGGTTTTCATTTTTCGATAATGTTAGTTTTGATTTTCGTTCTTACAATTTTGTTTATTAATCTTCGAGGTTAGTGCACAAATGCATGTGAAATGTAGTTACATTCCGCATTATGCGTTTGATAGAGATTATAAACAGTTCATAAACCAATATTGATTTATTTGAGTTGAAATTGTTGACTTTTCATGTTAAAAATAGGTTGAAAAGTCAAAAATTACGGCTGAAAAAAACCAAAATGGGTTTTTAATCCCTACCAAACGCATGTAGTTACATTCCGCATTAAGATATGTTCGGTTAAAATTCAAAATAGGGATAAAAATGGAGTCACAGGGCACACGAAAATCTGTCCTAGCGAGCTAGTGCCTCGTGGCCGTGTAAGGCAGGTAAAGGCAAGCGCGGCCGCATTGCAGGGACTTGCCAATTCCATCCCATTTTTTTGTTCTGTTCCATTTCATCTTCTCATGTACATTGTAATTTCATCTTCTCATGTACATTGTAAGTTTTCAAAATTAATATTCATGCTATGTGATAATTTACAAGGATTTACCCGTGTCTCAACCGAATTTTAAATTACATTTTTGCGTAAATTTTGAAATGCAACGTAAGAAATGAATCTAAGTGATGTTATGAGCTCTTAGAACTCGGGGTGTTACAAAAGAGAAGATTGATCCGTTGTAATATTGGTTGTTGCAATGGCTAAGCACGCCAATAGACACTACACTAAGATAATTGCATGAGGAAAGTAGCCTACATGACAGTTTTTATTGTAGTAGCTAACAATGCTAGATTGGAGGTATAAATAATAGAATATATGCATAATTTTTATTTTACTTTGGGAGACTGGGTGCCTCCTGATAGAGGCTCATAGCGACCAAGTCCAGATGAGTGTGGGTGACAGACAGTGGAGAGAAAAGCTCGGATAAACACGACATTGATCTGTTGTAATATTGGTTGTACATTTTTTGTTTGCCTCGAGCTTTCCCTACTCAGTTGGATATCAAATATAGAGACTTTGAGTTTTACCTTAAAAGGTTAACCTTATTAAAAGAATTAGCCCAAGTCCTTGTATGTTAGTTATAACTTGAGGAAATCATACCACATGATTTTTGTCTTAAAATTACATAATTATTTTTCATTGTTTTAAATTCGAAAAATATTGCATAAATTTTCGACTACTTATTTTGAAGCCTTAAAACACCTACCCAAATGAGGTTCTCACCCCCAAACTCTAAAAATACTACCCACCACCACCCCCACCACTATCGATTTCTACCACTGTCGAGCACCACCACTGTGACGGTTCACAATCTCGCAATCACTTCTGCCGATGCATTTTCTCTCACCACCACCACCTTTATCCACTCCACCACCACCAATCGCATCCAAATCGTGTGATTGGTGTCAAGTGACTTCACAATTGATCAAAATGGATTTTTCTTGGTGGGTTTGAGTCATGTATGCTTCTATTCGTGATTTTCCTTTATTCTATTTATATTTTTGAGTTGATTTATCCATTTTTGTGGTTTTGTAGTGGTTTGTGGTGTTTATTTAGTAAAGGTTTGTGGTTGTGGTGGTGGTTTGAACGACCATGGCTGTGGTGGTGGTGGTAGAAATAGGCAATCGTGGTGTTGGGGAAGGTGGTTGCCGATGGTGATAGGTATTAAAGGTGGTAGTGGTGGCAACAATGGCAGTGGCGTAACACAGTTTATTACACGTGTTACAAAAAAGTATAACATGGTGCGTTACAAATGTAACACAATATTTTTGTAATAAAAACCATTAAACAGCATTTTAAAAATACTTTGTTTTTTTAGCGTATTTGTAAAAATTGCCTATAACTTTTGTAATTAATTAATGTCAAATTTATGTGATAATTTTGCTACATACTTGATTTTCTATTAAATTTTCACAATTACTTTTTAATATTTTAAACTCTAAAAATAACAAATGTAACATACATTTTTTTATAAGAAATATAACAAGCGTAACAAATGTAACTACAAGTGTTACAAAAATAAAAACTGTATTTTTAGAATAAAAAAGTTAGATAGTATTTTTTAAATTATTTTATATTTTGTGGTTAATAGTCAAACTATCCCTAGATTTATCCTTTATTATGCTCCCGTAAGATGATGGTTCAAACGGCTAATTCGTACATTATGTGCCCTTACACAATATAGAAACTCTATCTTCCACCTTAAAAGGTCAAACTTGTTAAGAAGAATAACCTTCACAATTATTTGTTGGTTATAATTTTTAAATTTAATCGATGTGAGATTTGTCCTGTAACATCAAAGTCAACTATTACTCAAGATTATTATCAACATTAATGCTAACGCAGCCTACGTCACAACTTGATTTTCACGATTACTCTATTATTTATTTAATTATTAACAAATGACGTAAATAATATTTTTAGTGATTTAAATTATCTTGGTATTATAAAATATTTAGTAAAGTTAATATTTCAAAAATGTCACATAATTATTTCAGGAAAACACAGAAATATTTCCTACCGTCATTTGGTACATAATAAAATATAGCGTGAAAGCTGTTGATAGAAAATAACATTTTCTTGTAAAACCAATTAATAGAATATCATTATTTACAAAAATACTTATTTTTATGAAAACAACAATTTTTACATTTAGATGAGTCCCAAGATTAATGGTCATCGCCTAGAGTAATCATCCATACTATAAGAACTAGCGCTAACCATTGATACTATAAGTAATTCCTACCTAAAATGTTATAAAAGTGGAATGAACAAATGACATGCCAAGTGCACAATTATAGTGTATATGTGAACTGAGATGCATGTAATGTCGTGGACGGCATAACTGACTTTGTTTCTTTTATGTTGAGCTCTTACGTTATTTTCCATGCTACACCGAATGGACATCATGGACATTGTCATACATTTCTGCCTTTCTTAATTTCTCCAAACCACTTAGATATTAAAAGCAATTTGATCGAATGAATGAACAATTTTTTCTTACCTATCTATTCTGTTAAAAAGAGGAGGAAATGGGATGTGCTTATGGATACTTCTTAAGCACATGCCTTATTGAAGTTAAATGTTAATTCTCACTTATAATTTCAATTCAATTATTTAAATTGCTACAAGTTTGCAGCAAACGCTCTTGGTGAAGCATTGCTCTTGACTAGATCTATATATTTGCCTATTTGGCCGTGTCAGCTCGAGCAAATCTTTTTTCATTTATTTTTCTATTTAAGAAAATTTAAAATCTATTTGACTTCTATCTATGACATGGACCACCCATCCCTTTGCGGACCAATAAGGGTCACAAGTACGAGAATGACCCATGCAATTTGGCCTTAAAATTTTGGATTTCTCCAAAGTTATCAAGTCACAAAAACGACTTGGAAGAGTGTAAGTCAATAATGCTCAACCTGTTCCTCAAACAAGTCAGATTCACAACATCAACTCATCGAGCCATTATATTCTTGGGCCTACCCCTTCACCTCAAGTGATAGCCAAGTAAGAAGCATGGCCTTCCTCATTTGACTAGTAGACGAGGAAAAGTAACCATTTAACTTTTCCTGTAAATAGAATGCACATTATCCACTTCAAATGCCTTTGTTTGGCAAAACTCAAAACTTGTTAAAAGGTTGAGATAAAAGTCAATAATTAATTTTATTCATATATTTAATTGGATTCACAATTTTTATCAACTTTTTAACTATAATTTCATCAACTTTTATCAAAATCTATGAAAAAAACTAATTTTTAACAAAATCAAATGAGTTTGAATACATACAATTGACTTTACTTTGAATACATACAATTGACTTTACCACACTACTCCAAATAATAATATGACCAGATACTATGAGAGTTGAAAATGGTTCAACATCGACTCATGTTACTTCTAATCGAATCTTAGCCTGCCTCTCTTGCTTTCTTTATTGTACAAGGACATAGGCAAAGTCAAGGGATTTCCATCTAATTAGTCATCCAACTAAGTGAAGATGAACAAAATTCCTCGTTACAGATTTTTGGAAAATATTGCACATTCATAAATAAATAATAGAGTCAAGCTTCATAAATAATATTCTGTTTAATATTAGTTACGTGCCAATAGCTTGCAAAAAAAATTTAACTGGACAGAATACCAACTTACAAATGTTAAAAAATACATAAAATGAATTTGATTGAGGTAGGCGGTTGACTTTCTTTTCCTCAAGACGAAATTGCCCCCAGTTGGTGCTTACTCTTTCACATCTCCCAAAATACGATGAACTTTCGTAATAGTAGCACTTCAAATTACGAGAACAATGAAACGTATACTATTTTTCAACTCTGTGTATGGACAAAAAAAGAAACTGCAAAATTTATTTGGTCTAATTTGCTAAGGCAAAACGTGTGGGGTATAGTATGCAAGTGGATGAGAGTTGAATGAAATTCTGCATAGACAGATGGGCCAATTTATAATTGCTGGAATTGTAGATGGAAAGATAAAACTCTTTCAAAGGATAAGTCTTAGACATATCTGAAACAGACATTTCTAAAAAGTCGCCAACGCGTGGCGCATTCTGACTAATTCAAATTTTTAAGTATTAAAAATATTAAATAAAATAAATCAATAAATAAAATATAGGTGCAGATGAATAAATATGAAAACCAAAAATTGGAGCATCTAACATCAATCAACGAATTGATGTCACAATCATACCTGACACGTGTTAAAACTGAAAACTTTCGACTCTACTCATCATGGTTGGATGCATTTAGGTAGAAAGGATACTAATATTTATTTTGTGTTTTCTTAGCCTGCCTCTCTTGCTTTCTTTATTGTATAAAGACATAGGCTATCATCTCCAATAAGACATCTAATAGAGCTATCATCTCCGAGTACCGAATGAGACAACTAATAGAGCTATCATCTCCAATAACAGCAATAAACGAATTCGAGTCACAATGATTAGCTGGCTGAACTTCCTAGGAACAATCGCAACAGGGATTTCCAGTATGAGAAACTGGACTAAAATAAGAAGGAATAAAAAATAAGAAGAAGATAGATATGGTTCTCATCCGAAAAGATATCAAGAGTGAAAAATTGGTCAATAATACCAAGCAGATCATCTCCAGTAGATGACAAAGAAAGAAAGGTGACCTTGGGTAGTTAATCAATTGTGTTTTATGTTCGAAAATCCTAAGTTTTCACTTATTTTTGGTTATCAAACATGCATAAACCAAACACACAGCTGAATCACAGTTAAAATTTGGAACAATTTAGAGCCTGTAGTAAGCGTCAACTGGAAAGATAGGGACAGAATATTTAGGATCACCCTTTTTACAAATTTCTATTCGCTCTAAAAGGAATAATAAATTAGGAAAGATTTGGAGAAATGGGAATAAACACTTGCTTGGTCATGCTTAAAAACTGTATTTTCAAAAGGTAGATAAAGTAAAAGCCACAATTATTCTGTGGGACCCACAATTTAATTTGTTTATTTTGAGCCACATAATAGTGAGCCCCATTACTTAGAGTTAAATACCTACATTATTTTGTCAAAAGTGAATTTCATATGCCATTGTACTTAGTACGTATTGCTAAACAATACATCATAGCTTTTAGGTCATTCATTGTTGTTGTACAAAAATCAATCCAAATAGAGTCCAGACCCCAACAACTGTGAACTAGATTCGTTTATGAAGGTGTTTAAACAATCCATGACCATGTGTGATGAGCGAAAATTCAAGAAAATGAAAAGAGATTTTTCTTTTTTTTTAACGAAAATAGAAACTTAATTCATAATAAAAAGATTTAAACTAACAAAATACTAACTTTATCGAAATCTCCATTGTATCAAGTCACAACACGACTTGGAAATTTCTCCAAACAAGTCAGATTCACAACATGACCCCTGCACCTCAAGTGATAATCAAGTAAGAGTCATATCCTGCCTTTGTTTGGTAAAACTTAAAAATGCTAAAAAGTTGAGATAAAGTCAACAATATTAATTTTATTCATATATTTTGTGGAACTCACAATTTTTATTAATTTTTCAACCACGGTTTTATTAACTTTTATCATTTATTTGGGCTGCTTCTTGTTTTGAACATGTGCCAAGTTATGGGATTGAGTTAGGTTCAGGCTACGGCGCATTGAGGCACTTGTTCGACGGTCCCCGTACGCCTGGCCTTCCACCCCGCTGTGAAGAATTCATGACGAATTTCCTGCTGCAAAAAGATTCACATATTCATGAGTTAGGCTTTCATTCAAATGCTGGAAGTGTAAAGAAAGACTCAATGGAACCCCTCCCCCCCCCCCCCCCCCCCACAACTTGGTCTATGTTTATGATAGGGGCAGAAAAAAAAATGTTATCAAAATCTACTAAAATTTAAGTTTTAGCAAAATCAAACAAACACTAAGTAAAAAAATTTTATTTTCTTAGTCATTGGGTTTGAGTACATACAATTTCACTTTACCACACTACTCTTAATAGTAATATGACCAGATCCTATAAGAGTTGAAAATGGGCCAACATCAAATCATGTTACTTCTAATCGAATCTTAGCCTGAATTGCTTTCTTTATTGTATAAAGACATAGGCGAAGTCAAGCGATTTCCGTGTACATAGTGATCCAACTAAGTGAAATTGAACAAAATAATAGAGTCAGGCTTCAAAACGTTATGCATTCCTGTTGTATAAATTAGTTCATAAATAATATTATATTTAATATTAATAACGTGAGAATAAATTGCTAACAAAAATTTAACCAGACAGAATACCACCTTACAAATGTAAAAAAATACAAACAATGATTGAGGTAAGAGGGTGACTTTTTTTATTTTTTCCCCCTCAAGATGAAATTGCCCCCAATTGGTGCTTACTGGTGCACGTCTCCCAAAATATCTTTCATAATAGTAACACTCCAAATTATGAGAACAATGAAATTGAACTATCTTTATGGACTAAAAATAAAACTGCAAAATTTATTTGGACTAATATGCTAAGTGCAAAAAGTGTAGGGTATAGTATGCAAGTGGACGAGAATTCATGAATGAAATTCTGCATAGACAGTTGTGCCTAATTATAATTGCTGGCAAATTGTAGAAGGAATGACAAAACTGTTTTGAAAGGACATGTTAGAAATGTCTAAAGAGGACATGTAGAACTTGTAAGACATGTCTCAAACAAACATTTCTAGAAAGTCGCCTACATGTGATACATTCTGACTAATCCAAATTTTGAAGTAGAAAAATATTAAATAAAATATTGGTGCAGATGAATAAATATGAAAACGAAAAATTGGAGCTTCTAACACATGTGAGAAAAACACATCTTACATAGGAGAAGTTAAGGATTTATGTCAAAAGTCTCTATTTTTCATTTATATTCTTCCCTGCATGTGTGAAACTTTGAATTATTTTATCTGATACCTTTAATAACTTAAAATTTTATCGATAACACATCTACGTTTGTATTCATGCTATGAGGTTCTATCCTAGTTCCTTCCTGAAAATTATAGAAGCTTAAACCAACAATGATATTACATAGTGAGTTGTAGCCACTACCTAGTATTGCAATCTCTCCAAGGTAGTGCAAACCTAAAAGGATGCCTATGTGCATATGTACTCATTCTACATTACTACAAGATTGTCGACAAACTGAATCATTATATTGCATGACACATAAGATCCGTTCTAAAAACAAGATGCTTAGTCCCAAAAAACTAA
Source organism: Forsythia viridissima (assembly GCA_030279155.1). Taxonomy (NCBI): domain Eukaryota; kingdom Viridiplantae; phylum Streptophyta; class Magnoliopsida; order Lamiales; family Oleaceae; genus Forsythia; species Forsythia viridissima. Next base: position 9,329,283 of record CM059038.1, read on the forward strand.
AAATTCCTAAATAGAAAACACATAATAAATATTAGTATCCTATCTACCTAAATGCATCCAACCATGACGAGGAGAGTCGAATGTTTCCATTTGAACATGTGTCAGAGATGACTGTGACTTAAATTCTTTGATTGGTTTTATTGGCGATAATAGCTTTTTTAGTTGTCTCATTTGGTGCTCGGAACTGAAAATGCATTAGTTTTTCTTTGTGTTGCAGGTTTTTGCTCGATTACATGACATTGTGAGCCTTCATATTGAGGCAGCAAAATGGTATGATCGAGCATTCGGAATTTATTTTCTGCTAGGTGCTTGAATGGGAAGTATTGGACCTCGGTTGTTGCCGTTGGATCTATTTACCTAGAACCAATTCCAATAGTTTCTTTGTGTATTTTAAGATAAGCAACCTTCGGCCGTGTGTACTGAGCTTCTAGTTTTCGAAAGAAATCATATATCTCATGTCACATATCCGTAAAGGTAGTCTTGTGCATGCCTGAAATAAGTATGAATACACTGAGGCTTTTCTGGCTTTTCCTCGCTCAAGGTCTATCAGTCAGTAGTAGCGACTCAACTGTAATATCCTATGTTTTGCAAGCATCTACGATATGAGAAATGAACTTTGAAAACACTTTTGAACAAACATAAGAAATGTCTTATCTGGTCTTCATGGATGGAAAATTTTATGTAACACGAGGGATTGGAATAATGTATTCAAAACTTCTCATAAGCGCATATGAATATAATATGAAAACAAAAAACTGGAGCATTTAACATTTTTTAGAAAAACACTTCTCGCCAAATTTATGTGTCTCTATTTTCCAATTATATTATTCCCCACATTTCTGAAACTTCGAATTATTTTTGTTGATATTTTTTAATTATTTAATTTTTTATCGGTAACACATCTACGTTTGTTTCTTCATGCTTTGGAGTGTTATCCTAGTTCCTTCTTGAAAATTATAGAAGCCCAAACAAACGATAATACCACATAGTGAGTCGTAGCCACGACCTTGTACTGCATTATCTTCAAGGCATCGCAAACCCAAACAATTGCCTAGACGCATTTGTACTCATTGTAGATAACCATGAGTATGCCGACAAACTGAATAGCTGTATTGTATGAGACACAAGATCACTTCCAAAAAAACCAGAAATTCTTAAAATGAAAATACAAAACAATTTTAGGATCCTTTCAAGCTAATTGCATTAAACCATGATGAGTAGTGTCAAATGTTTTCCATTCTAACACGTGTTGGGGTTGATTGTGACTTGAATTCGGTGATTGTTGTAATTGGTAGTTATAACTCTATTAGTTGTCTCATTCGGTGCTCAAGAACTAAATAATGTATTACTGCGTCTTTGTGCGGTAGTTTTTACCTATCACTAGACATTATGAGAGACCTATAGATTGTGCCACAGTTCCAATTTTTTTTTTTTCAAGATAATTAATAGTTGGCATTTGCAGTAAGCTTCTTTTTTTCCGGATGAAATTATACATCTCGTCACATATTAATAAATTTTGTCAATAAACTCGTGCTTGCATGGAATACATCTAGGTGTTTTTTTTTTTTTTTTTTTTTGTTTGCTTCATTCACAGTCTACTAGTTAGTGGTAGCAACTCCAACAATAATATATAACGTTCTACAAACTTCTATTTCATGAAAAATGAACTTTGAAAACACTCTGGAGCATGAACAAACATAAGAAAATGTATTGTCAGGACTTCATGGACTGAATATTTTATGTAACATGAGGGATTGGGAAAACGTATTCGGAGCTTCTCATAAGCATAGAGGAATGTAATTCGAAAACATTAAAGTATTCGAACACGTGTAAGGAAAACAATTCACGCGAAGGAGATGTTACGGATTTATATCAAAGTCTCTATTTCCCAATTATATTATTCGCCACATGTGATAAACTTTGAATTATGTTCTCTAATGCCTTTAATTATATAATATTTTCCCCTTAACACCAATACATTTGTTTTCTTCATAATGTGGAATTTTATCCAAGTTCCTTCCTGAAAATTAGTGGCCTAAACCAACGACGATATTACATATATAGTGAGTAGTAGGGACGGAGCTAGGAATTTTTGCTTGTGGGGGCACACGGCGTTTAGCGGTGCTAAAGTGCTGGGCAGGATACTACGATGACATGTAGCACATATAGTAGTCAGCAACGCAGTGTAGCCAATAGAAATAGAAGCATTTGAAGAATACAATAAAACTACTTAATTAAAACAATAACTTTGTTATTTTATAAAAGTAATCGACTTTGGATTAGTCGTATATAATAGAATAAAATGGTGAAAAATAAAAAATATAATCAACATTTTATTTTAAACAAAAAATAAGTTTGGATTAAACAAAACTTGAAAAATAAAAAAATTAATAATGTAAAAAAAAATCATAGTTACTCATGTGCATACAAATATAAAAATAAAATAACCAAAATACAAAAAAATATATTCCTGATAAGTGAAGAAAAAATAAAATTATGTTCGAGTTAAATAAAAAAATTAAAAAACTTAACCATATTTTGACCAAATTTGTACGTAAAAAAAGAAATGATATTTTGTTTTATTTTCATATTTTGAAATTGAAAATCAAGGAAACGTTATAGTTAAAGATTAAGTTCGGTGTTAAGCATATTGTTTTGCCAACTTTACCTTTCCAAAACATGAGCAAATTACGCTAAAGTTTATAGAAATATGTAAAAAGACAAAATATGCAAATGGAACAAAAGTTGGAGTTTTAAAAATCATTTTTTAAAGTTGGAAGATTAATTGCACAAATTTCTCAAAAGAAAATTTTAACATAGCAACTAGGATTGGAACCCAAATCCACCTAATCACAAAAAGAAAGCTTTGCCACTATGCTAGAGAAAATTTATTTAGTTTAATGTAAATTTATGGTTTTTTTTTTTTTTTTTGTTAGGACAAAATTATAAAACTAAAATTTTTCTTAAAACAAAATGAAAATCAGAGTGGGCATTTGCCCACCACTCTAAATCCGCCCTTGGTGAGTAGTAGTGAAGACCTAGAATTATGATCTCTCCAAGGCAACGGAAACCCAAACAAATTCATAGGAATATCTATACTTATTGTAGATAACCACGAGTTTGTCGACAAACTAAATCGATATATTGCATGAGACATAAGATCACTTCAAAAATAATAAAGTCAGTCCCAAAAAAACATAAAATTCCTAATAAGAAAACATGAAACAATTATTAGGATCATTTCTAGCTAAATGCATCCAACAATGACGACTAGAGTCAAATGTTTTCCATTCAAACACGTGCTATAGATCATTGTGACTCCAGATTCATTGATTGCTGTTATTGGCAGTGATAGCTCTATTAGTTGTCTCATTCGGTTTGATTGAGGAGGCAAACAGGTTTGATTACATTGGGAATATATTTCCTCCTAGGTGCTCGAGTGGAAAAACATTGGACCTCCGTTGTTGCAGTTTGATCTATTTACCTAGAACTAGTTCCAATAATTTTTTTGTGTATTTAAGATAAATAACCTTTGGCCGTTTGCACTTGGCTTTTTGTTTTTGGAAGAAATTATATATCTCATGTCATATATCGATAAAGTTTGTCGATAAACTTGTGCTCACCTAGAATTAGTACGAATACACCAAGGTCTTTTTGGGTTTTCCCTTGCTCAAGAACTATATTTTAATGGTGGAGTCCAATGGTAATATCCTATTTTCTGCAAACGTCTAAGAGAAATGAACTTTGTAAACACTTTGGGGCATGAAAAAACATAAGAAAATGTCTTGTCTGGACTCCCTGGATTTAAAATTTTATATAACACGAGGGATTGGAAAAAACGTATTCAAAGTTTCTTACCTCTTTCTCTTATTTTCCTTTTTCCTTCCTCTTTTTCTTCTTCCTTGGTCTATTTGTTTCTTAGAATATGCGCGAGACACATGTAGTACCTTCTTCTAAGACAACTCGACCATCAAGACCATTTAGACCTTTCCTTGAAGCAGTGACATAGTTTGGGCTAGTGTATATGACCATCAATTTCATAAAAGCAGGCTTGTATTAAAGGCCAATAAGATTCAAATGTCTAACAGAAGATATAATTGTAGTTAATAAAAGAAGTCGATGAGGAGGAAGCAAAATAGACATGTAAAAAGCATTCAAGACATCTAGAGAAATCAACTTGTAAACTAAGAAAATACAAACTGAATTTCATCGATTGGATGTTAGATGACTTTACAAACGTACAATATATAATTTCCATAAAATATGTTGGAAACTAGCACCAGAAAAAGCTAGAAAATAAAAAATTTCCTTAATTCTATAAATCAAGATCTTTGCTAGATGTTCATGTGTTTGTTATAATTCGAAAACATAGATTTAGAATTATACCTAAACCGATATTAGATTACGCAATCACAATCTGATTCTCAAACTTCGCGCTCCCAACCTTCAAGCCTTATATGGTATTCTCTAAAGTATAGACTACACGGGCGTGTGAGTACCATTTTAATTAAAATCAAAAGCTAATTTCTGGACTAGACAAATCATAATGAGACAACTATCACACCATGCACGAATCTCAGCTTCATTGTAAGGCCTCATGATGTAGTAAGGAATCCCAAAAGCTTTTCCTAATATTTGCAAGTCCAAATAAACAAAGTTCAAATTTGTCACATGCATTCCTGAATTCGAATTATGTTGATCGGGTATAAAAATGTAATAGTAAATGATCTGATAAATGTGTCAATCAAGTTTCCTGTTTGAGTCTTGACATTTATATAAAACAGAGGATGTAAAGTAAAGCAAGGTTGAATTTCTTTAGATTATATCAATATTGGACATTGTATGATCATTCACAGGGAAAATCATTATACATGAACAGCTAAAAATTGCTTGTTGTGGACATTTAGAGGGAATATCTGAAGAAGTGCCTTAGAATATTCTTCAGTTAGTCTTTTAGCTCTATCAAGCGAAGCTTTAAGTCTTAAACCCCATATTCTCTTTCTGTCTTCACTTCTTTTTTTGTAAACACGAAAGTATCTTATGAACGCGATGCACATAAAAACAACCAATTGATTATGAATTTATCGAAGAAACAAGTTACCTTCTAATAATTTAAATTCAGCAGAACAAGTATTCACTCTTTATCATGTTTGTTTCTCTTCTTTACTATTTATTTGTGAAAAATCATGATCATCAATAATGGCCACAAACAACGACATCTAATCAAAAAATTGATCAAAGAATAAATAAAGTTGTCATAATTCATGTATGATGTAAGATTTAATGACTGAGAAATCAAATTTGAAATAGTAATATGTAGTAATGATAAACACCCATTATCCAAGCATTAGCTCAAAGAAGAACAAATTCATTTGAAGAAGAGAAACATAGTTATTATGAAAAGGAAAAAGAAAAATGAGAGCTTCAGCATGCTTTATGAAACTTTATGAATTCTTATGACACAAGAAAATATAATGCAAATCCTAACGAGAAAAATACATGAATGCTTGAATGTGTAATTGACACAATCATAATGTTCTGCAAGAAAATAAAATAAAATTGGCAATTAAGATTCAAGAGTAGCATGCCAAAGTAAAAAGGAACAATAAAAGTAGTTCATGGAATTGAAAAAACTGATTGAGCATGTGAACATTTCATTATCTATTTAATAAACTCTCAAACTCAAGGCACAAAAAACCTCCCATGAAACGTGAGACGAGAGTTTGCAACGCAAGTCAAACATCCTAATATACAATTTCAAACCAATAAAAACTAATCAAATGAAAACAAGTCAATATAAATTCAATCAAAATAACTCACTCTTTAGCAGATATACTTTGGCCATTGCAGTGTCCAACTCAATTGCCTTATTCGCATCAGCAACGACTTGTGCTGATCAAATTTTAGAAAAAAATAATTACTAACCTCGAAATCATCTTATCAAGTCACATAAAAAGACAAATAACAGAGCAAAATTAAAAATTAAGACCAACTAAAATATTCTTATGATGAACGCCACAAACTCTTCAACAAAATATGAACTCATAAAGCAATAAGATTTCTACATTCGCTCTATAATTTTATAATCAAGATTTCATTTTTATGCTGATGCTAGCACTCAGTTTATCGTCCACTACATCTAAAGTCCAAATTATACCCAACAAACACAGATCAGCCAAAATAGCTACTTTTGGAAAAGATATTTTCCATAAATAGCAAAGGACAAATCAGTTCAAAGTTCAGCATTATTCACAGATTATAAGGCTACGTTTGATACACTACTAACCAATAATCCAAATTCTAATTTAAGCGAACTCTAATTATAAAAAATTAAGAATAACAAACTATAATTTAAGCCAACTTCAATACCCAGCTTCAAAATCAGAGAAAATGAAAATAAAGTACATAGAAGGAAAACTAAAACCAAGCAAAAATATCCAGATTTTTTATAATAACAAACTCTAATTTAAGCCAACTTCAATGCCCAACGTCAAAATCACAGAAAATGAAACATAAAGCATATAGAAGTAAAACTAAAACTAAAGCATATTTGAATTCAGCGTGTTGTTAAGTTTTATTAGGAAGAAAGTTATATTAGTGTGCTGTACTTAATTTGTTCGACCTTTTTTCTGATCAAAATGTCATTTAAATACTCAAGCAAATAAAGGTTCTAATTACTGGTCCACAAACAATATGATCAAATCGATCACTCCGTAAAGTAACAATTAAACATGCAAGTACGCCATAAAAGTTATATTTGGAGGCTGACTTAACAAAAAAACATCACTAGCATTAATTAAATCAGTCTCACAATCAATTAATAACGGGACTCCAGCATATCCTATCATTTTAACTGGAATTAAGATAAGTTGATCCTCTTCTTTCTGTAATTTGTTTGCAAAATGAATAAAACAATATTTGAGAGATAGAAAAAATAGTCACAACTCATAATTAAAAAAAGGGACTCAAATATACAATAACTTGGTAAAGAAAGAATAGTAAGAATATGTACAAGGATTACCAACTCTGCCATTGCACGAAAATGATAATACAAGTCGTAACTAAGATCCTTTCCATTGTATAGTCTTGTCTAGTCCAAAGATCCCATCCAGTCGTATATTCTAGTCTAGTCCACTTCAATATTACATATCAAACACGTCCCCCCGTAAAATTTGTTATCCAACACTTATATATGTGGCACGATTGTAGGATTCATACCAGAAAAGCCATTTCACATGGGCGAGATACTTGATGTAACTAGTTCTCGTATTTAGTTATCATCATGGAGAAGAAGATAGTCGAGGAAATAATATGAGAACAATGGAATTAGAAATCACATCAGTAATGAGAAATTTGGGAATTGAAAGGTAATTTTAAGAACTGATCTTTTAATATGTGTGTTCTAACAAATTCATTATATGTTGATTAATGTGAAGGGATCTATTAACTGATCTTTTAGACCAATTGATTTTTGAATTCTTCTATTTTACATTTTCATAGAAAGTGATGAAAAAAATTGTAAAAACTTATATAATTAATGAAAAATATGTAGCACAGAAAAGCTGCATGGATGTTCAAAAACGCGCTTGTTTACAAAGGCCGTGGGGAAATGGTTTTGGTGAAGTTGAAGGAAAATGTTAAGTTCATTATTGTACGACCAACAATTATAACAAGTTCTTGTAAAGAGCCCTTCTCGAGTTGGATTGAAGGTATAAGGTAGGATAGATGGCACGATACAAATTATTTATACATATTTTCAAATTACTTCATTTCTTTTCTTAATTAAATGTATTAAAATGATTCAAAAATTTTCCAAAAACAGAACTGTTGATACCATCTTCGTTGGTTATGGCAAAGGAAAATTAGAATTATTCGTTAGTGATCCCGACTCAACACTTGACATGGTAAGCTTCATTCCCTTTATTTCTTTTCATCAATTATTAATGAGATTCTTTCTTGGCGTTGCATGCAGATACCTGGTGAATTACCTCAATGAAGGACACACAATATTCACTGCTTAATGTCTTTAATTATGACCCTACAGTGTGCCTTAAAAAATAAAGTTATTATTAGCTGTATTAGGGACATGATCATTTATAGAAATTTGAATAGTAAAATCCAAATAAATACTTATACCTATTTATCAAGAGAAGGCATTCAACTTGTCTTTTCCTCTTTTCCATAAATACTTCTACCTATTTTTAACTTCCTTGTAGCTAATGACTTTCATCACGGTTATTATTGAGAAGGCATTCATCCCATTATTCTTATTTCTTAAGAACTTCAAGATTTTGATATGTCATGTTTGGCTTGGAGATTTAGAAAAAAAATTATCGATTATATTATCAAGTTTAGAATTGTATATCGAACTTGTAATCTATCCCAGTTGAGAAACACAAAGACAGTAGAAAAAGTGAAACCCATATCTTTTCTTCTTGAAAGCATTCACATCTGCAAACATTAAGATATGCACAATACAAATCGTTCAGATTAAAAGTGGGGTCCAATCAACTAATATAATGCTTGGAATTGATTCTATAGATTGGGAAACAGTTTTCCTACTTCTTTTCTTGTTCATTACTCAACGTTTAAAGATAAAGCACACAATACTTTAAGTCTAAGGGCCGTGGAACAAGGGATTATCTTGAATTAGTATTGAAGTATTAACAACTGATTAAAAATAATTATCATTCGATATCTATTTTATCTATTAAGATTTGTTGATTAATGTAAGATACAAAATGAATAGAATTGAAATACTGTCCCAAATATCCATTTCTAACCAAAACAAATTCTACATTCTGCAAACTAATTTTCAGTTAATTTAAACTAAATGATAGTAGACCTATAGAAATCTCTCTTTCCTATTCAAGTATCTACTTGAACAAGTTCAATTTTTTTTTTTCATTCTAGAAAAGCCTTTTTTTTTTCTCAACTATATCTTTGTCGTTCTTTCTGTACTAGCATTGTTTATATATGTTTGATGGTGCAATCCTTTATGCAATCTATTTTGTATTCCTTTTTTCTTTTTAATGCACACTTCAATTATTTCATAGTTTGAAAAGTTGATACAGTCAGACAATATTATTCCTTGTCCTAAATGAATTTCAATGTGATTCTCTTACCACCAGATAATGTCCTAAATTCCTCACCAAGAAATGTAGTAGAATAATGGATAGCCTGTGTAAACATGGGACCTCTTCTTGTCACCCATCAATTCACTTTTCACAATGAACAAATCACATACACACACATATATAGTTGCACAACACACTAGCATTTTTATGAGCACAACCTACTTTGTTGCATACTGGAGCAATAAATTTGTTGCACAGTATTGTACTGGACGAAGTTAACAAGGAGCAATTGGTTCAAAATGTTGAGAAACTACTCGAAGACAATAGGCCATTACTAAAAGAGGCAAAGATATCACAAATAGAACTGAGACAGAGGCCTTTTACATACATATGTCATATATCCTATTACCTGGAGAGCTCTCTTAATTAATCACCATTGACCCCATCCAGTTATGTATTCCAAGCCCACTAGGTCCATTTTTATACTACTATCCAGATCCAAATCCATGTCACTTTCTCAATGTGGGATTCTACTAAACCTATTCTAACTTCAATACACCCTTTACCACTACAAGAAAAAGGAACTATAGGAACGACACCAAATTCATCTCTATATATAGCATTTATAGGGACGACAATAAAATGTCATCTCTAAAGATTGTAATAGATATAGCAAGGACAAAAGTCGTCTCAATACACAGTAGTCGTCCCTATAGGTCCAGCATCTATAGAGACAACTTATATTGTCGTCCCTATATAGTACATACCTATAGGGACAACACGGAATATCGTCTCTAAAAAAATAGAGTCAACTAATATCGTCCTTATAGCTTATAAAATTCTTCCCCATGGGTCATAAGAAATGGCGCAATTTCTTCTCGCTTTGTAAGCTACTGGGACGACTGCAGTCGTCATAATAGCGTTAAATTTCGTTCCTATAGGCCCAGCATCTATAGAGACGACTTATTTGTCGTCCCTATAGAGTACATACCTATAGGGACAACACGGAATATCGTCTCTAAAGAAATAAAGTCGATTAATATCGTCTTTATAGCCTAACAAATTCGTCCCCGTAGGTCATAAGAAATGGAGCCATATTTCCCGCTTTGTAAGCTACTGGGACGACTGAAGTCGTCCTATTAGCGTTAAATTTCGTTCCTATAGGCCCAGAATCTATAGAGACGGCTTATTTATCGTCCCTATAGAGTACATACCTATAGGGACAACGCGGAATATCGTCTCTAAAGAAATAAAGTCGACTAATATCATCCTTATAACCTAACAAATTCGTCCCCGTAGGTCATAAGAAATGGCGCCATTATTTTCCGCTTTGTAAGCTACTGGGACGACTTCAGTCGTCGTAATAGTGTTAAGTTACGTTCCTACAGGTCCAGAATCTATAGGGATGATTTTTTTGTCGTCCCTATAGAATACAAACCTGTAGAGACGACGGTGGATGTCGTCTCTACAAAATCAAAGGCGACTATTGTCGTCCCCATAACCTAGTTATTCATCCCTGTAAGTCCTAATACCCTCAGCATATTGGCGGGATTTTGATCATCATAACTGATGTATGTTGTCAAATTCAATAATCCAAATAAAAGAATTAACTAATACAAGTGAATTTGGGAGAGAGGTACTTTTCTTTCTCATATTTAAAGTAATTTGGCGTGAACTTGAAATCTTTTAGTTTTTTTAAATTATCATTAGTTAGTTCTTTTAGGTTAATACGTTAATTAGTTATTAGGCATACAGACATCAAAAGTTAAATCGTTATTCATTTGATAACTTCACTAATTTAATTATACTATCTTACTCAAGTTTAATTATCTTCGTCTTATTTTCAAATCACACCGATGTTTTAGGTTAAATTAGTTTATTTTTTTTAATAAATCAACTATTATTTTTTAATTTAATTATTACATTATTTACACTTTAAAAAGTTGTGAAATTCATTTCCCTCTCATTTTCTCTCCCCACCCGCGCCCTAAAATTCCCCAATTATTTCAATTTCTCTCATTTCTCATTATTTCACTCACAGTCACTCTTATCATTCCGATTTTCATGGGATTTCTCAAGTAATTTTGCTACCATATTTTCTATCATCTATCACAACTATTGTTGAAGTCATTGGCCATTGCTGTGAAAGGTTAGTCTAATTTTTTTTAGGGATAATTGCATCAAAGGTCCCCCAACGTTTCAAAATCGTTGGGGATATACCCCCAACCTAAAAAAATAGCACCACACATCCCCAACGTATGAAAATCTTGGCGTGGTAGGTCCTTTATGACCAAATTGTCCTTCTCTTTAAATAAATAAAAAAACAAAAAACAAGAAAAAAGAAAAACAAGATTGAAAACTAACCAAATGTACCCAAAAAAATAAAAAGTAAAAAATATACCTCAAAAAAATAAAAAGTAAGAAAGATGTCCATCTTCTCCAAAAATCCAAAATCCAACCCAAAATTCCTCCTCTTACAATCCAACACTTGTGTTCATTTGCTGTAACAATTAAACAACAATGGAGTTTTCAAAAATATAATCTTTATTATATGTCCTTTTGTTTTTATCTACTATCTTTGTTCAACACTTCGCCGCCATGCATTCCATCGGAGTTAATTATGGTACTCTCGGAAACAACCTCCCGCCGGTAAGAGGATAATTTAGGAGGGTAAGTAAATTTGCAATGGAATAATTCAAAAAGGTAAGTCAAGAAAATGGAACACTCCAATGGCAGCATAGTCTCATTCCCAGGACAATCCCGAAGCTCCACTTTTCTCTTGTACCCTTTCGTGCTCTCTCTCTCTTATCAATGAGTTCAAAGTTATCTGAAGGACACCTACAAACTGGGTTCGAATCATTGTAACTGCATATCCCCATATTGCCACAGAATCCATAAACCTGGAACTGGTCATCCACTGCTGCCCACCTCTCAATTTGAGTTCGACTTCCGATAGCTGAACTGTAGATGCGCAAATTTCCATCATTATCCAATTTGAGAAACCTTAGTATATTGCCTTCCTCCGCGTAATCGTTGCTGTAGGCTAAGTCCAGAGGATTCAGGAGCATGGATCAGAAAGTGTGAGAATCCCAATAGATCGAATGTCTAAAATTGGGTTGGTAAAGCTGGAATTCCTGGTGGAATTCAGCCCGGAATTATAATACTCAACAGTATCATTCTACCAAAGTGTCAAGTTCCCATTTTCCTGGAGCTTAAATGAGTAGAGCCTAGATGAAAGTGTATGTCTTAAAGTGAAACTTTGCGTCAGAACAATCACGTCAGTGGGGTGGTCGAAGAAGGTCCACACAATAGACCTAGAGGCGTTCTTGAGGATCAAGTTGCCGGAATTTTCAAGTGCAACGGCGGTGACGCTAAGATTACCAGTGCCGGAGGACCAAACATGAGTGGTAGATGTAGAGGAAGCGAGGAGACTTGATGTTGGATTGTAAGAGGAGGAATTTTGGGTTGGATTTTGAGTTTTTGGAGAAGATGAACATCTTTCTTACTTTTTATTTTTTTGATGTATATTTCTTATTTTTTGGGGTACATTTGGTTAGTTTTCAATCTTGTTTTTCTTTTTTCTTGTTTTTTGTTTTTTTTTTTAATTTAAAGAGAAGAGAAATTTGGTCATAAAGGACCTACCACACCAAGATTTTCATACGTTGGGGATGTATGGTGCTATTTTTTTAGGTTGGGGGCATATCCCCAATGATTTTGAAACGTTGGGGACCTTTGATGCAATTATCCCTTTTTTTTATAACTATACCCATTTTTGGGTGGGGTTTTTATTATATATAGTGTTGGGTGGGGCTCTTTGAAGGCGGTGGAGTGGTGGTGTCTTGTACGATAGAAGGGTTTGGTGGGGTGGGATTGTAAATGTTTTGGTTTATTTGCGTGTTTGGAAGACTTTAGAATTTTTGGGGGCTTAAATCAATCATGTTTCTTGTCCTTCCTCATAAGGTAAAATGCTCTGCAGAAGTTTGCATTTTCCTTCCAAAACTGAATGTTGTGGTCTTATATTTGTTTACTGGTCTACAGGATGGTAATCCCTGGCTCTCTTGCTTTGGTCTGATGAAGAATAGTAGAGATGGAAAAAGTTACAATACAAGCTTAGCTTTCACTCCTCCAGAGTACTTGAGAACTGGTATAAAATTGTTCCCTATGAATTTGTAATATTGCCCTATGAAGCTCCGAATACACGTGATGTTGGATATTGAAGGTTAAGAGGGTGTTCGACAAATTGCACATGTAATTCACATATATGAGCTCTCTGGTCAATGTGTTCTTCTTGAACTGCTGTATTAAGTTATGCATCAACTACTTGTACAAATATGATGCAGCTATTTGAGTTTAGCTTTTGGTAATTTGTCTCCAATATTTGGCAGGAAGAGTGACCCCAGAAAGTGTAGTTTACAGCTTCGGAACCATGCTGCTAGATCTTATAAGTGGCAAGCATATACCTCCAAGCCATGTAAGTTCATAATTGATTAAAAAGACTAATATTTGTTTAAGAAATAACTACCTAATTCCTGGAAATTTAACCTGTAGCTTGCACGTGCTTCTGCTTCAATTCTTTGTGTTGATTCACTCAATGTTAGTGGTTGTGTTAGTACTCTAGTTGAGAAGATTGCAGCCTGCTAGAATAACCTTAGAAATGAGCCAAAATCTTAACAATGAAATGCTTTTGTAGGATAAAAATGTCAAAATTCAAGCCTTTTGCATTCACTCAGCAATGAACTACATCATATTAGAACTCGGTGCTGCTTTTGTTCTTACGCTACTATTGTTCTCAACTGACAAAAATTAGTCCGTGCAAGTTAAAAATTATGTTGCATCTTGTGGTTGTTTCTCTTGAGAGATACAATCATTCCACTCATTATCATGCTATTAAAAGTTTTCTCCTCATTGCAAGTTTGATAGTTTGTACACCAAGTCTGCTTGGTTAGCCTTAAATTTGAGCTGTGCCTCTCTGTCTACTTTCAGGCACTTGATCTCATTCAAGGCAAAAAATTTATGATGCTCATGGATTCTTGTTTGGAGGGTCATTTTTCAAATGACGATGGAACTGAGTTGGTACGATTAGCTACCCGTTGTTTGCAATATGAAGCACGAGAAAGACCAAATGCTAAGTCTCTTGTCACTTCTCTGATGTCTCTTCAGAAAGAAACTGAGGTTTGAACAAATCATAGAAAATTCTCTTGAGACCACAACATTCAGTTTTGGGGTAATCTTTTGTTTAAGTCATGGCATTAGATATTTACATATAGTTGTAATTGATGTTAGGATATTTTAATTGATTGAAGGTCTATGGAAATTTTAGTTCTTTAGTTCTTGTTAATGTTATTTACAATTGCTTTCTTTTACTTTTAATTATTTTTGGTTGTAGGTAAGATTTGCTTGTAGTATGATGTGAATGTGTGAAAGTTATGGAGCCACGAATATTATTGTTGACAACCATCAAAGAAATGGCGAGTGGGTGAACGAAAGGGCTGCGCAAGATTATGTACTTAAAATTTAATACAAAGTGATGTATTACTGTTAATTTTTTGAGTTTAACATTTAATTGACAAATATTTTAAATTTGATTATTTAAGGAAAAATTGGTGGAGGAACAGGAAGGGTAAACGTAACAAGCTAGCTCCAGTAGCATGGCAGTTAACGAGCACGACGTTGTTCTTAAGGTCCTAGGATAGAGGAGAGGACACCGGCGCCCAGTTGGACGGGTTCTGAGGGGCACTTCCCGCATTCACTCGTCCACTACGACTTTGCGGGACCAACCCAGTACCAGTCAATCTACTCAGGCAACCAATGCGTTGAAGTCCAAAATGGAGACATACATATAGCAAATGAATGAATTTATCACGCAGTTTACAAGTACTCTGCAATCTGTCATGCTGGGAATTCAGCTGCCGACACCGCCGCCACCACCACCACCACCACCACCTCCCCTGTCGCCTATGCATGAAGAAGAGTTAGATTCTTCGAACGACAAAGATTATTTATCTGATCTTTAGTCTGTCTCTGTCTATCTATTTTGAGTTGCAGATACTTTTGTTTTGTACATTATGGTTATTTTGTGTTGGAAGTTTTTGTTTTTGTGCATGGTTTTTTAGGATGTTTTGGTACAATTTGTTTCTGTGCACAAATATGATAATATAGTTAATATTATTTAAGTTGTTTTCAAACATTTTATTTAATGTTTCTATTAAGTCATTGTTATTAAATAATTTTAATTAGTATTGAAAGTGTAATAATTACTAGAATCAATAAATTTGAAAAAAAAATTAATTAAGATGGAAAAAAAATAGTTTAATAGTCCATGTAGATATTTTTTCATAGATATTGGGACAATAATAGCCATCCCAATAGTTTGTCCTTGTAGATATTTTTCTATTGGGACGATAATAGTCGTCCCAATAGTTTTTTCGAGACCCACTATTCAATTTGGAAGTGGGACATAAAGGGACGACAAATGTCGTCCCTATAGATTCAACATATATTAGGATGAAAATTTGTCATCTCAATAAATAAGTTGAAACGAATATTTGGACGATAGTAAAAGACGAAAATAAGGGCTATAGGGACGATAAAAGTCGTCCCTATAAATCGTGAATATATTGGGATGACTATTGTCGTCTCTGTTGACTTACTAAGACGGGCTTATTGGGACGATCGTTAGTCGTCCCTGTAGCCCTTTAGCGACGAACTATAACTCTCTTTTCTTGTAGTGTACCTCTAAAATCTGGATTCTGAAGCCATGAAAATTTTGCATGAACTTTTAAAATTTCAAATCTCCAGCCAATAATTTTCATAAACTATATTCAAGAACTGTGATTCTGGGAATACTCACCCTTCAAATTAAAGAATGTAACGAAAGGACTAAAAATAGAGAACTCGTTACAGAATTCAACAAAGTAATTCAAGGTTCTAATAATCCTTTTTCCTACTAACTCCAAAATTGCTCTCCCTCTACCAATCCCCGAACATGTGACTGTACTCTCCTCCTTCACAATTATCAATTATACAAATTTATCAAATTGACCATTAGGGAGGTTTTTTCACCCCCAGTGGCCCAAATTTGCCTTATACGTCTGTCTTCAAATCTAGGCTCCTCACCCAACCCTCTCCTCTCATATCTTTCATCTCTTCTCAATTTCTCAATTTCGTGTCATCTCTCCTCATATCCGTGAGTTATCACGACTCTTCTCAAATCTCCGATTTGCGAGTTTGAATCCAATCTCCTCTCCTCTCAAATCTCTGATCTGTGAGTTTGAATCCGTTAGTTTGATATCATCATCCGTGTACGAAAATTTTTTTTTCCATTCATTATTTCTACGGGTTCTCTCTCTATACTACAGTCGGGCAATTGTTTCTCACAAATCTGTTAATTTATTGGTCGTGGAGTCTCAATTTCAATCAGGTTTGTATTTTTTCTTTTTTTTTCCAATTATTTATCCAATCGATTATTCAATTATTTATCTAATCGATTAAATTATTTTGTTTCCTGATTTTTCATTTCCTTGGTTGTATCCCAAATTAAAGAGCTTTTTTCTATTGATTATTACGTATATGGGATCCTGATTTTAATGTTTTGGGTTTTGTTTATTCTTGCTAAAACTGTTATGGGTTTTTTTCATTATTGCTGGGAATTAAGCATGTCAACACTCATTGTTCATGTATTGAAACTAATTGCCTATGTTTTGTCCAATTTTGGTTTCATGGCTACTTGTTGCTGTCATTGTTTACGTAAATGGTACTTGTTGCAGTCGTTTTTTGTACAAACGATGCATAGTCCAGATTTGGTGTGAGTTAATGATATTTTGAGAAATTTATGCTCCTACTTAGTCAAACAATTGGCTTTTGGTACTCTATGCAAGAGTAAATTTGACAATGCAATTTTTCTTCATGTTTGTAAGTGAAAAGCAATTTCTTCAGAAATATTTAATTGTTTATAAATCAACAATGAGAAGCAATTTCTTCGTGGTTGTAAATAAAATGAATTTATTAGTAGAAAACTGGCTGTGAATGACAATGCACTTTTTCTTCATGGTTGTAAATGAAAATCAATTTGTTCACAAATCTTTAATTGTTCATAAAGATTGAGCTTTCTGAAAAATGGAATCAGGGAGCAAATGACTTATTAGAGAGCTGTAAGCTAATGAAGTATTTTGAATTCGTGGTAATCTTCTTAAGAGAGGTGTAAGCTAATGACTTATTAGAGGCCTTTCAAAATGATTTAATCAATCATGTCTTGATTGTTTTAATTTGTGCTTTCTTGGGTTCATTCATATCAATTTATTGGTAACTTTAAATTCTTTTTCCTATTTCTGCTAAATTTGTACAGAAGATTTTTCTTCCTCCATTAATATTCATTTCCCACCATTCCTGCTTGCAAAGGAATGAATGACCCATATTTTTCATTTGTAATCCATGCAGGATTACTGATTATATGCCATGGCGGAATTACTTGAAGGAGAAAAACTAATTTTAGCCAACCCCAAGTTTATAGCAACTATGACTTAGATTATTGTTGTTAAATTTTGAAGTACGCAAAAACTTCTTTCACTTTGTTCTATAGCCACATTCACTTTTTAGTTTATGCACGATTATCTATATCATAATCATATTACCTTTATAGAGTTAGAACCATCTTCTTCCAACTGCTATAGTTTTTGTACACATGTGAGAATGAGGATCCAATTTATATGTAGGTTATTTCTAGGACAAGTGATTACTATAAATGATGAAGTGGGTTGACAATGAGTTGGTGATATTGGCATTTATGCTGAGGCACCAGATTGATTTCTTATTAGGGAAGGTTGAATTGCTCTGGTGGTAGTTAATATTTTCGAGCTGTTTATTAGATCTACAACAAGTTCATGCATGAACTAATTTGCCCATGTCATCATTTCAATGGACATGGCTGGGTATAGAATAGAGAAACATTTAGGCCTAATTTGATAGAGCAAATTGTAAACTTGTTTTAACTAGCAATTGTAAACTTGTTTTAACTAATCACCTATTCATTTTATATAAGGAATTGTCAAAACTTCTAAAAATTATGCGCCCGAAATCTGAGATTTTCTAAGATCTCTGTATTTAGACAGTTAAGCAACCATCTCAGCAGTAGGCCTTCTACATCTGGAAAGCAAACTCACCAATTTTACTTCTCAATAGTTGTATGTTCACAGTGCAAGTTCTTGATTCAAATTTCCTTGTTATCTCAGATTTGTTAAAGTAAATTCGTAAAAGCATTATTAACTGGGGTCTCCAGTGCGTCGGCCAATCCCTCTCAAATTCAAAATTCGTGCGCAACGATCCACACTCAGGTTTGAATTTCAGGTTTTTTTCCCATTTATTTGTTCAATTTGATCATTAATTTTTATCTATTTTAATGGGTATATGGGTTTGTGAATTGCATATTCAATTTCTAGATTTTAGGTTTATGGAATTTTATTTGAGCACAGACGGGACTATCCAAATCTGTTTTTTATCTATAGGTTTGTTAAGGCAGTGATTTTGAAGCATCACTGCAGCGGCCAAGGTTTGTGCCACGTATTTTCTTTTCATTTTGTTATTTTTCCATTTATTTTAATAAGGATATCGGTAGTTTTTTATGTTCTTTAATGTTTTGGAGAAATTGTTCACTGGAGTTGTATCCTTTTCACAAAGCATGTAACACAGAATCCATTTTCATGTGTATGTGCATATTTTTCTGTATCAGATCGTATGATGAAGGAAGAACAACATTAATATTCTGTATGGACCTTATGTTGTTATTCCAAGATACCTAAAATCATCTGAATTTATTACATTAGAGTGGCACATCTTCAAATGAAGTTTAGGAGAAAAGGGGAAAAAATAATTTTATTAATTGTGAACAGTGCTCGCTCGAGCGGACATAGCCTAAATTATGTCCGCTCGGGCGAGCACTGTTCACAGTTAAATTTTTTCTTTAATTGTGAACAGTTCTCGGTCAAGCGGACAGAGCCTACACTCTACTCGGGCGAGAACTATTCACATTTTTTTTAATAGTAAATTCGATTTCTTCATTTATATTCAACATTCACATATACTCATTTCGAATTTGATGCCTAATTATATGCTAACAAATGTATGCTTCAACTAATTTATTTGATGATTATTTGTTTAGATTCTCTTAAATAATTTTATCGAATTTACTTCATATTTCATTTTTATTGTGCTAGGTTGAGGCCCTACAACTCTTTCATTGGTGTTTTGTGCTTTTGATTTGTCCACATAAACAATTGAATCAAATACCAAAGGTGATAAATTCATTATTATTTAAATGTGTGATTCATTTTCATGATTAAGATTTGGATATTTTTTGTGATGATTTGTTTCGATTTTCTTAAATTATTTTATCCAATTTACTTTATTTTTCATTTTTTTTTTTGTGCTAGGTTGAATAAAGAACTCTTACATTGGTGTTTTGTGCATTTGATTTGTCCACAGAAATAATTGAATCAGATACCAAAGATGATAAATTCATTATTATTTAATTGTGTGACTCATTTTCATGATTAAGATTTGGATATTTTTTGTATTAATTTTCACTTTCTTGTGTTAGACTTTGATGAATAGAGTTGTTCAATTTGAAAAAACAATTTATTCAGAAATTTAAACGTCCAGTATTAATTGTCACACAATACCACCATAGAATTGAATGACGATATCATCTCTATACGTATTTTAATAGCCTATTCGTGCATTCAATGGATACAATACATTTGTGATAAAATGTGTATCATATTTGGTTATTAAGCATTTGTGATACTTTAATATCTTTTCTCTTCAATTTGTTCTTCAATATATTTCAATTATAGTTGGTGTACTGTAGGCTTAATCCTTCAGATATGGTATCTCGCTTCACTAAAGTTTATTTCCGTCGTACAAAGTCGATTGTGAGTTTAACAAAGCCTTTATCAAATGATGTGCATACAAGTAAAGATGATGGGACTATAGACCATGCAAACACTCGTTGCCAACACTTGGGTATCATATTTATATACTATTTCTAAATTTATATTACTAAATATCGATACATTACAGTTTTTAAGATTATTATTATGTATGATTTTATCGTGTAGGTCCTTCTTGCAACCACTTCGGTATGTTCTACACATGTCATAAAGAAAGAATTCATCTTAGAAAAATCGAAGTAGTAGTGCCACCATCAATTGATGTGAATGATACTGAAAGATGTGAAACTCGTTCAAGACGTACAATCCGTCAAAGACGCACATCATTCAATTCTCTTGTCATTCCGTTTAGTAATACTTGCATTAGCAGCAGTCCAAATCCATGCAGATCACTACATCATGCATATGTAAATAGAGGAATGCGTTCAGTTCGTTTACGTTGTACTTCTTTCTCTTCATTTGTCATGCCTATTACAAGACAAGCACGCATACATTCACCAAAGAATCTTAATGAAAGACGTGCTAGACAGGCTAATGATATTGCAAGACGTAGAAATGCTTGTGCACAGCAAACAAGTACGCAATGGGCAGATGTAAGAGCTTCAGATTGTGCTCGACGAAAACAAGCACATGCTGCGCAAACTAGACAGCAACGAGCAAATGCTCTTGCTATAGTTAATGTACATCGAAAACGTTTACATGAAGGACAGATGAGGGAGTCACGATCAAGGAAACAAGGTTTACATATTATTCCCATCGATGACAATATGTTGAATCATCCATTGACACTCTCTACTGCACAATTTTTTCAAAAATCTTGTGTAGAACTTATGTGGGTTAGTTGCTCATTATGTCGTACATCATTTCCATGGATTAAAAGTTCAGAAATATGTACCCATTGTTTAGGAGAGATCCGATGTGGATTGAACCCCCTTAAGTTCAGTGCAGAAAATTTAATGGATCCTGGCGTCGTTCCTATTGAGTTATCACGACTGACCAATTTAGAGCAAATTCTTATTGCTCGCATACACCCGATGATGTTTGTATATCGTGTCAAAGGCCAACAATACAAATACAAATACAATGGTAAAGTGATAAACATTCCTCAAGATGTGAACTTAATAGCTACTGTTTTGCCGTTTAAACCTGGTGATTTATCTGCAATATTGATTGTGAATAGAACTGGGGCGCGTACAGTTAAAGAATTTCACGTACATCGTGAGTATGTTCAACAAGCATTGGTTTGGCCAAAACAAAATCATCTCTATTATCGAGACATAACCATTGACGAGTGCTCTTTGGATACATTACCACATGATGGCATACCTGAAGATATTCCACATGCTCGTGAAGATAGTGTACATAATTCAAATAGAAATCAACCGACATATGTTGTGGAAGATGACGTAGATGGGCCTCCTGAGATTGTTAACCAAAATGTTCACATTGATGAGTTTCAAGCTGTTGGGACTATTCTGTAGGGCCTGAACCTAATCAACATGCATGTATACATAGGGCACTACATGTAGCTGATGCTGATCATATTATTGCTCAAATACATTTGACTTTTTAAAGTTATTGATGAGTTTTCAACACCGGGGTATATTTCAATGGTTTTTCTAGCATTATTTCCATATGGAAATGCAGATTATAGACAAGCTCGTCCAAGGAAGTTGAATCCTTTAGAATACTTTCAGTATTTGATGAAATATGTTGATGGACGTTTTGCCACAGATTCACGATTCCGATATTTTGCTAGGAATTCTATCTTAAGATGGCGTGCTCTTGCTTTAGGTGATGTGTATGTGAAGAAAAATCCTACTGATGGTGAGTTATCTATACAAGATATTCAGTATATGGTTGCTTCTGGTGACAAACACCTTGCTTCTCGTATTTCTTATTATGCCAAATCAATTCGAGGTACACATGCTTACTAGTATACAAGATTGAAGGAGTTAACTGCAATGGTAAAAAAATTAGGGGCTCCTACAATATTTTTTACACTAAGTGCCACTGACTTGCAATGGCCAGAATTGTATGACCTGTTGGATCCTTCAAATACCCTTAATAGTTTGTCAGAAATTGATTTAAGTAAAAGACGAGCGAAGTTGCTTAATGATAACCCTTGTGTTGTTGCATGGTACTTTCAAGCAAGAATTGATCTTTTCTTTAAACAGTTTTTAATAAATGAGTTTGACGTGATTGATTTTTGGTATCGGTTTAAATGGCAACATCAAGGAAGTGAGCATGTTCATGGTATTTTATGGATCAAATATGCTTTAGATGTTAATCGTATAACAACAAATGATGATGACATGAAAAGAGTTATCGAATATTTTGATCGACTTGTTTGTACTGATAACTCATATGTTATGATCTCTATCCCTCTGCAAAAACACCCTTGCGCATGCATCTTGTCAATAGACGATGATCTTGATTCACATGACAACGATTATGCATATTTACTGAATTGGGTCATGCGACATTCTAAATGCGGAACTTATTGTATGCGTTTACATAAAACAACAAAGCAGATGTTGTGTAGGTTTAGGTACCCTTTTGATGTTGTCGAACATTCTTCAATTATTGAAGATCCTCCTAACAGTCACATGTTTCGGTTCTTAGGGCATCGAAATGATCCATTGGTGTGTTCTCATAATACTGTATTTATGACTGATAATTTGGAAAAGATGTGGGTTATGGGATGGCTTATGGAGGTGGGGTGGGGTGGGGTGGGGGTGGGGGTGGAGTTGGAGTTGGAGTGGGTGGGAAAAGATTATTCATTTTGAGTTAGGGAAGAACACTTATCTGAATAAAATAAAATAGTTTAGGATTTATTTGTACTTTTGAAAAGGTTAAGGGCCCAATTGCAATGCTTTCATTGTATTTTTTAACATTTTAATTTATTTAAGTTAAGGGGTAAAATTGTTAAAGAATTGTCAGAATAGTGAAAAATAGTGATGTGGGGACTATCTGTGAGAATAAATGGAAAAATGGAGATGATATCTGCCAAAAAAAGAATATGGAAGAAATCGTTACAAACCTGGAAGAATGGAGACCATTATTGTAATTAACCCTTAATTATTTGTTTTTCCTCATTATACAAGATAAACTTATTGAGGTGAGGGAGACTCAACAGACACAAGTCGCCTCCAGTGGCGCATCAGTTGACTAGCATGCTATTGCAAATGAGGTTCTCAAAGAACGTTGAGGACACGTCCATAGGGTTGGACGGGTTTCGAAGGGCTCCTTTCCATCCTAAGATTCAACCAATGTATTGAACACCCCACGAGAAGCACCCAATCAGTTCTCTGGAGACCCCAAAATGACGATCATCAACTTTCCATGTACAAGGCTCAGCTGTGCCGAATGGGGAGGACAATTCAACGTCTTTCGGCAAATTTGAAGAATAGAATACCGGGGGTTGTGCCAAAGGAAGACGACGATGATGAAAGTGGGGGTTTGGGGGATCCGTAGCTTTTATATGTATGTATATATATATATATATATATATATATATATATATATATATATATATATATATAACAGAATTGTTTTTTTATTTAAAATGTTTATAACGGCGACAATGTCGTCGCTAAAATAAAACATAGTGATGTACTTTCATGACGACATTGTCGTCGCTATTTATATAACATTAGTAGCAACGACAATGTCGTCGTCGCTACTAATTGTGACATCTGAAAGTTCATAGTGACGATACCAACGTCGCTACTATATACGATAACAACAAAGACCTTTGTGACGAATTTGTCGTCACAATTTATCTAATTTCGAGAAATAGAGCACGATAATGTAACGGCAACAATGTCGTCGATATAGATTCAAATTGCTATAGCGAAGACATAATGTCGTCTCTATACTAATATATTGAGACGACATACAACGACGACAATGTCGTCTCTATAAATATACAAGGATAACTAATCATCTTTTAGCGGCGACATATAGACCTCCTTTCTTATAGTGTATGGAAATTAGTGGCACAAGGCATGGGGGTTGTGTTTAATGATTGGCTAATTTAGTAAGTTGATTTTCATTATAAGGAAGTGCCTTTTCAAAACATCTTTAAACCTTAAATGAACAAAACGTGGGGCGCCTAGCAAAAATAGTCAAAAAAGAATCCCATTTTAATGTTAGGCTAATTACTTTAACGTTGATTGATCATGATGTTAATTTCCACATGTTATCCGAAACAAGTGAAAATGAAAAAATGGCATTCATGGAAGGATGGGTCACTGAATGACGACAAAATAATATTGAAGAAGCAGTTGATATTGGCCAAATTTGGAAGTCTAGCAAAGATCCACGACAAGGTCTGAACGCAATAGATGTATACATGCATTATATATACAGATTTTCAAGAATTAGTATGGAAACTCATGGCACA
Source organism: Forsythia viridissima (assembly GCA_030279155.1). Lineage (NCBI taxonomy): Eukaryota > Viridiplantae > Streptophyta > Magnoliopsida > Lamiales > Oleaceae > Forsythia > Forsythia viridissima. Next base: position 9,353,711 of record CM059038.1, read on the forward strand.
AGGCATGGACTCGTACCGTGATGGGTATGAAATTATCTTGTCACAAAATCCATCAACAGCCAGAATAATTTTGAAGCAATCTCATGCCATGAAAACTCTTAATTACTTATTAATCCTTATGGATCCATTAATATATGATATGTTCCATTGAGAAGTTATTTCATGAAATTTATAATATTATTTGGTTTAATCAATGATATTGAAGGAAAATTTGAGTTGCTTCTGCAAAGTGTGAAACAAGATTTTTGACCTAAAAATATTTAATGTGTTTTCCTTACTGAATTTGTGTACATTACTGCCCTTATTATACTAGACTGGAGGACTCGAGAAAATACGACCATCAATTTTAGGAGAGTTTATAAAAGTGGCCAAAAGCAAAGGTTGATTTTGAAAAATGGCAAATTTTAATAACATATACAGAAATGACAACTTTTATTTCACTAAGGATAGATCGGTGGAGAAGAGTTTCTCTACAATTTATTTATTGAATATTGCAAAGCTAATGGCATCCAAAGATAGCTTAGAGTTAGCAAAACTCTGCAACAAAATGGCGTATCTCAAAGAAAGAATTGCACTATTGTAGAAATGACGAAGAGAATGCAGAGCCAACTTAAGGTATTAGGCGATTAGGCAGTCGCCTAAGGTCCCGACTTAGAGAAGGCCCCCAAATTTTTAAAATTACTTTTATTTTATTTTTAAATGTGTAATATATATATATATATATATATATATATATATATATATATATATACTTCTGGAACTTTTACAGAATCAGAGAAAAACTACCACATTAATGAAAAAGAAATTTTGGCCATGAAAAAGGCAATTTCTAAATTTAGACTCTACATTATCTCTAACAGATTTCTTGTTAGAACAGATTCCTCAGTGTGTAAATCATTTTTAAATTGTAAAATACACCCTGATTACAAACAAGGTAGATTAATCAGATGGCAAATGTGGTTTAGCCATTATGATTTTGACATTGAAATCATTAAAAGTAAAGATAATTATCTTGCAGATTCATTAACACGTGAGTTAAATCTCTGCAGGTAAAATGACAGACATTGATAAACAGATTGAAGACCTTGAAGAACAACTTGAAATCAAAGAAATGGAGGTAACAATTTTAAAGAAAAAGATTTTCAATTTGAAAAAGAAATTGAACGGTGACGTTACCAAAAGTAATGAATCCGATAAGACATTATCTGTGAAGGATACATTTGAAACAAGCTCTAAAGAGCCAGTGGATATTCCAAATCCAGTTTCAAATCCTCAACAGAAAGACACTACTCCTCTTGTAGGATTTGGCACTTCAATGCCTGGCAAAAAAATTTATGTAATATTTGATGGTCCAGACCGTGGATATTACACTAATTGGGAACAAGTTGAACCACTTGTGGCTTGAACTTTCCTTAGATGTCAATTATTTCTTGGAAATTTCCCTGATCACCTCTTTCCCACAAAAGAAAAGGATCTCGCCGAAATGACTGAGCCTCCACTAAGACTAGTCCACACTTCCCGTTCAAAATTGGTATCAAAGCCAAGTTCAAGCCAAAGTAAGCCAAATGAAATTCCTTCCTCAAGCAATAGGTCTTCGAAGTCAGCCAAACACTGAAGTACTCTGGAGTCTCTGTTTCCGTTGGTCAGCCTGGGTCTGGTGGTCCCGATGAGATTGAGTATTGTGTTTTCTTCCTTCTTGTCCTTTTGTTTTTTCCAGGAATTTTATTTCGTTTGCGATGTCTTGGTCTAGGTCTTGGTTCAATCGTTCTAGAAGTGTGTCTAGTTCTAGTTCTGGTTCAAATCCAAATAGGGATCTTTTTGATAATTTCAATAATTCTGTTGATAATGATGGTATTTGTGAAGGAAATTCTCAAAATTTGAATGAAAGTGAATTACAAATTGCTGAAATTGAACAAAGACTTCATAATTGGTCTATTCCAAAAGTTGATCCAAAAACAATTTATCAAATTGGTACGTTTGATTTCAAAACTAATTATGCTATCAAAACCAGTGAACAATCTATTTCTGTTCAACCTAATTCTGGTACGATTAGGTTGTTAACAAAAGACACGATTTTGAGACTTAGACAAAAATACAAATATTTGCATATTGGTCTTGTCCAAGTTGCCGTCAAACCTCTGTTTAGACTAGGTTTAGATATTCCTATTTGCCTTACTCTTAGAGATAAGAGATGGGAAAAATTTGAAAAATCTTTACTTGCAATCATTGATTCAAATCTTGAAAGTGGTCCGGCTTATTGTAATAGTTTTCCAAATTTTACTTTAGATCTTTCTGGCGAGTCAATTATGAAATGTTTATGCTTAGATATTCAAACTAAAAATCTTGATATGGATGTTAGATCAAAGGCTATCTGTATTATCTATCGTATTTATTACAAAGTAATGAGCACGAATATGAGTCCAAAAGCCATTAGATCTTCGCCCAAAAATGAGACTTTGTTGATCGAAGTCAATCCCCTTCATTCAAACGTTGCAATCCCTCGTCGTCTTGCTTGGGATGAAGTCACTAGGAATCCTCTATGGACTTTTGAAAATGAACAACCTCCTATTAGAGAAATTCCTAGGACAAAGCTGAAGGAGATCACCGAGTTGGCTAATGGTAGTGTGCAAATTCAATTTGCCCCTTCATCATCAACTGCACGATCTTCCTTTTGTTCTCCTCGTGAGCCCTTTCAAACTTTCAAACAAGCAGAAAGACAACCCTCAGAGAAGTTCAAAGGTGTTGACTTCTCTCCAAATATTCCTCAAACTCACTATTCTGAAGAAGAAGTTGACTTAACCCGAAGAGGATCTGAGTCTCCTACTTTCTCAGATATGAGAAACCAATTAAACGTTATCTCTTCTTCTATTGATAGTAAAAGAGAATTCAAAAAATCCAAAGATCCTGAAGTTCGAAGATTCAGAAAATCTTTGAAAGAAATGCTTTCAAAAAAGGAAAGAAATAAATTCTGGGAAGAATTCTATGCCTTTCCTGAAGATATCAGTTTCTTTGACTGGGCACAATTCAAAGTCTTAGGAAAAAAACCCTCAGTTAATAATACGCATTCAAAATCCAAACTTTGGAAAACTCCCTCTGGAGATACCTTTCAGTCCGTTCATCCTCCTCTCGAAGAAATTGTTATCCCAAAAGGAGATGTGAAGGTTATTGCCTCACCTCTCAAACAAATTCCTCTAGAAAGGATTGAAAGCGAAAATTCGACAGTCAAAGATATCAAAACACTTCAGCAGCAAAACAACTATACAAATATCCTTCTTCATTCTGTTGCTACCCAACTTAACCAAATTGATCAGCCGATTGCCAAGGAAAAAGAAGGAAAGAAGAAAGGAAAAGAAGCCTCTTCAAATACTCTCATTAGGCCTTCGGAAGAAAGTATTAGATTTGGTTCCAAGATTTTTGGAACAAATGCTACGGACATCCTCTCCGAAATTGCCAAACAACTTCAAAACAAAGAATCATCTTCCAGAATCAATGTTATTGATTCTATCCAAGAAATTCAAGAACAATTTGAAAACCTTTCAGTTAATAAGCTCAAAGGGAAATTTGAGCACCACAAAATCCCTCATTTCTATCCCAGACCAACCTTTCCTGATATGCTTACAGAAGAACCCCAAAGACCTCAAAAGGTTTTCTCAGGAACTGAAGTCGTATCATGGGATATTGACAATCTTTCTGAACAACAAATTCTCAATGTCATCAGTAATGACCATGGCAGCAAGTGCTTGTGAAGCACGAGGAAATTCTGATAAGGAGTCTGCATACATCCTTATCAATGGTTTTCAAGGACAACTTAAGAATTGGTGGTGTCATTACATCACTGAAAACGAAAGAGAAAAGATCAAAAATGCCGTAAAAAAAGAAAGAGATAGTCACCTTGATCCAAAGAAGCAAGATGCGGTCAACACTCTTCTTTTTACAATTCTCAAACATTTTATTGGAGACCCTTCTTCTATTACAGAAAAGGCCTCTGATATCCTTATGAACCTTCATTGTCCAAAACTCCAAGATTTCAGATGGTACAAAGATATTTTTCTTCAAAAAGTCATGATCAGGGAAGATTGCAGCTCTGCTTTCTGGAAAGAAAGATTCATTGCTGGACTCCCAAAACTCTTTACCGAAAAGGTTAGAGAATCAATTCGTGACGAATTCTCAACCATCCCCTATGATGATCTTACCTATGGACAAATCATTTCCTACATCAACAAAGAAGGTCTCAAACTCTGCAATGATCTCAAACTCAAAGCAAAACTGAAATCAGACAGGATGGAAGGAAGGAAAGAACTCGGATCCTTTTGTGAACAATATGGTTTCGAACGCCTCAACCCTCCTCCTTCAAAACATCACAAAAAACCCCACAAATTTCCAAAATTCCAAAAATCTTACAAAAAGGGATTTACTCCAGATTTTTACAAAAAACCCAAAGCTCAGAAGTATAGATACAAGCGAAAGAGAGATTATTACAAGCTTAAGGACAAACAGTCAAAACCTTCAAAAGACCCTTCTGAAGTGACTTGTTGGAAGTGCAACAAGAAAGGTCATTTTGCAAACAAGTGTCCTCTAAGGAGAAAAATTAATAACCTTCAGATTGATGAAGAGTTAAAGGTTCAACTCCTTAATCTTATCAAATCTTCAAGTTCTTCTGATTCTGAGGATGTGATTTATAATCTTCAAGAAGATTCTGATAATTCCTCATCTTCTCACTCCTCTCGATCCTCTGTTTCAAAAAAGATTTGCAATTGCAAGGATAACTGCATCTGTGATGAATCGAGTTCAATCAACGTTTTAACTTCCGAACAAAAGCTTATCCAAGAGATCATTGACCAAATTGAAGAACATTGTCTCAAAGAAAAATTCCAAAACCTCCTTATCCCTGAAGAAAAACCTCTCCAAAGGAACTATAATCTTAACGAGATCATGGGAAGATTCAAGAAGACCAAAGCCTCTTCAAGTCAAGATCTACGTTCTGAAGTCAATCTTATGAAACATCAAGTTTCTAAGTTAGAAGATGAACTCGCAGCCGTCAAATTTGATGTCTCTGCTCTTAAGGCTACTGCTATCAAAGGAAAAGCCAAAATTCGCACTCATAATTCCTCTTCAGCCTCTCCTGCTTCTTCAGAAGAAGATGAAGACATTCAAATTCAAAAACCTTTTCAAACTCTTTCTCCAATTGATGAAGAACATTCGATGAATGTTATTAATCAAATTCGCCTTCAAAAATGGTATACGATTGCTACAATCGTAATACACAAAGAATTCAAAATCAAAACCAGAGTTTTACTTGATTCCGGTGCTGATCAAAACTGTATCCGTGAAGGATTGGTCCCAACCAAATATTTTGAAAAAACCACAGAAAACCTTTATGGAGCAAGCGGCAAAAGTCTTCATATCAATTACAAACTCACCAAAGCCCATGTATGCAATGGCCAAGTTTGTTTCAAAAGTAGTTTTTATCTTGTCAAAGACCTTGATCAAGAAGTTATCCTTGGTACCCCTTTCCTTGTCCAACCTTACCCAATCTCGGTCACAGAAAAAGGATTACGTTCGAAATACCTCGATCAAGAAATCTTCTTTGAATTCACCAACCCACCTTCAATTAGGGATATCAAACTTATCAAACAACATTCTATTTCAAAAATGGTTAATAATATTAACCTCAAAAAATAGCATATTAAATATCTTAAAGAAGATATTAGATTTGCTAGGGTTTCTGAGCAATTAGAAACTAAGAATGTCAAAGATCAAATCAAAAAGATTGATTCAGCTATTAGGAAAGAAGTTTGTTCAACTATTCCTAATGCTTTCTGGAATAGGAAGAAACACATCGTGACTCTTCCTTATATTCCCAATTTCAGTGAAAATCAAATCCCTACCAAAGCCAGACCAATTCAAATGAACAAAGAACTCCTCGAAACCTGTACCAAAGAAATCCAAGATCTCATTGAAAAAGGACTTATTAGGCCAAGTAAATCTCCTTGGAGTTGTGCAGCCTTTTATGTCAATAACCATGGTGAGATTGAGAGAGGAGTCCCTAGATTAGTCATCAATTACAAACCTCTCAATCAAGTATTACAATGGATACGATATCCAATGCCCCAAAAGAAAGACCTGCTTAACAGACTTGTTAATGCGGTTATCTTCTCAAAATTTGACCTCAAATCTGGATTTTGGCAAATTCAGATAGGTGAAAAGGATAGATACAAAACTGCCTTCAATGTTCCCTTTGGTCAATATGAATGGAATGTCATGCCTTTCGGCCTCAAAAACGCCCCTTCAAAATTTCAAAAAATTATGAATGATATTTTCAATCCTTATCAAAATTTTTCAATTGTGTATATTGATGATGTGCTTATTTATTCTGATAGCATTGAACAACATTTCAAGCATTTGCATATTTTCCTTTCTATAGCTAAGCGAAATGGATTAGCTGTTTCAGAAAAGAAAATAGTTTTATGTCAAACAAAAATCAAGTTCTTAGGTCGTGAGATTTTTAGAGGAACAATCACTCCTGTCAAACGTAGTCTTGAGTTTGCGTCTAAATTCCCAGACCAAATCCTTGATAAAACTAGTCTTCAAAGGTTCTTAGGATGTGTCAATTACATTTCCGACTTTATTCCAAACATTAGACAAATGTGTGAACCATTATACCAAAGACTTAGGAAAGTCCCTCCTGAATGGTCAGACAAACATACCCAAGCAGTTAAGATTGTCAAAGAGAGTGTTAAAACCCTTCCATGTCTCAGTATCGTCAATCCAAAAGCTTTCCTTGTTGTCGAAACTGATGCCTCAGACATTGGTTATGGTGGCATTCTCAAACAGTCAATTGATGGTCAAAAAGAACAATTAGTCAGATATCATTCTGGTATTTGGCTTGGTCCTCAAAAGAATTATTATACTTTCAAAAAAGAATGTTTATCAATTGTTTTGTGTATTTCCAAATTTCAAGATGATCTTATCAATAAAACATTTCTTGTTAGAACTGATTGCAAAGCATCCAAAGACGTTTTACAAAAAGATGTTAAAAATTTGGTTTCAAAACAAATCTTTGCCAGATGGCAAGCAATTTTGTCGTGTTTCGATTTCTCAATTGAGTTTATAAAAGGAGAGAATAATTCGCTCCCAGATTTCTTAACAAGAGAATTTTTGCAGAGTAAACATGTCGAAGAAGTCTGCAATTCCAGCATTCAAAGGAAGAACTCCAGAAGATTATCTTCTTGAAAGTTCCTCATCTTCTTCAAAAAATACTCAAAACCTTGCTTCTCAAAAATCAAAAGGTCTTTCTACCTCAAATCCTTTTACCGTTCTCGGTACTCTTCCCTCTCAGGTCAAAAAAGAAATCAACTACAAAAATGCTGTCAAACCTGATACCGTCCTTGGATCAGGCAAACTTCCTGAAATCAATACTCCTCGATTTCAATATGTCCTCAAAGACAAAACGATCCAAGTTGCAGAATTCGAAGACGAATGGGCGAAATACCCGTCTCTCGAAGAATGTCTTGCTCGGATCTTTCCTCCCTTTCTCAAGGATGACGACCCTTTCAATTTTTCAGATAAAAGATATCAAGTCTTGAATGAATTTTATTTCATTCCTCATCAAATACACCAATCCCGAATGTGGTATGAGTCAATTCTCAAAATTACCAAATCTGCGATCATTTCGCATACCCCAAACAAGCCAAACGGTCACTGGATTGATTTTTCAAAAATCAAAATCCTTAAGGTTCTTAGTCTTTCTGATTGGAATCAAGAACCTTGGGAGACAAAAGTTTTTTCTCTCAAAAATGGTCAAAAATCACATTTTTCTTATCAAGATTACATGAAGGCCTGGTACAATGTTCTGTACTTTCGGCCCACAAGCCATTCCTGGTTCATCTTGTTTGATCAAAATTGTCCTCAAGTTTTCCCAAAATGGTTTCAATCATGGTGGTTTTTGTTCGGAGCATCTGAAGAAATCTTTCCCAGTAGGATTTCTGAAGGATTCAAACTTTTCAAAAATAAAGGAATTAATTTAATTCCTCATGAAGATCTTCTCTTTCAATATTGCAAAAATTTCAAAATCGCTTGGATTTTCTGTTGGGATTTCCAACTTTTCCCTTCCACTGTTGAACCATACTTTTTCAAATGTATCATTCGACGTTGCAAGGTGAAATGGTGGGAAAAATTCAACGATTCAAATGCCTGTCCAAAAGCATCCAGTCATGGATTGATCAGCAAATCAAATCAAAAATCGGTTCCGGTTTAAATGTCTTTCAAAATGATTTTCAAGCAGAAAAATCAAAACTTCTTGCTCAAATGTCCCAGTGTTCGGATCCAGAAGTCTTCGCAGTTCTTGCTCAAAAAGCAGCCTCTCTTGCCAAAGCAGAATCAAGCAAAGGTGGGTCTGGTAATGCTTCAGAAGTTGGGTCTGATCCAGATTTTTTCCAAAATGAAGACGACTGTCTTGGTGTCAACGTGGATTTCTTTGAAATGTAACCAATTTCCCTTTATCACTACCCTTCAATCATGTAAGGGAAAAACTGTGGTTTTTGGTTAAGTTTCAAATCAAAAGTGTCGACAAAAGATTTCTCAAGATTTCAATCAGGAGACAAAAGATCAATCAAGGATTTCAAATTTCAAAAGCAGATTCCCAAAAGGTCAAAAGTGCTACAGTTTTGGACAAAATTGTCAAAAAGCAAACAGTTCTTCAGACAAATGGCAGACAACCTTTCACGGGTCTCAAGAAAGTGAACTCCCAATTTCAAAAAAGGAGATTCCCCTGTCAATCATACAAGAAGGATCCAAGGCATTTATGTCTATATAAGATCAGATGTAGTCTTGTAATAGGCAGAGTGTGTTTTACCTTCTTCAAAATTCTGTTATTTCCAAATATCCTCTGTAAGAATATTTCTGTTTATCTTTCAAATATTGATCTGTTGTTTTCAATTATGTTTTCATATGGATGCTACAAACATTAAAAGATTTTGTTTTCATATGGATGCTTCAAATCTTTTTGATTGTTCAATTGAATCGTTTCACTATATTATTTACAAAAATTATGATCTTGAATTACTTGATGACCTCAATCGTTTTTTGTTTACTCCAAGAGTAGATATTTTGTCAATTGATTTATTTCCATGCCTTCAAAATCGATATGTCAAAAGATTGATACTTCAAAATAGGATTGATTTCCTTAGATGTTAATTATTTCTTGGAAATTTCCCTGATCACCTCTTTCCCACAAAAGAAAAGGATCTCGCCGAAATGACTGAGCCTCCACTAAGACTAGTCCACACTTCCCGTTCAACTGCGGAATGATCGAAAATTTATCAATTAATGAAAATAGACACATTAGATACCAATTTAATCATCTTGTAATAATAAACTAAAATAATAATCTCAAAAGCCTTACTGTATTTTGCTTGGTGCCTCTGTATATATTTTCTGCCTCACTCCTGGATTCTGCACTAACACTCGCACTGGCCACCTGCCTTCGGTGTATTTTGGCTGAAAGACGGAGATCCGTACAAAAATGATATATAAAGAGTGGATGAAATTAAAACATGATGTTTTATTTCAAGGCTTAAGAGAAAAACTCTCTTAGCTTATTTAATTACAACGATGATCCAAATGGATCTAATGTATCAAGGTAATTTAGTTACAACTCATTGCTGGAAAAAAATGTTTACAAAAGAAATTTTTTTAAACTAGGCTTGAGCTTTGTGGATTTTGGCCTTTTTTTTTCCAGCAATAAGTTGTAACTAAATTACCTTGATACATTAGATCCATTTGGATCATCGTTGTAATTAAATAAGCTAAGAGAGTTTTTCTCTTAAGCCTTGAAATAAAACATCATGTTTTAATTTCATCCACTCTTTATATATCATTTTTGTACGGATCTCCGTCTTTCAGCCAAAATACACCGAAGGCAGGTGGCCAGTGCGAGTGTTAGTGCAGAATCCAGGAGTGAGGCAGAAAATATATACAGAGGCACCAAGCAAAATACAGTAAGGCTTTTGAGATTATTATTTTAGTTTATTATTACAAGATGATTAAATTGGTATCTAATGTGTCTATTTTCATTAATTGACAAATTTTCGATCATTCCGCAGTTTAAACATTATGTATATATATATATATATATATATATATATATATATATATATATATATTTCTGTTAAAAAAAATAAAAATAAAACACAATCAACCTAAAACAACCTAATCCAATAAAATCCCAAATCATTGGATGAAAATGTTTTAGATAAGCATTGTTTGAATCTTTTTTAAAACATGATGGACTTTTAGATATAGATGGTTTAGATTTATTTTTCAGAATTAAAAGTGTTAAGGCAAAATTTTCAAATGGAAAACAAGAGTCCAATGGAAATTCTTCACTACATTAAAAGAGTTGATTCTTTTCCAAATGCATATATTGCTTATAGAATCTTGTTAACAATTCTTGTTTCAGTTGCTTTGGCGGAGAGGAGTTTTTTAAATTAAATTTGATAAAGTCATATTTGAGATCAACTATTTCACAAGAAAGATTGAACGGATTAGCTCTCTTATACATTGAACATCTCAAAAGGCAAGGAAAATAACTTTTACATAGATCTTTGTTTTATTTCAGTTGCAGGAGAACTAGAGAGATTACCCTGATTTGCACCGAACTCTCTTGTGTTTCAAGAAAAAAATAGTTTTCTTTATAGTGTCGTTTGTTTTTTTCATTAGATTGTTCCTAAGTGATCTGAAAAATTGTATTTTATAATAAGACTTTCAATGTTGTTAAGAGTTTATCTTAACCTTTTATTAGTTTTCGCTTTATTAATGAAACGATATTTTGATGAACAAGATGATTATTTTATTTTCTTATTAAAAATTTTTTTAGAAAAGGTCCTCTAAAAAATTTTCACCTAGGCCTCCGGAATGCCTTGAGCAAAAGGTGTTCCAAATCTTTATTCGGCAGAATCTGTGCTTAATTGGTTTGTAGCGACCGAAAAAAATTTCATCTATTAATTTCAAGGAAATAAAATTTTAACTTTTGGTGTCGCTACAACTTCCGAGCATGATTTAAAATATTTTAGTCGCATTAAATGTTGCATATGCTTGCCTTATATTTTAGGTGGAGAACACAAAATATTTTTAATCATCGAGACTAACTAAATTTTCTTAACCCGAATAATTTATCTTGAGTTAATTTTAGATTAATTTTAGACCAACCGAAAAATTGAAAACTAAACGAAAATAGAACATCTTCTCAACCCATTTTCGGTAAATTCATTTATCTTAGTTTCAGCCCATTTTTAAGCCCACTTTTCATTAAGAATCGACTTCATTATTGTGCCGTTTTACTACAAGAGAGACTTTTCCAAATAGGCCCTTATATCTTGACAAATTAAACACACTAAACAACTCATTAACCTTGCCAATTTGTAACTCCAAACCGCCCTTAATGACTAAGAAAAAACCGACCACTACCTCTCTTTTCTTTCAGCCATTTTCTCCTCCATGATTAACACTTTATACCCACCTATTGTAGCTAATTTACCCCCAACCAACAGCTAAATATCGTCCCCAAAGGTCCACTTTTTCACTCATTAAATCAGCTCCAAAATCCCAGTATTTTACTCTATTTTCATCTCTACTACTCTACAGATTTCGGTCCTAAGTTTCTTCAACAAGCTAGGCATTTTTCCTTTTCTTTCTCGGGTTTAAAGATCAGAGTTTAAGGACAACAAAATGACTTGTGAAATAGAAAGTGGAAAGATTAGATTAGAAATCAGAATTCAAGCCAGATCAAAAGACAAAATCAGGTCCAACACGACAGTCGAGCTATCCCAATCCTTAGTACCATAAGTGCAAGAAGAATCTTAGTGGTGATTGCTACTTTGACAAGAATGTCTACTATTGGTGTGGCAAGCTAGGCCAATATATATCGTAGTGTCAGATAGTGCCAGCAAAGACTAATGATCAGGCGAATAAAGGAAAATCCATAGGGCTCGCCGTGACTCATGAGGATGCCGACCAGAATACAGGCGTTATTTTGGGTATCTTACTGTCTAGAGCGTACCTGTTTATGTTCTTATTGATTCTTGCGCAAAGCATTCATTTATATCTGATGCATGCCTAGCTAATGTTAATGTTTTATGTCAAAAAATTGATAGTGTACTAGAGATTAGTATGCATCAGGAAGAACTGTAGATACAGATAAATGAGCTAGGGCAGTTCAGATAGATTTTGATAGGTTGGTTTTGTCAGCAGACCTACATGTTATAAAAATGAGAGATTTTGATAACATCTTGAGTATGGATTGGTTGGGTAGTAATCGTGTTGCCATTGTGTGTTTTGAGAAGGAAATAATTTTTTGAAGACCAGGAGAGAATGAGTTCAAATTTTATGGGTCAAAGATTAAAGAATTTCTTGCCTTTATCTCAGCTTCGTAGGCAAAGTGAGATTTTCAAAGATTTCTTATGGCACTTCATCTAAGGAATTATCAGTAGATAATGTGCCTGTGGTTTGTTGGTTCGCCGACGTGTTTCTAGATGATTTATTAGGTATCCCGCCTGATAAACAAGGAGAATTCACAATAAATTTGATACATAAAGCTAAACCTATGCCAAATGCTCCGTATCGGATGGCACCAAAAGAATTGCAAGGGATTAATAATGCAATTGGAGGAGTTGCTAGATAAATGATTTATCAGAATGAGTGTTTCTCCGTAGGGAGCACCAGTTCTCTTTGTGAAGGAAAAAGATGGGACGATGAGAATGTGTATCAACTACCATGAGTTGAATAAGTTGACGATCAAGAACAAGTATCCACTTCCAAGAATTGAGGATTTGTTTGATAAATTGAAGGGTGCTTCTGTGTTTCCGAAGATCGACTTAAGGTTGGGCTATCATCAACTAAAAATCAAGCCATCGGATATATCAAAGTCATTTTTGGATTGACGAATGCTCCAACGTTATTTTTGGATTTAATGAACCGAGTTTTTCATCAATATTTAGATCAGTTTGTCATTGTATTCATAGATGACATCTTGATTTATTCCAAGAACGCTGAGCAACATCAAGAGCACCTGAGAATTGTATTAGAGACCTTGTAGAGAGAAAGGTTGTACACCAAATTCACAAAGTGCAAATTTTGGTTGGACCGAATAGGATTTCTTGGACATGTTCTGATGGCTAAGGGAATTGAAGTAGATCCATCAAAGGTTGAAGCTGTGTCAAATTGGCCGGCACCATCAAATGTTGGGAAAATAAGAAGTTTGCTGGGTTTAGCCAGCTATTATCAATGTTTCATAGAAGGATTTTCCAAAATAGTTGGCCATATGATGCAATTGACACGAAATGGGGTTAAGTGTGTTTGGTCCGAGAAGTGTGAACACAGTTTTCAGGAGTTACAGAACAAGCTAGTATCTACACCAGTACTAGCTTTACCCAAAGGTTCAGAAGGCTACGTAATTTACAGTGATGCATCAAAACTCGGTTTGGGCTGTGTGTTGATGCAAAATGGAAAGGTGGTAGCTTATGCTTCAAGACAATTGTAGCAGTATGAGCAAAATTACCCGACACATGATCTTGAACTTGCGGCGGTGGTTCACGCCTTGAAAATTTGGCGCCATTACCGTTATGGAAGCAAGTGTGAAATTTACACCGACCATAAGAGTCTCAAGTACTTTTTCACCCAAAAGGAATTGAATATGAGGCAACGACGATAGTTGGAATTAGTAAATGATTACGACTGCTCCATCCTTTACCATCCGGGTAAGGCAAATGTAGTCGTGGATGCTCTAAGAAGAAAGAATATAGGTCAGTTGTATGCATTGCAATCGACACTAGATAATCTGATCAAGGACTTTGAGAGTATGAAAATTGAAGTATTAACTCCACTGGTGCGGACATCGGCAATGATAGCATGTTTAATAGTAAAGTCGGCATTCAAAGATAGAATTGTGACAGCTCAAAAGGATGATCCTTTCTTGGAAAATATTAGAACAGAAGTAGGAACTGAAAAGAGGAATGAGTTTGAAATAGCTGAGGACAAGGCTTTGTTCAAAGGTCGAATATATGTGTCCAAAGATGAAGGTCTGAGAAATGAGATTTTATTTGAAGCTCATTCTGCTCCTTACGTCGAACATCTAGGAAGAACCAAAATGTATAAAGATTTGCGTAATACATTTTGGTATATAAAAATGAAAGGGGTTGTAGCTCGTTTCGTGACAAAATGTTTGGTGTGCCAACAAGTGATAGCGGAGCATCAGAGGCCGTCAGGACCATTAAATTCAATAGATATACCAGAGTAGAAATGGGAGAAAATTGTAATGGATTTTGTTGTGGGTTTTCCAAGATCGGCAAAAGGTCATGATGCCATCTAGGTTGTGGTAGATCGTTTGACAAAATCTACACATTTTCTTCCCATTCGAATGAATTTCAGTATAGAACAATTAGCACATTTGTATGTCAAAGAAATTGTTAGACTTTATGGGATACCAGCATCCATCGTATCAGATAGAGATCCGAGGTTTACCTCAAATTTTTTGAAAAGTCTTCAAGGAGCTTTGAGTACTAAATTGAAATTTAGCACAGCTTTTCATCCTCAAACTGACGGACAATCAAAATGCACTATTCAAATTCTTGAGGATATGTTGAAAGCATGCATCTTGGATTTGGGTGGTATATGGGAAGGTCACCTACCATTGGTGGAATTCGCTTACAATAATAACTTCCAAACTACTATTGGCATGGTACCATATGAGACATTATATGGTTGTCAATGTCGTTCGCCTTGTTGGGACGAAGTTGGTGAAAGAAGAATTTCAGGACTAGAGTTGGTTGAGAAAACAGTAGAGTCAATAGACAAGATCAGGACCAGAATTAAGATAGCACAGGACCATCAGAAGAGTTATGCTGATCAAAGAAGAGAGGAATTAGAATTCGGGGCGGGCGAAAATTTTTTTCTAAAGGTGGCTCCTATGAAAGGGAAACTTTGTTTTGGTAAGAAAGGGAAACTAAGACCCCGTTTCATCGGCCCATTTGAGATTCTTGAAAAAATTGGAAATGTGGCGTATTGTTTGGCATTGCCACCCGAACTCTTGGCGGTGTACGACGTTTTCCACGTTTCGATGTTAAGGAAGTACATGCAACATCCTACACATGTGGTAAAATATGAGTCATTAGATTTAAGGAATGATAAGACTTGCGAGAAAGCGCCTGCGATGATCCTAGAAAGAAAGGTCCATGTTCTGAGAAATCAGGAGATCCCATTAGTTAAGGTTTAGTGGGGTAGACATGAGAAAAACATGGTCACTTGAGAAAGAGAAGAATATATTTTAGCTAAGTAACCGTACCTTGTAAACCATGTAAGTTAAATCTCGAGGACGAAATAATTTTAAGTGAGAAGGGTTGTAATAACCGGAAATTTTTTCGTTTGTTAATTTCAAGTAAATAAAATTTCTTACTTTCAGCGTCGCTTCGTACCTCATGGTTCATTTTAAATATTTGGTCATGTTAAAATTTTGCGCGTGTTTGCTTCAATTTTTTTAGTCGACGAAACACCCCCAAACAGCCCCCATACACAACAAGAAACCACCTCCATGATCTAGGAAAAACCTCCTCACCTAGCAGCCCACTTCCAGTTTTTTTCTCCACCAATTACCCTCACTTGTTAACCAATTCCCCCCTCCCCCCCTCCAAAATAAGGTCCTCCATTTTTAAAGCACAAAAAACGTCCAGCACTTCTACCATTTTACTGAAGATTTCAGCCCTTCATCTTGGTATTCTTTTTCTCTTTCTGTTCCATCAAACTGCCCTCCACAACTCCCAAAGAAAAACGTCCCTCCAACAACAAGAAACCACCCCCATAATCTCTTAAAGTTCTATCCATTATCAACCAACTAAAAGGTCCTTATTCTTTCCTTTTGCTACTCAAAATTCGGCCCCAGGAGTAGGAATTAGTCTTGCTTCTTCTTCATTTTTTCAGCTGTAAAACTCAAGCAAAAATCATTCTTTTTTCCCTTCAATTTCGTGCAACAAGAAGTCTTGAAACCTTAGTCTCAGTCACCAAAAATACTCTAGCATTTAACCATCTTTTCCTTCATATTTTCGACCAACACAAAGTCTCCCATTTTCTACCATTTTAGTCACCAATTTTCCAGCAATTACCTTCATTTCTGTACAGATTTCGGCCAGCAGAAAAAGGGGTTTAACTTTGTTTTAACATTCACAAAAGTTCCTTCTATATACATCTATATATAGCGTGTGGGTTTTGATTTTTTGGAAGCTGCAGAAAAAAACTTTCTATATCACAACTTCAACCAAAAACCAATTTTTAAGGTAGTTTACTTACTACTTTTACTGTGATTTTAAAATGACGTTTGAAAAATTATGATGTGATATAAATTCCATGCAAACCTAATTACGAAGGAACTTTATGATGGTGATTGAAGGTAATCACTTTAACATGTTAGTGATTGAAGATAATCACGTATGACGTTATGTGGTGCCGGCTACCAATTTTTGTGTACCTATGCACGTTTAAAAATTATGACATGTCCCATTTATGTTTACGTATAATTTTCCCACATGTTGTATGTATTTCTACTGCATGTTTCTTATGAAATACTCACCCTCAAAACGAACAAATTTTCAGATTGAATTGATTGATTGTTGCGATGGCGGTAGGCTAGCAAGCTTGTCATGGAATTTCCTTTCTAATTTATGTTTTGACGTCAATATGATCGAGTCAATTATGATGTAAATACAATATTTTTAAGTCTTTGACTTAGTATTTAATTATGTAATATTTCTGAAAAACTAGATGTCGGTTTGTTTGCCGTTAATAGTTTCAAGTTAGAAGTGTCTAGTTTCATTTTTCTGAAATTTCCAACTTACTGTTCCTACTTTGAAAAATCATAACTTATGCTACGGTTGGAGTTTTTGAGTGAAATCAGTGGCTATGGAAAGCCATATTTGTGATCTAATAATAAAAATTGGAATCACTCAAAAATTCTATTGTATGAATGTATTATGAACATTTTAGCGAGCTGCCTTAAGGCGCCCGAGACAATTTTTTTAAGAAACTTCGGCTATCATTTTCCCCTACCAAACGATGTAGCTAAGGTTTGAAATTTTTCGAAGTTGTAGTCTGTAGTCCCTAGTATATGCAATTTAAATTTTGGAATTTTGGAATTTTTTTGTATGGTCGAATAACTTGTGGCGACACTTATCACGGTATAGGCAAAACTATAGAAACTTAAAGAAAAATCATTTTTTCCCTTACGCGCTTGTTATCTTCCGCAAAAGTTATATTTTTAAAACCATTCAAGGGCACAGGAAATATTATTTGGATTTGTCAAATATATTTTATAGATTATCATAGTGGCCCTCTAGGTTGAGAAAATCCAGGGCGTCACATTAATAATGACTATGTGTTTTTATTATTGTATGTTGATTACATGCTCTTGATTGGCTCTAATATGAAATTGATAGATAGGACAAAAACATCTTTGAGTAGTGAATTTGACATAAAAGACCTAGAAAATGCCAAAAGAATGTTAGGCAGGAGATAGAAAAATATGTGTAAAATTCTTTTCTATTTTTACATCAAGCACCATATGTGTTAAAGATATTGAAGTAGTTTGGTATGAATGAATGTAAACCTGTTATATTGCCTTTAACGAATCACTTTGTTTTATCTAAAGATCAATCACCTGCTAATGATGATAGAGTGGAATATATGAGTAGAATTCTTTATTCAAATGCAATAGGATTCGTTTTTATTTGTCGTGTACTAGACCTGATTTAGCTTTTGGAGTTAGTACACTAAGCAGGTTTATGTCTAATCCATGACCAAATTATTGGGAAGCTTTAAAATGGTTGTTTAGGTTTTTGAAAGGAACTAGTGATGTGTACAAGTTTAGTACAAAATGTGTAAAATTAAAAGGTTTGACAAATGCAGATTATGTTGGAGATAGAGATAATAGGAAATCAACATCCTCTTATGTGTTTACTTTGTGTAACTCTTATGCTAGCTGGAAATCACTACTCAAACACATTGTTGCTCTATCTATTAGTGAATGTGAACATATAGTAGCCACTTAAGAAATAAATGAAGCATTGAGGTTTAAAGGTTTACTTATGAACTGTGTCAGATAGTCAATCTGCTATTCCATTTGTGCAAAAATCATGTTTTTCATTAACGTACTAACCACATTGATATTCAACTACACTTTAAGAGAGATGTCGTAAGATTTGAGAAAATCTTTTCAGCATACAACTCAGCAGACATGGGCACTAAAGTGCTCTCCCTAGTAAAGTTTAGAAGTTGTCTTAGGGTCTGCTTGAGAGTTATTTTTTCACTGGTTTTGGAGTGGTACCAATTATGAGAGGTTTGAAAATTCGGTGCTTGTTAGATTTTTGGGGCAATGGTTTTGGGTAAATTAAAAACCATCCAAAAATGGTGGAGTGTAATTTGGAGCGTATTTCTCAATCCTCCAAATCGGTGATTTTTTCCGTTCTTCAAATTAACTTCCAATTTTACCTTCTCTAAAATAATTATTTCTAAATCTACCATAAAACTAAAATACACACCTCATCTTCCTTTTCCCTCCAAACGCACGTTTTGCCTCTTCACTCTAAATAACAATTTTTGATGTGCTATTGAATTATTTTTTAAATTATAGTTAATATATGGTTATATATGTAATTTTATTTAAAAAAAAAAATCACAACCATTGGATAATAAACTCTCAAACATGGGTTTGACTGTTTTAAAAATCGCTACTAAAATTAGCCAAAACTAGATTCCTCATAAACGTCCAAAACTGGTACTTTAAAAAACAGTCATAACCAGTACTCCAAAACTCTCAATTAGGCCTTTAGTCTTCCAAACATTAGTAAACGTCCGTGAGTTCCAATTTATTTTTTGTATAAATTGTTTTAGCAATCATTAACTTCGTTGTTTTGCTTGCATATAGATTCATTTAGTATCAACGTGGAGGTTTTTTTTTTTTTTTTTTTTTGTAATCTCAAATAAACCTCGGGTTAATGATGATTTATCGGGACCCATTTATATCTTCATAAGCCTTGAGCCCAAGATTGAAGACAAATATAAAGTGCACGTTACAATGTGTTGGACCTAAATAACAAGAATGACCGAAGGACTTAATGAACCACTTAGATGATTAGCGGTTAATGCCACTTGGAGGAAACGGGGATTTGGGTCGTTGCTCATTGACCCACATTGTTTGTCTTAACGGCTAGTTTTAGGGTTGCCACTTAATTAACTTAAATTGTGAGATTATTATTCTTTGTGAGTAATATCCCAATAGTATGTTGTCTAAACAAAAAGGTCCTTTTTGGTTGCAATTTGAGGTGTTCCCATTGTGGAATTTGGACTACAAAATCTGAGCCATATTTCTCTTGCAAGTGTTGAACAACGATCTCTAAATCTCATTACTAGTAGTGATTTCGATTTATTCCATTAAAGATAGAGAATAAATATCGTCTCATGCAATTGAGTGAAATATAGAGAAACGTTTTTATGCATCTATTGTAAGGAGCTTAATATATACTCAAACTTATATTATATCAGATCCATTATATTGGATGTCTTGATAGTAGATTATGTGAGCATAAACATTTGATTTTGGGTTTCCAAAAACTTCTTAATTTCACTAAATAATTAATTATAAGTGATTAAGTAATATATAATTAATGCTGGTTTGGGTTCAAGAAATGGCAACTTTTGAGAAATCCCTGGACAGGAAGCACTTGCTTGAGATTGGCACGGAAGGATTTAAAGCAAATAAATCCAGGTTACCGAGTTGGGACAGATTTTTCATCAGTAACAATCTTATTAGGGAGATCGATTTCGCTACCATACATGCATATCCAGACATTTGGTAAGTAATTATATTTACTTCATTTTTACTAATAAAACTTACTTTTATAACTAGAAAAGTAACTTATAAGAATGGCAATATATTTACTTCATTTTTACTAATAAAACTTACTTTTATAACTAGAAAAGTAACTTATAAGCATGACAAAATATGCTTTATGAATCTTGTACCCTAATACTCATTAATATTGAAGAGTATTAAAGAAGAAGAAATAAATAGTGTTTATATTTACTCCAATTGAGTAATGTCACGTAGGATCACTGCTGGTAGCGAACGATTATTAATAGCATTACTCTTATATTATTATACATTCCTTTCATTTTCTTCTTTTCTGAGAAGGGATCAATGGGATGATTGTTGGTTAGTTAAGTTCGTTGGTTTTCACTTTATGGGGCAATGGATTTTCAAAGCGATATGTTTAAACCCTAAATAAACAGAACTTGCGTCACCTACCAAAAGTAAATAATCAAAAAGCTTAATTGATCATATTTTCTCAGGTTAATCTGGGAAAAGTGAAAATGTACAAATGGCATTTATGGAAAGATAGATATCGAGTCATTGGGACGATTCGAGAAGAATATTGAAGAAGTTGTTAATATTGGCTGAATTCGGTAAGTCTAGCAAAGATCCAGGATATAGTTTGAACGCGAGAGATATATACATAAACAATGAGTATAGGAGTTTGGTGTGGCAACTCATCATGTCACAAGGCATGGATTCTTACTACGATGGATATGAAATTATTTTGTCACAAAATCCAACAACTACTGGAATAATTTCAAGGGAATCTCATGCCATGGAAATTCTTAATTTCTGATTAATCCTTTGGGATTAATTTCCATTGACAAGTTAAATAGTGAAATTTATGGTATTTATTTGGTTTAATCAATGTACGAAACGATATCTTGAAGTCAAGTCAAAACATTATGTTTTATATCTTCTTGTGATGTTGATATGAACGTGACGATAATCTTTATGGTTGTTTACACTCTGTCTGCATTAATTATTGTTGCAGCCAAACTAGCGAGTGTCGACACTCGTTCGGGTTCATTGATATTCCCAATATAGTAGATGCTATTACACAACTGTATTATTAGCATCTTTATCATAATTAAGTCACATAGTAAATCCATCGTTTTATAATGTCTATATATAAATTAACTGAAGGGTGTTTGTACAGACAAATACATACGTGTGTGCGTATCAAGACTTTTCATGAAATACTTGCTACAAATATTCAATTTGAGAGACAGAAAAATTCAAAATTGTCACTCGTATTGCCATTTCTTAAACCCATGGATGAGGAATACAATTTACTTTCTTGACAAACAATATATCAATTGAATAAAATCATTCACCAAAAAAAAAACAAAAAACAAAAAAGGAAGAATAAAAATTTGACAAAAACAATACAAGCAGCCGCACTCTACGAGAAGCAGAATCACAAACTATGCTACAACAAAGGAACAGCTCGAATTAGGCACTGAATATATTGACATGTTTCTCTTATTCACTATGAATAATTGCGATGGACCATTTGGAGTTAACTACTCCACAACTGTTGACCTGTACTTCACCTTAGCACTTAACTCAAAAAACAATATATCGTTGTTACTACAGAAACTACAGCAAGTCCAGCAGAGGCGTCTGCTGAGGCTGAGATTTACCCTGACTCGACCGTGATGATGAGTTGGTCACGAGTTGTCCTTGATTGCCCCTCCCTCGTCCTCTCCCTCTACCAACAGCAGTTGTTGGGGGTGGAGCAAGTCTTAGTGCAGTTTGCTCACTCTTGTTAGAAGAAAAGATCGATCCAAGATCCGCTGCTTTCTGGGTGGAAGAACCAAGAGTTGAAGCGCCATGATTTTGCTTCAAATACCCAAGTGAATTCTGCGCGTTGTGCCCACCAACTGTTGATGAGGTACTACTACCATGATTCTGTCTCATTGGCTCAACAGAATTTTGAGTGCCAAATGCCCACGAACTCAAACCATCTGTCGAGTTTGCATTATTGCTAGAAGGATATATGTTGGCAAATGGTGCTGGCATTCCATTGGTCAAAGATCCAGAAAGTGTTGTTGAGCCACTAGGCCGAGGCGGCCAGTTGGCAAAAGGATCTATATCGTCAAAACTTGAATCTGATGGAGCTTTGTTTTCGTTGAGCATCCCAGTGTCACCTAATTGAGTTTTTACACCTGTTAAAGATGGAGGCGGCCATTCAATATCAACTGCAGGACATGAAGATGGCAGTTGTTGAGGGGCTACGGTGGACGTCAAAGAGGACTGAGAATATCCGGAGGGGGCTTGAACCAGCTGACTTGGAATGACAGGTCGAGCATTTGACTTTGTAGTGGAAGATTGGAGGGCGGTTGAAGCTCCCCTCGAAGGTATCCAATCTTCGTCCCATGATGGGCTGCGTTTTGTACTAGATGTGGTCGCAACAGGTTTGTTAACTAGTCCCGGCAGAGGCCCATCTGCTGCCGGTGATGGTCTCGTCTCTGAAATTCCAGAGTCCGTCAAAGTTACTCCTCGCTTTTCTTCTATCTTTCTGCAAAGGATACAATAACTCAGCACAGCATAACGCACACAAACATTGGCCTCTTAAGTCAATTACAAAATATATGTAGAGAGAGAAAGATAGTTTTCAACATTACCTCAGTACATCCTTGACAAAAAACATGTACTTAGCAAACTGCTGAACATTTAATTGTTGGGTAATTAGAAGTGGTGTCAGTATTGGAAGAACGTGCCCTGCTACAAATTCAATTCCATACTGTGAAGAAAGAAAAAGTTAAACAAAAAATATAAAATACGAGAAGTGGGGAAGAATCAATTAATAAAATGATAAAAAATTTGACAGAGTCGCATTAAAATGTATCCTACCTGCTTCAAAATTGAGTTTGCAACTCCAAGGGTACACATAAGTGTTGGAGCAGAATGATCAACGGCAGTACATCTTTGAATCGTTTGCAAAATATCTAAAACACCGTGCTTATCAAGCATGTGAACCATATCACCTAAACATAATAGAGCATTCACTCTCACCTGCCAACAAAAGCAAAGCCTCAACTTTAGACTGACCAACTCACTCCAGGGTGTGCTCACTTCAATGGAAAGGAAATAAATAAAAAGGAAAAACGAAAAACGGAAAAACTAGTTTGACCTAACATGGCTGTCTCAAAAATGACCATAAATTTAATAGAAATAACATATAACTTCCTAAAAGCTCACTCTTGCTTATTTCAAGAAATTGTAGCATGCAAGGTGGGCAGTCAAAACATAGTCAGCACATAAAGGACAACATACCGCAGCAACGGTTGTTTTAAGCGCCAAGCCATGAACACGGGGCAAAATTGCTTGTTTCACTAACTGCAGGAAAGGTTAACACATAGAAAAAGGTGCAATTTAGTAATACACCAAAATAATAAACAGCACACTTGACCAATATTATTAAGGGCGGGAGTTAATATCTGTAGGCAAAGATTGCCTATGGGAAACATTTAACGACTACAGCCTATAGACCAGTGCAATCAAATACTCCAAAATATAATGCAGTTAAATACAGTAAAAGATTTGGCAAGTATGTCTTAATGTCATGTGCAGGAAGATGAAATGAATAGCACAAAATATTTCTGGTCAGCCCAAGAAATTTCAGGAGAAACGTGACACTCATTTCATAGAAAGAATCGCAACTTCCGGTATTGATGATGCTGGGTGTAAAATTCCAGTGCAGAGATAGCGCATAGAGGAGGATCATTGATTACATAATATTATATCTTCGTCCCCTTGGTTATCAGTCCGGTACCTCAAAGCCCCATACTGACCAATCTTGCATAAGGGTGTTAAGGGATCAGATATTTTAATTCACCATGAATAGCCTATTTTACTAAGATATCATCATGGATATCATTCCATCCTATCCCTTATCTTCTACCCACTTCCCCTTTTAGAGTTTTATTTTGGGAAAGCAATCCAATGCCTGCAAGGAATATGACTCAGAGCGTTTATTTTTTATTTAACAATTTTAGAAAATTTCGATTTTCAGCATACTCAAAATCAAGATGAACTTAATACTCAACTAGAGGTAAAAAAACATAATATGATCTGTGTAACCAGTCCACATTTATAAGAACCACCAAAAAGAAGCAACTCAAGATCACCTGAACATCAAGTTGCTTTGCAAGCGTAACCGTCTTTTTTAGAACTTCCTCTTGCAAGCGTGCATCAGTTTCATCATAAGCTCGAACGAGCATGGGCAGTACATGCGAAACTAGGTGCTCCTGACTAGCCTGCCACAAGACAAAACAGATGAAGCTATAAACACAAGTTGCAAGGTCAAAACGTTAAACATAAAATGAATCTAGTTGAAAGGGTACCTATCAAGTTAGAATATAATTAACACGTGGCAGTTATTAGACTAGCTATGCTTTATCCTACTAAGAGCATGTTTGGCTTAGTTTTTTTAAACACTTATTTTCCCAAACCCATGTTCAACCACATATTTTGTGAGACTCACAACTATTATGAACTTTTCAACCACACATTTCACCAACTTTTTTAAAAATCTCCTAAAAAACCTACTTTTAAACCCCACCAAACATACACTAAAGGACAAAAATGTTCATAAAATCAAAGTAGCAAAACTGAGGATGTTGTGTGTGGTCATACTGGAATTGATAAACTAAGAAACATAGATATACACTAATAAGTAGAGGTAGAACTAGTTGAGGATAAATTAAGCAAAGGACTACCTAAGTGGTTAGGGTCACATTCTATTTAGAGTTGAATAAACTCTCACTCACGAGCAATGAAGTCCCGTTATAAAATGTTAGAAGCGGGAGAAGTAGACAAAAATTAAAATGATTTCATGTGGTTGTGAAGATTTGATTTCATTGGACTTCTCTGTAAATGTATCGATGGACCAAATGGATTGAAATAATGATTCAAGATTCGAGCTTATATTCAAAATAAGAGGGAGTTTTTAGTTGTACTTTTCTTCTGTCTTTAAATTTCAGCAACTTGTCCTTCGTGCAGACTTTGAGTTTCTCTTAATCCCCAACACCATAAACCATCAGCCCCAAATTGATCTTTTCTCGAAAGTAGAAACCTAGGCTATCCAAATCACAAAAGAAAAGCACTCTTCCCAGGTACTATCCACAGCACCAAAATTGTCTATTGGCCTCTTTGATACTCAAGTTCAACCAAACAAAAGGCAGTCACATCATGGTTTATAATGCCCAACTATTACGAATACATAAGCATGTGAACTTTAGTATGAAACCTCATCGCTAACAGTAACAGGATTAATAACTATTCAGACATCATAATTACGAAGAATGCAAAAAAAAAGAGTTACTGTTCCAACTGGCGGAGAAAACTAAAAGATTTATTTCACTAGTCGTATTTCTTAAATGGGAAAAATCAATTATATAGCAGTTATAATACTCAAATGGCAAGCTAGCACAGCTACTTCTGTTACCTTGTTGATAATAAGCTCGGCATGCTTCACAAGTAGCAACAATGTCTCACCAGCAGCCGTATCCAGGACTGGAACAAGAGATGGTAAGGTTGATAGCTCAAAATCATTTTTATCCTGCAATAATTTAACAGAAACACCACCATAACCTCCTGTAACATATTAGTCTTGTAAAAATTGAGAAATATGGCAACTGATTAAACTTGCACATAGATGCTGCATCTTATTCATCACATTATACCATGAAATGGTATTTTATGGGTGTAAAATACTTTTTCAACCGAACCCTACTTTCAGAACCATAAGAAGTTTTGCACCACGCAATACAACCAGGAACAGTAAAATTACAGAAAAGGTAATATTATAACTTTCAACTTGAAACATACATACTAGCAAGCAATATGCAGAGAAATCTACATGAACGCATAAAACAAATATAGGCTCATTTGAAATAATATACAAAAAAGTCTTGTATAAAAATTGTCTCAATACGTGAGACCTATGAAGCAGGGACACGACAGACGCGATTTTCGTTTGTCGTGTCGTTGATTAAAATAATATTAATTATTGTTTAACTATATGAGGTGAAGAAAATAAAATATTGTATTTTTATGGTCTTCAATTTGTATAGCATGGAAAGTTAGGGATTAAATAGTAATTTATTGCTTAAAAAGGTAAAAAGTTTTGAAAAGGGCCGAGTAGTATATTGGCCCGTTGTTTTATTCATTGGATAAAAGGGTGAATTGCTTTATTCATGGGTCAATTTCTTTATTTATGGATCAATTGCGTTTCATGGGTAAAACTGTGTCTGAGCTTCTTAAAAAACAAAAGGACTTGTTTGGCAAGTTCAAAAAAGGAAAGAGTGTTGTCCTCTTCTAGGATTTAGAACCCCTCTTGCACAGACGATGCCATCCATCCTGCGCCAGCGATGAAATATTCCATTCTTTGCGCCGGCGATGGAATAGTCCATTCCTTGCGCCGGCAACAAACCAGGTAGTTTTCCATTTTTCTTTTTGTTAGATTAAATTTATAAGCTCACAGCATGTCAGGCTGGCGATACAAAATCAGCCAAAATGTTTGACACGCTACCTGCCGTTTCCGACACCTGTCGGGGCGTGTCGGTGTCCGATACGTGTCAGACACCAACTCGCTGGCGCCGGGAACTTGTTAATGCTTCCTAGCATCGGACATTTCAAATGCAAATATTAGAAATTAAATTGTTGATGCTTCCTAGCATCGGACATTTCAAATGCAAATATTAGAAATTAAATTGTCAAGAATATCAGTAAAATGTATTGAAGAAAATATTACTTTCCCAACAAAGTTTTTTTATGCAAAATTAAAACCTCAATAAAAACATGTTGAAATTTGAAAATTACAATGTTTCAGAGTTAAAAACAAAAAATTCTGAGTGATTCAGGTGAATGGCCAGAATGTTTTCTCGACTTTTCAACCTTCCAAGTTACATCATAAAAGCAAGTAACTTTCACATTCTCGCATTTTCTAATCTAATGATCATAGCATTAGAAATTGCAAACTTAGCCCCAGTATCTCCAACAACCCTGAAAATTTTAACATTCAACGCTAGTATAGAAGTTTATGGTATCAAGTCATGCAGTACATGAAGAAATGCATGTGCACAGACACAAAGGGTTGAATCAACTCCAAGTTTCCAAAAGTGGGTAAATGGCCGTTTTGATTGATGACATGTAACTTGTTAACATGCCAAAGAGACTTTTAGAGTACAAAGATAACTAATCAAATTACCTGAGACTCTGCTATGGTCAGAACCATAGGCAGAATCATTGGTTGCATCACCAAATTTCGAAGCTCTGAACACAGAGGGGGAAGAACCTGCATTAGTTGGCAAAAAAAAAATTCAATTTGCCAAAGCTTCATAAGAGGCAATGACTAGACTAAATATTACACCTTAAAAGTACAGCTATTGCATCATTAAAGCCATCAAAACCAGAAATTAGGGAAATGGATGAAGATATAATCTTGAGACATCATTCTTCCTAGGGGTGTTGGGAGATGGGCTCCAGAGTATTACAGTTGGGAGAGAAGACAATTACATTTGATATTTGTATTAAATCCCTAACTTGATTACATATATAGATTGTTCAAAATGTTTTGTGAGTAGAGAAAATAGTCATATCAGAGCATACAAGTTTCAACACTCGTACTTACTTTTCATCTTACCGCTACTATTCTAGCATCCACGAAAACAAGATGACAATTAGTTCTAGAAGCTATACATATGTATATGACCAGCAAGACTGTAGAGCAGAATCATATAAATGGGAATGCAGAATCTCGAACCTTATACCGCAATACACGGGAGTCAAAATCCTTCCACATGTCTGATAATGCTTTTAGAAACTCTGATTTCTGCATGTTATCTCTTTCCTGCAGGCAATAAAGGTCATCTCACATTCAATTTTCACCAAAATTGCAAACTTCTCCAAAGAAGAATGACAGAACTAAAAGCTTAACATAATTGCATACGAGCATGTGATCCAGGAAGCGGAGAGCACGCAACCTAGTATCCTCACGGAAAAAAGGTGAGCCTGCAAACAGTGACCCATATTTGGTGAAAATCATATTTGAAAGAGAGAATTGTTAGGTGTGAAAACTTAAAAAAATTTAGCATAAAAAGACTCTTAGCACTAAATTTAATAGATAATGCTAGACAAATCAACGGCATACATAGCTTAAATACTATTGGCTTCAACATGTTGTTCTCGCCTTTCAGATCTTAAAGAACAACTGGGCTTGCACAAAACAAAAGCTCGGATTTAGCTGAGCATTTGGTGACTTCATCTGAAAAGATCCTTAAACATTTACTTGTGAGGTGCCAAGATCTTCACAAAATCTGTAACACACATTTTCTTTACCATTGCCTCACATTTTTCTTTTATGTATGTTTATTATTGTTGGTTTTTGTAAGTGTTTTAAGAAGCAGTCAGCTGAATTATTTGTTTTCGAACATTTTCATTCCTAAAAGAAACAAGCATTGCATTAGAATCCAAGCATGCATCCATCTGATGTAGACTAGCATCCCTCCATTGCTGCACTAACTAAAAAATTGTCCAGCTCACTACTTATCTTGTCATAGGATCATATAGAACTGCATCTCAAAAAGAAATGACCCCCTCACCCCACAAAAAATAAAAAATAAAAAAAGAAAAAGGAACAGGAACAGGGAAGGAAAAATTATAATGTTCATTATCTTGTTCTACAAGCCTTTCTCCTAATATATAAGTACATCCTACACACAAAGTTGTAATATTCAGAAGGTGCCCATCCGTACCTGTAAAATCCATGGCTGACGGCCTGAGAGCCTCATTTGCTGAAAGCATTCTCTGTAACTCAGGTACCAGCTCCCTCGGAATGGAAGAAAAAGCCTCACTGGATAAGTAAGTCAAACTATTCATGTACTGCAGGGAAGTTGCACAAGAACCACTACTATTAAAACAGAGGACGAACTTATAAGTAACAAATTTAGAAAGGACGGGACAGCAATAATACCAAACACTAATTGCATCTATTTTAGGAAAACTACATCAAGAAAACTTCAAAACTCGTCTCTTGAGATTTTTTATGACTCGAGATTTCTTATACAAAGTAGAAATCAATCTTGATTCCATCTATCTTTTTTGTTCATTTGACATCAAAATCATACTGTTAAGAGAAAATTTATTTCTCAAGTTCTTGTAAGTAGTAAGTTAGTAACTAACGACTTCAAAACAATAGTAGTTTGACAAATTCCATCAACAATGCCATTAAACTTTATTGGACGTAAAATTCTAATTCTCTAACATCAGCAAGCAAATAACCATTCATAGGCATAATTAGTTTGTTTTCTTCAGTCTCCTACATAAATAAAAGTATCCAACTAAAAATATTATATAATTGTCCTAATTCCAAAGCCCACAAACCTAAATGAAACAAACAGACTCCTCATTAATTCAGACCATCCACCAGAATGTGAATATTCCAATAGTACACAACACCAATAATACCTAATCCTTGAGATGTGACAGTTAATTGTAGTAGATATACTTAGATACAGGAAACAACTGCATGAGAAAGTAGATCAATCGCAGTATTTCAACATAATTCTTTGCCAAAAGCTAAAATGAACTGGTAAATTACACAGACACAGACACTGAGATGCACATACTACACAGTACATGTACTTTGAATAAGTATAATAATTCCATAATAATTCCAATGCTTATATCCAAAATGTACACAGCATGTATACGATTTACTTGTTTCAGTGATCAGGAGAACTCAGAAATCCCAAACAGGAATATATCATGTACACTTTTCATCTTTACACCAAACTATATAGCCCAGTAGACAAGATTAGCAACAACTATTTCTTACTATCAAGATGAACCAAGCTATTTCAATAATACTAGTAAAATTCACAGAGAAAAGAAAAGAGTACCATCTTCACATTGTTGTTGCAATCAAACAAAGGCTTGTGAGCAATCAAGTGGTAGGCCAGACAACCAAAACTGAAAATATCAGAGGAGCACCCGACTGAAGATGTTTTACTTCGAACCAGTTCAGGGGCAGTGTAGTTTAATGATGGCTGAAGAGGCAGAACAGAATCTTCGACATCGTACTCCTACGAAATCCAGATCAGATTAAAATTTCAGCTCCATCTATCATTCATGTTTCACATCGAAACCTATCAATTTGTTTTTAATAAATCACATCAATGAAATCATAGTTTAACATAATTAAAAACAATTGTACAAAAAACAACCCAAGGAAAATATTGCTAACAATGTGGTGAAACACTGTGCATTGCGTAAATCTAGATCAACTGCTCTCTAATCTAAGAAGAAGCCCCAAGGAAAGGAAATAAATAAATAAATGCTACATTCAACCCCATTGATTATCTGTTCAGGAATACTTCCAATTATTAACCCATACTGAGAAGTATACATATACAAGAAGATGCAAATAAACAACAAGGGGAGATTTTTTAATCAACAATGCATCCAAAAAGCAAGGTGGGGGAGATTGTCACAGAAATAATATGTATGCTTCTGATGACAAGATCCACAGGTTCATTACTCACAGCGTAATGAAAAGACTGCACGTTTGCAGAATCATTGGATGACTGATCAGTTGATATAGCAAAACCAAAGTCACCAAGCTTCCAGGCTCCATTTGACGTAATCAAGACAGCCTGCAACAGCACAATGGCCAATTTTTTTTATCACACGATATCCATATCCGACAAGAGCAAAAATAAAACCAATGCCCTGGTGCTAAAATAGCCTAAAGGAAGTGTAATATTCTAATTTCTATCAGTATCCATTCAGCATTGAGCAACCGCAAATGGCTTTGCTTCTGTTTACTATTGGAGTATTCATTATAAAATAAACAACACGTGGCATTGAACTGGCAATGAAATAATATAAATATCTACATCTGCATGTATAGAGCTATTAGGTGCGGACAAGACTCCCAAGAAAAAATTATAAATTCTATAAGTGTTGAAAAGGTTCCTAAGAAACATTTCTAAATTATATATAAGTGCTTGTTTGGTTATGCTTTTAAGTGCTTATAAACAGCATGTCCTACAAAATGTGTGAATAATAAGTGGACAGTAACTTATGGGTCCCACGAAGTGTAGAGATAGAAAATATATTTGCCAACTTAAAAAAAAGTTAAGCTTTGCCAAACATGCTATAAGTGTCGAAAATCAACTTCATTATAACCCATTGTTACAGGCAACAAAATCCAAATTTATTTTTTGAAGGTTTTGTATGAGACGCTCAAATTCCAATTTTTTTTTCGAAAATTAAATATTAGGTAAAAACAACAAACTAATTATTCACAATAAATTTGGTTCGACTATATTAATCCTTTTTTGCCACTCCATTAAGTCCATCACTACATCTATTGGAGGATCCAAAAAATTTAGATGCTTCGCAACCATGTCAAGCCATCTACTTGAAGAATAAAGAACTAGCTAGATACATATTTTTACATCTAATGAGTGAGAACCAAAGGGATTAAGACTTCTTTAGGCCCCAACCGAAGGCAAATGTTGAAAAACAGTATTAAACAATTTGAATACAGCTGAAGAATGAGATGAAAGTAGGGTGAGATTATTGAACTACTGTAACAACTAACAACTATGCACTATTTCTAACATATGGGGGCACTCACAATACCATATATAGAAATAAGTTCCGTTCCCTTTCCCGCACACAAAGATGGCACATGATGCAAGTAAAAATGCTCCACCTTCCTGTTCTTTGTTTTTTGTTCTTTTTTTGAGGTTAAGCCCTTAAGTTTTCTTGCCTATACATCGTACCAAAGTTAGAGTAAAATCTGTACAAGTGCCTCTTTCAACATATCCACATGATCATTATTCTTTTTTCTTCACAAGATCATGTAACTAGTCTATTAAAATAAACGCTAAGAGAACGGGAAAATATTTTCTTTGGATACAATCTACAAAAGAATAAAGAAAGGGAAACAAAGACAGTGTCAAAGGCCTGTCTTAAAAACTGCAAAGAAACAAAATATAAAGAAAGAATAATTGGTAACCTCAGGTGATAAAGCCCGGTGAATGAGACGGGCATTGTTATGAAGGAAATCCAAGGTTTCTGCAATCTGGAGAAGACCGTGCTTCACCTCCAACAGTCCCATTTCCTGCACAAATTGAAATAAGCAGAATAAAAGTGGATCCCTCAAACATGGTTTATAAGGTTGAATTGCATAACAATATGTTTTTTGCCAACTCCTCCAACTATGTTAAACGTGTGGCATATAAAACACCAAGGAGACTAAGGGGTATCTATCTGCAAAAGCACTCTAAAGGAGTAGAAACGGTGGAAAGAAATTTAAGGTTACCCGAATTTATGTCATATAGAACATTGATTAAATTTACTTGAGATTCGATTGCATTTTATACGTAACAATGGTTGCTGACAAAGGCCAATTGGATAGCCTTAGACACAAGGTTCCAATACAGGACAAGGATATGACACAACATGGAGATGCCAACACACTAATTGGCAAAAAGTAGGATACAACAGCCTAGTAAATATTGAATAAGAAAAATTTGCATCTCATAAGATATGAGTTGAATAATTTCTTGAATCTGGAAATGCTGCAAATCTAATCCAAGAATCATTGTACTTGTAATAGATTATAAGAAAAATATAGATCAGTTGCTGGTTAATTAAATATTTATTGAAGAATCGAACAAAAGAATGGTTGATGGAATAGGTCACCAGAGGTATCATGGGTCTTGGATGCC
This sequence comes from Forsythia viridissima, assembly GCA_030279155.1. NCBI lineage: Eukaryota > Viridiplantae > Streptophyta > Magnoliopsida > Lamiales > Oleaceae > Forsythia > Forsythia viridissima. The sequence goes on from CM059038.1 coordinate 9,386,375, forward strand.
ACCCTGGTTAAGTATTCTTCTTAATTTATCCTCTTACAAACCCAAATATTTGTTATGTCCTAATCTAAACCCATATTACATTCTTCCTTCAGCATGTCCTTAACATTAATGAGTCTACAGAGCATCAACCTAGCAAAATAACAGCAATGTTTAGGATGGCACCCTGGTTAAGTATTCTTCTTAATTTATCCTCTTACGAAACCAAATATTTGTCATGTCCTAATCTAAACCCATATTACATTCTTCCTTCAGCATGTCCTTAACATTAATGAGTCTACAGAGCATCAACCTAGCAAAATAACAGCAATATTTAGGAATGCGTCATTGTTAAACATGACATTGCCCCATGTATTTCATTATTGAATTTTATATCAAGTATTTGCATATAAATGTATTTAATAGGTAACATTTTTGCGATAAGCAAGCCTCTCAGATAACAATTTGAGTGGGGGATTTGATACTCTTTTGCAGTATAGAGAATGTACAGTAATTATAGTCTCCATGCTTTGTGTCAAAGAGTTGGTAGGCCTCCAAATTAACTTTCCCAAGTTACAGAATGCCAAATCTTGTTTTTGAAGTTTTCATTTTTATCAGCTTTCTTTTTAACTCGAGAACAAAGACACGATCAAGACATACCAAGTTTCCACCAAATGAAGTGATCCTAATAAGTACATACAGCCGTGCAAGAAACTTTGAAGAATTCTAGGTGAAATTCCTATATCTCTTCGTCTTTTCTCCTAGGAATCGCAGCTCACAGTAACAACGATCAATGATTGTTCCCTTCCCTGCTTCCATTTTTTCTTGTTTTCTAACATCAATAACATAAATACTTGTAGATAAATTTATTATTTTCCCACAATAAGTTCAAGTATAAATAACTCCAAGAACTCTTTGCATTTTACTTTATTGGGGTGTGAGATGAGAAATGCAGGAAGACGAGGCTTTAGTCTAAACATTTCAGTTACTGCATACAAATCTAATTATCTCACTTGATCAAGCCAATTTCAACCAGATGCCCTCTCAATCTTATTTCCACTTAAACTTTGAGGACTTAATTATCAATTTAGGAAGAAAACAGGATTTATCTCTAACTTCTTTTAACAGAAGAACATTTTTGTTTAAAATCATTCTTCTTAACTTTGAGTTAGACAATTACATGAATTAGTTTCATGATTGAGGGCACCTTGCATTACTATCCAAGGAACATGGCATAATTACAGTAGCCTAAAGTACCATCTTTAGATTGCCAAATTCAAATTTGATCTACAAAAATCTATAAGGAAAATGGGCTGGGCTCAGTTCAAAGTGTGTCAAAACCTACATATAGAACTCATATTCACCTGACTTCAATTACTACATAAAATCACAAATTTCCCAATTTCCATTCTACTTCAAAAACCAAATAATGATAGAAAACACTTCATTGTCATCTTCAGGGAGAAAAGAAGCACATAAAATAACTCAAATTCAAGCTCGAATTCAAAAGGGCAGTTCACGAAATACTAACTTCATCCAAAAAAGAGCCATCAATTCTAAGAATATCCACAGAACCAAAACCTCTAATTCTAAATTGAAGACCATACCATCCCCTTGAGCTCCTTCGGCACTTTGGCAATATTCTCCACATTCCCCAATGCATTCGCAGCTGATGCGAAAAGTGGTTCAGTGACCATAGCCATGGCGTTCTTGCTCTCATCCAACGCCTGGACAACGTGGACAACCCCGGGATGCCGCAGTCTCACAAGCCGTGCAGCATCGGCCCGAATCAGGTCCAGGAACGCATCCTCAGCTGCTTTCGAAAGCCCAGCCTTCTGTCGGGCCTCCGACAGGACCCGCTTGTCCAATACCCATACGCAGACGGTTGGATACACTGCCGGCACGTGGCCATCACGTGACTTAGCGGAATAAAGCTTCCAAGCCAGACCCGGCCCGGCAGAGCCAATCTGGTCGGAAAGGTCGTAGTCCTGTAACGGTCTAGGTAGTCCGGTGACTTCTTGAACCGTAGTTTGTACGGTTTTTTCGATCGCTGCTGATGCCTTGGCAAAGGCCTGGGTAAGAGTCTTCATATTCAGGGACATGGTTGGGATTTCCTGGAATGGTTAAGGTTTTTTTCGAAAATGAAAAAATTGTGGTGGCGGCAGCGGTGGTGATGGCGGAGGGAGAGATCGGAATTTGAGACGATCGGAGTCAGATCTCTCTCTCTCTCTCTCTCTGGATCAATCGGTCGGAGAAATGGAGTGAAATGGATGCCACGTTGGAATTTAGGGTCTTTCAGCTATTTTTTTGTAAATTCATTTAGGGTCCTCAATGTTTTATAAATGTGTCCATTCATGTCCCTAACTGTCCATTTATACGCCCATGTCCCTAACATTTTAACACTCCCCATCTCTGCATAACAAAAAATGTATATTTAGACATTAAATTATCAAGTAATATCTAACTGAAATAGTAAAATTCTCTAGAAAGAGTAACATTTTATATAATTTGAATTTTCACTATTTAGCTTTTAAATAAAAGAAATATTTTTTTGAACAATTTTATCTTTTTATTCAAACATCACATGCATGTAGCATGAACTTTCAAAATATAAATAGAAATTTTCTGTTAGGTTAGAATATTGCACATACAGTGTTACTAGTATACCGTTTTTCTTTGTAGTGGAATTTGACCGTAGATGATTTTAATACATTGAGGAGTTGAGAAGAATGAGAGAGAGTGTGTGTGGGTTTTATTTGAGTGGAGTTTGATTTTAATGAATATGGAGAAAAATATAGAAAAATGAAGGAATTGAGAGAAAGAAAGAGAGATGTAAGTTTTGGTTTGAAATGATGAAAACGTAGTGACGAACAAATAAGTTTTTTTTTTTGTGTTTGTAACAAAGTAAAATTCTCAAATGTCGGTGAATATATTGGTGATATAAGTATCATAAATAAAAGATTGGGGATATGGTTGTCACATGTATGCAAAGGTTGGGGACCTCATGGAAAAATTTACCCTTTTATCCTTATTTTATGCAATAAATACAAAAGGTGAATATTAATTATTCTTAATTGGGTAATTATATTCATACAACACTTTTTATTTTTTTCTTCACATTTTAATTACATTTAACATTTTTAATCTTTTAACATTATACTATTCATGCCCCCAACATTTTTTATCACATTTTTATCTTCAACTTTTCATTAATTGACACATCTTGTGTTTGATAACAGTTTTCGTAAAAAAAATTTGTTGAAAATTCATAAAAATACTTATTTGTCTGTCGTATTTTAAAAAAAATAGTTACAAAAATACGATAAAATATTTTTTCCCTATTTCAAAGTATATAAATAAAATATCTCGATAGAAATCATCATCAATAATGAAATGTGCTAATTAATTAAAGTTGGAGATAAGAATTCGATAACAAAAAGTTAAGAACATAATTGCAAGAATGAACACAAGTTCAGGATCTTAAGTACAATTAAACTGTGGTGCACTTGTAACAAATTGTAATGTGAATACAACCACCCTTCTTAATTTTATCAAACTATAGTGTTTTACAGGGCAGTTCTTTGGAACTACAAAATTTCTCTTTTACTCTCCACCATTAGTTAAGCGGTCCGTGTCTTGTGAAATACAATGAACTCATTCAGTATATGTTTTGTAAAGATTTTTGTAGATTATAAATTTTGGGTACTACAGAATCTGTGGATAAACAGTAGATAAAATTGTAGGTTCTAAAAAATGTGTAAATAAAAATGATGTTTGATCAGTTTATAAGTACTTATAAACATTAACAAATATACACTTTTTAGAATATAATAATTCATACAAGAATGCCTAATTATTGAGTTTTAGAAGCAATTATGGTTCTTTGTTTAATTAATATTAGTAAACTATCTTTGTTGAAATGTGTTTGAGTCAAAATGTATTTGGTAACTTTCTAAAAACATCGAGTCTTGAATTGAATCAAGTTATTATAAAGATTTTATTTATTTTTCTTCTTTTAATTTTTACAAATTAAACTTAAATTAGTTCATTCAAGAAAAATGAGACTGTGAATTCAACTCCAATAGTCAAATTAGTTATCGCTTTAGGGGAAAAAATATGATAGATGGAAATTTTAGATTGTGCTCAAGTTTATAGTTCATTACCTTAAGAGTCAAATGACTTTTGGTATGTATAAGTAGAAATGAAAGTGAAGAGTCGATAGTATACGTGCAAGGTTGAATGGAAAAAATTGCATGAAAGAAAGGAGTCGAAGTGGAGAGACATGCACCCTTGTTTGTTAACTAGTCGCATTAATTAGAAAAAGTGTACTAGAACATCCTTAGAACTCAATTTTCAACTTAAGTCGGAGGGTAAAATTGTGATTTAGTACTATACGAATTTTGCAATGTTAGAAATAAATAAATTGAAGGATAATTTTTTTAATAGTGTGTTGGAACTATATTTGGATCATTAAGATTTTATTTGATGCTAAATAGCTTATTTTCCGATATTTTGATGTAAGTTAAAATTAAATTATAAGAGCTAATTTTTCAAATTAAATTGTATAGAGATTTTCAAGCAAGAAATCTCCTTTTTCTTTTCTTCTTTTACCATCAAAATCAACTTTGTTGAGAGATATTTGGGGTCAATCTTTGAGTGAGAAAGGTTGGGGATTAGTAGATTGCATGGATGAGAAATAATCTCTATGTGATTTTAAAATAATTCAAAAGTTTTAAAAGGAAAAATACAAGAATAAAACATTTAAGATGCATGCATGCTTTTTTCTTGAAATTATTATGTAGCTTTGTTTTTTCCTAAGTGAAAGGCAAACTATGCATTGAATTATCATGACCATGTTCCCCACCATTATGTTTCCATGAGCACACTCATGCACACACCCTCAAGTCAGAGAAAAAATTTTAGCAGATTTTGATAAAAAAAACTTGAAGAAATATGTGATTGAAAAAATGATAAAATTGTAGGTCCTATAAAATTATGGGCAGATCCAGCTCAGGGCTGTATGGGCTCAAGCCTAGGGTCCAATTTTTTTTTTTTTTTTGAAGGAATTTATATAAGAGATCAGCCCAAAAAAAAAAATTTAAGCAAAGATTATAATAACCCATCCTAAAGCCCAAAACCATTTCAAATCCCACTTCATTTTCACGTCTGTCGTCTCCAGCCAGGGAATTTGTGTGCCATACCCTAAACCATTGCTTTTGCAAATTGTAATCCTGGTCATTCGTAATTGTCCCGCAACTGAGAAGCAAGCCAAAGTACAAGACGATATTAGCAAAGTGCAGTGTCGGCACCTACTGTTTCGAGAAGTTCGCCGGATTTGCGCCTCGGGTTTGCAGTTTGCGCACTGCTGTTGCTCTTACAGTTTGCCATTTTATTAATTTTTTAAAAAATAAATTGTTAATGAATAATGATGAATATGATAATGAATCAATGATTAATGATTAATGAATTAGATTGCTAATGAAGAAGAAATGAAACTAAATAGCTTTTGCACTTTGCAATTTTTAATTTTGTCAACATTTCCATTCCACTTTGCTGTTGCTACCTAACTTAGACTTGTTGTTAAACTTTTTTCCCATGTCTGCCGATTAAAGACTATTATGAATATATTAAATACGATAATGATTTATTATCTAATTATCCTTTAAATGACTAAATCCAATCTAATTTTCTAAATGACTAAATGAATTATTTTCATTTTGTATGGCAGGTTGTTCGTACATTTTTTTACTCTTTGGATTTGGAATCACCCTCTTTCCCGACCCTCTTTTGTAATTGTTTGTCCAGCTCCCCACAATTGTTTGAAGGTTCGAGATGGCTAACTTATACTTTTGTAATTGTATTTGTTATTCGTGAATTGAGAGTTTGTGATTTAATTTGTGAATTGAAAATTTGAATTTGTATATTATTATTTGTGAATCGAATTTTTGAATTAAAAATTTTAATTTGTATATTGTTAGTTATTGGGTCAAATTTGTGAATTGAGATTTTTGACTTTAATTTGTGAATAGAGAATTTGAATTTGTATATTTTGAATATAAGTTGTGAATTACAATTTGTAAATTTGATTTGTGAAATCAAAATTTGAAAATTGAATTTTTATAACATATGTTGCTCACAAGTGGATTAAAATTAAAAAAAAAAAAAAAAAACAACATCTTACATTACTTCAATAAGAAAGATGGCAATCAATCATCAAGTCACCCAAATGTATTAAAGGATACTCATGCTCCACAAGACACTCCTTGTGGCGACCTAGAAATTCAGCCAAAAAAAAAAATTTTTTTTTTTGAATTCTGCCCAGAAGGGTAATAGTACCCGCATTTTAAGGTATTGACACCCTTTCTCGCAGAAGGCAGTTTTACTTTCTGGTTTGATAACAGAACTGTTTTAAAGATGTTTTCTTTGTTTTCTTTTGAGGAAAGTAGTTAAAACCAATTTTTAAACAGGATTTGGAGATCACCTTTTTTCTCTTTTTGCTTCGGATTTATTTTATTCTTTGCTAAGTAAAGGCATGCATATTTAATGAAATAAGAATTATAAGGTAAAGTATGATAATTTAAATATAGCGGAAGTTTAACACATGAAAATCCCGTTTTTTATTTCACCTTCAATAGCATAAATTACCACAAAATATGGGCTTGAAAAAGAAAATACCTCACTTACTATTTCATTCCAAAATGACTCATGACAAATCATTACATCTCATAAAAAGGCCATAAGTCTTGAGCCCGTTTAGAAAGCACTACTAGATATTTTATAAAAGAAAAGCAATTGCATGATAAGACGAGTTTACTTAAATTATTACAATTCATAGAAACGAGTCGTGAGGTACTCCATGGTCCAATAGTCGAAAATATCCACAACAAAATAAGTAGATTCATATTTTTACAATTCGGGAAGATGGGAAATTGAGGACCACACGTCAACCTTTGTGATCAAATGGTATTCATGGCCTTGCGAAGCCACTTCCCACATTTGGCCCATGACTTCATAAATTTCTCGATCCATTCCCTACAAAAGTCATAAAACGACTATGAATGGTAACATTCAATGAGTAAAATATGATGCATGTGTGACATTGCATATAGATATATATTTTATCTTTCTTAGGGCCCTTCCCACAAACAATATTTGTACACTAAGCGCTCAAATAAACATTCTTTGTGCATAAGCAGAACAGCCAAACTTCTTAGGACAATAATCGTCCTTCTATGGGCCACTTTTGCCCTTGGCCGTTGTTGATCAACTCATGGAACCCTTACCGTCCCAATGTAGGCCACTTTTGCCCTTGGCCGTATTTTAATCGGACATCAAGTCCTCATGTAGGTCGCTCTAACCCTTGGCCAAAGTTGAATCAACTCTTTTCTTGGGACTCTTACCGTCCCCTATGGGCCACTTTTGCCCATGGTGTACAAATAAGTTTGGGAAAATCTTTATGTGTTAAAACATAACTTATCTTTGTTTACATATAATTTTTGCTTTCTCAAGTTGAGCATAAATGATACAAGATAGCTTTTTCATTCTTGTTATTCCTTCTTGTTGCATAAATAGTCAATAAGCTCAAGATGTTCACAATCATATCATGAAACTCATCAATATAGCTCATTAAGAGCACATGGAATATACACACATATATGTGTATATATTTGTCATATTGCACATAAATCATGTACATAATTTACTCACAACTTCTTGTTGTTAAACTTGATCCACCTGAAAATAAAAGGTTTTTAAACATCATAACCTTGCATGGGGGGTGAATGATACTTAAATCTGAAGTTGAAGGTGTTTGGACCATGAAGGAACAGCCTTAATTATTTCTGGTGCAGCAGTGTTTTAGGGTATTGGTACCTTGTCATATAACTGAAATACAGGGTATTGATACCCTTTCGGGCAGAGAGGTGTTAAAACACTTTATTTTGAAAGCTACGTTCTTGGCCCATGAGATCTAACTTTCTACACCGAAAAATATGAGTTTCTTAGTCCCTCTAAGCTGTTGCCTGAAATGGGGCTTTGGTGCTTTGGGTTGGAGATTTCTCTATTGAATTAGAGAACCTCCTTCCCAAGCTTTCTTATTATACAAACACTCACCTCTGTCTCTGGTATCTTTCTCTTATTTGAGGGTTATTCCTCCTTGTTTATTTCTAGAAAATGTGATGGAGTGATGTGGAAGTGTTATGGAGATTAGAGAGAGGAAATGGGCAAGTGGTGGCTTGAAATGAATGGGTATTTATAGGGGAAAAGTGTATCCTTTTCTAATGATTGCATATCTCCCATTAATTACCAGAATTTTGGAGAGATTTTCTGCAGATTTTACTTGTTGGCTCCCTTAAATTCGCCTCCCCTATGCACATGGCTCTAAAGGATGGAATAAATATGCTAGGGATAGCCTATAGGACATTAAATGCAAAAATTCCAACTTGGCAGATTTCTGGGCCTATTTTGGGTCGAGTTTTGAGGGTCGAAACGTGCTTGTTTTTCGATGTTGCTTATACCATTTCGAATATCTCACAGGGATCTTTACAACGAACTTTGAAACGTAGAAAACGGATCATCATAGAGGTTAAAACACCACTCTAAAGGTGGCTGCCCGAAAACGTGTTTGCTGGTTGTTCTTTTTCAGCTTTCCAGATTTATTACATCATGGAACGTTTTTGGCATAATTTTTCAGGGCTATTTTCATAGTCAAAAGTACACATATTTGGTACCATTTCGAAGGTCTTGAAGTGTACTTCGTAACAACATATGTTTCGTAGAATTCCGACCAATACATAAATCATACGATGGCTTCAAAGTTGGCTACTTAACCTTAATAACAAAGGCTCAAAACTTTGATTTTTCTCTTTTTGGGTCTTTACCCAACAGTTTCACTTTTTTAACCAAACAAGCCTTAATAAAAGCCAATAGCTCTTAAATAAATTCATCTTAGCTCTTTTATAAAACATTAAATTCGATTTTTCTCCCTTTTTATTATTCGGATTTAAATTAAATTCTATGTGCTACGACCTTTGAAGAAAATATTGGGAAAACTCAACTAAATTCCTTGCTTCATTTTCTTTTTCATATTAAAAATAGAAATATGAATTTTCAGGTCGTTACAATCTTCCCTCCTTAAATAAATTTCATCCCCGAAATTTACGTAGAATAGCTCGGGAAACTTTTCTTTCATTTTATCCTCTCACTCCCAAGTCTCCTCTTCAATAGCTTCACTTCTCCATAATATTTTGACCAATGGGACTTCTTTATTTCTGAGGCGCTTTGTTTCCTTTATAAGGATTTTAACGGGTCGTTCTTCTAACGTTAGGTCGGCTTGAATCTCGGTAGGCACCTCGGCCAGTACATGTGATGGATCTTGGATGTATTTCTGAAGTGTAGACACATGAAACACATTGTGCACGTTACTCAATGAGGATGGTAGCTCCAGCTTGTGAGCAAGTGGTCCAATTCTTTCTTTTATTTCGAAGGATCCAATGTACCTGGGTGTCAATTTTCCTTTCTTGCCGAACCTAAACATCCTTTTTATTGGCGATATTTTAATGAAGACTTTATCTCTGACTTCAAATTCCAAGAATTATATTTGTAGTAGAATACCATTTAGGTATGATACCTTATGTTTAATATTCCTATTCTAGGTAGAATTTCTTTTCTTATTAAGTTTCTATTAGTCATCTATTAGTATATATATCTTGTAACATTATTCATAATACACAATTACATCAATACAGAGAATTATTTCTCCACATATATTTTTTCTCATATTTTATATGGTATTAGAGTGACAATTCTGAGCAACGATGTTTCGCACAAACGATGATAGAAAAACCATAGAAGCGACGATTGCCTAATCGGATCCCATGGCTATACAGCAATCCGATTATCCCGGCTTAATCCCCATTTCTAAACCACTTGATAGAAACAATTATGGCACAAACACCATAGCAACGACGATTGTCCAATTGGATCTCATGGCTCTACATCAATCTGATCATGAAGGGCAATATTCAATCAATTGGGAGACTTCGACCAATTGGGGATCGAACCAGAAAAATGACGATTGGCCAAACCAGTTGACCGTTTCGACCAAAATTGGACATAAATAGTGTACCTACTGTAGGATGACTGGCCACATTGTTGATACCTACTATTTCATCCATGGCTTTCCTCCAGGGCACAAATTTCATGGGAAGGATGTGAATCCACGAAACAAACGCTTCACAAACACTGCTACCGCTTCTACACTTGACCCAAAGGAAGGAAAAATACTCACAGCCAAAGAATATGAACAAATCATGACACTTCTAAACAACAAGACGGGTAATGATAAATCTCATGTTAACACCTCAGGTATCAATCCCTCTATTACTTCTTTGAGTAATTAATAGATTATTGATAGCGGGGCCACTGACCATGTGACAAATGATGGGATCATTGAGAATAAATTTATGCCAAAGCACAAAACTGTGCAATTACCGAATGGAGGCCATGCTCTTATTAAATCCATTAGTGAAGTTAACTTTAAAAATAATATGACTGTTAATAATGTGCTTTATGCAATTTTAAAAAAACCGACATGGGCATCAACCCAAAAAAGTGAAAGGGTCAAGGGTCAAATGGTCGAACTGGGGTTGACCTGGTGATTTTTAAAAAATTTACAAAAAAAATTAACAATTAAAATTAAGTTTTTAAAAATCACAAAAATAGCTCAAAAGAATTTTTTTTGGTTTTTCATTCTTTTAATCCATTTCGTGCAAGGAGAGAGGTGAATTTCAATGGTCAGTTATAATTAATTGTGGAAAAAATTTGATTTTTAAAACCAATAAAACTGGGAACGGTTCAACGGGTTTCTCCAATCCGGGCGGGTTGACGGGTTTTTAAATAGAGGGATTTTCTGCATAATCAGCCCGATTTTGAGATCGGTTTCCAGTTTTACCAGTTGAACTGGCCGGGCCGGGTCGATTCTGATAACACTGGCTTTATGTTCCTAAGTTCAAAGTTAATCTATTATCTATTAGTAAACTTACTAGAGGGTTAGGGTGCTATGTGACATTTTTCACTGATTTTTGTGTCAAGAAGGATATGACTATGAAGAAGACGATTGGCTTGGGAACGGCCTATATCACCTTTCACAAAAACTACAAATACATCATACTACCAGTGGATCAACCAACCTAAGGCATAGACGTCTTGGACACCCTTCAGCCTCACCTCTTCAATTCCTAGCACAAAGTATCTTAGGTATTAATTTTGATTCTCACGATATTTGTAATGTTTGTCATTTGGCAAAACAATCTAGACTACCATTTAAAGTTAGTCAAATCTCTAGCAATAAACCATTTGATTTGATTAATTGTGATATTTGGAGATCTCATAGAATTTATTCTTATTCTGGTGCTAAATATTTCATTACAATTGTTGATGACTTTTCTTGTTAAACTTGGGTACACCTCATGCGTCACAAATATGAAACTCAAAGCATAATTAAGAATTTATTTGCTTGAGTTAAAATTCAACACAACCTGACTATAAAAGTCCTGAAATCTGACAATGATCAAGAGTTCTTATCCTTGCAAACATTCCTATATGAAAATGGTACTATTTTTCATAGATCATGTCCTTATATCCCTCAACAAAATGGAGTGGTAGAGAGAAAACACCACCACCTCTTTAATGTGACTCGTGCCATTAAATTTCAAGCCAATCTTTTGTTAAAATTTTGGGGAGAACATATCAAGACAACTTGTTACCTTATCCACCAGATACCTTCACCATTGTTCTCACCTTATTTCTATTTACGTGTCTATGGTTGCCTGTGTTTTTCCACCAACCTTAGACCCAGTCATAAATTTGACAAACGAACCAGACGGTGTGTGTTTCTTAGATACTCCTTAGGAAAAAAAGGATACACCTTATATGACCTAACCGACAGAAAGCTAGTAGTTTCTTGAGACGTCGTTTTTCATGAAACCATATTTTCATACGCCTCCCAACAAAATGATGAAACCAACTCCATCTCGTTGTTACAATCTATGCTTCTAGATGTTGAAGCACCATATTTAACATACCCTGAGTACCAAGATATAGCAGAAATGGATACCTTGTCTGAAGGTCTCGAACACTAGTCAACCGGTCGATGTATCGGTCGACCGAATCCCTCATTTGGACCAACCGGTCGACCAAATGTTTGACCGGTCTCCTCATCCGTTTCAATAGAGTACTCAATCGGTCGATCCACCGGTCGATCGGTTCCATCATCCAGTCCAACAGAGAGCTCAAACGGTCGACCGACTGTACCTACCGATTGACTAGTTGAGCAGTGTTCATCCACCACTGATCCACCAACCTCTTCTCACCCTCCAGATGACGAGCCAAAACAAACCCAACTACCAAATGACCAACTTCGATGATCCACAAGATCAATTCAAACCCCAATTCACCTGACAGATTACTATGTCAATCATACTATACCTACTTAAGCCGGGTTTCTTCCGGTCAAATCCAGCACTCGACATCATATATCAAGGTATGTATCATATAGCAACATTTCTTCTATTCATCGTGCTTTTACATACAATATTTCTCATATCATTGAGGCAGCATGTCAGGATCCTAAATAGGTCGCTGCTATGAATGATAAAATTCGTGCCTTGGAAGAAAACAATACTTGGTGACTTGTCCCACTTCCTCCAGGTTATCATCCTATTGGTTGTAAGTGGGTGTTTAATGTTAAATTTCATTCTGACGGTACAGTTGAACAATACAAAGCATGGCTGGTGGCAAAAGGGTTTACAGAACGAGAAGTGATTGATTATAGTGAAACTTTTGCTCCAGTTGTAAAGTTAACTACAGTCAGATGTTTACTTTCTATCGCCTCTATTCGCGACTGGATGCTTCATCAGATGGATGTACAAAATACTTTTCTTCATGGTGATCTTGATGACGAAGTCTATATGACTCACCCACCTGGATTTCGTCGACAGGGAGAGACACCAGTTGTATGTCGACTTCATAAATCTTTATATGAATTGAAATAGGCATCTTGTTCTTGGTTTTAAAAATTTGTATCTGCTGTTATTCAGTTTGGGTTCAAACAGTCACATGCAAATTACTCACTCTTTACAAAGGTCAATAGTGATTCATTTATATCTATTCTATTATATATAGATGACAAGATTGTCACATAAAATGATAGAGAAGTAATTTCTACTACAAAGAAGTTCATTGCATCTCAATTCAAGTTGAAGGACCTTGACACATTAAAATACTTTCTTGGAGTAGAATTGCTCGCTTAAGATCAGGGATTTCAATAAATCAAATGAAGTATACTATTCAAATTCTTCAAGAAGCCAGATTACCTGGAGCAAAACCTGCAGCATTTCCCATAGAGCAGTCATTGAAATTTAATTTGACAGATGAAAAGTTGTTGAAATATCCCACATACTATCGACGTTTGGTAGGGAAGCCCATTTATCTCACCATTACTAGAACAAAAATCTCATATTTGGTTAATACACTCAGTCAATTTATGCCGGCACCTAGACAACTCCATCTTGATACAGTTCACCGATTGCTCCGATACTTAAAAGGGGCATCAAGATGAGGATTATATTTCTCATCAAGTGGGAAATTGCTACTAGCAGGATTTTGTGATGCAGATTGGACTGTAGATATTACCACACAACAATCAGTTACGAGATATTGTATATTTTTGGGAAAGGCATTTATATTATGGAAAAGCAAGAAACAAACGACTGTGTCCAAATTTTCAGCAGAAGCTGAGTATAGGGCAATGGCTTCCATTACTTGTGAGCTTATATGGTTGAGACAATTGCTGACAGACTTATGTGTAGATCACCCACAAGCAGAAACCTTATATTGTGATAATCAAGCAGCAATGCATATTGCTGCTATCATGTAAGAACAAAAAACATTGAAATAGTTTGTCATATTATTCATGAACGAATTGATAAGAGAGAGATCAAGACTGCCTATGTTCCAAGCAACAATCAGATTGCGAATTTATTTACTAAAGCAATGGGCAATGAGGCATTTCGTAGTTTCATTTACAAGTTGGGCGCTTTTGACATACATACTCCAACTTAAGGAGGAGTATTAACAAATATTTACTTACCTTATTGATAGAATTCTATTTGTAGTAGAATACCATGTAAGTAGGATACCATATGTGTAATATTCCTATTATACGTAGAATTCTTTTTCTTATTAATTTTATATTAGTCATGTATTATTATATATATCTTGTAATCTTATTCATAATACATAATTACATCAATATAGAGAATTATTTCTCCAAATATATTTTCTCTCATATTTTACATGAATGATTGGCGCATTTAACTTATATGATGTGGTTGTGAAAAATCATAACCTTGTTTTTACCCAAAATCTTAATTTGCTATTATTCAGTCTTGAAAGACAATCCACATTTGATCCATTGACCTGAGAATCTAATTCTCACAGAATTTTGGGGTCTTCTGGACATAAGGTATGAAAGATTGTTGCATGTGATAAACTTGGTGACTGTGTGCTATTGTAGCTGTGTTACAGAGTGTGTTTGCATCTTTTGCTAAATAATCTTTTCATTTTGCAAAGTGTCAAAATGGCTTCAACAAGTTTTTACGTATATCATTTTAATGGTGAATGTGATTTTCTTATTGGACAACAAAAAATGAGAAGTATTCTTTTTCAGCAAAAAGTTTCAAAAGCAATTGATAAGTCGTACGTTGCTACGTACCGTGGCTGATGAGCAAAACATTGAGTTTGATGACTTAGCATACACCTCCAATATATTACACGTGTCTAACGTTGTGTTAAAAAACAATAAGAAAACAAAAGCATGCTGAAGCCATATGGAATATGTTAGCAGACACCTATTTAGAAAAATCTCTCCCAAATAAACTTTTCTTGTTGGAAAGATTTTTTAAGTTTTAGAAGACCCCTCAAAAGAGCTTGATGAAAATCTTGATATTTTTAAGAACTGATCCAAGATATAAATAATTTTAGGGATAAAAGGACATATGAATACAAAGCCATTATCTTATTAAATGCAATTCTTGAAATTATAAGGAAGTCAAAAGTGCCTTTAAATATGTTAGAGATACATTGACTTTAGATATAGTGATGGATGCTTTAGAAAGCAAAGACTTGGAGTTTAAAAATGACACAGAAAATAAAAATTTTGCTTAGGGATTAGTAGTAAGGGAGATGAGTCAAAATAGGTAGTTTAACAATCATGAAAATAATGTTCCAATTCAGAAAAAGAAGAGGAGAGTAGGTCTAGGTTTAAATCCAATATAAAAGGAAAAAACTGCAATGGGTGTGAAAAATTAGACCATTTTATCAAAGATTGCTTTAAAAACACTACTAATTTTTAGAAAAATAAACAACCTGAACAAACAAATGTTGTTGCTTCAACCAATGAAGCAATGAAAGATATCTATGTAGCCACATGTGAAAAATCTGACCGAAAGCAAATTTAGTGCTAAGTACCATTAGAGATAATGAATAGTTACTTGATTTTGGGTGCACTTTTTATAAAGATTTTAGTAAAATTTTTAGACTATTATGCAATTTACTTGTTAGGGGTGTACCTTTTGTCTTTAATGATTTTTGTTTAGAGGTGTTTGAAAGATTGAAAAAGTTGTTGACTACTTGACCTATCATTTGACCGCTTAATTGGGATTTGCCTTTTGAACTCATGTATGATGCATCTGATTATGTTGTAGGACAAGTTTTAGGATAAAGATTAGGTCATTTGCCTTTTGATTTTTACTATGCTAGTAGAACTCTTAACGATGGACAATGAAATTATTCTACTACGGAAAAATAAATACTGGCAATTGTATTTGCATAAGATAAATTTCGATCATATCTTGTAGGATTCTAACCATGTTATACTCAAATATCCTCTCACCAAGAAAGATGCTAAACCAATGTTGATTCAGAGGATTTTCCTTTTGCAAGAGTGACATTAAGTTTATGGATAAAAAGAGTTCTAAAAATGTTGTGACTCTGTGCAGGAAAAGATACCCTTAAATGAGTTGTTTCCAGATGAACAACTATTGAGTATTAATGTTTTACTCTAGTTTGCTGACATATTTAATTATCTTGTTACACGTCAACTTTTAGTGTATTGGACTAAACAAGATAGAACTAAGTTCTTAGCTGAAGTGAAGAACTTATTCTAGGATGATTCTTATTTGTTTAAATTATGTGCTAATCAAATTTTAAGGAGATGTGTCCAATAAAGTAAATTCCAAAGTGTGATATTTTTTCAGTGACTAAGTTTGTGGAGACCATTTCAGTGCTAAAAAGATTAATGCCAAAATTTTGTAATGTGGTTTTTATTGGCGTACTCTTTTTCGTGACACATGTTTTTTGTTCTTCATGTGACACGTGTCAACGCATGTCTAGCATTTCGAAAAGAAACATGATGCCGCTCAACTATATTCTCTTAGTTGAGATCTTTGATGGGGGAACGATTTCATGGGACCTTTTTCTCTATCATTTGGCTATCATTACATATTGGTAGGCGTCGATTATGTTTCCAAGTGGGTCAATGCAATTTCATATAGGACCAATGATCAAAAAACCGTGGTTGAATTTTTGAAGAGCACATTCTATATTGTTTTGGAACTCCACGAGCCATATTGTTTTGGTGGGTCAGGATTCAAACGAATAATTGGCAGGTCGGGTCAGAGGTCCACCAAGTATATAATTTTTTTTAATTATTAAAATTTGACTCCTATAGCGACGACTTTGTCTTCGCTAAAAAAGCTTTCGACTTTTCGATATTTTGTTGTCGCAATAAAACTATACCTACTAGTCTATAGATACAACATTTAGCGACGACTCGTAACATTATATTAGTGACTTTTCGACCTATAGCAGTGACTTTGTCGTCGCTATACGCAACATTTCTTGTAGTGACCATCCACATGGATTTAACAGAGTAATGCTATCACAATTGTTGATTGCCAGCAATCTAAGTGGCAATTAAATAGTATTAATTGATATGCCTCTTAAATATAGGAATATGTGTCCCATTCAAAATGATATATCAAGTAATGCCACCCACTACTAGAAATGAGGGTAATAGCGGCGACATTTGTCGTCGCTAAATATTCATAAGTCGTCTCTTTAATGTTTTAGAGACGACATAGTCATCGCTATATGTCACCGCAACAAGTTAGTGTCTCTAAAGTTATAGTAACGACTTTACGTCGTCTCTATATAAATTTGTATCTATAGAGACGACCACATCGTCGCAATAGCGTCGTGACCATATCTCGAAAACTGACTTATAGGGACGACACAGTCGTCGCAACAATCGTCGCTATTTACAAAATAATAGAGACCATTATCTCGTCACCATACGTCCATCCATTACAGCGACGACAAAGTCGTCGCTAATACAAATTATGTAATTTCTATAGCGACGACATTGTCGCCGCTATAAACGTTTTGAATTTTTTTAAAAAAAAATTTTTTTGTTTCCAAATAATATAAATAATATATAAAAAATTCAAAAAATCTACGGACCCTCTAAAC
The DNA here is from genome assembly GCA_030279155.1 of Forsythia viridissima. Lineage (NCBI taxonomy): Eukaryota > Viridiplantae > Streptophyta > Magnoliopsida > Lamiales > Oleaceae > Forsythia > Forsythia viridissima. The sequence goes on from CM059038.1 coordinate 9,403,940, forward strand.
CGTAGTCCCCATCCCCGTCCTCCTCCTCCGCAGGCGCAGCTGGTATTTTACTTTTTAGAAACTCAATTTGACGCTGCATTTGGCGTAGCTGATCCTCGTACATGGCAAATCGAAGATCATTATTCTTGGGGTCTGCAGATGACTGATGGGAAGTTCCTTGTGGGGCAAACGATGCAGCAGTCGAATCTAGTGAGGGAGAGCTGCCCTTCGGAACCCGACCAACCCCACGGACGTGACCTCGTCGTTCTCCGAGAACCTCCTTTGCAATAGCACGCTCGTCTAATGATGCGCTATTGGAGGCGACTTGTGTCTGTTGAGTCTCTCTCAACTCAACAAGTTTATCCTGTTCAGTGAAAAAATAATAATAAATAATAATATCATGCATGTCAGATAAAATTATATTAACATAATTTAAAAATTCTCACATAATCACCAGCCGCCTGCGGGTTGACCCAATTGCCATCCCGTAAGGTGTGAAACGTTCGTAACGAATCAATAATCCCCGGCCACTTCTGAGTCTCGGGGTCCCGCTACGACAATTTAAACGTGAAATTTAGTATACATTTTTACGTAATGTAGTGAATATATTTATAATGATATTGAAAATTTATATGTTGTACCTGATCGTAACGCGTGGCAGAGAAGCTCTTCGACCCCTGCACGCTCGGGTATTTAGCCTTACCCCGATTGGCTTTATTTTTGGAGGACTGTTCCTGAAGGTATAACATATAATTGATTAGCAAAAAATGTATTAGTTAAAAGAGTATATAAAATATCGTAAACAATATATAAATAATACGTACCATGAAAGTAGGACTGGTGAAGAAGTCAATGCACTTCTGCCAGTCCTCGGCGGACATCTCGCCGTATGGTCGGCTCGGTCCATGCGCTTTTAAGTGATTATGCGCCTTTAGTTTGTAATCGCGATAACGATCGGCCGCCAGATGATCTACTGCGGCACATACTGCCCGGTACTCGTCGGGCGACCGATCGCCCTACAGATCGAAGTAGCTATACAAGAGTGAAAAAAGAATACGTTACTGTAGAAGTCGTAAAACAAGTATTTATTAAGTGTACTAATAACAAAACTAATTTAAGTTCATACCTCAATAATGCTACGTAACCGTGCCCGCTGGTCCTCTGGAACCTCTGTCCATGAAGGGTAGCACGGGGGTACGGTGAATCTCACTTGGTTCCCAACCAAGCGCGTGAAATACTTCGCGTTATTTCTGATCGGCTGCATTGTGCGTTCGACATAATAGGAAGTGGCATCTTCCCATTCGCCTGCCAAACCATCTCAAGGTTGATGCCTCGAGAGATACCCCGTCGCTTTGGCGGGGGTGCTGAAAATGAAGAAAATGTAAAATGTATTGATCATACGATTTTCAACGATATGTATAAAATAATAAATAATTACAATTTGAACGAAAAGTCTTACCAGACTCGCATGCCGAAGGGAGCCGGTGAGATGGTTGCTATGGAGGATCTCCTGCACCATCACCTTCGTGCGACATCACGTCAGCCATACTAACACATGACATAATTGTGAACATTACGTCAGTCATACTAACTTTAAATGCATGTGAAAATTTGAATGTATTATATTTTATTTCTAATTCGTCCCTAAACTTAATTTATTGCAAATAAGTCCCTAAACTTTAAATTTATGGAAAAATTTTGAAGTTATTATATTTTCTTTCGAATTGGTCCCTAAACTTATATTATTGCAAATAAGTCCCTAAACATTAAATTTATGGAAAAATTTGAATTCATTATATTTTATTATAAATTGATCCATAAACTAATTTTTATTTCAAATAAGTCACTAAACTTTGAATTTATGGCAAAATTTGAATTTATTATATTTAATTATAAATTGGTCCCTAAACTAATTTTTATTTCAAATAAGTACCTAAACTTTGAGTTTATGGAAAAATTTGAATTTATTATATTTATTATAAATTGGTCCCTAAACTAATTTTTATTTCCAATAAGTCCTTAAACTTTGAATTTATGGGAAATTTTGAATATATTATATTTTATTTCAAATTGGTCCCTAAACTTATTATATTTCAAATGAGTCCCTAAACTTTGAATTAATGGGAAAATTTGAATTTATTATATTTTATTTCAAATTGGTCCCTAAACTACTGTAAAATTGTAAATAACTCCCTAAACTTTGAATTTATAAAAAAATTTGACTTGATTATACTTTATTATAAATTGGTACCTAAACTAATTTTTATTTCTAATAAGTTTCTAAACTTTGAATTAATGTGAATTTTTGAATTTATTATATTTAATTTCAAATTGGTCCCTAAACTTATTTTATTGCAAATAAGTCCCTAAACTTTGAATTAATGGAAAAATTTGAATTGATTATATTTTATTATAAATTGGTCCCTAAACTACTGTAAAATTGTAAATAAGTCCCTAAACTTTGAATTTATAGAAAAATTTGACTTGATTATATTTTAATATAAATTGGTACCTAAACTAATTTTTATTTCCAATAAGTCCCTAAACTTTGAATTAATGTGAATTTTTTAATTTATTATATTTAATTTCAAATTGGTCCCTAAACTTATTTTATTTCAAATAAGTACCTAAACTTTGAGTTTATGGGAAAATTTGAATTTATTATATTTTATTATAAATTGGTCCCTAAACTAATTTTTATTTCCAATAAGTCCCTAAACTTTGAATTTATGGGAAATTTTGAATATATTATATTTTATTTTAAATTGGTCCCTAAACTTATTATATTGCAAATGAGTCCCTAAACTTTGAATTAATAGGAAAATTTGAATTTATTATATTTTATTTTAAATTGGTCCCTAAACTACTGTAAAATTGCAAATAAGTCTCTAAACTTTGAATTTATAGAAAAATTTGACTTGATTATACTTTATTATAAATTGGTACCTAAACTAATTTTTATTTCTAATAAGTCCATAAACTTTGAATTAATGTGAATTTTTGAATTTATTATATTTAATTTTAAATTGGTCCCTAAACTTATTATATTGCAAATGAGTCCCTAAACTTTGAATTAATGGAAAAATTTGAATTTATTATATTTTATTTCAAATTGGTCCCTAAACTACTGTAAAATTGCAAATAAGTCCCTAAACTTTGAATTTATACAAAAATTTGACTTGATTATACTTTAGAATTTATAGAAAAATTTGACTTGATTATACTTTATTATAAATTGGTACCTAAACTAATTTTTATGATGAATTAGTCCCTAAACTTTGAATTAATGTGAATTTTTGAATTTATTATATTTAATTTCAAATTGGTCCCTGAACTTAATTTATTGCAAATAAGTCCCTAAACTTTAAATTTATGAAAAAATTTGAATTTATTATATTTTATTATAAATTGGTCCCTAAACTAATTTTTATTTCAAATAAGTCCCTAAACTTTGAATTAATGAGAAATTTTGAATATATTATAATTTATTTCAAATTGGTCCCTAAAATTATTTTATTGCAAATAAGTCCCTAAACTTTGAATAAATTTTATTTGATTGATGAATTAGTCCCTAAACTTATTTTATTTCAAATAAGTCCCTAAATTTTAAATTTATGTCAAAATTTGAATAAAGCGAGGAATAACTCATTACAACTAGATTAAAAGGACTGGCTCTATAGCGACCAAATAGATTTTTGTTTATGATTTTTGTTATTACAAATGAGTCCATCATTGATCCCTAACTTCCCTAAATTACCAAATAGATTTTTGTGTATGATTTTGGATTAACTCATTACAACTAGACAAGGTTCACAAGTGCAATAAAAAGAATATGAAAGCAAGCATAATTACTGAATTTGAAGCCAACAGATTTCAGCATATGTAAAGATGCAAGTGCATTATATGCAACATTAAGCTGCCTCTAAATGGAATGTCCATTTGAATGGAATATATGAGCAAAGTTGAGAATTAAAATCCGTGAGATTGCCAAATACATTCTGCCAATGAAAGGAATTAATCAACTTCAACATCAAAGGCAGGGAAACCAAGAAACGGAACATCAGAATTTTCGACAAACTCAAGAACACAGTCATTTGATAAAATATACAAAACATGCATAATACATGCTTGAAAACCTCATAATACAATTCCAGACAACACTTCCACCATAATAATTATAAGATCCAATTCCACTGTTACATACTTCTAATTTTTTGGCAGACAAAAACTGAGGCTGAAATGGGTGAAACGGGCCTTTGAAATTTTTAATTTTTGATTCAAAATATCATGATATATCATTTTTTTTGCGATATAACGGTTATTAGGGAAAAGGCCAAATCAGCTTCTATAAACAATTCGGTAGGAACTATCAGTAGAAGTAGCATTTCTCAATAAGAAATTGAGACAAGTTTAAAAGAAATAAAAAAATCTAACGGCTGATGAAGAACAAAAATGATGAAAACTTACGGGTTTTGTATTGGAGTGGTGGACGGTGGAAGAAGACAGCAGACGGCGGCGACGGTGGCACGAAGGCGCTGGAAGAAGAACAAGCAAAGCCAAAATGGAAAAGAAGAAGGTTACGCGTGGATTAAAAGGTCTAACTTTATAGCGACGACATATGTCGTCGCTATTAATCACTAAAGCGATGACATTTTTTCAGCTTTTAAGAACACGCGCCTTAAAAGTGGCATCCAATTTTCAGGACAATAGCGACGACATATATCGTCGCTATTGACAATACAATACAGAAAATTAAATGTTGCTTTCTCATTTGAAGGGGATTTTTTAATTGAAATAATTTTTATAATTATTAATTTTCCCGCTTTTTAATATTATCAATAATAATAATTATTATTTAATTTTGAATTTTTAATAATTAATATTTATTGAGATTTAATAATATCAATAAAAATTATTAGAATTTAATATTGAATTTTTAATTTTTAATTTTTAATATTTAATATTTATTGAGATTTAATATTATCAATAATAGTTTTTAGTATTTAATATTTAATATTTAATTTGTATGTTTTCATATTTATTGATATTTAATAATATCAATAAAAATTATTAGTATTTAATATTGAATTATTAATTATTAATTTTTAATATTTAATATTTATTGAGATTTAATATTATCAATAATAATTTTTAGTATTTAATATTTAATTTGTATGTTTTCATATTTATTGATATTTAATAATATCAATAAAAATTATTAGTATTTAATATTGAATTATTAATAATTAATTTTTAATATTTAATATTTATTGAGATTTAATATTATCAATAATAATTTTTAGAATTTAATATTTAATATTTAATTTTTATGTTTTCATATTTATTTGGGTCATTCAACTTTAAACATTTTTCATTTGGGTCATATTAATTTTTCTTTTATTTCAATTTCCTTCAATTTTATTTGCAACTTAAGTCCTTCAAGTTTTACGATTGAAGATATAATGGAAAAATGAAATCATGTTTTTGTACAATTGTAGAACCTTTTTGTTCTACATTATGTACACAAATATTGAAACTCTATCCAAACTCGCGTTTTGACCAATACCAATGATAGTATGAATGACAAACATTCAAGCCGAAAACAGTAACAACAATTTGAACATGCGTTTTTTGAAAGTAATTTCATTGCAAATTTAGTGACGCACAATAACATTTCAATCTGATTTACTATCATGATACGATTGATCCACATCATCGTCATTGACGTCCTCATTGATTTCACTCGATGTTTCTTCATCCTCGTATTCTGCATTTGTATCGTCTTCAACATCATCGTCGTTTATAAACGAAGTTTCTCCTGCAGTATCTGACGAGGCTCTCCTGATAACCGATGCTTCGATCTCATTAGCTTCATCATCATCGCGATGCAAGGATACATGCTCTATGTTGCCAAGATCAACGACTAGAGATAAACCAGAAGAGTAGTTATTGTGGAGTAGGTCAATCTCTGTAATGTTAGCTCCCACTGTGTCCCACGTGCTCCTGTGATGGACAATTTGTACTACTCGCCAGTTCGGACCACGAGATGGATCTTCAATGTAGAACACTTGTTATGCTTGGCTAGCAAGTATGAACTGATCATCCTTGAACGCCTCTGCACTGATGTCAATACTGGTAACGTTATTCTCAGTTACCATCCGTCTCCCATCACACCTAAACCACTTGCATCGGAACAGATAGACTGAAAGTTTCGGTCCATATTGTAGCTCCAGTATATCTTGCAGCTACCCGTAGTAAATCTCACCCCCAGTCCCTGGGACGGACACACCACTATTTTGAGTTTTTCTTCGAATATCACGATAATATGTCACGAACTGAACTCCTTTGACAACACAAGCCGTGTATGACATAACCTGCTGGTAACATCCACTGGCCAACGCAAATAACTCATGAGAAACTTGATGGTTGTAGCTTTGGCGCATTGCATATAGCTGCATGACAAGAATTATTCTCAGTTATTGAAAGCAATTATGTTGAAAACTTGCAATTTTATTCAGTCGATGTTCGTTTACCTTTCTGTAGAACCAACCGTGAAAGTCTCTTCTGTCCACTAGTTCGATGTTTGGACAGCCACTGTTCATTAGTTCCTGCCTATGTTCCCTGAACAAAGTAATGAAGATCAACGTTCATTAGTTCGTTTCAAATAATAAAGTTAATTCGAGATAAAAGAATAATAATCAAGAATTAACGCCTTCTTACTGCAAGAATGGTTCAACTTCATAACAGTTGTTCAGGATGTAAAAAATTGCTTGATTTCGAACTTGAGTAGGAAACGTCGTTGGTGACTGCTTTCCAAGTGGGTGACACTGCGACTGAAAAACAGAAAGCTGTGTCTGTGTAACAATAGCATCCTCGCTTCTGTTTGGTCGATCGAACTTTGTCCCTATGTCCTGGAAGTAGCTCGAACAAAAGGTTAATGCCTCGTCCACAACATATCCTTCAGCTATTGATCCCTCGGGCCGAGCTCGATTTTTGACGTAGCCCTTCAATTTCTTCAGGTATCGCTCGAATGGATACATTCATCTCATGTGCATCGGACCTCCAAGGATTGCCTCTTTTGGTAAATGCATTACGAGGTGAATCATGATGTCGAAGAAGGCTGGCGGAAATATCCTTTCCAACTTACAGAGAATGAGTACAAGGTGATCGTGGGATGCTATCATGTTGCTAACCTTTAGTGTTCTTGCACAAAGCTTTCTGAAAAACGTGCACAGTTTAATAATGACCGTGGAAATTGTTTTATTCAAGAACGCCCGACATCCGACTGGTAATAACCGTTGCATGATAATATGGCAATCATGTGACTTCAACCCGATAATACGGCTGTCATTTGGAGCAATATTCTTCCGAAGATTAGAAGCGAAGCCATCTGAAAACTCAACCGATCGGATAAATTGACAAAATTTCTTACGATTTGAAGACGACATGGTGTAACATGCGGCAGGCTTCATCCACTTATTCCCGTTCTGATACAAGTACAACTCCCTTTTGATCCCTAATTGCATTAGATCGCGTCTCACATTGACTGTGTCTTTTGATTTGAATGGATCGGCCATAATTGTGCCGAGCAAGCTATCACAAACATTCTTCTCTACGTGCATGACATCGATGTTATGTTTGAGCTCTGTAGAAGTCCAATATGGCAACTCATAGAAAATGCTATTTTTTCTCCAATTGAGCTCGTCATCACTTCTCCGAATTGTAGCGCCACCGTAATTTGGGTGCTTTCCTGAACTTCTATATCTGACACGACTTAACAGTGCTAAAATATCTGTAGGCGTTAACCGACGCGGAGGTGGTCGCCTATCTGTCTTCCCATCGAAGTCTAAATTGCTCCGAAAATGAGGCCTGGATGGCAGGAACCGACGATGACCCACATAAGCTGTCTTACCTATCACACGGACTGAAGAAGTATCCTCGTTGCACGTCGGATATGCCTTGTACCCCTGACCACTCCAACCGGACAAACTACTTCTCGCTGGAAAATCATTAACAATCCACAACAAAGCTGCACGCAGTCTGAATACCGACTTGCTGTTGGTTCCACCGTCTCCCGTGTCAATCCCATCGGCCTACAATTCCTTCAACTCGTCCACTAATGGTCGTAAAAATACATTAATGTCCTTTCCTGGTGCTTTAGGACCAGGTATCAACAGAGTAAGCATGAGGTATTCGGGCTTCATGCATAACCAGGGTGGCAAGTTGTAAACTGTTACAACTACTGGCCACATGCTGTACAACAGACACATGTCACCGAATAGATTGAATCCGTCTGCGGCCAAACCTAACCTGACATTCCTGATCTCAGTTGCGAACATTGGATGTTTCATGTCAAAATCCCGCCATGCCTTTCCATCAACGAGATGCTGCATTTCATCATCGTCCCTAGACCTTCCTATACTGTGCCACCTCATAAGTTTTGCAGTATCCTTCGTCGCAAACATACGTTTTAGTCTGAGGGCCAAGGGAAAATATCGCAACACCTTATGCGGAATATTCTTCCCGTTCACTTTCCCAGAAGTGTGCACCCAACGACTTTCCTAGCAAATCGGGCAAGTTTGTCTATCAGCATGTTCACCCCAAAACAGTGCACAGTCGTTCTTGCAGGCATGAATGGATTTGTAACCCAAACCAAGCTTCGTCATCAGCTTCTTAGCTTCGTAGTGAGAGTCAACCAGGTTCATGTTTGGGAATGCTAACTTCAGCAATTTCAAAAGATCATCGACAGACTTGTTTGTCCATTTGTTCATAACTTTAATATGCATAAACTTGACTAAAAAATTTAGGGATGAAAATGATAAAACTCTTGGGTACAGTTCTGAATGGAGAGCCTGAAACAGTTCGTCATAGTAACCATCGGTGCTTGTACCTGCATGCTCATCACCAACTACGTCGTCTATTACATCCATCATCTCATCTTCCACACCATCTCGCTCATTCTGTCTATACACATTCGCAGTACGAACATCGATCTCGCCATGATATATCCAGGTGACATAACTCTCCGCAAAACTATTACAAAATATGTGAGCCTCGACAATTTCCAATGGATGTGTGAGACCGTTTAAACATTTTTTGCACGGACATTTAATTCTTCCTCTGTCGTTAACGTATGGCCTCGCCATGTTTATAAATGCTTGCAAACCGTTCCGAAAATCTGTAGATTTTGTGCGATTTCTAATTGTTGTCCAACTTTTATCAATATCCATACTTGTAAAATACTATATTCTTACAAATACAGTACTGATAATAAATGGAGATGATTATGAAGAAATGGAGATGAAGAAACGGAGATGGAGAAGAATTTATTTTGTGTGTAGTATGCAATACAGAAATGCAGAGATGGGAAGAAGATAAAGCAGAGTCTATAGCGACGACATTGTCGTCGCTAAAAGAGCATTCCCATTTTACGAGGAATGTAATTTGTCACGCGCCTGCAACATTTGATCAACATAGGTGTAGCGACGACATCGCTATATATAACAAATGGGCGCCAATTTTCCCGCCTAAAATGAGGTTGGTATATAGCGACGACATATGTCGTCGCTATATACCCCATCACACTTTACGAGAAAATTCATGATTCACGTGACTTACATCATCATTCGCAAATCAATTGCGACGACATTTGTCGTCGCTATTTATGCATCAAAATGCCGCCATTAGTTCCCGCCCTTTCCGAATCTTAGTGGCGACGACACGGAAAGACGTCGTTATAGCCTCTAAGTAACAGAGACGATTTCTGTTTTATAGTGACGACATATGTCGTCGCTATAAGATTTGTTTGTATTGCGACGACATTTATTGGTCGTCGCTACTATGTAGAATCAATAGAGACGACTTGTTGTCGTTGCAATATATGTCGCCGCTATAGACCTTTTTTGTTGTAGTGACCTAATTACCAACTACACTACTTAGGACTTGTTCGGTTGCCATTTTATCCCAAAAAAAACTCATTTTTTTGCCTACAATTTTTGACTTTTCAACCCTTTTTACACTACCAAAACTTTTGAAAAGTCAAAAAGTAACAAAAAAAATCCATTTTTTCCCAAAAAAATCTCTACCGAACAAGCCCTAATATTAGCACTTGTGACATAAATATCATTATTCGATTCAACAATATCCAATGATTTTTTCAACTGAATTTTCATCTACAAATTTCGTAGGACCCACAACTTACTATACACTTATTATTCATAATTTTGGTAGGACCACAATTTATCTCCATTTTACTATAAATACCCACAGAACCATTCTTCATCTCCTGCATTGCAGCATACGTAGAATTACAGCGTTAATATATTTAACCAATGGCTTCTGTTTGCAGAAATACTATTGGATTATTGCTGTTCTTCTTTGCTCTAGTTTCTTGTAAAACTAGTGTTTCAACAAATGCAGGGTTTGTTCAAACAAAGGATGCTCATTTCGTTGTAAATGGATCACCTTTTCTGTTTAATGGATTCAATGCATACTGGATGATGAATTTAGCGGCTGATCCCACGCAGAGATACAATGTTTCAGACGTATTTAGGGAAGCTTCTGCTGCTGGTTTAACAGTGTGCAGGACTTGGGCTTTCAACGATGGAGGTTTACAAGCACTACAAATATCTCCCGGGATGTATGACGAACGTGTCTTTCAGGTTGCTTATATTTAATTTATTTTTTTAATCAAACCACCTCGTGGGTGAAGTATTTTTAGTAATACTAGACCTATATTAAGCAAAAAAATATAAAAACTTTGGAGGGGAGGATATGACATTGACCTCCATTAAACGAGATAAAAATATAACTAAAGCGATAAGTTAAGACAGATAGCATGTTTAGTCATACTTAAACTCGACATTTTTATTTGATTTTCTTATCAGCATTTAGAAAAGCAGCTAAAAAGAATGAGACATCTTCAGATTCATGTTATTTTACTAATTACAATTGACTAATTAATGAAAGGATGTTTCAGGGATTAGATTTTGTGATTTCTGAAGCAAGAAAATATGGGATTCGCTTGATTTTGAGTTTTGTCAACAATTATGCGGATTTCGGGGGGAAAGCACAATATGCTAAATGGGCTCGAAATGCTGGAATACAAGTAAGAACTGATGATGATTTCTACACTCATCCAGTGATCAAAGGTTATTACATGAACCACGTCCGAGTAAGAAATTAAGTCCTTTCTTATAAATTTCACATGTATATGTGCTTTATATTTGCTCCTAATTAATATGCATTAAATTATTTGTGTCGCAGAGAGTTGTGACAAGGTTGAACCACATGACAAAAATTCCATATATGGATGATCCCACAATCATGGCATGGGAACTCATCAATGAGCCTCGTTGCCAGATTGATTATTCTGGAAGAACTATTAATGTGAGCATAAACATTTGATTTTGGGTTTCCAAAAAATTCTTAATTTCATTAAATAATTAATTATAAGTGATTAAGTAATTTATAATTAATGCAGGGTTGGGTTCAAGAAATGGCAACTTTTGTAAAATCCCTGGACAGGATGCACTTGCTTGAGATTGGCATGGAAGGATTTTATGGAGATACAATACCTCAGAGGAAGCAAATAAATCCTGCAGGTTTAGAATATGGGACAGATTTCATCAGAAACAATCTTGTTAGGGAGATCGATTTCGCTACAATACATGCATATCCCGACATTTGGTAAGTAATTATAGTTACTTCTTTTTTACTAACAAAACTTACTTTTATTTATTCTACATCTAAAAGTCTAGAAAAGGAAGAAATATTTTTGGACAAATATAACCTCATTAATATTTTATATTTTTTAAATTGTCCTTGAGTTAATATTATAATTGTACGCCTAATTTAATATTTATAACCACATATAGTCCTTAGAAGTTGAAGAGGCTAAATCTCCTTTTATTATATTTAATTATTGGATTTTGAAAATAACGGATTTGGTCAATTACAAGATTAATAGTCATTGACCTTCCACCAACCATTTATTTAGCTTATTTCAGTCTAATTTGAAGTTTAAGATTATTTTATTTGAAGGTAATTATGTAGTTTGTCATGTCCATAAAAACTTTATTTGAAGATTTGTATTTGTGATTGTGGTTTTTGTTACTTAATATGAATAATCCTCTCTCAATGCTCTTCTTTTTTTCAAACAAATAATAATTTTGCTTTGGACTATAAAGGTTATGGTGTCTTTTTTAATTATTATGCATGCTTATGAGTATTTGTATATTGTTTACATATCTAATTGACATGCGGCTTCAGATTTTTTAGACGAAAAACTTCGTGGGTTAACTTCAATAATGGTTTCAATCCACTATTGATACGGATCTTATTTCTATTATTCTTTTTTATGTTTTATAATTAAATTGGTATCTATTTTGCTTAAACTAATTTTTCTTAACTATTTATGCTCCCACTTGAATAAGACGCTTAAATCGCTAGAACATTTAGTTTTGGTAATATTAGTTTAATTCTCCATTACAATTTGGATAAGTTAATGTGAAGATATCTAGGCACTGAATTGTGTAGATGAAAATGTTTAATTTTGCCAATTTCTAATGTAAATGTTATTTTATTTTCTTTTATATACTGATTGATAAATTTACCTAACTTGAGGTGCTACGAGCCCAAATTACATGTGATATTTTGGGTTAAAACCTCTTCATAGTTGAAAAGCTATATTAAATTACAAAGATTTGTTATAAGCCATTTGTCATCTCATAAAGCAAGAAAATTCAATAGATTTGAGTGCTAGATATATTTAAGAACTTATGCGCACTATTTTTTATTCTTTTTGTTTGTGTTCTTTAATTGACATTATTTGACTATATTACAGACTATATTACAGACCTTAAAAAATATATGTTCAATACTAGCCACACAATTGTAGAAAATACTTTGTATGAATACAACAAAAAATATTATATTTCACCGTATTTTCTAATGTCAAATTTTTGTATTTTAATGCATTATCAAATGAAGTTATAATTATTTAAATATTTGAATACATATATTTCTCACAACACCGTTATTAAATCATGTGCAATGCACGTTTTACATACTAGTAGCTAGAAAAGTAACTTACAAGCACGGCAAAACATGCTTTATGAATCCTGTACCCAAATAATCAATTAATAGTATTGAACATTATTAAAGAAGAAGAAAAAAATCGTGTTTATATTATTATCCAATCCCTTCATTTTCTTCTTTTCCGAGAAGGGATAAACGGTGGTGATGATTGGTTAGTTGAGTTCAATGGCTTTTTAAAACAGTATGTTTAAACCTTAAATAAACAAAACTTGCAGGCCTGCCAAAAGTAGAAAATCAAAAAGCTTAATTGATCATGTTTTCTCAGGTTATCCGGGAAAAGTGAAAATGTACAAACGGCATTTGTGGAAAGATGGATATTGAGTCATTGGGACGACTCGAGAACAATATTGAAGAAGCCGTTGATATTGACTGAATTCGGAAAGTCTAGCAAAGATCCAGGATATAGTTTGAACGCAAGAGATGTGTACATAAACAATGTATACAGTCATATATATAGATTTGCACGAATGGGAGGAACAATGAGTGGGAGTTTGGTGTGGCAACTCATGGCACAAGGCATGGATTCTTACTACGATGGATATGAAATTATTTTGTCCCAAAATCCATCGACTGCTAGAATAATTTTAAGGCAATCTAATGCCATGAAAGGTATTCATTTCTAATTAATCATTAGGGATTAATTTCCATTGACAAGTAAATTAGTGAAATTTATGGTATTATTTGGTTTAATCAATGTACGGTATCTCAAAATCAAGTTAGAACGTTATATTTTGTATCTTCTTGTGATGTTGAAACGCATGTGACGATATTCTTTATGGTTGTTTACACTGTCAGCATAAATGAAATTTGAACTTCAATTTTCTTAAAAAATAATTTTTGCAACCAAACTTAGTAAGCGTCCACTCATGTTCGGCTTCATTGATATTCCTAATACGGTAGATAGTATTACAAAATCATTATAAATTCAATATTATTAGCATCTTTATCATAATTAAGTCATTTTATAATGTCTATATAAATTAACTGAAGGGCGTTTGTACACATATATACATAGATGTGTGCATAAATATTCGAAAAATATTTGAAAACTTCACTTGTATTACCATTTCTTAAACCCCTAGATGAAGAATAAAATGAACTTTCTTGACAAAAATTCAAAAATGTCACTTGTATTATCAATCGAATAAAAATATTCATAAAAAGAAGAGAACACTTGTTTTAAGCGCCAAGCCATTAACACGGGGCAAAATTGCTTGTTTCACTAACTTCAGGAAAGGTTAACACCTAGAAAAAGGTGCAATTTAGTAATACACCACAAATAATAAACAGCACACTTGACCAATATTATTAAGGCCGGGAACTAATATCTGTAGGAAAAGATTGCTGAAAACTTAGAGCGATTACAACCAATAGACCAATGCTATCGACTACTCCGAAATATAATGCAGTTAAATACAGTAAAAGATTTGGCATGATCCAGGAAGATGAAATGAATAGCACAAAATTTTGCAGGTCAGCCCAAGAAATTTCATGAGAAACGTGGCACTCATTTCATAGAAAGAATCGCAACTTACGGTATTGATAATGCTGGGTGTTAAATTCCACTACAGATACAGCGCATAGAGGAGGATAATTGTTTGCATAATATTATTGTTTCGCACATTTTTTGATTTGGATTCGCACTAACAATTAAAAGATTATTCCGACGATGTGTAAGGAACAAAACTTTTTCAGACAAAGTCTCAACAAGGGGTGTTATAATTGAAAGATTGTATTACACAACTTGCCTCCAAGAGGCGTAAGTAACTAGATTCGGAAAATAAAGAATAAAAGACTTGAATGTAAATTCACATATTTCTTGTGGGGTAGTTATTCATCCCTCATTTCCATTGCCTTGCTTTGTTTATATACTGATCACCATTTGCACAAGTTTCGCCCATAATTGCCCATTGTCTCATAGTATTTCTTCTAAATAACTTCCCATTATAATCATGGCTGTAATAACTTTCCATAACCTCTCATGATGCTTCATTTATCTATTGGCAGTTTACCTCAGATTGTGAGCCACGTAAAAACCGCTTCATTACTTGCGCAATGCAGTTATCACCTTCTTCGCCCAAACCTATCACCTTCCTCGCCCAAACCCTTCTCTGCTCGCTCTATCCTTTGTATGCTTTGGGCGATTTTTTTCTTGGCGATTTCGCCCAAACTCTAGGTTTGGGCTTTATCTTCTTGGGCCTTTATTTGGGTCTTTATGTTGGTAATATTTTGTGTATCAACAATTATCACCTAATATAGCTTAATTAATGTTAATAATTAATTTTGCTATATTCAAGACTCTACACCCTTTCCCATGTTCCTTAGAATTTCAAAAGGTAAAAAACTTTTTGGTATTCTCTTTTTGGCGGCCCTGACGTGCATACTCCTTTTTGGCAAAATTTTTGCCACGTCGCTCACCTATAAAACCCCACTATCCATTCTTCTTCTCCACATTTTCATTTCCTTTCACCATTTCATAGCGAAAACACCTTTGTTATCATTGTCCTTTCTTGTAATGGCATCAACCAATCTCTTTCTTTTGAAGACTATCATACTTTTTTTTCTCAACCCTTCATCACTCCAGGTAGCTTACTACCAACAAACACTCAACATCACACGAGTTTCATTTAAGCCCAGCATTCAACGTTGATGATGTAGTTGGGCGTTCTCCTATTGCCCAGATTTTTTCCACATCTTATACTTTTCCTTTCCTTGAGCCACTTCCATTGCCCTTATTTCGTAATGTTGGTATACGTACATGGCCCAAGTTAGATACCAGTTTTCGTGCTTGGCATAAATGTATGGTTGATCATGGCCCTACCAGAGAGCTTTTTGACCGAGCCAGAATTTTGGAACTTTTAGAGCTCACCCTTGATATTCCTGCCTTTGACCCCACTTTATTCTCGGCCGCCCTGTGCTTTTGGGCATCTGATTACAACACCTTTGTTTTTCCTTTAGGTACAATGTCTATCACCCTTAGGGATATTAGTGCTTCAACTGATTTACCTCCAATTGGTGCCGCTATTTCACCCGCAATGGTTGTTACTCATACACCTCCATCAATTGAGAAACAATTTTTTTGCTCCTATAAACAACTTCTAACCCTTCGCGGCAATATTGCAGCTGAGCCCAACCCAACCATGTGGAGCGTGTAGCTTTTATCCATTACTGGTTTTGCAAGTTTGTTATCTGTGTTTCTAGTATCAAGCCTTCCATAGGTTACCTGCTTATTTCTGGTGAACTCGCCCATTGTACACTTTTAAACCTTGGCTCTTTTGTTCTAGCGAGTCTTTATAGAGGCATGGCCACCCTTCAAGATCAATTGCGTTCATTTGCTTCTCCTACTAGTAGTGGGTCCCTTTGGCTCGCCCAGTTTGGCTTAGAGCATACTTCCCTTACTTTGGCGCTCCTTTCTCGGCTACTAGCCCAGTGAGATGTTACGGGTTAGTAGTTAATCAACTCAGTCCAACAGATCAAACCAGTAGGGATATTTTTACTTATTTTTATACTCTAAACTCCTTGTCTTCTTACTTCTCCTTTTCTGCACATCAAATCCCTCTATATGACGTGTGAAAAATAATGATTTCTATTTTCAACAGGCCCATCTTTTAAAATCAAATCTAAAACTTGAATGAATAAAACGTGCGACAAAACAAGTTGCAACACAGTTAATCGAATAAAAAATTGTAATAAATAAAACGCGTGACAAATTAGGTTGCTACATAGTTAATAGGTTGAGGACCAGTGATGAAATTTTCTCAATAATTGAAAAAATATCAGGGAGGAGTGTAGCAGCAATAAAATAATGTTGAAGAATTGAGATGATAAACTATAACTTGTAATGTAACACCCCGAATTTTCTCAACCCAGAGGGTCACTAAAAAAACCTTAAATAATGTTTGACGACTCTAAATAAACTTTTCTTTGCCCTTGAAATGTTTTAAAAATTGAACTATTGCGGAGAGTACCAAGCGCACAATGGAAAATGAATTAATCTTCTAAATTCTTAATGTTTTACCAAAACTGACTTTGATGTCGCCACAAATTATTTGACCTTGTAAATGTACTCCAAAAATTACAAGATTTTAACTGTAAATATTTGAGACCTTGGACTACAACATATTAAAATTTCAGACCTTAACCATGTGAATTGTTATGTAAAAAACGTGACCAACTACGCTTGAAAAACTATCCTCGTGCACTTATGCATCCCGGTAAAACTAATATAATAAATTCATACGATAAGGTTTTTGTGTGATACCAAATTCTGTTATTAGAACACTTATATACATATCAAACACCACTGATTTAACTAAAAAATATAACTAGGCAACCTCATCTTCAAATTCCAAAATGGCAATTTATTAACATATTTGGTTTTCCACAATTTTACAATTAAAAATAGATTCAAAAAATTCAACATTGTACTTAATTTTTTTTACATCATAAATGGCTCGATTAAATCATCGCCTAAACTTAAATAAAATAACAATATGCCATTTATTTAAGATCGCTACCTTACGCCGTCGCACAAATGCCAATCATATCAATCTCTAAATTTAATCATTTTTAGGTGAGTATTTCATAAGAAACATTCAGTAGAAAATTATACTATCATAAGAGAAAATAATATGAAATTAATATGTGACATGCCATTCATTTAAATATACGTAGGAAAAACATATTTTTGGTAACAAGTACCACATGAAATCATAAGTGATTAATTTCAATCACTAACATATTTAAGTCTAACATATTTAAGTGATAACCTTCAATCACTATCAAACTTAAGTGATTACCTTGAATCACTATCATAATGTTCCATCTTTATCATTAAACATGGCATATAATTTGCATATCATTTTCTCAATGTAAAAATGAGTGAAACATAATTTAAGTAGTATAAGAAACTACCTTGTAAATTCGTAGCTTTTGGTTGAGTTGAAATGTTAACAATGGATGGACCTTTCCTCAAAATAATAACTTTGTGTCCTTGCCTTTTTTATTTACCAAATCTATGTGTTGTAGTGTGGTTTGAGTGACTAAAATAGAAGGGAAAAAGGATAAGGAAATTATGATTTTACTGGCCGAAAAAGAGGGCTGAAATGGGAGCAAAAAGGAGGCATAAAGACAGTTGATTTTTCAATGTTGATGTCGGGTTTCTGGAAGAAAAAGAGGGGAAACAAAATATGAAGAAAAAGGGGTTGAATGCCTACTGCTAGGGGCTGAAATGTATAAGGAAACATGAGGAAAATCTTGTATAAATTTTGAGTATGGATCAGTAGTTGCTGGGGCAGAAATTAACAAAGGTGAAGTGGCTACTGGACTTTAATTTTTTTGGTGACTAACAAGAAGAAGTTGGGGGGTACTTTGTGTGATATGAAGAGAGAGAGAAAAGAGGAAAAAGAAGGAGAATTTCTGCTGGAAAAATGACTTGTCGGAAGTGGGAATTGGGACTTGAATTAAATGGAGCTGAGAAGTGATTTTGGGGACCGAAAACTGGAATGAATGGGAGGAGGGCTTGTTGTAAAAATAATTGCAAGTGCATAATATCACAAACAAGTAATTAAGTGGACTTAATGAGTCTGGATTATCGTTCCTACGAAGACTATTTTATTTAGATATTAGCTCAATTAATCATAATCTTAACCTATTGAAAACAATTTGAAATATGTTTATTTGAACAATAAACTTATAACTATTAATTTAATAAAACAACGTAATAACTGAACACAAATATCAATAATTTATGAAATATGATGATTAAAGCGTTGAAATTCACGAATTCACTGTAGTTATCATATCCACTCTCTTCTCTCAAGTTTTTCTTGATCATAACATTGTAGTCAATTGAATTCACGAATTTAACCTAATTTACCTCACTTGAGTTTAAATTAGTCCTATCTAATTTAGTCAACTCACGATATCTCTATGTGAAGTTAGAATAATCTTTAACTAGATGCATTAAATCTCACAAGAATTCAACTTAAGACCGCAACAATAACTAAAGCGTATCTGTACCTTTTATCCAATTTTCGGATTTTACTACGTGGTCTAAAAATAAAAGAAGAGAATAGAATACATACTGGGTTTGAAGCGAAAATAGGAAATAGATGAAGATCTTGCACCAAGAATTTATCTCTTCGTTGCAAAGTTTCAAACTCTAACTTGATTCATGTAATTTTCCTCTCCAATCTCCTTTTGATTATTGTATATGGTATATCACTTTTGTTTAAATCATAATCCCTATTTATATTTCCTAAAAGAATTTTCAAACTAGAGTTTGACAAAAATAAGGAAACTAAAATCATGATCACGAAATGCCCTTTCGATGGTTGCGATCGCAAGGGCCTAGAGGGTGGACTTCTGCTCTTTCTAGGTAGCTACTTGCGATAGCAATGGCCAATATTTTCTTCAAATTTGCGGCTTAAATCCTTGAATAATTTCACGGTAACTCCTACATCTTTATAATATCTCTACTTTAGTCCATGTACTTCCTCTTTTATTTCAATTTCATCTTCTTTTATTTACAACCCCAAGTCTTTCAACTTTTATGAGATTACATGTAAATCCCCATTTCCAAGTCTTCGTACGCTTTCAGTCCTTCTTTGCCCATGTTGCTTTATTTTTTTTCAATTCCATCCGAACTTGGGTTTTTGACCTAAAACAATCAAATGAACACACAATTAAGTAGAAATTTACTTAAGAGTACTTACAATCATCCACTTTTTATAGTTTAGATAAGTGTAAAACCACACTTATCAAGGCTGTTGGACAATTTTTAGTGGGGAAATGGATGGAATAAATCAGTTTCTTGGGTGGTTGAAGAGTGAGGAAAAACATGGGCGGGTGGGGCGGTTTTCAACTTTAATGGGAAGTGGGTAATTGTTATTGAAAATAGGAGCAATTGGACTGATTAATGGAGAATAAATAGGTGTTTTCTTCTGAGTTTAGGGGCAGAATTGTGGGGCTGTTTTCTATTGAGATTAGAGAAAGTTTGGCTACATTTAAGTGTGTTGGAAGGTGGGTAAATGGTGTTAAAAATGGGGAGGTAAAGGAGCGGTTTTTGAAGTGACTTAAAGGACTGTTTGGGTATCTTTTTGGCAGAGAACATGGGGCCGTTTTGGTGTTTATCTAGCAGAGAAATAAGGGGCAGTTTGGGGAAGTCTTTCTTGCAATATAGTGGCATGATAATAGGGTTAATTCTAAGTTAAAAATGGGGGGAAAATGGGTCGAAACTGAGATGAACAAATTGACAGAAAATGGTCGAGAAAATGTTTTAATTTTTGTTTGTTTTTAATTTAAATGATTGGTCTAAACTTAATCCAAAATTAACTCAAGAATAAATAATCGGGTTAAGAAAAATTAATTGATCTCGGTGACTAATAAAATTTCATGTTATTCACATAAAATATAAAACAAGCACGAGCAAAAATTAACATGACTAAAATATTTTAAATCGTACTTAGAAGTTCATAGCAACGCTAAAAGTTAAAATTTGATTTCTTTGAATTAAAAAGACGAAAAACTTTCCGGTCGCTACATGTAAGTGCATATATCTGCATTGTTAAAGTGATTATGAGGCTAACTTGTAAGTTGTTTGTCCAAATAGAGTTCAAGCATGGAAGTCAAGAACCACATTCATAGGAACCACCAAAAAGAACGAGTCCACATTCATAAGAACCACCAAAAAGAAGCAATTCAAAATCACATGAACATCAAGTTGCTTTGCAAGAGAAACCGTCATTTTTAGAACTTCCTCTTGCAAGCGTGCATGTGAAGACCTCTGAATTTTCCTTCAATTTTTTTTTTTTTTTTTTTTTTTAATCTTTGGCTCAAGCTGAACTAGAAAACTAACTTTAAATGAATTTAGTATCCTTTTTAAAGAACACATGACATATATTTCTCTTTCTGCTTCAAGTCTCAAGGCTTTTAGTGTCTTCGAGTTGAGTTAGAAAATCAGTTTCTGATGGATCTTAAATCAAACATACATATGTCCATTATCTTAACTCCTTAATTTAAAATTATAACATACGATTTTTAAGACTTTAAAACTGAAACTAGAAATAAAATTTTAAGAATGTACAAAATATAATAATTTATAAACTTAACTACAAACGTAGTACATGAGATCATTTTTTTTCTAATTATATCAAATTTCTAAAATTTACAAAATTATGTTTCCCAATTTACATCTAAGAGCCAAAATCAACATTTTATCATACAATAGAATCTTCAAAAGAGTTTGAATAAAAAGAAAACAGTCATATTTCACGTGATGAAGTGTAGAGTTCTTAAAAGCTCAATTGACATCACCTTATAGATAAAAACCGTTTTAAAACTTCTTTCTTTAACATATACTTCGGGCAATTGCGGAAAGTGAGTCCAAACTTCTCTTTTTGTAATGATATGAAATTTCCTCCCATCATTGGATGTCCTACTCCAAGTCTTCATCACATTGGTGTATAGCCTATCCATTCTCTAAAAAAAGTCGTAAAACGACTTATAAGCTGTGAGGTTTAGTGAGTAAAACACAATTAAAGCACATATGATAAGAATATCTTATCATTTAATTCATACAATTCATAAACTATTCTTAGCTTATAATCTCATGTGCGCTTAAATGAAATTCAATACATAATCATCCAATAACATAAGGAAACATTATCTTCATATTAATCACCACATTTATATATACATATGAAGAAAATATAAGGCTGCTTATCACAAATCTGCATTCTTGAAGTAATAACTTAGTTCACACAATTCGAACCAATTACATACTTGAATATAAAATGCATATGCAACCAAATTTTATCTTGTCTTTGGGCCCATCCCATACATAGAAACTTGTACACCGATCACTCAAACATTGTACTTAAAATAGCTCTATGTTCACAATACTTTCTTAGAGCAACTCTTTGTTCATTTGGGATCCCAAAGGCCCTATAGCCATAACTCCTCAAACAGCCATATAGCTTGCTTGTAGTTTATAAACGGCCCTATGGCCTTAACTTTCATATGGCCCTGTGGCCTGTGACCTTAACATATTGGACCCTATGGTCCATGAGGCAATCAACCTCCATTGGTTTACATCGATGTTGGAGACTTAAATTATGATTCATAATTTATTTTATTCTTTCATTACTCATAAATTAAAACTTCTGATGATTGCCAAAAAAAATGACAATGAGATTTCATCTGATGATTGCCAAATTTCACCTGCCTTCCACGACTGATTCTCTAAAAATTGAACACAAATCAATGGTCCATACTATGTGCGATTAGTTGCCAAATATAATTCAACCAGAATAATAATTATGCGCAACAGTTTTTGCTGGCAGAAAATGCTAATTTACCTAAAAAGCCATTCCCATTCTCAAATAAGTATATTGCATCTTCTCAAAGTAGTCAAGCAACTTTTCATTAAAGAAATACCTAAGTCTTTGGTCCTTCGGCAATGATGACGGCATGAAATATTATCAACCAGTAAATTTCACACTATCATCCAGTAAATTTCACACAAAAATTAACCCACAAGAAATTGAGAATCTCCTCCAACTAACAGAGAACAGATATGCAAAACTTAAGGCCACACTCCTTATACAATAAAGGAGTCAAAGTCATAAAAAAAAAACTTAAGGCCACACTCCTTATACAATAAAGGAGTCAAAGTCATAAAAAAATCAGATGAAATGTTCCATTTCTTCTAACAACAAAGAACATCATAAATGAAGGATGCAATTTGCTAAATTTCTGAAGACACCTAAAAGTTGCTTCTACAAATGAAATTTAGATGTTGGGTTACTGAGGATCAGACTTATGATTTTGGACGGAAGAAACTAACGACTAAGTGCAAATATGTACAAGTGAACAAGATAATGTCACATGATGCAGTGAAATTTTAAAGTAAGTGTAAGTGATGCAAAGATATGAAGATGAAGTGAAATTTTTTCACCATTCAATCATTAAAATTAAAAATTAACAAAGAAGTTTCATAATGCATACTGATAAGTGCATTTTGTGCACTTATTTGGGCCTTTAAACTAAGCTTTTTTCTCGTTATATTATTGATTTTATACTTAATTTAATGTATTATTCTTGCTATTTCAGTTATGGACCCATTTACAAGCACTTGGAGAAGAATGGACGGAAAGAACAACAACTTGGTGAAATCGATGAGTAAGTTGAGTTGTTGAAGTGAATATCAAGAGCCAAATATTGGAGGATGATGAAGAAGATAAATTCAATAAGTTTAAGGTGTGTTGGAGTGACAATGAAGAGTTGAATCAATGGATCAAACACCGGAAAGTCAAATAACCGAACTGAGAAACTACCTTGTAAAATCAATGTCGTTGAAATATGGACGTAATAGTGACTGTTTCTTTTCTTGAATTTAAACACGTACCTTTGCCTTTTTGACTAACAAAATCTGGTGTTGTAGTGTTGTTTATGTGACCAAAAAAAGAGTGAAGTAGGAAAAAAAGCAAACAATGGCTGAAGTGTGCACTGTTTGGCTGTAAATGGAGAGGGAAAGAAAGGGTGTTTGATGTGCTTTTAAACCTAGGAACTTGAGGGAAAAATCAGGGAATTCACAGGATTAAATGTGAAGAGCAAAAGGGAAAAAAAAGAAGGAAAAATATTGCTAGGGAAAATGCTTGTTGGATGTCATGGAACTTGGAAGAGCCAGCCCACAAAAGCTAGCCAATGTGGTTGGAGAACCCAAGCCCATATAAACCACACAAAGGAAGTCCATACTTCCGATGTGGAATTTAGATTCACATAAATCCCACTAGAAATCATGACAAACCAGCATGCTTCCAACTAGGCGTCCACATCGAGCAGGTGCCCATACACCCTAAGTCGTAACAGAGACCTGAAGACATGGTGTCTACTCTTATACCAATGTCATGGAACTTGTAAAAGTCAGCTCACAAAAGCTAGCCAATGTAGTTAGAAAACCCAAGCCTATATAAACCACTTAAAGGAAGTTCATACTTCCGATGTGGAATTCAGATTCCCATAAATCCCACTAGAAATCATGACACTGGAAAAAGGAAAATAATACATGAACTAAGTGGAGTTGGGACAATCTTTGAGGTTCCAAAAATTTGAAGTTAAGGGGAGTAGTTTCTGGAGTCTTTTTTCTAATTGTTATTGGTATATTAATTTGATTTGATTTTTGATAATAAAATAAAATTGTGAATTTTTTAAAGAAAAATTTGAATTGGATTTGGGTTTGTTCGGAACAGGTTGGGGAAAAAATTGAAAGATAAGGTGGTGACCTATGGTGGCGGTTTTGTAGTCGCCGCCACTGGAGGCGACATGTTGGAGTGCGTGAAGCACGCTAACCAGCGGTGATGTCACTGCTATTAGTGAAACAGATGAGTGGCTGCCAGTGTTTGATACCGACGGGCGACTACCTCCCCCATCCCCTCTCCTCCCTTTTTTTCTATAACGGATGGCACCGATTGAGCCGGTGCCTCCAAGGTCAAAACGTTAAGTTTTTTTCCCTTAGTTTAATTTAGAGACAAGGGCTTCCTTACAATTTTGAAAATTGCATGGGAAGCCTTTCTATTTTAAAATATTAAAAGCAGTCTCTGATGCAATTTCCAAAATTGAATGAGAATGTCTGTTTTAAAATTAAAAGTGGCATGTCTTTGCAATTTTAAAAATTGCACAACAAGCCCTCAATTTTAAAAGAAAAAGTAGGGTCTTAAATGCAATTTTGATTTTTTGGTAAAATTGTAATTATTAAAATTTTTAATGCTCGTCAAATATTCAATATTGACTAAAATTCCTTTTAAACCATATTTTGAATTCTTGACCAGAATAAATTTTGAATTTATACTTTATAAAATTGC
This sequence comes from Forsythia viridissima, assembly GCA_030279155.1. Taxonomy (NCBI): domain Eukaryota; kingdom Viridiplantae; phylum Streptophyta; class Magnoliopsida; order Lamiales; family Oleaceae; genus Forsythia; species Forsythia viridissima. Next base: position 9,428,881 of record CM059038.1, read on the forward strand.
ACTTTTGACCATATAGTAATTTTATCCTCAATTTAGGGTATGACTTTAAATTGAGAGATTAAATAAATTTTGAAAGATCTCCTTATCAATAAAATTAATTGATTAAATCCTTTATTTATTATTGAAAATTAATTAATTCTCTGTAGCCCGTTTTGAAATGTCTAAAAGGTTTGGATTTACACTGTCAACACTGCAAATTTAGAAATTAATAAATATTTTATATTAGATATTAAAATAGATATTTAGTGGATGATTATGGATTCAAATCATGTGATTGGTTGTACAGTTGATTGTTGGTTAGGCCTGCAAGCCTATCATATATTTATTAACTAGATTTTTGAGCTCCTTTATTTTAATATGGGCATGTGTGCAAACTAGTATATGAAACAAGTTGGAGTTGGGCTACAAGGGAGGAATTAGTAAACGATACAGGTTGTTGTAGCAGAAGATGGAGATTATTATATTTAGCACTGGATGATCGAATGCAACGTCCCCTAGAAATTGACTGGTACTCTTGCTGTTGGCTTGAAGATGCTAGATAGATAAAGTTCATAATCATCTACAATTATTATTATTATTATGTATGATTGATTGTATGTTAGATGTTAGTTAAGAAACATAATTGTGATTAGACAAATCCATCTAAATCAAAATATTAAATTCGTATTAAATAGTTAATACAAAGTATCTTCCATCATTATAGTGAAAAACCTAAGTCCATTAACGATATCATTTTGTTGAGTCGCTCAAGACTGCTCGCTCATTGATATATTTATCACTATGACACATTCAATGTTTTTTGGACAATGAGTCAAATATAAATAGAATTTTTTTTTCTGACTCGCTCAAGGAAAATATAATTTTAGGAACACAATAAAATAAACACATAAGATGCGTGGGACAATAAATTGTCTATTTGAGGAGTCACATAGAGATGTGATTGATATGAGTATCTATCTAGATGTTTTATTTGGGCTTATTGAGTCGCTCAAGGTTCTAATAAAATAAAAGAGATCTTAGCTCACAAGGAATCTAAACGGCTCTATTAATTAATGTTTGATGATCATTAATTTAATTTAAATAGTATGAGTATAATTAATTTAGGAAAATTAGCCCAAATGGTCCCTCACCTTTGTCCTCGGTGTAGAAGTCAACCGTAACTTTTGTTTTGGCACAAAAGACCATAACCTGTGTATTTTGGTACGCAATTAGTCTTTATTTGATGAAAAGATAAATATAACCTTAGTTTTAATTAGATAAAATTGTAATTGAATTTCTAATTTTTGCAAAAGATGCAAATGTGTTTTGGTGCGTAATTGTTTTGTATATTTTACGAACTATTATAAAATAACTAAAATTTAAGCTCATTTATTATTAATTAATTATATTATTTAAATTTAAATTTTTTATTTTATTATTACAACATAAAAAGAATATAATTTTATCACAAACTTGATACTTAAATTGTTTTATTTAATTTAACTATTTGTTTATTAACTACAAATATTAGAACTCCAATTGTATTCTTTATATTTTAATTTATCATTCAAAAAAAATAACACATAATGTGTAAATTAATTTTTATTAGTACTTTTATGTTAAAAAAATATAATAAGATTAATTCAATGTCATAAAATTATATACGTCATTTTTTTATTTATTTAACTTAATTTTTATTCAAGTTTTTCAAATCACATAACAATTATATATACTTGAAACGCAATAATTTTACATTTTTCTCTTATCAAAAATATAATTGACATGACAACAATGATATATTTAATATACTAAATTAAATATTATTTAATAAATGTAACAGACTCATTTGCACATTTTGTAAAGATTATAAATCCAATTACAATTTTTTCTAATTAAAACTAAGGACATATTTGTCCCTTTCATCAAATAAGGACCAAAACATATAAGTTAGGGGACTTTTGTGCCAAAAACAAACGTTATGGATGATTTCAGCATTGAGGACAAAGGTAAGAGACCGTTTGCGCCATTTTCCAATTAATTTAATATAAGTCCATTATAAATTAATTTTTTGCATTTAATTAATTTTCTAACTTGTTATTCCAGTTATTAAATCATGAGTAGCCATATGAGTTTGACAGGCATACTCGATGCCAACAAGTATGAAAAAATTGGACATATCATTGAGCCGCCAATGTCTGAGGCTCCTACTGAGGAAGCTAGGTCGAAGGTGCAGCCTTACATTAAACATAGTGATGATGATAATACTGCAACATGTGTGATGATTTCATCTATGTCACCTGAGTTATAAAAGTAGCACGACAATATGAATGCTTATACCATTATATATTATCTCAAGGAGTTATATGATGAACAGTCACGGACTAAACGGTATAAGATATCTAAAAAGTTATTCAGATGTAAGATGGTAGACGGGTCTTCAAGCAGTGCTCATGTGCTGAAGATTGTGCTGAAGATGATTGGTTATAATGAAAAATTAAACCAGATGGGTTTTACCATGGACCACGAGTTGAGTGTTGACTTAGTTCTGCAGTCCCTCTCTGATAACTTTTCGTAGTTCATTATGAACTTAAACATAAAAAAGATTCAATGTACTTGCTTGAGCTGCTGCATATGCTAAAAATTGTTTAGCCAAATATAAATAAATGGAAGGAACAAATCTTGGCCATTGACACCTCTAAGGATACTAAGAGAAAATCTAAAACGATCTTTCAAAAAGGATCCAAGAGGGCCAAGTCTAATAGAAAAATAGTTAAAGTAGACAAGGACAAATTCAAGTCTAATGATCTGTGTTTTCACTTTATAAACAAAGGGCATTGGAAGAGGAACTGCAAGGTATACCTTGCCACCATAAAGGGAAATGAAGAAGTCTACTAAGGCTTCCACTTCAAGTCATTTTTAAATAAAATACACATGCCTACTCCTTCAGTTTATTGGGTATTAGATACTGAATGTGAATCTCATATTTGCACAAATATGCAAGGGCTAAATAATAGTAGATTAATACACAATGGAGAGGTACGCCTACGTGTTGAGAATGGAGCAAGAGTTGTTGCCTTAGCCATAGGGACATACTTTTTCCCATTTCCTTCGGGCCTTAACATGGACTTACTGGACCAAATTTTTTGAATTGGCATCGTAATCTGAGAATTGTTCTCGAGCATGAAAAATTTGGATATGTCATTGAGCAACCAGTGCTGGATGCTCCTACTGAGTAAGCTATGCCGGTGGTAGTGCAAGCTTACGATAAACATAGTGATGGCGATAATATTGCAAGATGTATGATGCTTTCAGCTATATCACTTAAGTTACCAAAGTAGCACAACTGTATGGATGCTTATAACATTATGTATCATCTCAATGAGTATTATGATAAATAGTTACCGACTGTATGAGATATCCAAAAAGTTATTCAGAGATAAGATGGTAGACAAGTCTTCAATCAGTGCTCATATGCTGAAGATGATTAGTTATATTGAAAAATTAAACCAAATGGTTTTACCATAAAGTTCTGTAGTCCCTACCTGATAGATTTTTGTAGTTCATTATGAATTTCAACATGAATAAGATTCAATGTACTTATCTGAGTTGCTTAAATATGCTAAAAACAGTTGAGCCCAATATAAACAATTGGAAGTGGCAAATCTTGGTCATTAACACCTCTAAGGGTACCGAGAAGAAATCTAAAAGGATTTTTCAAAAATGATCTAAGAAGGTCAAATCTATGGAAAAAAATCAAAGTAGACAATGAAAAATCCAAATCTGATGATCTATGTTTTCACTGTGGAAACAAAGGGTATTGGAAGACTAACTACAAGGTCTACCTTGCCACCTTGAAGGGAAAGAAGTCTAGTGAGGCTTCCACTCCAAGTAACTTTTTCAATGAAATACACATGTCTACTCCTCCAGCTTCTTAGGTATTAGATCCATAATGTGAATCTCAAATTTGCACAAATATGTAGGGGTTAAACAACATTAGATTTCTACAAAATGGAGAAGTAGGCCTACGCATTGGAAATGGAGCAAGAGTTATTGTCTTAGCAATAGGGACATACTTTTTCCTGTTGCCTTCGGGCCTTGCTTTAGAATTAAAAGATTGCTAATATATTCCTGCTATTACTAAGAATATTATTTATATTTCATCTTTGGACATGGATGGATTTTTCATTAAGGATACATGTTGTTCTTTTTATCTTGATATTGTGTTTTATGGATATGAAAATTTATCTAATGGCATATATATTCTAGACTTGGAATGTCCTATAATAAGTATAGAGAGCAAAGGGCATAAAAGTGATAGAATTAAGAACTTATAAATCTGGTATTGCAGACTCGATCATATAAATAAAAAATTCATAACCAAGTTACATAACGATGGATATTTGGATTCAAATAATTATGAATCATTTGATAAATATAAATCATGACAAATGGAAAAAACTACCAAGACCCTTCTACAAATAGAGTCAAGGCTGCAGACATTTTGGGTATTATACATATTGATGTATGTAGACCAATGTCTACGAATGCTAGATGTAGCTTTTCTTACTTCATAACATTTACATATGATCATTCTAGTTATGATTTTATCTACCTGATGAAATTCAAGAATGAAGCGCTTGGAAAGTTCAAATAATTCAAGTAGTAGAAAGGTAAATTGAGAAAAATGTTCTAATGCTTAGATCTGATCAAGGTGAAGAATATTTGAATGGTAAGTTTTTAAACTATCTAAAAGAGAATGAGATTATCTTATAGTGGAGTTCATTGTATACACCACAACATAATGGTCATATGTCTAAAAGAAACTACTGGATACTATTTTTACAATCCTGTCTAGATGAAAGTCATCGTATCAAAACATGTTGTATTTTTAGAAAGAGAATTTATTCTAAGATTAGACAGTGTGAAAGTAGATCTTGAAGAGGTTCAAGAAACCACAAATGAAATTGACCAATTGGATGAGCCAATGGTTGAGCCTGCATATGTTGAGGCACAAATTAACAACAACAAAATGCCAGTCTTCAAGGACATGTCAGCTCCGCATAGGTCAAGCAGGGCCATTTTTCCTCATTAGAGATACGATCTCTTGATTCCAATTAGGGATAATTGCATTAAAGGTCCTCCAACGTTTCAAAATCGTTGGGGATATGACCCTAACCTAAAAAAATAGCACCACACGTCCCCAACGTTTGAAGAAATAGGCATCGTAGGTCTCTCTTAACATTTTCCATCCATTTTCTCTGTTAAATCTTAGAATTCCATTGCATGCGCTTTCTTGCCCTCTTACTCTTTTTCAAGCTTTCATCATCAGACTCATTCTTGTCATCATGCATATCCTCAGCTTTTTTCACTGCTGCCGATGCACACTCACCATTACTAGTATTGTTATCATTGGCGATCAACTGAGGGACCTCCTCATCATCACCACTACCATCAGAAGTCTCATTGTATTCGGGAACCACTATTTTAGACCCGCATGACTCCAAATCCTTCTCCAACTTCAAAAACTCCTCATGCAACCCAAAAACCACCTTCTTATTCTCCTGAAAACACTCCACTGACGAACCGACCTCATAAGACCTCGCTGAAAACCCCATCATCAAGGCAACCACCCCTAACCACACATCTCCATCTTTCTCGTCACAATCCACCCCATTTTCTTCTTCCCCAACAATTCCTAACCCATCTTCAACAACTCATCAAACACACAACTTGCCACTTTCTCCACAAAAATCCTGTCCTCACTCTTCTTCAAAACCCAAAAAAAGGGCCCAAAAATCACATCAACCACCTCATTTCTCACTGGAAACCCCACCTCCTTCAACTACTCCAAGAAAACCGATACAATATGATAATTAACTCTATTTCCCTGCAACTTACTGTCTGCCATAAACCCATCATTCTCCAAAACACCCATAAATTTTCCCAGCAATTCCAAATCCCATTTTTTAAGTTTCATCAATTCAAACAAAGTCCTCATAAAACCTACGTATATGCAAGTAAAACTTGTCCAACCTCAAGCGGTCAATCCCAGGCCACTCCCGCTGAAGAGTCAAAACAAAGTTACTAAAATACTGCAGCAAAATCGGGAATTCGAGGGTCAAAAACAGGGATGTAAGTCTAATTGATTCGGGGCTTTGTCTGAATGCCAGAAAAAGTAAAAAAGCCCTTTCCAGAGCTTCTTACACCAACGGATCTAAACTTACATACTTTTGCAAATTTAGTAAAAATTTTGGAAATATTTGAAGGTTATTTAAGGGGTTTAGACTTACCTGCAAATTCCATTACCTGACTATGTGATTTCAATCCCATCAAAATTAGACAAAATTCAATCGCTTAATTTGAAAAGAGAAAGCGCGTGTAATGCAATTCTTAGATTTAACGGAGAAAATGGATAGAAAATGTTAAGAGGGACCTACGATGCCTATTTATTCAAACGTTGGGGACGTGTGATGCTATTTTTTTAGATTAGGGGCATATCCCCAATAATTTTGAAACGTTGAAGACCTTTCATGCAATTATCCCTTCCAATTATGCATTGCTAATCGAGGAAGATGAACATACTACTTACACAGAATCAAAGTCAAATATTGACTCAACAAGATGGCAGAATGCCATTGAATTCGAAATGAACTCCACGTATGAAAATAAGGTTTGGACCTTGGTTGATCAACCTGGAAGGGTAAAAACCATAGGCTGTAAATGGGCTTACAAGAAAAATGTCGACATAGAAGGTAATGTTCATACCTACAAGGCAATATTGGCTGCGAATGGTTACAAGCAAACACAAAGAATTGACTTTGACGAAACATTCTCACCAATAGCCATGTCTAACTCAATTCAGATTCTGCTTGTGATAGTAGTATACTATAAATATGAGATTTGGAAAATGGAGGTCAAAACCACATTAATGGGAATCTTAGTGAGGATGTGTACATAACACAACTCGAAGGTTTTAAATCTGCAGAGCCAAACAAAGTATGCAAACTAAAAAGCTCCATTTATGGATTAAAGCAAGCCTCCTAGACCTTGATTTTATCAAAATATTTGATTTTATCAAGAATGAAGATGAACTATGTATGTATAAGAAGGCTAGTGGAAGTAAATTCGTGTTTCTAATTCTGTATGTGGGTAACATAATATTATTAGGAAACGAGGTCCCCATGCTAAAATCAATAAATTTGTGATGACCCAAGAATTTCTTCATGAAGGATATGTGAGAGGCAGCATATATTCTAAGGATAAAGATCTATAGGGATAGATCTAGGAGAATGCTTGACCTGTCTCAATCTATGTTGGAGAAGGTAAAGGAAAAGTTGAAAATCAGATCAATTTCGTCAAAGAAACACAATCTGCTGTATTTTCCGACAAAACTGCTCCCATTGCTGTCAGGACTGAGGCTGACTTGCCTATGCAGGTTCTGACCATTGTCAAGACTCAAAAATAGTCATGACTATCAATTAGACAATCAATGTATCAATTCTCAATGCAAAAAGGTAAATCAAATTACTTTGTAAAATGTTGCATTTGTGGTAATCTAAGACATGACTCCTTTCATTATTTATCTAATAAGAACTTGGTTAATAGACAAATGAGACAACATAGAAACACTAAAGTAAGACAAATTTGGGTTAGAAAAAGTTATTTAAATTGTTATATGTTTGATGTTGCCTATATAACTTTTATTCCTAACTACTGGTATTTTGATAGTGGTTGTTCTAGACATATGACTGGTAATAAATCTTATATAACTAACTACAAGAGTCTTGAAAGTAGTCTGGTTACATTTGGTGATTGAGCACACGGTAAAATTGAAGGTGTAAGCACTATCCTAAGTGTTGGATTCTCCATGTTGAAATAAGTACTTTTTGTTGTAGATTTAAAAGCTAACTTGATTACTATAGGCCAACTTTCTGATGATAAACACTTAGTTATGTTCTCAAAAAATTCTTATAAAGTCTTTAAATATGATGGTAATTGTATTGTATATGGTACTAGGTCTAGTGATAAATATCATCTTCTTGACACCAAAATTACTTGTCATATTTCAAAGACTGACTCTACCAAGTTGTGGCACTGACACAAACAATTGAGACATTTGAACTATATATTGATCTATTGAGGGTAACAAATTTAAATGCAGTACGAGGCATTCCTAAACTTACGGAAAAATCTGGAGGATTGTGTGGTTCATACCTAAAAGGTAAGCAAACTAAAATTACTCACAAGAAAGGTAAGTTTCTTGCTACATCTCATGTATTAGAATTACTTCACATGGATTTGATGGGACCTATTGAAACTGAAAGTATTGATGGCAAGAAATATATCTATGTATGATGATTTTTCTAGATATAGTTTGGTAGATTTCTTAAGAGAAAAGTCTGACGTTTTTGTAAGGTTTAAATTTTTGCACCTAAAAATAACAACAGAAAAACACTTTGAAGGAATGAGGATTAGAAGTGATCATGGGAGGGAGTTTGAAAATGCTACTTTCTATACATTCTATGAACAAAATGTCATTTTTCATGAATTCTCTACTTCTAAAGCCCCAGAACAAAATGGAGTTGTGAAAAGGAAAAATAAGTCTTTACAAGAGATGGGTATAATAATGCTAAACAGTAAAAAGCTTCATGTTAAATTGTGGGGTTAATCTTTAAGTACTGCTTGTTATATTTTGAATCGCGTGTCTTTAAGAATATGAACCACTCAAACTCTCTATGAAATCTAGAAAGGAATAAAACCGAATCTCAAGTATTTCCATAATTTCATTAGCAAATGCTACGTGTTAAATAATCGAGAACACTTGGGTAAATTCGATTCAAAAAGTGATGAGGGAATGTTTATTGGTTATTCTCAAAACAGCCGAGCTTACAAAATTTATAACATGCGTACTCAGACTATCATTGAATCTATCAATGTACAAATTGATTACACTAATGATTTTTGTTCATATTCACATGAACCTAATATTCAGACTTTTGAAGAACAGGTTGATGGACGTCAAAATACTCAAGACAACCATGTGTCTGTTCCAGACAATGATAGACAGACTGTCAGCATCAAGTTCTGGTGTCTCTGCTCCTACTCATGTAGGTTCTGACGTACCAAATATAAATAACGAACAGAACACAAGAAGGCAATTTCCTTCCTGGATACAAAAAGCACACTCATTGAACAATATACTCTCAGATTCTGGTGACGATATGATGACTAGGAGGAGGCTTGCTAATGAACTTGGAAATATTTGCTAAACTTCACATATTGAACCCAAAAATATAAATGAATCGATTGTTGATGAAAATTGGGTTCTAGCCATGTATGAATAGCTAGCTTAATTTGAAAGAAATGAAGTGTGGGAACTTGTACCTCGACCAAAGGACACAAATGTAATCGGGAAAAATTGGATATTCAAAAATAAATTAGACGAACATGACAACATAGTCAGAAACAAGGCACGTTTAGTTGCACAGGGATTCGCTCAACTGGAAGAGTGGATTTTGATAAAACATTTGCACTTGTGGCTCAACTTGAATTCATTAGAATTTTACTACCAACAAATTATTGGCACAAATTAATGACTTGAAATATCTTGAAGTGATTGCAAAAATCAATTATGCTATGTTTCTAAAATGTAAATGTTTTAAAAGTTGAAACTATTTTAAATTTCATCCAAGTGTCTATATATTTACAGTAGGTATCAATAACCTAAAATCTTTGTATCTAAATTGTTGATGCCTATCTAGATGGGAATCAATACCTTCGTTTGAAATGTAAACCTCATTAAATATTTACAAAACCAAAGTATTTTACCTTAATTAAAGTCACGTATAAATAAATGAAAAGAAATGTTTTTGGACAAAAAATCATGTTGCCGCATGGTGAGCATTCAATGAATATTCTGCAAACACCGTACCATATTTCTAACATTAATGTAAACTAATTAGGCAACTCATAATTGGAGCACCGAACCTATGAACAGGGTCCCATGTAAATTTAATGCTCCGAGAACTTTAATTGTAATCCCCCCGTGTCCCTATGCACACAATTCTTTCTAAAATTGGCTTTTACAATTTAGTTCTTGTTTGGTTTAGATTAAAAATCAACTAAAAAGTTATGGTCAAGATTAATTATTAATTTTAACCACACATTTTATACAGGGGCGGATCCAAGATTTATTTGTTTGGGTGGCTTACACAATTTTTTTTTTTTAAAAAAGACTTTGAAAATGTGAAAAACATGAGTAGACAAAAATAGAGGCATTGTGAGAACTTAAATATGAATATTTTATACATTACATCAAGTTAAAAGTCGATAAGTAAAAGACAACAAAAAGTACCAAAACCTATGATACAAATACTTTAACACACAACTTAAGTCGCAACCTACGATTTCCCAAACGATCAAACTTGTCAATAATGATCTATGTATCAATACCAAGAGCAATCTTCCTTTCAATATAGATGATCATGGAGTTTACTATAAAATCATTCTCCATTTTATTGCAAAGTGATGTCTTTATAAGTTTCATTCCTGAAAAAGCTCGTTCTGTTGTTGCTGTAGAAACTGGAAGAGTAAACAATAAACGAATCAACCCATCAATAAAGAAATAATGGCGTGACTTCTTCGTTTCAACCAACATTCTACGTAACTGAGGAAGAGAACCAACATTCTCAAACTGCGGGTTACGTAATACATCACACACTTGTAATGATCCAACTGTATCCTCAAATCGTTTATCTCTTCTATAGTAAAATCCAGGGGATAAAATTTCTCAGCTAAAGAACAAATGACTTCTACAGAGAATGATTTGAAGCCATCAATAGGATTCAGAGCCTCGCAAAGCTTTAGAAGTTACATTATTCTTTCTGTAAATCTATTATTTAATTTCATCAACTGAAAATTTATTACAGTATTGAATATGTAAAAATGATAGTAGTCCTCCACTGTAATATTATTTTTCTGTTGATAAGATCATCTTGTACATTCCATATAACGATCACCTAATTCAGGCACATCAATACTATAAGTATTACAAAACTGCACCGCACTCCAAATAAAACCTTCACAATGATCATCTCGCATCTCTTGAAGAAGTATCTTTGTAGTTGAGACTAAATTCATTGCACTCAAAATATCTTGATCTTTTATTTGCAATGTTTGACATAGCAAATCAGTTTTTCCCAAAACTTCATACATCAATAACAAGATAAATACAAACTCAAACGATTTCATAGCTTTGTACGCACCTTTAGCCTCCCTACGTATATTACTGTTTGATCCCTCGTCAATAAGATTCTCAAGAAGCGTACAAGTGGAACCAAACATCTGAATCAATCTTGTAACAGAAGAAAATTGTGAACTCCAACGAGTAGCTCTAGCTCGTTGCAAAGTACAAACTTGATTAGACCCAATACCAGTCTGAAGTTCTCCTAATGCTATCAAATCAACAATTTCATCTTCTTTTATTGATTTTAATTGAGAACGACGCTTGGCAGAAACACTAACACAGTTGACAGTAGAACTTAATGATTGAAAAAATAGCCATACATCATGTACATCTTTAGCCACTACTACTAAAGCTAAATGTAGTCAGTGAGCGAAACAATGAATGTAATAAGCAGGTGGACAATCTTTAAGGAATAAAGCTTGCAACCCATTCCATTCACCTCACATGTTGCTAACACCATCGTATCCTTGACCTCGTAAATCTTTGAGCAAGAGCTTGTATTGGTTTAATTGGCATTTTTAGCCACATTTTCTAGAACAATATCATCAATTTCTTTGTACACCCTTCCATGAAAGTTGATCAATTCAACATAATTCTCCCGATTAGTAGAGCCAACGGATTCATCATGACCTCTAAAAGCACATCCTTGCAATGCTAGCCACTTCACACTTTCTACAGGATCTGAATGAGCAAACAATTCTATTTGACTTCTTTTGATGTTTGTTGATGTATCATTCTGTCAATATGGTGAGGTAGGTTTTTCAAGTTCTCCCATTTTTGCATTGCAAAGCCATGTAGTGAATTACCATCCCATTCATGTCTTCTCAGCGGACAATTGTCACAATTGACTCTCTTCTAATTATTAAATCCCTTGACTATAAAGGTTTCAGGATGTGATGTATTACTTTCAAATAGATAACATGCAAGACAAAATGCACTTTGTTTCTTAATGGAAAACTCAAGCCATGAATGTTTTGTGAACCAAGATGATTAAAATCGGCGACTTTGAGCCCCAAATCTAGCAAAAGGATACTCATAGATTGGCTGATACGATCCCATTTCAATATATACTCTTCGAACCTCATCTTGTTTGACAACTGGATACTGCGATATTGGGTTGTGTTTTCCAAGATCACATTCATAATATAAAGTATTAATTTCAAATTGTTCAATAGTAGGAGTGTAACGACCCAAAAATTCGTATTTCTATGTTGGGTAAAGGCCCAAAAAGAGAGAAATCAAAGTTTTGAGCCTTTGTTATTAAGGTTAAGTAGCCAACTTTGAAGTCATCGTATGATTTATGTATTGGTCGGAATTCTACGAAACTTATGTTGTTGCGAAGTACACTTCAAGACCTTCGAAATGGTACCAAATATGCATACTTTTGACTATGAAAACATCCCCAAACAATTATGCCAAAAACGTTCCAGGATGTAAGAAATCTGGAAAGCTGAAAAAGAACTCCCAGCAAACACGTTTTCAGGCAGCCACCTTTAGAGTAGTGTTTTAACCTCTATGATGATCCGTTTTCTATGATTCAAAGTTCATTGTAAAGATCCCCGTGAGATCTTCGAAATGTTATAAGGAACGTCGAAAAACAAGCACGTTTCAACCCTCAAAACTCGACCCAAAATAGGCCCAGAAATCTGCCAAGTTGGAATTTTTGCATTTAATGTCCTATAGGCTATCCCTAGCATATTTATTCCACCCATTAGAGCCATGTGCATAGGGAAGGTGAATTTAAGGGAGCCAACAAGTAAACTCTGCAGAAAATCTCTCCAAAATTCTGGTAATTAATGGGAGATATGCAATCATTAGAAAAGGATACACTTCTCCCCTATAAATACCCATTCATTTCAAGCCACCACTTGCCCATTTCCTCTCTCTAATCTCCATAACACTTCCACATCACTCCCTCACGTTTTCTAGCAATAAACAAGGAGGAAATAAGCCTCAAATAAGAGAAAGATACCAGAGATAGAGGTGAGTGTTTGTATAATAAGAAAGCTTGGGAAGGAGGCTCTCTAATTCAATAGAGGAATCTCCAACCCAAAGCACCAAAGCCCCATTTCGGTCAACATCTTAGAGGGACTAAGAAACTCATATTTTTCGGTATAGAAAGATAGATCTCATGGGCCAAGAACGTAGCTTTCAAAATAAAGTGTTTTAACACCTCTCTGCCCGAAAGGGTATCGATACCCTGTATTTCAGTTCTATGACAGGGTACCAATATCCTAAAAAACTACTGCACCAGAAATAATTAAGACTGTTCCTTCATGGTCCAAACACCCTCAACTTCAAATTTAAGTATCATTCACCCCCCATGCAAGGTTATGATGTTTAAAAACCTTTTATTTTCAGATGGACCAAGTTTAACAACAAGAAGTTGTGAGTAAATTATGTATATGATTTATGTGCAATATGACAAATATATACATCTATATGTGTGTATATTCCACGTGCTCTTAATGAGCTATATTGATGAGTTTCATGATATGATTTTGAGCATCTTGAGCTTATTGACTATTTATGCAACAAGATGGAAGAACAAGAATGAGAAAGCTATCTTGTGTCATTTATGCTCACTTTGAGAAAGCAAAAATTATATGTAAACAATGATAAGTTATGTTTTAACACATAAAGATTTTCCCAAACTTATTTATACACCATGGGCAAAAGTGGCCCATAGGGGACGGTAAGGGTCCCAAGAAAAGAGTTGATTCAACTTTGGCCAAGGGTTAGAGCGACCCACATGAGGACTTGATGTCCGATTAAAATATGGCCAAGGGCAAAAGTGGCCTACATTGGGACAGTAAGGGTTCCATGAGTTGATCAACTATGGCCAAGGGCAAAAGTGGCCCATAGAAGGACAATTAGTGCCCTAAGAAGTTTAGCAGTTGTGCTTATGCACAAAGAATGTTTATTTGAGCGCTCGGTGTACAAATATTGTTTGTGGGAAGGGCCCTAAGAAAGATAAAAGATATATGTATATGCAATGTCACACATGCACCATATTTTACTCATTGAATGTCACCATTCGTAGTTGTTTTATGACTTTTGTAGGGAATGGAACGAGAAATTTATGAAGTCATGGGCCAAAGGTGGGAAGTGGCTTCGTAAGGCCATGAAGACCATTTGATCACAAAGGTTGACGTGTGGTTCTCAATTACCCATCTTCCCAGATTGCAAAAATATGAATCTACTTATTTTGTTGTGGACATTTTTGACTATTGGACCATGGAGTACCTCATGACTCGTTTTTATGAATTGTAATAATTTAAGTAAACTCGTCTTATCATGCAATTGCTTTCCTTTTATAAAATATCTAGTAGTGCTTTCTAAACGGGGGCTCAAGACTTATGGCCTTTTTATGAGATGTAATGATTTGTCATGAGTCATTTTGGAATGAAATAGTAAGTGAGGTATCTTCCTTTTCAAGCCCATATTTTGTGGTAACTTATGCTATTGAAGGTGAAATGAAAAACGGGATTTTCATGTATTAAACTTCTGCTATATTTAAATTATCATACTTTACCTTTATAATTCTTATTTCATTAAATATGCATGCCTTTACTTAGCAAAGAATAAAATAAAACCGAAGCAAAAAGAGAAAAAGGGTGATCTCCAAATCCTATTTAAAAATTGGTTTTAACTACATTCCTCAAAAGAGAACAAAGAAAACATCTTTAAAACAGTTATGTTATCAAACCAGGAAGTAAAACTGCTTTCTGTGAGAAAGGGTATCAATACCCAAAAATGCTGGTACTATTACCCTTCTTGGCAGAATTCAAAAAAAAAAAATTTGGCAGAATTTCGAGGACGCCACAAGACTTGGTATCAGAGCTTCGGTCTAATGGTTCTGCAGACTTTGATCAATGGTATTCGGCCATCGAAGACAACTTCCACCCCCGGTATGCCATGACATCTTTCCTTTTCTAGTGTTTAAAGTTTTATGGTGATTTATCTTAATGTGCATAAAGTGTTTTACTTGCTTAATAGATTAGACCCGGCAGTTCAACATAGGAATTTAGAGCCTATTATAATGAAATCCGATATATGATTATGTTAGACCATGATAAGTAAGAATAATGTTGAACATTCATAAAAGGATAAGCACAAGACACTTTTTAGAAATTCTTTAGCTTTCAACCAATTAAAGTTAAAATATCATCTCAAGAACCTTACAAGCAGAAATTAGTAGGCATAGTTGTTGGAAAAGAAAAGAGTTAAATGCCTAAGGGATACATTTTGGGGGAAAGGTAATCAACTACTCTTCATCATCCGAATCTCGCAAATTCTTGATCATCTCATCCAAATGGTCTTGCCTAGCCATAGGCTCTCGGTTTTGTGCACGCAACTCCGATAGATTATCCATTACATTTGCTTAAAAAGTCTAGAAATCAGCCATGAATGCACCCCAGTCAGCTGGTGAAGGTGGCATAAAATGACTAGCCCCTTCAACCTCTTTATCTTCAATCTCTACTCTAGGTTTAGTCCAAACCCCATCCACCAGTTTGAATCGAGCTTTCACGAGAGAACCTGCCCCGAACTTTGTATTGGGATGCGGATAGGTAAGTTTCTCTTCCTTAAGGTCTGTTCCTAATTTGATTACTACGTCGGTAATCAAACGACCATAGAGCAGCCTCAACTCTGGTTTGTTCCTACACTCTATCATCTCCGAGGCAATTAAATCACCTAAGTCTATACTTTGACCCAAAGTAATTTTCCACATCATCCATGTATCCTCATTAGTTAAGGATGACAGTTTTCCTGCCCGTGGTATGAGCACATGAATGATGATTAAATGAAGTAAACGCATGTCCCGGTCTAGCAAAGAAACATCCCTAGATGGTCGAGCCATTGCTTCATTTTTAAAGACCACCCGACAAGCTTCAAGCCGGTTAAAAGACCCACCGTAAAATTCTCCTCCAGTTGGGATTCTATATAACCCGGAGCGTAATTTATCATCAACTTCAAAGGCCACCCCTTTTATGAAGGTTCTAAGATACCCGGCCTTAGGCTCAAAAATTTCCGCATTGGCATAGAAATGCCTCACCACTTTTTCACAGTAATTCCTAGATAAACCCAAGAATTTCATCCACCCGAAACTATGAAATTGCCCAAAATAAACAAAATTCACAGATTCTAAGAAGGAAAAATCTATTTCCCGACCCAGCAAAATCTCCCGATTAGAAAATGAACTATACCTGAGGAAAGCGGCCTCTTTGAAACCAATGGGAAGGAAACCCATCTTCACTGGCCGGAGCCTCAGTCCGAGAAGAACTAGCGGCGGCATTGTCCTCCTCCGCTATTGTCGCGACTGGAATCTGGAGAGTCCTCGCCTTGGAAACCGCTGCCAGAGCACCCTTACCCTTTGTAGAACTCTTTTAAGAAGGACCCATGAGGAGATTTGGGGAAAATGTATGAGTTCTTGGTGTTTTGAATTTGGGAAGAAGATGAACAGAAGCGGGAAGGAGAGAAGAACAGAAATGAATTTTTGAAAAATTTGGGGTAAAGTTAAAAGTTAAGACAAAAGTCCATTTTACCCCTTTAAAAAAAAGAAGGAAAAATTTTCAAATCGTGCTTTGCTGAATTTTCGTGATGGGTATTGATACCCAATAAATAGGTATCAATACCCCACCTGAACAAAAACTGTCTGAATTATGTTTTCCAAATTTGCAAAAGTAATAATGCTATTTTACTTTCTTTAACATGTATTTTGTACTCGTACAAAATTTGTAAATGATGAATCATCTTCTTTAAACTTTCTTATCTTATTTAGAAAATCAAAGATGGCAAACCGAACTATTGATTGACTGACCCTATTAGTGGAGCAACAGGCTCGTCAATTAGAACATTTCATGAATCAACCGCCCCCAGCTGCAAACCCACATCAAGAGAGAGATCTCAACAGTGACCGTTTCCGTTGTCTCAATCCCCCTAGAAGCAAAAGATCCGATTGAAGCTGAGAACTGGCTAAGGACAATGGAGCGTATGTTTGCCTACGCTCACATGATGGATAATGAAAAAGTGATATGTGCATCTTTCATGCTTCGAGGAAGTGCAGGACATTGGTGGGATACTTTGACAAGCATGGGAAAAACAACAGACATGTCTTGGGAAAAGTTCACCGAAATATTTAGAAACAAGTATTTTTCCACTTCCACTAGAAATCAGAAGCTAAATGAATTTATCCAGTTAAGACAAAGAGCAATGACGGTATCAGAGTACATAAGAAAGCTTGAGGAGCTGTTCCGTTTCGCCGCTCATATGGTAGGCACGAATGGATTGAAAGTTGACCGTTTTCTGGAAGGGTTAAGGCTCGAGCTGAACAGAGATGTACTTATGTCTGGGATTCAGAACATGAGTTTTCCAGAAGTGACCGATAAAGCCTTACTAGTTGAGCAGGCCGAAGTTAAGATTGTTCGGGCTCGAGAAGCAAGGAATCTAAACCGAAACCAGAACCAAAAAGGAGTTTAGAGTCAACAAGAACTGGAATGAAAATAAGAAGAAATGGGTTAGAAAACGCCATGGAGAAAGACGGAACGAACCGCATCTAAAGAGAGGAAGACCAAACAACCAGACTGAAACTAAGACTACCCCTTCATGCCCCAAGTGTGGGAGATCTCATCACGGAGAGTGTCTAGTAGGATAAGGAATATGCTTTTTGTGTAAAAAAACCCAGACACATGATCCGAGACTGCCCACATAAGTTTCAAAGGGAGAAAGGAAAAGCAAGAGTGTATGCTATGGTCAGGCCAGAGAATGAAGAAGATAGTCACGTGGTTGCAGGTACGATCTACGTTAAAGCCCAACCTATGTATGCTTTGTTTGACTCCGGTGCTACGCATTCCTTCATTGCAACTCATATGGTGAAAATGCTTGAGCTAAATCCTAGATCTCTGCCTGCAGAAATAGAAGTGGTCTTGCCATCAGGCCCAAATTGTTGCGTTAAACAGTTTGCTCCATATGTGCCAATACAACTAAGAGAGAATCTTTACCCTACGAGTCTGATTCTGCTTAACTTGAGAGACTTCGATCTAATCTTAGGGATTGGCTATCTAAGTATGAGGTCACCATCGATTGCAAGTCAAAAGCCTTAAATATGCCTGGTGAAGGACCAATAATTTTTCCTCGACCGGAGAAAACTTCGAAAATCATTATCTCTGCATTAAAAGCTTCGAAGTTGATTGGAAAAGGAAGCGAAGGCTATTGGGTGAGCTTACACCAAATCCAAGCTGAATCTGGAAATTCTTTAACATCGTTACCAGTGGTACAAGAGTATCCTGACGTATTCCCAGACGATTTACCCGGATTACCACCAGATAGAGAGATTGAATTTGGAATCGAGATTATTCCTGGAACATTACCAATCTCCAAAATACCCAATAGGATGGCACCGTTGGAATTGAAGGAGTTGAAAACTCAACTAGATGAATTGATCCAAAAGGGATTTATTCGTCCAAGTGTTTCACCTTGGGGAGCCCAGTTTTGTTCGTCAAGAAGAATGATGGATCGATGAGACTATGTATAGACTATCGAGAATTGAATAAAGTGACCATCAATAACAAATATCCACTTCCTAGAATAGATGACCTCTTTGATCAACTCCAAGGTTTTGCAGTATTCTCAAAAATAGATCTTAGAACCGGCTACCATCAGTTGAAAATCAAGGAAGAAGATATCCCAAAAACTGCTTTTAGCACCCGTTATGGTCACTATGAATTCTTAGTAATGCCCTTCGGCTTGACAAATGTACCAACCACATTTATGGACTTGATGAATCGAGTATTCAAAGAATATCATGATAAGTTCGTTATAGCCTTTATCGACGATATCTTGATATATTCCCGTACCCAAGAAAAACATGCCTCACACTTAAGAATAGTCCTTCAAATTTTACGAGAGAAGCAAATGTATGCCAAATTCAAAAAGTCTGAATTTTGGTTGGATCAAGTAATATTCTTAGGACATGTCGTGTCCAAGGAAGGCATAGCAGTTGATCCAAGCAAGATTGAGGCAGTCATGGAATGGCCTCAGCCATCGACCCCAACAGAAGTAATAAGTTTCTTGGGATTAGCAGGATACTATCGGCGATTTGTGCAATATTTTTCAAAGATTGCCACTCCCTTAACTCAATTGATTCGAAAGAATGTCCCATTTAGATGGAATGAAGCTTGTGAGCGCAGTTTTCAAAAACTAAAATAAAAACTCACGTCAGCCCCTATTCTTACGATCCCAAATGGAAACGAAGGTTTTGCCATCTATAGCCACGCTTCTAAACATGGTCTAGGTTGCGTCTTGATGCAGCACGGTAAGGTAATTGCCTACTCTTCTAGACAATTAAAACCATATGAAAAGAACTACCCAACTCACGACTTGGAGCTAGCAGCAATAGTATTCGCCTTGAAAATATGGAGACATTATTTATACGGCGAAAAGTGTGAAATATTTACAGACCACAAAAGTTTGAAATATTTCTTCACTCAAAAAGAGCTAAATATGCGTCTGCGTCGTTGGTTGGAGTTAGCGAAGGGTTATGACTGCACAATCAATTACCACCCTGGAAAGGCCAATATAGTAGCAGATGCATTAAGTTGCAAGGCACCAAGAAAGTCTCGAGAGTTGAGTAAAGAAGTAGAAAACTTCAACTTGGAAATTTTGACACCAGGAGATGAGAGGCTTTCCACAATGACAATTCGATCCACCCTACAAGATTGAATTAAGAAGGCACAGGAGACTGACATATTTGCAGGAAAGATGAGAAGAAAAATAGCAAAAGGAAAGCCAACAAACTATCGTACGTCGATACATGGAATCCTTCAATATAAGGACATGATTTATGTGTCCCAAGAAGAAGAAATCAGAAAGGAGATAATGCGAGAAGCACATAGTACTCCTTATTCAGTACACCCAGGATCTACGAAAATGTACCATGAAATTAAGGCAATGTATTGGTGGCCCGATATGAAGAGAGAAATCACCGACTTCGTAGCAAAATGCCTAATTTGTCAATAGGTAAAAGCTGAGTGGAAATGGGAAAAAGTCTCAATGGACTTTGTAGTTGGACTACCAAAAACACCAAAAGGTTGTGACGCTATTTGGGTAGTAGTTGATCGTCTAACCAAATCAGCACATTTTATACCTGTAAAGACGACCTACAAGATGGAGCAATATGCGAGTCTTTATGTTCAAGAGATAGTGAGACTACATGGAGTCCCAGCCTCCATCGTATCTGACAGAGATCCTCGATTTCTATCTCGCTTTTGGCAAGAGCTACATAAGTCATTGGGCACAAAGCTACATTGTAGTACCGCTTTCCATCCGCAAACCGATGGACAAACTGAAAGGACCATTCAAACTCTTGAAGACATGCTACGAGCAAGCATACTAGAATTTGCTGGAAATTGGGATCGTTATCTGCCATTAGTCGAATTTGTGTACAACAAAATCTTCCAATCTTCAATTGGGATGCCTCCATATGAAGCTTTGTATGGAAGGAAATGTCGGTCACCCTTATATTGGAACAAAGTGGGAGAGAGACATCTAATAGGGCCAGAAATGGTACAAGACATGATCTCTGTGGTTGAGAAAATTAAAAAGAATATAAGCGCTGCCCAAGATTGTCAACGAAGCTACGCAAAGAAAAGGCGTCGACCATTAGAATTTGAAGTCGGAGATAAAGACTTCATTAAAATATGGCCAATAAAAAGGATGTTTAGGTTCGGCAAGAAAGGAAAATTGACACCCAGGTACATCGGACCCTTTGAAATAAAAGAAAGAATTGGACCACTTGCTTACAAGTTGGAGCTACCAACCTCATTGAGTAAAGTGCACAATGTGATTCATGTGTCTACACTTCAGAAATATATCCCAGATCCATCATATGTACTGGCCGAGGTGCCTACCGAGATTCAAGCCGACCTAACGTTAGAAGAACGACCCGTTAAAATCCTTATGAGGGAAACAAAGCGCCTCAGAAATAAAGAAATCCTGTTGGTCAAAATATTATGGAGAAGTGAAGCTATTGAAGAGGAGACTTGGGAGCGAGTGGATGAAATGAAAGAAAAGTTTTCCGAGCTATTCTAGGTAGATTTCGGGGGCGAAATTTATTTAAGGAGGAAAGATTGTAACGACCCGAAAATTTGTATTTCTATTTTTAATATGAAAAAGAAAATGAAGCAAGGAATTTAGTTGAGTTTTCACGATATTTTCTTCAAAGGTCGTAGCACATAGAATTTAATTTAAATTCGAATAATAAAAAGGGAGAAAAATTGGATTAATGTTTTATAAAAGGGCTAAGATGAATTTATTTAAGAGCTATTGGCTTTTATTAAGGCTTGTTTGGTTAAAAAAGTGAAAATGTTGGGTAAAGACCCAAAAAGAGAGAAATCAAAGTTTTGAGCCTTTGTTATTAAGGTTAAGTAGCCAACTTTGAAGCCATCGTATGATTTATGTATTGGTCGGAATTCTGCGAAACTTATGTTGTTGCGAAGTACACTTCAAGACCTTCGAAATGGTACCAAATATGCGTACTTTTGACTATGAAAATAGCCCCGAAAAATTATGCCAAAAACGTTCCAGGATGTAAGAAATCTGGAAAGCTGAAAAAGAACTCCCAGCAAACTCGTTTTCTGGCAGCCACCTTTAGAGTGGTGTTTTAACCTCTATGATGATCCGTTTTCAACGATTCAAAGTTCGTTGTAAAGATCCCCGTGAGATCTTTGAAATGGTAAAAGGAACGTCCAAAAACAAGCACGTTTCGACCCTCAAACTCGACCAAAAATAGGCCCAGAAATCTACCAAGTTGGAATTTTTGCATTTAATGTCCTATAGGCTATCCCTAGCATATTTATTCCACCCTTTAGAGCCATGTGCATAGGTGAGGCGAATGTAAGGGAGCCAACAAGTAAACTCTGCAGAAAATCTCTCCAAAATTCTGGTAATTAATGGGAGATATGCAATCATTAGAAAAGGATACACTTCTCTCCTATAAATACCCATTCATTTCAAGCCAGCACTTGCCCATTTCCTCTCTCTAATCTCCATAACATTTCCACATCAATCCCTCACGTTTTCTATCAATAAACAAGGAGGAAATAAGCCTCAAATAAGAGAAAGATACCAGAGATAGAGGTGAGTGTTTGTATAATAAGAAAGCTTGGGAAGGAGGCTCTCTAATTCAATAGAGGAATCTCCAACCCAAAGCACCAAAGCCCCATTTCGGGCGACAGCTTAGAGGGACTAAGAAACTCATATTTTTCTGTGTAGAAAGTTAGATCTCATGGGCTAAGAATGTAGCTTTCAAAATAAAGTGTTTTAACACCTCTCTGCCCAAAAGGGTATCGACACCCTGTATTTCAGTTCTATGACAGGGCACCAATACCCTAAAAAACTGCTGAACCAGATATAATTAAGGCTGTTCTTTCATAGTCCAAACACCCTCAACTTCATATTTAAGTATCATTCACCCCCCTATGCAAGGTTATGATGTTTAAAAACCTTTTATTTTTAGGTGGATCAAGTTTAACAACAAGAAGTTGTGAGTAAATTATGTATATGATTTATGTGCAATATGAAAAATATATACATCTATATTTGTGTATATTCCATGTGCTCTTAATGATATATATTGATGAGTTTCATGATATGATTGTGAGCATCTTGAGCTTATTGACTATTTATGCAACAAGAAGGAAGAACAAGAATGAGAAAGCTATCTTGTGTCATTTATGCTCAACTTGAGAAAGCAAAAATTATATGTAAACAAAGATAAGTTATGTTTTAACATATAAAGATTTCCCCAAACTTATTTGTACACCATGGGCAAAAGTGGCCCATAGAGGACGGTAAGAGTCCCAAGAAAAGAGTTGATTCAACTTTGGCCAAGGGTTAAAGCGACCCACATGAGGACTTGATGTCCGATTAAAATACGGCCAAGGGCAAAAGTGGCCCTTAGAAGGACGATTAGTGTCCTAAGAAGTTTGGCCGTTGTGCTTATGCGCAAAGAAAGTTTATTTGAGCACTCAGTATACAAATATTGTTTGTAGGAAGGGCCCTAAGAAAGATAAAAGATATATCTATATGCAATGTCACACATGCACCTTATTTTACTCATTGAATGTCACCATTCATAGTTGTTTTATGACTTTTGTAGGGATTGGATCGAGAAATTTATGAAGTCATGGGCCAAAGGTGGGAAGTGACTTCGCAAGGCCATGAATACCATTTGATCACAAAGATTGACGTGTGGTCCTCAATTCCCCATCTTCTCGGATTGAAAAAATATGAATCTACTTATTTTGTTGTGAACATTTTCGACTATTGGACCATGGAGTACCTCACGACTCGTTTCTATGAATTGTAATAATTTAAGTAAACTCGTCTTATCATGCAATTGCTTTCCTTTTATAAAATATCTAGTAGTGCTTTCTAAACGGGCTCAAGACCTATGGCCTTTTTATGAGATGTAATGATTTGTCATGAGTCATTTTGGAGTGAAATAGTAAGTGAGGTATCTTCCTTTTCAAGCCCATATTTGGTGGTAACTTATGCTATTGAAGGTAAAATGAAAAACGGGATTTTCATATATTAAACTTCCGCTATATTTAAATTATCATACGTTACCTTATAATTCTTATTTCATTAAATATGCATGCCTTTACTTAGCAAAGAATAAAATAAATCCGAAGCAAAAAAAGAAAAAGGGTGATCTCCAAATCCTGTTTAAAAATTGGTTTTAACTACATTCCTCAAAAGAGAACAAAGAAAACATCTTTAAAACAGTTATGTTATCAAACCAGGAAGTAGAATTGCCTTCTGCAAGAAAGGGTATCAATACCCTAAAATGCGGGTACTATTACCCTTCTGGGCTGAATTCAAAAAAAAAAAAAAAAAATTTGGCAGAATTTCGAGGTCGCCACAAGACTTTGTATCAGAGCTTCGGTCTAATGGTTCTACAGACTTTGATCAAAGGTATTCGGCCATCGAAGACAACTTCCACCTCCGGTATGCCATGACCTCTTTCCATTTCTAGTGTTTAAAGTTTTATGGTGATTTATCTTAATGTGCATAAAGTGTTTTATTTGCTTAATAGATTAGACCCGGCAGTTCAACATAGGAATTTAGAGCCTATTATAATGAAATCCGATATATGATTATGTTAGACCATGATAAGTAAGAACAATGTTGAACATTCATAAAAGGATAAGCACAAGACACTTTTTAGAAATTCTTTAGCTTGCAACCGATTAAAGTTAAAATATCATCTCAAGAACCTTACAAGCAGAAATTAGTAGACATAGTTGTTGGAAAAGAAAAGAGTTAAATGCCTAAGGGATACATTTTGGAGGAAGGGTAATCAACTACTCTTCATCCTCCGAATCTCTCAAATTCTTGATCATCTCATCCAAATGGTCTTGCCAAGCCATAGGCTCTCGGTTTTGTGCACGCAACTCCGATAGATTATCCATTACATTTGCTTGAAAAGTCTAGAAATCAGCCATAAATGCACCCCAGTCAGCTGGTGAAGGTGGCATAAAATGAGTAGCCCCTTCAACCTCTTTATCTTCAATCTCTACTCTAGGTTTAGTCCAAACCCCATCCACCAGTTTGAATCGAGCTTTCACGAGAGAACCTGCCCCGATCTTTTTATTGGGATGCGGATAGGTAAGTTTCTCTTCCTTAAGGTCTGCCCCTAATTTGATTACTACGTCGGTAATCAAACGACCATAGAGTAGCCTCAACTCCGGTTTGTTCTTACACTCTATCATCTCCGAGGCAATTAAATCACCTAAGTCTATTCTTTGACCCAATGTAATTTTCCACATCATCCATGTATCCTCATTAGTTAAGGATGACAGTTTTCCTGCCCGGGGTTTGAGCACATGAATGATGATTAAATGAAGTAAACGCATGTCCCGGTCTAGCAAGGAAACGTCCCTAGAGGGTCGAGCCATTGCCTCAGTTTTAAAGACCACCCGACAAGCTTCAAGCCGGTTAAAAGACCCACCGTAAAATTCTCCTCCAATTGGGATTCCATATAACCCTGAGAGTAATTTATCATCAACTTCAAAGGCCACCCCTTTTATGAAGGTTCTAAGATACCCAGCCTTAGGCTCGAAAATTTCCGCATTGGCATAGAAATGCCTCACCACTTTTTCACAGTAATTCCTAAATAAACCCAAGAATTTCATCCACCCGAAACTATGGAATTTCCCTAAATAAGCAAAATTCACAGATTCTAAAAAGGAAAAATCTATTTCCCGACCCAGGAAAAATCTCCCGATTAGAAAATGAACTATACCTGAGGAAAGCGGCCTCACTTTGAAACCAATGGAAAGGAAACCCATATTCATTGGCCGAAGCCTCAGTCCGAGAAGAACTAGCAGCGGCACTGCCCTCCTCCGCTGTTGTCACGACTAGAATCCAGTGAGTGCTCGCCTTGGAAACCGCAGCCATAGCATCCTTACCCTTTGTAGAACTCTTTTTAGAAGGACCCATGAGGAGATTTGGGGAAAATGTATGAGTTCTTGGTGTTTTGAATTTGGGAGGAAGATGAACGGAAGCGGGAAGGAGAGAAGAACAGAAATGAATTTTTGAAAAATTTGGGGTAAAGTTAAAAGTTAAGACAAAAGTCCATTTTACCCCTTTAAAAAAAAGAAGGGAAAATTTTCAAATCGTGCATTGCTGAATTTTTGTGATGGGTATTGATACCCAATAAATAGGTATCAATACCCTATTTGAACAGAAACTGTCTGAATTATGTTTTCTAAATTTGCAAAAGTAATAATGATATTTTACTTTCTTTAACATGTATTTTGTACTCGTACAAAATTTGCAAAGGATGAATCATCTTCTTTGAACTTTCTTATCTTATTTAGAAAATCAAAGATGGCAAACCGAACTATTGATTGACTCACCCAGTTAGTGGAGCAACAGGCTCGTCAATTAGAATAGTTCATGAATCAACCGCCCCCAGCTACAAACCCACATCAAGAGAGAGATCTCAGCAGTGACTGTTTCCGTCATCTCAATCCCCCTACATTTTTAGAAGCGAAAGATCCAATTGAAGCTGAGAACTGGCTAAGGACAATGGAGCGTATGTTTGCCTATGCTCACATGACGGATAATGAAAAATTGATATGTGCATCCTTCATGCTTCGAGGAAGTGCAGAACATTGGTGGGATACTTTGACAAGCATGGGAGAAACAACAGACATGTCTTGGGAAAAGTTCACCGAAATATTTAGAAACAAGTATTTTTCCACTTCCACTAGAAATCAAAAGCTAAATGAATTTATCCAGTTAAGACAGGGAGCAATGACGGTATCAGAGTACATAAGAAAGTTTGAGGAGCTGTCCCGTTTCGCCGCTCATATGGTAGGCACGAATGGATTGAAAGTTGACCGTTTTCTGGAAGGGTTAAGGCCCGAGCTGAACAGAGATGTACTAATGTCTGGGATTCAGAACATGAGTTTCCCAGAAGTGATCGATAAAGCCTTACTAGCTGAGCATGCCGAAGTTAAGATTGTTTGGGCTCGAGAAGCAAGGAATCTAAACTGAAACCAGAACCAAAAAGGGGTTTAGAGTCAACAAGAACTGGAATGAAAATAAGAAGAAATGGGTTGGAAAACGCCATGGAGAAAAACAGAACGAACCGCATCTAAAGAGAGGAAGACCAAACAACCAGACTGAAACTAAGACTACCCCTTCATGCCCCAAGTGTGGGAGATCTCATCACAGAGAGTGTCCAGCAGGACAAAGAATATGCTTTTTGTGTAAGAAACCCGGACACATGATCTGAGACTGCCCAGATAAGTTTCAAAGGGAGAAAGGAAAAGCAAGAGTGTATAGTCAGGCCAGAGAATGAAGAAGATAGTCACGTGGTTGCAGGTATGATCTACGTTAAATCCCAACCTATGTATGTTGTTTGACTCCGGTGCTACGCATTCCTTTGTTGCAACTCATATGGTGAAAATGCTTGAGCTAAATCCTAGATCTCTACCTGCGGAAATAGAAATGGTCTTGCCATCAGGCCCAAATTGTTGCGTTAAACAGTTTGTTCCAGATGTGCCAATACAACTAAGAGAGATCTTTACCCTACGAGTCTGATTCTGCTTAACTTGAGAGACTTCGATCTAATCTTAGGGATGAATTGGCTATCTAAGTATGAGGTCACCATCGATTGCAAGTCAAAAGCCTTAAATATGCCTGGTGAAGTACCAATAATTTTTCCTCGACCGGAGAAAACTTCAAAAATCATTATCTTCGCATTAAAAGCTTCGAAGTTGATTGGAAAAGGAAGCGAAGGCTATTGGGTGAGCTTACACCAAATCCAAGCTGAATCTGGAAATTCTTTAACATCGTTACCGGTGGTACAAGAGTACCCTGATGTATTCCCAGACGATTTACTCGGATTACCACCAGATAGAGAGATTGAATTTGGAATCGAGATTATTCCTGGAACATCACCAATCTCCAAAGTACCCTATAGGATGGCACCATTGGAATTGAAAGAGTTGAAAACTCAACTAGATGAATTGATCCAAAAGGGATTTATTCGTCCAAGTGTTTCACCTTGGGGAGCCCCAGTTTTGTTCGTCAAGAAGAATGATGGATCGATGAGACTATGTATAGACTATCGAGAATTGAATAAAGTGACCATCAAGAACAAATATCCACTTCCTAGAATAGATGACCTCTTTGATCAACTCCAAGGTTCTGCAGTATTCTCAAAAATAGATCTTAGAACCGGCTACCATCAGTTGAAAATCGAGGAAGAAGATATCCCGAAAACTGCTTTTAGCACCCGTTATGGTCACTATGAATTCTTAGTAATGCCCTTCGGCTTGACAAATGCACCAGCCGCATTTATGGACTTGATGAATTGAGTATTCAAAGAATATCTTGATAAGTTCGTTATAGTCTTTATCGACGATATCTTGATATATTCCGGTACCCAAGAAGAACATACCTCACACTTGAGAATAGTCCTTCAAATATTTACGAGAGAAGCAAAATAAGGTAAAGAATAAGGAAGGTAAAGAATAAGGTAAGTAAATATTTGTTAATAATTCAAACGAGGAAAAATAACTAGAAAACAACAAGAACACCAAGATTGTTCGTCCTGAAGGACAAGCAGTTTGTCCACCACTGATTACATCTACCTTTGAGGCTCTATACCAAGTAGATGCGCCTCTTGCGCTAAAATGACCAACCAATGTTACAATAATATTCTTTACAGGCCACCCACTCTAGAGATTACAAAGATTCTCAAAGAAACCCTCAAACACGACCAATGAAATGTAACAGAAGACTACAACAAAAGTCCTAGAACATCAAACTCTCCAATACGACCATCAATCTAAAGCCATTTCAAAAACCAATTCCAACCTTCCAATCACTCATATTTTTAGAGAAAAGAATAAGAGATGATGTCAAAGAGAGAGAGACAAGAAAAGCTATGCACAAAAAGTGTTGCCCTAGAATGAGGATATACACTTTTTATAGTGGTGCATATTGAATATAGCCTTTAAGTTTTGCTAAATCTTAAAATTAGCCTTTGACCATCTAATACCTAAAATACCCTTAAAACATAAAAACTTCAATATTTGTTATTTTATTCCTCTAATTTTACAATTTTAATGTTCCGCACCCAAATTGGTATCAGAGCCTAGTTAGAATTATAATTATGTCAGATAATTATAACAAAATATCAAAAATTAATATATTTGAACAAATTAATTGGATAAAAACTTTTTTGATACATAAATTTGGATTAATTAGAGAAAAGTCTATTAGAAAAGAAGATCAAGAAATTCTAAAAGAAATTCAGCAAATTGAAATAGTAAACAATACTAATAAACAAAAATTACAAAATCTTAGAAATAAACTTTCTAAGGAATATAAAATGTTAAATGACCAAATAAAAATATTAAAAACTCAGCAAGAATTAGAAGAATTAAAAAGAAGAGTGGAAATATTAAGAAAACCTTTAAAGAGTGGAAATATTAAGAAAACCTTTAACCTTAGAAGGAAAGAATAAAAAATATAGAAAAGGAATTAATAGATTATAAAGAAATGATTACTAAAATTGGGAAAATATTAGGATTTCAATTTGAGAAAGAAGACAAGCTACTAATAAAAGAAAATATTGTTATGATGAATGAAGTAAAACAAAATTTTCTAACAGAACAAGAAACCATAATAGAAGAATTTCTTGAACAAAATAATAAATACTACCAACTACTTGAACCTTATAACTTAAATCCAAATATGAATACACAATTAAAAGATATTTCAGAAAATCTTTTAAAAATTAATGAAAATATTAAAATATCAACAACTATAACAGGAAAATATATAAAGTTTTATACTAAAGAAGAACCACAAACTCTAGAATCAGTATATAATTTCATGAATGAAACCAAACAAGAGCTTGAAAAAAATTCTTTGAAACTTCAGGAAGAAGATGCAGAAAGATATAGAAAAATGTTAGGGGATCTATAAATACAAATGGCTAACATAAGCTTATGAAATACTAAGATGAATACTAGTACCACCAGAGTTAGTAGTTCTACTACCCCTCCTACAGTAAGCCAACCTTCCTTTACACCTACTACACTACCAAAACCTGAGGGAATATACCTGTAACGACCATGGACTTTCTCCTACAGGCCTTTCGCCCGGTGCTATTTCGTGCGCAGTTAACTCTGGAGGTTGGGCTCCAAACTGGATTTCTTTCGCGTCCCCAGCGATTCGAACTCTTGACCTCCCATTATGGAGAACTTAAGTGGAATACTGGTACTAATTGGGCAACTCACCCAATTGGTACCAGCATTCTCCATAAGTTCCTCTTAAGGAGGGAGGTCAAGGGTTCGAATCGATGGGGACGCAAAAGAAATCCAGTTTGGGATAAAACCCCCAGTGGACAATACGTAAGCTAACGGCGTACGGAATAGTCTCTGGGCGAAAGGCCTGTAGGAGAAAGTCCGTGGTCGTTACAATACCCTACAGTATGCTCAGGTCTCATACCACCCATTGCACCAAGATACGAAGGACCAGGACAGACTAGTGGTGTAAATAAAGAAAAGGATAAAGAAGAATAATATAATTATAGATATCCAACCAATAAAGAAGAATATTATACCTAGTACAAATTTAGGCCAGAATTAGAAGACCCAAATAGAAGAATAAATCCTAGTTAATTAAATAGTAACTTCAAAATAACTACCACATAAGAAAGTCCTATAGAAAATCTAACACAACCAATACCAACAACATGAATATGGTTAGATCTAGATTCAGGAGATAAAGATTAAAAGATATATGCTTGGTTTAAAGCCTCTAGCCTTGCTATACAATTTAACAAATGATGGGATACATATACAGCTTTCAATTTTCTTGAACATACCTTTAGAGGAACTGTTGAAGAATTATGGAAGAAAACCTCTGACCAAATAAAGGAAAATATAAAATAGAGAAGAATTGATAGTAGATACAAGAGAGCATTTAAATAACCAAACAATTTATGGATATATTAAAAAGATTAGAAAAATACTTGAGAGGACAATTTCTAGGAGAAATTGCAGAAGAAACTAGTATAGAATAAGAGAAAAATTAGAAGCACAAATGGAAATGGAAAATCTAAAAATTTGTGATATGTGTGAGCTAAAAGGATACTTAAAAGATTTTGAAAAATCTACATAAAAGCCTTAAATAAGGATATGAGTTATAGTGAAACCAAAATTATCTCAAAATAATGTTCATAAAACTTCCTTACCCTTGGAACATAAAAATACACCAAGAATATGAAAAATTAGGTCTGTCATTACTTATCCAAAAATAAGTGATACTTTTGATAATAGAGAACAATTTATTATCAATACAAATAATAAATGGTGTAGGAAAATAGCTAATAATAAAGAAATAAGGAAAATGACAAAGCAAAAACCTCTTTGTTGCAATCGAGAGATTTTTCATACTCATCAATGGGGATGTTGTCCAAAAGAATATAAGAAGAAAAAGAAATTAAAAAAATTTCTTAAGCCTTATAAAAAGAAAGATTTTAGGAAGAGAAGAGATAAATGGAAGCCTTTGAATACCTAAAAAAGAATATATTAAAAATGCAAATGATTTATATGCCAGAAACCAATACATATAGCACCAAACTGCCAAGATAAACATAAAAATAAAACCAATTCAAAAATTTTAGAAGTATACGAATAAGCTATATATGATTCAGAAAATGAACCTTATGAAATTAGTGAAATCGAATCAGAAATCTCTACTATATAAATCTATTCTGACAATAAAATAGATAATGAATTCATAAATTATAACTTTATGAATGAAGTAAGAATTGAAGAAAGTATTGATATACAAAAAACTAACATAGATAATATTGAAGGAATAAGTCAAACTGTTATCTTCGAAAAAGAAAAATATGATGAAATTATGAAAAAAGTTTTATCTTTGAATCAGAAATGTGTCTTCAAAAATAAAACCTTTGGAATATATTACCAAAGCTAAACAAAACTATTTATGTTATAAAACATAATGAAGTTCCTATTTATATTGAAAATGTAAAAGGATCTACAAAAATTCCTATACTAAATAGGAAATGGATAAATGAAGAACTAGCTAAAATAAAGCTGATATTAGAAACAAAATCAAGAATGTGGAAATTGGAGGAATCCAGATTCTTATGAAATGATTCTTTAGACAAGGTATGGATATACTAGTCAACATATTTTGCATGGATAATAGAATATTGCATGATCCTATAGACACCCTTTTAGGAGCTATTTCAGGTAATTTAGTATACCAGAAACTAATATTCACCTTAAAACTAGGATTTGCAGTATCCTTATTAGATGAAAAGGTAGATATGTCTTTAAATTTATATCACAAAACAGATAGATTAGATATGCCAGAAAAATCTAAGGCAGTAAGTCTTACCATAAGATCTATATTTGCTTTTACTACAAGCCACCATCAAGAAATAAGAAGAAATTTTGAAGAAATAAAAATTGAAGAATGGTTTGAAGAATTAGCACAAGTCATTCCACCTAGAAAATTCAGATCACACGAAATCGAGATACCTAAAGAATTTGTTTTAGATTTCAAATGAAGAATTAGAACAATTAGAGAAACAAGACAAGCAAGTAATCCACAAGGAAATGTTTTTATAGATTCGATAGGAAATATGATAGCAAAATTCTCTGCTAGAAGAGTCTTCCTAGAAAAAACTCTATAGGAGAATCATCCACTCCAAAAAACTATTGGAAAAAGAATATACTAGTACTTGCCAAATTAGATAAACATGGAATAGAAGAGAACAATTCTACATCCTAACTGAATGGATAAAACCTACAGGAGAAATACAGCAAATAATTGCCCTAATCAATACAGGAGCAAGATCAAGCCATGTTCAAGGAAATATAGTTAGCATGCTACCTGAACAAGACCTACCTCAAGGATATAAATATAAAGATTATCATGGAATAGAATATGAAATTAGAAAATTCGTCGAAATGAATCTTATACTTACTAATATAAGAGGAGAACAATTCTCTATAACTATAGTTATACATAAAGATCCCAATATGATAGAAACCAATGCATCAATTTTATTAGGAATGGATTTTTTAGATATAATCAAACCATATAATATTCAAAAAGATAGATTACAAATGACAATCAATCTTGAAGAACAACATATACCAAGAATTACTAGCGTAAAGAAAAGATTTATTAACTACATGATGATTAGTTATAAATCCATAACCAAGTCCATTAAGTCCCTATGTTGAAATAAAACTCAATCTACCAGAATATTGTAGAATCACATTTCATGCTTATCTTTATACAGGATCAACATTATGTACAGCACATATAATGTTTTACCAACTTCCTATTGGAAAACAAACCCTAAAAAGAAATATTATGCCCAAACAACTAGTGTCCTATTTGAACCATACTCCTTATATGCCGAAAATATACCATTTTTATTAGGAAATAGAGAATTCATAGTTATAGAACTCTACTATGCTCCCAAAATAGAATGTGGCATTCTTTTAGGATAAACTTTCCTATTATAAGATTATGAACCCTTCACACAATATAAAAATCACACAAGATTTGAATTTACAACACCTTGTAACCACAAATACAAAAAGCTACATATATAGCTTAAAAACCAATAAATCATCAGAGATCATCAACCTAGCGTGGTGGATATTATACAAAAATAGAAAAAGAAAATTTCAAATCACTGTTATATAACAGTGTAAACCTCCAAATAAGTGAATCTGAAAATGAAAAGCTAGAAAGAATATAAAATAATCTCAAAAACAACTTTTCAAAAATTCCATTAGAAAAATGGTCCATAAATAAAACAACAGCAAAAATTGAATTAATAGAAGCAAACATCATAATTAGAGTCAAACATATGACATATAGTCAACAAGACATAAAAGAATTTGAAATACAAATAAAAGAATTATTAACAGCTAAAATTATTAGACCAATTAAAAGCTCCCATAGTAGCCCAGCCTTTATGGTAAGAAATCATGCTGAAATAAAAAGAAATAAAGCCAGAATGGTTATAAATTATAAGATACTAAATGAGAAAATCAAATTTGATAGATATTACCTACCAAATAAAGATATTCTCATAAAAGTCATACAAAACAGCAAAATATATTTTAAGTTTGATTGTAAAAGCGGATTTTGGAAAATATGTCTAGATGAAGAAAGTAAACCACTAACAGCATTTAGTACTCCTAATCATTTAGGACAATTCGAATGGAATGTAATGCCATTTGAATTAAAAAATGCACCCCCAAATATATCAAAGAAGAATGGAAGAAGTATTTAAACCAATTAAAAAAATTTGTATAGTATATATCGATGACATACTTATACATTCTACTACTTATAAAAATTTGCATATATTATTAACAAACATGGAATAATACTATCAGAAAAGAAAGCTGAAATAGCTAAAACAAAAATCAAGTTTTTAGGACTCATCATCAAAGAAGAAAAGATTCAATTACAATCTCATATTGGAAAAAAATTTACTTGAATTTCCTGACGAAATAACTAACAAAAAACATCTACAAAGCTTTTTAGGATTACTCTGAACAATTTATCGAAGGATATGCTTTACTTAAAAAGCCATTTTTAAAAAAACACAAAAAAGATCAAGTTTGGAACTGGACCAATGAAGATACTAAGAGGATCCAACATATTAAAAAATATTGTTTCAATCTCCCTAAACTATTTATAGCAGAGATGATGATTATTTTATTCTTGAAATAGATGCTTCAGATTATTGTTGGGGAGCAGTTTTAAAAGCGGTACCAAAACATGGAGAAAATTATTCATGTCATAAAGATTGTTCAAAATCCTGTCCTGAAAAATTAGTTGCATATATATTTCAGGAACCTTAAAAGATATTAAAACCAGATATGACTCCAATAGAAAAGAGTT
Source organism: Forsythia viridissima (assembly GCA_030279155.1). NCBI lineage: Eukaryota > Viridiplantae > Streptophyta > Magnoliopsida > Lamiales > Oleaceae > Forsythia > Forsythia viridissima. Next base: position 9,463,604 of record CM059038.1, read on the forward strand.
ACTTGTTGTCAAGAAAGGAATTGCTAAATATGAATAATATTTGATTAAAAAATCATTTACTATAAGAACAGATTATACTCAAGTTAAGTATTTTTTTTTTAAATAATTTGGAACAAAATGTTGCTAACAAGCCATTAATAAGAATACAATATTGGATGGCCAACTTCAAATTTGATATTCAATATATTCGTGGTAAAGATTAATTTCTTCATGATTTCTTTTCTAGTGATGGAGCAGATAAAGCAAGATTGCAATCAATGAAACTCAAAATATGGGAAATGGAAGAGAGAATATACAAGATGGGGAATGAAAACCCCCATAAAGAAGATATTCCACGAAATACTCAAAAGATCAGGCAATATATCAAAAAAAAATAAAGAAACTTCCTCCTCTCAACCTTCACGAGCTATTATAAAAAATATATATGATATTAACAAATCAAATGTTATACAGCTATGCAACAATCTTTTATCCTTTGGGATTAAAGATGAAGCCGTATATAACTATAAGATATGCATTTTCAATCTAGTTGCATGTTTGGTTTATTGAGATAGGCAATAAGCCATGGATGAAAATTTTAAATTATAGAAAATACAACATGATGAATTTCTATCCCAGAGCACCACCAAATTGGATTCGCCATATGTCTGATATTGGAATCATACTCTGTATATATCCTAGTCAAAACCTCAAAGATATTTCTATGCCACTAGCAAGAATCAAAATAGTCATCGAAGAATTAGTTCGAATTACTAAGCCCACCAATATCTACATCAGATTCTTCTCAGCAGTTCCAAAATGGGATATTCAAGATAATTATCTCATTCCAGTTAAGAATGTTATTAAAATTGGATTAACAAGAAAATTATTCGATCCAAACAGTCAAAATACTCATGAAGTCACTCTTCAAGAGATCTTGAAAATTGAGCATTCCAGAAGAGCTAAAGGATTCAAAGATCAATTTGTTTTCTTAGTAGACACCATGACCAAAGATGAAAATATATGGATATACCCATGTGAAGATCACATAATCTTCAGTGATTGTACAAGAAAGACTCGTGATCAAGATTGGGCCCTACTTGACCATTGGTGCGACAAAATAATGAACAATGAAATGATGGATCACCAAGATTTCTTCAAGAAATGTGCAAGATAATAGTAAGTCGCGCTGAACACAGTTGTCCAAATTGTATTATTGAAGATATGCACCACATCTCCCTCAATGAAGATGACATGCCACCAAATTATTTTGAAGGAAAGATGATTGGGTAGGACCCTTCACTCATTACCAACAGTGATAATCTTATCACTTTGAAAAAGCCGATGCCCCTACTTACCAACATAGTAAAAAGAAGATGCCTTCTTGATAAAGTTCAATAATTGAAGATAATTGTATCTTGAGTCTATAAATATCTATTACATATTGAATTGTAAGGTATCGAAAGTGGAAGATAATCACTGAGTATCCTTATATCTCTCCATACTATCATACCATAGTCTAGCAGTCCTCTCTTCAAGTGTCAATAAGGTAATTCCTATAGAGTTCTAAACTTCAACTTAGGGAGTACCAAGAGTGTTTCCTATAAGAGTTTTTGTATATTAAGTGTGTACTTCTAAAAGCTTAAGATATAAGCTTGTAATATGATCATATTAATTTCTATAAAAATGTTTGTAATGTTTTCTTAGCATCTCTTTTCTAAAAAAAACTTCCTTTGTTAGTCAGTCTCCGACAGTAGTAAGATAGCCTTGTGCTATTTCCTTTTAAATCTCCTTATTTTCCCGTTTTGGCTTTTATTGCTTTGTTTGGGAGTGTTTAGAGTGTCATTGGAAAAATCAATAGATTTTAAACTGAAGATTTGTTACAATAGGGGTGAAAACAGCTAGTCTGAATTTCCATGACATGATTGAATCCTTTAAGAATCATATCCGTTAGCTTGAACTAACAATGCAAGAGGAAGAAGTATAAAATAAACTAAGTGGAAATCATGTTGGACCCTTCTGTTAAAATCTTATGAGCCATAGACAAAATCAGATCTTGTTTTGAGAATACACACATTTATACGCAAAGACTTAAAGAAGAACACTCAAGAGAAACCTAGCTTCCTATATTGAAGAATAATTACAGGTTTGACGTTCTTATTTTCACGAACACTGCAGAAGCATCCACTCCACTGATTGTGATCTTAAATTATATTTAGATAATAAAGATATTTTATTTTTATTAACTTTAGTGGATAAATTAGAAGATATTTATTCTACTAGTCAATCTAAACTCAGAGATATTTATACTAGAATAGATTTTGCGTGTAAAAATAATATAAGAATTAATTATGTAGAATTAATTATGTAGAGACATCCAAAAATATAAAGAGAATTGAAGATACTATTTCTGAATATAAAGATTTAGAAGAATAAGTATGAGAAGGAATTGTTTTAGGATATATAACTCAAAAAGAACATCATAATACATTCAAGAAATTATTTGCATATAAAAATTACTCAGAAAAAACTTAATACCAGTATATAATTTAAAAGGTTATGATAACCTTGAAAACCATGTGTGTAATCTATTAGAAGAAGAATTCACGAGATTAAATAATATCCAAGATAAAATATCTTTAGAATATCTAGAACAAACCAAAATAATAAATAAATTATTAGCCAGACTCGAAAAATTATTGAAAGTAAATTAGAATTGTTAAAGATTAAGTGACGAGGAGATAATTAGACATAAAAGAAGTTAAAAAAGGGCAATTTAGGTATTTTATTGAAAAAAGAGGCATTTACAACTTATTTGTTAAATACTATGCCATTTTATTGTAAGGCTAGTTTGACAAGGCCATTTAACCAATTTCTCCCTTTTTATATTGCTCCAATGGTCAAAATTAATCTTGAAAATAAAGTGAAAATTAGGGCATCCACTTTTTTTACATCAAATTTTTAATATATACTGGTCTTCTTTATTTTATTGATTAACACATATTTTCATTCACATTTACTACATTTTTATAATTTACTATTTCATTTATTATATAATTTTTAAAACATATGATTTGATAGGTCCAAAATTTCAGGGACCAAAACGGACGAATTTTGTCCCTCAAATTATGCACTCACCAAAAGAAACGCACAAATTTAGGACTCCAATTATATGAAATCTATTATGGAAAGTAAAATCAATTAGAATCAAAATCAAATATTTGCATCATAAAAAAGTCGGAGACACATCGTAGTGAATCATTTCTCCTCCTCTGACATAAATGGAGAAATACATGACTACCAATCTGCAAAGCCACCAGATCCACCTCATCGTGCTTCGAGTATGTCTATTTCCTCAATTCTTGTTTAATCTTCAATTCATTTCATTTATCTTCACAGAGTTACGTTGTACAAAGGATAACCATGTTTAGATTTTTTAGATAATGGAATCCAAAAAATTTCATACCCTGACAAATATACTTTGGTTGGTAAATTTTTCTTGCAAGCGTTCAATCGGGAACGAAATTCGATTCATTAGTATTTTTAATATGAATTCATACAAAATAGATTTTTGGGTCATTGGAAATCAGATATCGTTATTGGGATGAAAGTCTATTTGGCATTTTTGAAATTTGAATTTGAGCTAATTTTGAGGAATATTATTTGGGAAAAAAAACGGTTGAATTGATTTTTAATTGAACATTCCCATAAAAATCAACTTCATTTGACTTTTAATGAGGCCCATTATTTCTCAATGTATTGTAATAACCATATAATATTATTTTAATTAGTAATTTTGGCCAGTATATTTCATAATACTATTTATAAATAGTGATATATGATATAGAGAATATTACGTCATGTACATCTTGCCATTTCAAATTTTGAAATATACCTTTAGATATTAAATTTTTTCGTATTTACACTTAAATTTATATAAATACATTTTATTATGATATTTTAAATAATAATTAATTTTCTTCAATTCATCTATTGTAACCAAAATTTTTCATTATCAAGAGATTTGTTCACTTCTGGAAATCTTCATAAAGAAAATCACGTACATTTCCCTAATTATCCGTCAATTTGAAACCGTAGCATTCTCTAATCACCATTCTATAAATTTAAGAAAAAAAAAAATCAAGGTCATTTTCATCTGCGTTCCTGGAGTTTGCAACTTTGAATATAATCTAAAAAATATTCTTAGGGAACATGAAAAAACGGTTTGGTAAGAAAGCCATAACAAAGTCGATGAAGAAGAAATACAGTGTTCTCATTCTTGAACAAACAAAGGTAAGTTCTGTTTGTCACTTACTTTTTTTATTCTTAGAGTACACTATTTTGTTTTGTTAGATCATATTTCTAAAATTTCTTTATTCACTATAGCAGATTTTGTTATTGTGAAAAATATCTTTCATTAATTAATGTTAGGATATATTGTAAATCGTCGTATGTTCACTAAAATTATTACATTAGTTTCGACGTATGCAAACAATAACTGTTACGTATACAAACAATATATGTTACGTATGCAAACAATAACTATTACGTATAATAACTTCAGTTATTACCTCACGCTGTTAATAAATACGTGCTTATTACAACACAATGTTAACGTATATTTTCCAATGTATGATAACTTTTTAGTGTTTGTTAACAAGTTTTGTTACATTATCAAATTATGTTGGTTACCACGTTATGATATAAAATATAATATAATTGTGCTCATTCGAGATTATTTGATATTAATACATACATTCACGCAAACTTGTATACTCAACTTTTTTTGTTGAGATCTATTGAACTCCATTGTGAAGTCTGTAATTCAAATGATATCCGTTATTTTGCAGCAGTGATTGTGGCATCTTTATCATCAAATATGAGGCAAAAAATCCTTCAAACGTGCCACCAATAAATATTACAGATGATTGTGACTTCCTGAAAAAACAATAGACAGAGAATTAGTATTGATGAGCTCTGTATTTGAAATTTTAAAAGGAGAAATTTATGGGATAAAATCTTTATCTGATAATGATATAATTCTCTTGTTAATTAAGATAACAATGTAGAATAGCAGGACTCTTTGCATCTAATCAATATTCAATTTATGCTATCATTTAACAATATATGTGAGAAAAATAAATATTAACCAGTAAATTCCAATTTTCTATTTCAAGTAGGTTATATGATTAATTTTTCCTATTCCCTGAAATAAACGCACTTTCCATCTCTCCAAAGTAAAGTCGCATTCGGCCAAAATTTAACATGGCTTGATTGGGCCAACATTGTAAGTTTGATCTTGGGCTTGGATAAACAGCCACACCATCATCATGGGTCACACTTGGCCTATTAACACTTGTATTGGCTGCTTTCGTATAACTTTATTTTGTAATCCAAACTTAATAATGAAAATTTGAATCATACCATGCTTTGCATAATCGTCAGCATTCCACATATAGAAAAAATAAGAGATAGTTTCACCATACAATATAAAATATAAAATAATTTAAAAAATATTATCTATTTTTATTTATTCTAAAAATATTATTTTTATTTTTGTAACACTTGTTATTATATTTGTTATGTTTTTTGTATTTGTTATAAAAAAAAAATGTGTTTTATATTTGTTATATTTATTATATTTGAAATTTAAAATATTAAAAAGTAATTATAGAATTTTTATATAAAATCTAGTATGAGACAAAATTATCACCAATAAATAATAATAATTATTATTATTATAAATGTTAGAGACGGGTATGATAGCCGAAGAAACTAGTTACAGATTCTAAAAAGGTTTATGTTAACTTTGTTTATGGAGTATGTTTTGGTAATTCAGCATTGCATTAAGTTTTTAGTATTTAATAGATTGTTTGTGTAACGATCACGGACTTTCTCCTACAGGCCTTTCGTCCAAAGCTATTCCGTGCGCTGTTAACTTACGTACTGTCCACTGGAGGTTGGGCTCCAAACTGGATTTCTTTCGCGTCCCCACCGATTCGAACCCTTGACCTCCTATTATTAAGAATTTAAGTAGAATGCTGATATCAATTGGGCAAGTTTTGGAGCCCAACCTCCAGTGGACAGTACGTAAGTTAACGGCGCACGAAATAACCCCGGGCGAAAGGTCTGTAGGGGAAAATCCGTGATCGTTACAGCTTGGTAAATATCCTACTTTTATGGTCAGGGAAATATCTATTTGTCATATGGAATTTATGTTTTAATTGGATAATCAAGGAGATGTACATTAACAGTATTTGTAGTTATTGCAATTGTTTAGCTTTGTACTATATTTACATGTAAAGACAATTTTTTAGTACTTGTTAATTGAGATATGGTGACAAGTATTTTATTTTTGAGATGTGAAGATGTTGTTTAATGCATTTGCTTTGGTACAGAAATTTACAAAATTTTATTTGCTTTATCTCATAGAATTAGAATAGAATCAATTGGCCCCAACTTTTGTGTCCTAGCCCCAACTTTTGTGTCCTAGCCCCCGGTGTCTATTTTGTAATGTTTTAAAAGACGTAAAATATGGTTAGACGTGTAGGTTGATTTTCAAACTTTTTAGGCATAAACGAAATGAATGTGACGCGTGCAGCCTCCATGTCTAGACAGAGCTTAGGTACTACCTATTCGAGCTTTTTAGAACAATGTTATATTGTAGTTTTTGTGATAGATATTAATAGGTAAGAAAAATAAGAATTAATTTAATTAATTTAAGATTAATAGTGAAACTTTTCTTCGATGATAATTTTGAAAAAATTTATTTATATAAATTTTTGTTGTTGAATAAAGTAATAAAATTTAGAAAATTAATAATCACCTTTAGAAAAAAATTTCGGTAATTAAATAACAATTAAATAATATTTTTAGATTACATATATATTATTAAAAAATATTTTTAATAAATTTAATTTGACGACAAAAAATTGGTTAATAAACAAAGTATTAAAAATTTAAAAATAAATACTAACGACAGAAAATTCCGTTGAGAATAAAAAAATAAAGTATCCATTGATAATGTTGTTACTCAAATTTAAATAACTAAAAAGATATTTTAAGTTACCTACAAAATATTTTAGTGGTTACTAAGTAGAAAAATAAATAGTAAAAAAATAAAAAAACTTCATTAGAGATATCGACTGCTTCTGAGTTGGCGATTAGCTATTGAAGTATGTCGGTAATTACTCATGATATTATTGACGAGACTGGTGTTAATAATCAATGTCGATGATAATTGGAGATCGCGATTTCATCCAAATCACCTATAATATTTGTTTCCATCAAAATTACCAACATTATTTAAAAAAAAAAAAATTTACTATTATTCTTAAAATTGTCTCTCGAAGAGTATGCATGGAGACCCTCAATTGATGTATGAACAGAAATAGTTGGAAAATGTCAATATTCTTGTTTTGGTACGAGTGATTCTCTTACTATAGGGTCATCTTTCCGCAAGTCATGACATTGAACTTTTCTTCTATTTTATAAAATTCAATGTGTTTTATCGATTATCTTAAAGCCATGACTAGAAAGAAAGAGTCATATTCATAGAAAACTCAAATCAATATGTTCAATTGGAGAAGAGAGATTTTGTAAAATTAGAAAAATGAATAATCTTTATTTAATTAAATTTTGTATACATTGTACAAGTATATATAGCTAATATCTTCTCAATTAACTCCTACAAATCTGCTACTAATTTCACAGTATATTACAAAAAATAAACGTAATGTATTACAATATATTACAATATATTTGTTCTTTTATAATATATTTTCAACACTCCTCTTCAAGTTAGTGAGTAAATGTTGTGAACTCCCAACTTGATCATCAAAGAATGAAATATTTCCTTTCTGAGAGCTTTAGCAAATATGTTAGCAAGTTGTAATATGAATGGAACAAACTTCGTCATAATTTTTCCTTCCATATTTTTATTTAAAACAAAGTGACAATCAATCCCGATGTGTCTTGTTTATTCGTGAAATACTGGATTTGCTGCAATATGAATACCAGCTTGATTGTCGCAGAACAAAGTAGTTGGCCCTTGAACTCGAATTCAAAGGTCTCGAAAAAGGTTTTGCAGCCATGTAAGCTCACAACATGTTGCTGCCATGGCTTTGTACTCGGTTTCAGCAGAGGATAAGGATACAATTTTCCTGGAGTTTTCTTTTCCATGAAATAAGACAATTTTCAAGGAAAAATACAGTAACCAATTGTTGAACGCAGAGTAGTTAGACATTATGTCTAGTCAGAGTCACAATATGCTTTCAACTTCAATGTATTTTGGGAAGAAAACATCACGCCTTGGCTCGATGTGCTTTTTAGATACTTCAAGATATTGAGAATTGAGACAAATTTCTTTATTGTCTACAAAATTCTTGTTCAGAGAAAAATAAAGAAACAAAAAATATAAAAAATAGAGAAATATTTATATTATATTATAATTGGTGACTAAAATTGAACAAATTTTCAAATCTTGGACATCTTTGCAGTCAAAACTTGGAAGAACTTTAGGTACGTTAACTATAAATTGACGTAGTTTATTCTCTTTTGTAGATGTGACTTGAGGAATTTGAAAAAAAAAATTGTAAATTTAACATTCTAGTTGTTTTTCTTGTTCTCTTTGTGGGTTGTATAAAGAGTGAAAATTGATGAGTGTAGTAAAACTTAGGTTGTTATTTTTCTTAAGATATTTGGAGAATTTGGGTGAGTAAAATATATATGATTGTAACAATTTTCAATATAGTGAAAATTTTGACAGTCCATAAATCTTTCTCTATCTTTTATATTTTTTTTTGTCTCGTTATTTTTCTCTGAACAAGGATTTTGTGGGCAATAAATGAATTAGTCTCAATTCCCAACACAAGATTCGTAGTGCAGCTTCATAATGAGGCTTTCGAGTTGACTGCATAAATCTGCTCAATAAATGAACAGAATATGTAATGTCTGGCCGTGTAATATTGAGATATATCAATCGACCAACCAATATTCTATACTTGGCCGGGTTATCTAATGGATCACCATCATCAGGAAGTAATTTAAGGTTTTGCTCCATAGAAAAGTTTATAGGTCGCGATCCTAGAAACCCAACATCATTCAGAATATCCAACATATATTTTCTTTGTGAAATGAAAATACCTTATTTTGAGCATGCCACCTCAATTTTGAAAAAATATGATAAATCACCAAGGTCTTGATAGGAAACTTGGTGTTTAAATACTTTTTGAGTTCACTGATTGCTGTCAAATCATTCCCCGTTATTAGTATGTCGTCGACATAAATGAGTAGCATAGTTACCAATTCTTCCTTTCTCTTAGTAAAAAGTGAGTAGTCTACTTTGGATTGAACATAATTAGCAGATTGGATGGCTTGTGAGAAGTTGAAGAACCATTGACGAGATGATTGTTTCCACCGATAAAAATGTTTTGTAGAGGCGACACACTAAATTATCCCCATGTCGCTGAAGACCAGGCGGTGGAAGCATATAGATTTCATCCTTAAGATCACCATGAAGGAAGGCGTTATGAACATCAAGTTGATAAAGAGACCATGAGTGAGCGACAACGAGAACAAGTAAATAGCAAAAAGTAACAAGTTTAGCAGTTGGAGAAAAGGTGTTTTGGTAGTCAATACCTTCCAGTTGAGTATAGTCCTTAGCAACCAAATGAGCTTTGTAACACTCAATACTCCCATTGGATTTTTGTTTAATTTTGTAAATCCACCGACATCCAATGGGTACCTTAACAAACTTGCAAAGGAGAAAGTGTCCACGTGTCATTGGCTTAGAGAGCGTGAAGTTCCTCATCCATGGCCTGGCGCCATGCACGACTTTTCGAGGCCTCTGCATAACTGTTAGGTTTCAAAGTAGAAGACAATTGTGCAATAAATGATGGGTGAGATAGTCTCTGATATGACAAGTAATTGGAAAGATGATACCTTGAATTAGGACCAGAGATTGAGAAATATGTGGGGTGGGGTGGGGTGGGGTGGGGTGGGGTGGCGATGTAACAGTAGGGCAAACATAATCATAGAGCTAATTCGTGGGACTCGAATGTGACTGAAACGTTGTAAAAGTGCTGAATAAGCAACAAAATCATCAGGCAAGACAGTTTCAGTGTGTTGTTCTAGATTGACAACACTATCTGGAATGACTGGTTCTGGCTCAATGATATCAGGAATGTCTGGCTCAAGTTTATTTGTCATTATGTGAGGGTTAGGTTCTCTTTGTATTGGCCCTGACCCAATATAAAGGCATGGGTGATCTATTTGAGTGACGGGTGTTGGATCAAGGCTAAGCTGCTCCTTTTGGTAAGGGAAAATATTTTCATGAAATGTGACATCTCGACTCGTAAAAAAAAAAATTTAGTTAAGGTCGTATAACTTGTATACTTTTTGTCTAAAAGGGTAACCAATAAAAATACATTTTTCGTCCAAACATCAAATTTGTATCGTGGATGAAAATTAGTTGCATAGGCTAAATATCCAAAAGTACGTAGATATGTATATGAGGGATTGCAGGCAAATAATTTTTCAGAAGGCGTGAGGCTCGATAAGAGTGGAGTGAGAATGCAATTAATGAGATAGACAGATGTTAAAATACATTCGTCTCAAAAATTCAATGGCATATGAGATTGAAAGTGTAAAACTCGCGCAATTTAAAGGATGTGTCTATGTTTACGTTCCACTACCCTATTTTGTTAGGGATGGAAACGCAGGAACATTGAAATATAATTCCACAGACCAGATAGAAGGCAACTGTTGAATCAATAATATCTGTCCACGTACATCAGAATAAGAATCATATAATCCCATTAGAATCTGCATCAACTTATTTCTCTCCGCTTTTTCGTGGTTGAACTTCATAGCACCGCAAGAACACGGTGTGACAGTCTGTTAAGAATCCATCTCGTCCCATAAACTTTTAAGTTTGGTAAAATACACATTGATGGGCTTTTTATTTTGTGTAAGGCATGGAAGATCACGTTGAATTTTAAAGAGACGAGATGTGTTTTGTTGGGAAAAAAATTTCTCCGAGATCATCCCAAACGTTTTTGGCCGTCTTCGTATACATCACACTGGTGGAGAGATTGCTAGATACGACATTAAAAATCTACATAAGAATCATGCATTTCACTGTTGTCAAAGAGCATACTCTATGGGCTTATCTGCAAATGGCAGCTCAACACTCCCATCAACAAACTCAAACTTGTTCTTCGCACTGAGTGCAATTGACATAGAACGACACCAAGTGCCATAATTATCACCCGTAAGTTTCGTGAAAACAAGCATCATCCATTGGTGATCAGAATGATGAATGAAGAAAGGACTAACAGAGTTATTGGCTAGGTTTTGTTCACAATTTTCTCCTATGACTGAAAAAGAGGGAAAAAAAAAACGTCAAAAAGATCGAAAAATACAATTTTGGAGGCCTAAACGACAGAATTTGGCCGAAAAATGTCGAATGTCACAACAAAGGAGTGAGTATTGCTCAAACAGTCGTTTCCACCCAAAAAAAACACTATAAAACCTCAAAAAATGGACATTGCAAGTATTTTTCTGAAAAATTGGAAAAATGCTTGAAAACGGAATCGTGGCTGAAAAATGGTTAACCTAATCTAATGCTCTGATACCATGTAAAATTGGAAGAATAAATAATCTTTATTCAACGAAATTCTATACAAGTATATATAGCTAACATCTTTTCAATTAACTCCTACAAATCTGCTACTAATTTGACAATATATTACAAAAAAGGAAAGTAATATATTACAATATATTTGAATATATTTGTCCCTTTATAATATCAATCTTTGATATTATTATAACATACTTTCAACATATTTGGTGTCCATGTGAAGGGAGAATTATCTGAAGAACTATTAAAATGTGTAGCCTTACTTCCTATTGGCTTTGCTAGCTGGAACATGTTCTTTTACGACTCGCGTATTAGCCACAACTTATATTCATTCAATAATTCAATTCCTCCTTCTTCATTCTTGGACCTCGATTCTTACAACTATCTTTCCAATAAAAGTAAAGAAAATTTGTGAACAAAGAATGCGGTGAAATGGGAATTTTGCCTCTTGGCAGAGAAAGGCGAGTTGGTGGCTGCTATATCCACGTATTAATAGATAAGAAATAATAATTTAGGTTTAATAGCGGAACTTATTGTCGATGATAATTTTTTTTTAAAAAAAATATTTCTATCGATTTTATTTATCAATAAATTTTTTATTGTTAAATAAAGTAATAATTTTTTTGAAAAAATAGAAAATCACATTTAAAAAATTCTATCGATAATTAAAACATTATTTAAGAATACAAACGAATTTTTAGTTAGTAATATAATAAAAGTAAATACTTTGATAAATTTAATTTATCGACAAAAATTTCGTCAATAGAAAGATAAAAATGAAATGTTGACGATCGATTACTTTGAGATAAAAAAAAATAAGTTGGTTATTAAAAATATTTTTAATATAAATATAAATAAGTAAAAATATATTTTAAGTTATCTATAAAATATTCTATCGGCAACCTAGTAGAAAAATAAAACAAATAAAGGTATAATAAAATTCAAGGGTGACACCAATGGCTTCTCCGTAGACAATGAGCCACCAAAGTATGTCGCTGATTGCCAACGATACCCTCCACAAGACTATCGTTGGTAATCATTGTCCATCATTTTCGGTGGTGCAATATACATCATGAACGATATTATTGTCGATAATTCTATACAAATCACTTACAAATATTGTTTTCTTCAAAATTAAGAACAAGTTTTTTATTTTTATTCTTAAAATGCTTCGTCAAAATGTTTGACTAAGAATTTTAAGTTGATTGAGCCGTCTCTATTCGTGAATATATAAAAATAACTAATATAGAGTTAGAGAACTAGAGTGAATTACAAGTGAAAGGTAGCTTTTGAAGCAATAATTAAGATAAAATATAGCATGAAATTAATTTCAAATTTATTTATTCCCATACATGCATGGGCCGTCACTTTGCTTGTGCAAGCAATGTAATTTTGTCTTAGAATTTTTATATTTATTTATTTATTTATTGAGAACGTCATAGAATTTATATTAATATATATGTTTAATATTTTTTTATGTAATATGAAAATTAGGTTGGAAGCCAAACGCAACGTATGAAAAGACGCAAGGCTTTGATATATATATCCAAATGAGATGATTATATATGCATGGCTAAAAGCAAACAAGATCCTTAATTCATATATACAAATTAATTAATGTGTTTATACAATAATATATTTTCGATTATTTGTTATATGCTTTTTCTTTAATCAACCTATCCTTAAAAGCCTTTATTCTAGCATTGACTGAGACCAGTTTATTAATTAGAAATTAACCAATAATATATTGAATAAAATAGAGAACTTGGAATTTTTCAAATTTTTATCCAACTTTAATATTCTTCATAATCAATGAATTTATTTACCAAGTCAATCCTCGATATTTACTTAGAAACAACAAGATCTCGATTGTACTCAATTCTAGATAGTCAAATCGAGAATTGATAGAATTGAATCAACTAGTGTTGATCGACCGATTTTCGATATTCTATTGTATCAACAATATTTGATATTGTGTTCAACCAATTTAATTTTTAGCTTCACAAATTATCATTTTATTATAGTGCTCAGTTTGGAAGAATTTCCATTACATACCAGATATGTTAAGAAAAAACATAACTTTTTAAGGTGTAGATTAAAATGTGCTCTATGTGTCATGTGCCCCACAGCACAGAAAGTTTTAATAATTGGACCTTCACAACAAGTTCACTCGAAAAAGTCGGAAGATCGGAACCATGAGGGTCTAAGTACTTAGTTGATTTTAGTCCTAAAGAAAGTAAACCAATGGTCAAGTCGAAGGTAGACGACTTGCAAAATAAGTTAGTCAAGGATCAAGTCGAACTATTGTACCATTTCGTGTTGATTGCAAAGGACATGACCATAGACGGCCCTGGCCCTAGGCAGCCAAGCAACCGCCTAGGGCCCCCAACTATTTTGGGCCTCTTTTAAAAAAAGAAAAAGAAAAAAATCAACCACTTACATGTGTAGTCTAAATAGGGGGAAAAAACAAAAAAAAAATTAAATTCTAACATACATCATCTACCTTAATCTAGTCTTTAAATTGTAGACAGTGTAATTTTCTCTTTAAATCTATATATTTAGAAATTTTTATCTTGATTCAAAACAATTTTTCAAATTGTTAGGAGTAGAGCAATAAATATAAGAGCAAAAAATAAATAACAGAAGATATTAATCATATATAACAACCCAATAAAAATTTTCTAATTATAAATAAATACTAGGACAGCCTAATTACGAAGGCAAAATCTTTATAAATTAGGCTACACAATTTAACACAAATTTCAACTATTTTTTCATTCATTGAAGAAAAAAAATGTATCATTTTTTGGCTTGTAAGTTTGTCAAAAATTTACATTTTAAAATATCTTAATTTATTAAGGGGCCCATTTTAATTTTCACCTAAGACCCCCAAAATCTCAGGGCCAGCCCTGGACACGATCCACCTTCAAGGTGCTACACAATGATGAAATAAATACACAACTTACAAAGGTTTATATGCTACTCTTTTTGATAAGGTTGATCATGTTTCAAGATGGAACCCTAATAAGTCTTTATATGGTATCACAATTCTCACAGCTCATAACAATTCGATTCAACTAAAACTCAAAAATTTGCACACGAATTTCAAGATTGGTGTTCTCAAACGAACCACCATCTTACAGGAACGTGTTAAAGTAAATCCCACATAGAATAACGATGAAATAAATACACTTCATGTAAGGACTGGATTACCTCTATTAATAAAGTTGACATTTTAAGATAAAACTTTAAATCTTAATACACTCTATCATTAAAAAAAAAAAAGTGGTGCCATCCACATGAACAACCGAATCTAAAGATTTTATGTCTACTAAACTCAATATTCTACCAAACACGCTTCAAAAAATGTGAGAAAAGAAATATAATCATTTGGTTATCACTACATTTTTATCCTGCAACTTTGACATTAATACTACAAGGAGAGTATTCTCTTATATATATGAATATTGTAAAAATTAGACTATAGTGTCGAATTGTAAATAAATAGATAATCAATATTGAAAATGATGTACTTAATGATATTGATAAATAATATACAATATTTTCTAAAATATAAAAATTCGAAGACATAAGTTATAAAACAAATTATAACGTCTATAATATCCTTGTGTTATGATATTAATTCAAAATAATTATTCTTATCCCTACTAGATTTTTTTTTAAATTCATGGTTCCACTTCCACCTCTAGGACAAATAGTACTCAACTATAGGTGTGGACAAAATAGTACTCAATTATAGGTGTGCATCATATCAGCTTAAGTAAATTCAAGACGTAATTATTTGACACTAATGCTCTACATTGTAAGCCATTTACCTGGGGGGGGGGGATCCACATGGTATCATGTGAGGTCAATTAATCCCTCAGAACAAATTTTTTTTTTTTTTAATTTCTCCGATATCTCTTCTACTTTTTTATGTATTTTTTTATCGATTTTTGGACTATAATTTTGGACCATTTTTACGGAACAATAATCTCTCTCTCTGACTCTTCGCTTGCCTCTTTGGCTCCAATTCCATCGGGCGTCAACCACCTGCACCCACTAGCCATTGTTCCGCCTTCCCTTGTCTTTGTTCTCCACTTCAGCCTTTGCCACTTCGAGCTTCAATAAATATAAAGGGATCTTATTTGTATTTTTTTAAATTCTTTAGTTACCGACAGCTCAATCAGCTTGGGATATATTCTTTCCTCACATTCTTCTTGAGACCTTATGAGGATGACCTATTTCACCAATTCTTTAATATTTCAGCTCCTCCTCTAGTTGTAAGTCTTTTTTTTTTTTTTCCGATACCCAGGTATCCCAGGTTTTTAAACCATACTAAATTCCTGGACCCCCAAAACCCTTGCCCCTAGAACCTTGGAGGAGGTAAATTGCGGGTTATGCCTCAACTGACTCCCAAGTTCTCCTCATCTGACTGTACACTTCTGCGCACAAGGAGCCGTCTCCAAAGTGATTGCTCCATACCGAATAAAATCCAGTCGCAGGTTCCCACCAAGATTCGAACTCCCACCCTGCCAATGAAAGCAAGCCTTATGCTAATTGTTCCACCAGTTGAGCTATGCCCCGGGGACCAAGTCTTTTTCTTATTAATCCTCGAAATTAAGTTATTTTTCCTCTTTTTTACCCCTTTCTTTAGGAAAGAAAACAACGATTTCTTGATTCATTTCTTCCAGGGTTTCATATGGGAAATTGTTGTAATCCTTGAATGATTTCAAATTTTCAATTTTGTCAAATATTTATTTTTTTCTTTTCCCATTAATTCTTGATGTTTATTATTATTTGTTGTTGATGACCTTCAAAAATTAATGCCAATAAAAGTGATGCGTCTCCTCTACCTACGTATTGCACACTTGAACAACCATGTCATGGGCAAAAGGTCACGATACCTCTCCAAGAAAGAACGATGTGGTGCGTCGACCGTATACGCTATGACGGTCAAGCCAATCTACCGATCATAACAATAATTTGAAAAGAGGAGTGGAGTTAATATTTGAATGTGTGGGAGATAGTACTGACTAAGGAACTGGTGGTTGTAATGGTTCTTTTGCATGGAATTACATCCTCCTTTTCTATGAGACATTGCCTTGGTATTATAGGTTTAAGCAAACTGGCCAGGCTTTTTCGATGTGCTACTCATTGATCCTAAGGACCTACCAACTACATCCAATACGTCATGTCACAGATTCAACCAAATGTCCATCAGCCACTTGCTAGGTAGCTACGACTGTGACAACCTGCCTTTGCAGGTTGTCCCATATATTCTTTCATGTCCAATCTGCTAAGTGTCAGGCTTGCCATCTGCAAAACAACACTAGGTCGAGCTCGACCGCTTCTTCTCCGTTGGTCTCTTCTGCCTCAACCGAGTCGAAAAGCTAGTCGAGTGCCTTGGTTGGGTATTTGGATACCAAAAATTACTACCAACAAATGTCCCACGTCTCCTCTGGCTACGTGTATATTACATGCAAACTTGAACAACCACGTCGAGGGCACTAGGTCACAGCATCTCTCTGAGGAATAACGGTGTGGTGCATCGACCGTATGTACTCCGACGGTCAAGCCAGTTTTTCGATCACGACACTAATCCAAAAAAGAGGATAGGGTTAATATTTGAGTGTGGGAGAGATACGTACCAACTAAGGAACAGACTAGGGGGACTCTAAACCACTTATTTGCCAAGTAATTTAAGTGATCTATGGGGAGAACTTGGTTGTAAATGTTCTTTGTATGGAATTGCACCATCCTTTTCTATGAGACATGCCTTGGTATTTATAGGCATAAGCTAACTGGCCAAGCTCTTCCGATGTGCGACATGTGGTGTGATCCTAAAGACCTATTGGCCACATCCGAGGCTCATATCACGGATTCAACTAAAGGTCCCGTTAGCTGTATGCTAGGCAGTTATGACTGTGACAAGCTACTTTTGCAATCAGTCCCTTCATGTCCAGTATGATAAGTGTAGGCTTGCCATCTGCAAAGCAACACTAGGTTGGGCTTGACCGCCTCTTCTGCCTCAACCAATCTAGAGGCTAGACGAGTGCCTCGGTTGGTTGGTTACATACGAGAGTGATGACTCATTGCAGTTATTAATCAACTTTAACTTTGACTAACCCACGAGGCATACAATGTGGAACATAGGCATAACAATTGCTACTTTCTTTTTTATATTTGAGTATGATATTTTCAAAAGTTCTAGGATTACTTTTTCCCGGGGTGGTCGGGTTGGGGGAGAGGTAGTAAGATAAATGTGTTTAATGTCGTAATTTTCCTTCAAAAAAAGACTAAAAAAAAACTGTGTTATAATGAATATCTTGTTTTCATTAGATATGTAAATATCTCAATGAATTGAAATATTTTAATTATCTTTATATCATTTTAAAATATGTTTGTTCCTTAAGTTACGACTCTACAAGCCAAAATTCCTGACTATGTCGTTTGATTTACCAATGTGTGTGTTTGTGTCTGTGGATAAAGGAAAATGAAAAGCTTAATACTAAAGTATAGGGAGAGGTTAGGATAAGAAGATCCCAATGATGAAATGAGATCAAGTAAAAGCAATAGGGTTGTCTTACAAAAGTAACAAACACAACAATACACTCATCATTTAAAATAGGGATAATTGCATCAAAGGTCCTCCAACGTTTCAAAATCGTTGGAGATATATCCTCAACCTAAAAAAATAGCACCACACATCCCCAACTATGAAAACATTGGCATGGTAGGTCCTTTATGACCAAATTGCCCTTCTTTTTAAATAAATAAAAAAACAAAAAACAAGAAAAAGGAAAAACAAGATTGAAAACTAACCAAATTTATCCAAAAAAATAAAAAGTAAGAAATATACCTCAAAAAAATAAAAAGTAAGAAAGAGATCCATCTTTTGGAGAAGATCGAGGAAGATTGAGTTTTTGTTTCATACCGTTGAGGCAGAATCATCTGAAATGGAGGAAGAAACAGCTGAAATTGTGGGTGAAGCCAATATTGGATTGGAATATCCGGTATAGAATTGCCCTAGGCGTGGCAAGGGCAATAGCGTACTTGCACGAAGAGTGTCTGGAATGGGTTCTACATTGTGACATCAAGCCCGAAAACATACTCTTAGGGGACGAATTTTGCCCAAAGGTATCAGATTTTGGGCTGGCCAAATTGAAGAAGAAAGAGGACATGATGAGTGTGTCACGAATGTGTGGAACCCCAGGGTACATGGCATCGGAATGGACACGGCCGGATCCAATAACTTCAAAAGCCGACGTGTACAGTTTCGGATTGATTCTCCTGGAAATTGTTAGTGGTTAAAGGAATTTTGTGCAACTAGATCCAAAGATGGAGAGTCATCAATGGTTCTTCCCAATGTGGGCTTTTGATAAAGTGTTCAAGGAGATGAATGTGGAAGGCATATTGGATCATAGGATCAAGCACTATTATGATAACAGAGAGCATTTTGGACAAAGAGGTCCATCTTTTGGATTTTTGGAGAAGATAACCTCTTTTTTACTTTTTATTTTTTTGAGGTATATTTCTTATTTTTTATTTTTTTGGGTACATTTGGTTAGTTTTCAATCTTGTTTTTCTTTTTTCTTGTTTTTTATTTTTTTATTTATTTAAAGAGAGGGCAATTTGGTCATAAAGGACCTACCACGCTAAGGTTTTTACACGTTAGGAATGTGTGGTGCTATTTTTTTAGGTTGGGAGCATATCCCCAATAATTTTGAAACGTTAAGGACTTTTGATGCAATTAACCCTTTAAAATAAACTTTGGCGCCGATATCTTTGCGCAATCTAAGGGCTGGGGCCGTCCGCCATTCGCGCCTTCTTACACAAAATTCAAAAAAGTAGGCCGTTATTTTTGCGGTTTTAGTCTCTTAATTTCTTGCTTAAAACCGAGGTCATTAACTTTTGGCATGCACGAGGTTCTTTTAGCATGCATTGGTCGGGCATAAACCAAGCACACACCCCCACCAACACAAATAATTATTTATTTCTAACTAATTACTCATAATGCATTTGGTCTATGTTTAATATGTTGGTTAATATTTTTATTTTTATTTGATTTCTATCCTTAACACGTTTTCTCAAAATGATGACTTATTTAAGCATTATGGCCTTTCATATTGTTCTATCTTAAAATGTCAATTATATAAAAAGAGTAGTATAAACATTTGTATGTTGGTTAATATTTTTCATTTTTATTCGATGTGAGATTCTACCTTAACAAGTAGACAAATGCTCTGAGTTTATATATCATCACCACCCATTTAAAAATTTTGAACATGTTAAACCTTTGATGAAAAAATAAAAATCAAATGAGGGAGCATAACTTAAGATTATGTTTGGTAAAAAAAAATTGTAGATTATAAGCAGTGGATCATACGGAATGTGTAAATAAAAAATATATAAAAGATGTGAGTCATATGAAATATGTGGATAAAATGATGTTTGACCAATTTATAAGTACTTATAAATACTAACAAATATACTTTTAATTTTTAAATGAGGTGGTTCAATCTTTCGTATTGTAAGTATATGAGTAGTACATACATCCATCATGCAAGAATAGATAATTAATGCATAATTAGTCAGCTTAATCGATAAAGTAAACAAAAGTAAACTTGATTGAAAAGCCATGATTTGCGCTAGCGGTTGAGATTGGATTTTCAAAGTCTATATAATGGCATTCATGTCCTTAATTGAAGACATGCACTGACCAAATTAACAAGCCAAATATACTTAGTTAGAGAGTTAATTAAGTATAATGGCATTTGGGAAGGGAGCCCTCCTTCATATTATTTTCTTATCTTTCACATTTATTTCTTGGGAATTAGGTGTTGAAGGGGTTCCAAATTATAGGGATGCTCTAGCTAAGTCCATTTTGTTCTTTGAAGGTCAGAGATCGGGGAGGCTTCCTAAAGGCCAGCAAATCCCGTGGCGGTCTGACTCTGGAGTGTATGATGGTTCGCTAGCTCATGTAAGCGACTATCTTTTCTTTTCTTTTCTTTTTCTTTTTATTTTTATTTTTATTTTTTTGAACTAGTTTTGTTAAAACACTTAGTTTAAAAGTTTAAGATGTTAATTAAAGAAGAAATTCAATTGAACAAAAGCTAATTTACACTATCTATCTTTTTTTGTTCCTTACTTAGCCCGTGTTTGGTTAAAGTTAAATTATAATTTAATTTAATCAAATATAATTTTTATCCACACATTTCATATGACCCACAATTTACTATCAATTTATTATCCACACATTTCATAAAACCTAAAATTAATAAGAACTTAAAAATAATTTCAGCACTGCAAAACAGTATCAATTATTTTGTTAGGGGGCTTATCTCTTACTCCCAGGGTCCCAAGGAAAGGTTAAGCTGCCCACATGCTGACACTTCAGCAGATGGACAGCTTATCCTACCCTCCAATGGAGCAGGAGATCAATGGCCTATTTTGTTATTCTAGCTTTGTATATTGGGGACATGCTATGTCACTAGACAGATGATAGCCCCGAGTCAACTATAATTCCTAGACTCTTTTATTTTTTTTAACAAAACATTAATAAATCATTAATCAAGTTCCGTAATGATTAATGTTTTCTTTTTCTTTTCATTCTTTTCCTTTTTTTAAAAGATTAAAAAAAAAAATTCTTACATTAAAAGATGTGTAAGAAAATATATAATTGTTGTTAATTATTTTGGCATGCAGGTTGACTTAACCGGAGGCTATTATGATGCCGGAGACAACCTAAAATTCAATTTCCCAATGTCCTTCACCACCACAATGCTATCATGGGCCACTCTTGAGTATGGCAAGAAAATGGGCCCCCAATTACAATCTGCACGAATCGCTATCCGTTGGGCCACCGACTACCTTGTCAAGTGCGCAACGGCGACACCGGGTCGGCTCTATGTCGGCGTTGGCGACCCAAGTGCGGACCACAGGTGTTGGGAGAGGCCGGAGGATATGGACACTGTTCGGAGTGTGTATTCGGTGTCACCGAGCAATCCAGGGTCAGACGTTGCTGGAGAAACTGCAGCAGCATTGGCAGCAGCTTCGATGGTTTTTCGAAAAGTTGATCCGGTTTACTCAAAGTTACTACTGAGAACTGCTAAGAATGTCATGCAATTTGCAATTCAATATAGAGGATCCTATAGTGATTCACTTGGGCCAGCGGTTTGCCCTTATTATTGTTCATATTCCGGTTACAAGGTAATTTTAAGTAAAAAAAAAAAAAGTTTACTATCAAAATAAAAATAAGTAACTTACTAATATTTAATTTTATCCAGTGTAAAGTTTATTTATTTTAAAAATTATTTATTTACTTATAAGTAAATTTTTGTGCTTATAAATCAGACAAACATGCTCCAATCAAACTTTAGAAATAATTAGGTCCATATCTGCAAATTATTAATTCAAAAGGAATAGTAACTTGACCTCATTTTTGTACTATGGTGGTACGTGATTACATGTTTACAGTATTAAAGAAAGAAAAAAGTTAAAATTTTATTGATTATACTGTTTAAAACTACGTATTCTCAAAATAACGTTGTCCAAGAAATCAATGATTAAATTATGAACTAATTATTTTTAATTTTTCTTTCATTATTTACTGCAGGATGAATTGTTGTGGGGAGCTGCATGGCTTTATAGAGCAACAAATGATGCATCTTACATGAATTTCATCAAAAACTTGGGAGCAAATGATGCAACCGATATTTTTAGTTGGGACAACAAATATGCTGGCGCTCATGTTTTCCTTGCAAGGGTAAGAAACTAATCTAGTACTTCTGCCTTACGGGGGTTGGATTCGATTAAAAACTTCGAAAACCAACACAACATTCAGTCGGGTGCATGTAAGAAAACTCAAAACACGGTTCACCCAACCGGAACTGTTTTTCTTTATTTTTTTTCCCTTCTGGTGGATGTCTCGGTGGATTTTAAAAAAATTGCTTATAATAAGTCAAGTCAAAGTAATTAATTAATTACCAACAATTAATATATAATTAATCTCCAGATTGAAAAATAATTCATTGATTTATTTAATTATTTTCTTGTACAGAGATTCTTGGTGGAGAAAAATCAAGCTTTTCAGCCATTCATACAACAATCTGAAGACTTCATCTGTAAAATTCTACCCAACTCTCCTTACTCCAGTACACAATACACACCAGGTACTAATTAAAATTAATTATCTCTAATTAATCTGATCCTGTTAATTAATGAATAAATATAGTATAATATTAATTTTTATATATATGTATAATGCAGGAGGTTTGATGTATAAATTAAGTGCAAGTAATCTGCAGTATGTGACAAGCATAACCTTCTTGCTTACTACTTATTCTAAATACATGGCAAGTGCAAAGTATTCTTTCAACTGTGGAAACCTATTGGTCACTTCAAAGACTCTACGCAGCCTAGCAAAAAGACAAGTAAGCTCCTTTAATTTTAAAAGATTATTAAAATTTGGAGTTCTATCTTAAAAAATGTCAACATTTTTAAAAAGATAGTACAAGTTCTTATGTTAGTTATAATTTCGATATTTAATCAATGTAGAATTTATTCTTTAACATGCCTCCGCAAGATGATGATTCGTTTGATACATCAATCTTGAAATTCGTGTGCTCATTTGAGTTTTGGTCGAATCGAATTACTCGTTGAAACTTGGACTATGATACTATATTAATTAAGACTCTTCTTAAAAAATCAACCTTGTTAAGAAAAGTAATACAAGCTTTTATGCTGGTTAGAGTTTCGATATTCAATCAATATGTGGTTTATCTCTTATCAAAGATAAACTTAGAGGCTGCGCATGGCTAACGTCCTTTTATTAGTCTATTGGTTTATAAATTTAATTGAAATACAAAATTATGATTGTTTAGAATTAGCTAGATAGATTCAAATTAAAAAAATTCAAGTGTTTCTGACGTTTGAAAAAAAACAAGTTAGGCATCAACATTTCGTTAATTGCACAATCATTTTGTTACAACACAAACCATTCAAATCTCTATTAAATCGTTATAGTAATCCTCGTAAAAACATGTCTCACTACGAGTTTCTGGACACTAGCTAGTCTAAGTTAAGAAATAAAATGTAGCATCCCACAAGTTGAACATGTGAAGGTAACATGAAGATTTGACAGAGATTTTAATGGTTTCTGTCATTGAAGACTAACTATACATGGACTAATTTGTTATCAGGGCAATAGGTAGGGACCAGTGGTGCAAATCTTCCTTTAATTCATAATTCAATTTGATGATTTTATATATCTAATAATTCTATTTTATCCTATTAATTTCTGCAGGTTGACTACATTTTAGGAGAAAATCCTTTAAAAATGTCGTACATGGTCGGGTACGGGACAAATTTTCCGAGACGTATTCACCATAGAGGGTCGTCTTTGCCCTCACGGACAATTCATCCACAAGCTTTTGGTTGTGAGGGTGGTTTTCAGCCATTCTTCTACACTGCGAACCCGAACCCTAATCTTTTAGTTGGTGCCATAGTTGGAGGTCCTAACCAAAATGATTTTTTCCCAGATGATAGAACAGATTATAGTCATTCAGAGCCTGCTACTTATATAAATGCTGCTATTGTTGGACCTTTGGCATACTTTGCAGGGAGCAATTGATGATCTATATATACTTGATACATATTTATGGAAGAATGTAAATAAAAATTATCAGTTCTATATGTCCTTAAAAAATGGGCATATTGTAGCACCCAAAAAAAAAAAAAAAATTTGTTGGGATGCATGTTTCGATGTTTAATTAAATTCCCGTTTAGTTAAGTAAATGACTTTACGGTTTAAGCACATATGAATGATTTGTACGTTCTTACTATATGAATGATATGAGTTCTCTTGTTCAATATATTTTCTAAGTGTACATGTTTACTCAACGTATGATGACAATGAATATGATTAGAACGAATGAAGTATAGTACTTTTAGCTCTTATATTGTACATTTAATTGGAGATCAAGCCGAGTCCTCTTCATAAGAATGTACTATGTTTTATTTTCGTTATCAGGGGGCGGAGCCACCAAAGAACAAAGGGGGGGGGGGGTGTCAATTGACCCTTCAAAGATTTTAAAAAATTATCCAAGTCCAAATACAAAAATATAAATTAGTCCAAATAATTCAAGCTCAAGTCTCAATCCAAATTATTTAATTCAAGTTTCAGCCCAAATTGACTCCAAATTTAAGTTTTAATTCAGTTGGTGACCCAATTCCCAAGGGCATGATATTATTAACATCTATTCAATTCTCAATCACGGTGAAATATCAAGTGGACAGAGCATTAATCAACAAACTATCCTTAAGCCTTTTAGTGATACACGTTGAGTCTCTCACTATACTTCTTTACTTAACTTGATTAACATGTTTTATGTTTTCAACTACAATTGATGTCATTTAAATGATTAGTATTGATGTTTCGTGTTCTGGAAAAAGAGGTCAAGCACTTAATTTGTTTAGCTTGATACTAACATTTGACTTTGTCTTTCGACTACATCTTATGAAAAAGATCTTAAGAATTTTCAGATGAACTATCAAATGTATTACAAAGAAAAGATTAAGATATTGCCAATGTCATGATATTAGTGAAAATTTGTAAAGAACGATTCTAAGCAATGAAGGATAATTGATGAAAATGTTTTTTAGAAAATGTTTGTTATTTCTTTGAAAAGTACATTATTAATGTTCCTAACATGGATGATATGTATATACTTCGAGATCATTCATGGCGTAACACTCCAGAAAAGACAAATTTACATCACTTGCGTGTAGATTTTTTTTATGTCATCATTGATATGCAACTTCAAGAATTGAATGATCGTTTTTTCAAGGTAAATGGTGATTTATGCATTTATATAGTATGTTTGTGTCTAGATGATTCATTTTCTACTTTTAACAAGGACAAATTAAAAAGACTTGATGAGTATTATCCCAAAAAAAATTTATTAACAGTCTTTTGGCACCTGATAAATAACTTGAAACATATATTATTAATATCAAAAGGAACAAGTCCAATAAATGTTCAGTACATCTATGTGGTTACAATTGTGTTATCCTGCTCAACATATATTTTTATTTCGAGTTTCATTACATAATATATTTATCAATGAACAAATATGTAACACGTGTGGTACTCAAAGTGACTCTACTCAAATAATGTCTTGTTCAATATCTTTTCTCGGCACATGTTTTCTCGGCATTATTCGATTGTGAAGGAAATAACTTTGCCACACAAAAATCAACATATTGACTAGGATTCTGTGCTATGCTCATTTTAATTTTCACCTCTTAATTATTCTTAAAATAATCAAAATAATTTGTTAAAACAATCTAGAAAGTTGCAATTGGGTCGTCAACTTATTTTGGCAGCCGGATCCTAATTTTTCAACTTCGTAACAATTGGTTCTCTTGAGGACACTTTTCATCTATTTAACTTTTAAATAGTCACATATGATGCACATGAAACACTATTTAAAGAATATAATAAGTAAACACAAATGATTTTAATATAAAATTGAAAAAAAAAAAAAACAAGAGAAGGAAAATAATGAAAGAAGAGAAAAAAAAAAAAAAAAAAAAATCAAACCCGTGAATTTCGGAGAAAGAAATTGATAAAGAAGAGTGGTGGGGGGTGGGGGGGGGGGGGGGTACAAGACTGAATTAACTCATGTTTGGCTAAATTTAACTTATAATTTAAACTAGTTAAACATATTTTTTATTCATAAATTTAATAGAACTTACTAAAAAGATGGATATAAATTTGAATATATTGAATGAATGAGAGTAGCAATACAAGAAATTATATACATAACAAATAAGCATATTCTAGGTAACTACCGTCTATACAAAGTAAGAAATATTCTACTATGATATATATTATTTCCTATGATTTGTTGCCGTTAATACTCCCCTCAAGTTGGTGAGTGAATGTAGGGATGGCAACGGGGATGGTCGGAGTCGGAGTCGGAGTCGGAGTCGGAGTCGGGGTCAAGGCGGCCCTCCCCGCCGAGAATTTTTCACCCCCATACTCGCCCCATTCCCCGCTTAAAGCGGGGCGGATCGGGTTGGGGGTCGGGGCGGGCAACTTACTGCCCTGTTTAAATTTTTTTTTTTTTTTGTAAACGTGATTTTCATTGAGGGCAATATATGAAATTATCAATTATGAAATGGGGAATTAAAGTTAATTCTAAATGGTATTGTTAGAATTAAAAAAACAAATTGTGAATAATATGTTTACTAAACAAAATTAAAAAAATTACAAATCAATATGTCTTGGTGTAGTGGTTAGGAATTATGAAAATGTTCACATACACCCATTTCATCAAAAAAAAAAAAATTGAAAAGTTAAAAAATTAAAAAAAAAAAAAATTGAGGCGAGTCCGAGCAGAGTAGCTTTGCCCCGAACCCGCCTCGGGGCAATTATCCCCGCCCCATACCCACCACGAATACTCGATTATCAGGGGCAGGAGACGGGGCGGGGGACAGGGTCGGGGCGGGGAGCGGGACAAATTGAAATCCCTACGTGAATGTCCATCACACCTAACTTGCTAGCATGTGAATGAAATGCTTCTTGTTCCAATGATTTTGTAAAAGTGTCTACAATTTGATTTCCAGTGTGCACATATGTGGTTTTGACTTCCCTTTCTGTTTTCATTCTAGAACGGTGTGGCAATCTAGTTCTATGTGCTTTGTTTGCTCATGGAATACCAGATTTGCAACAATGTGAATTTCCACTTGATTATCACAAAATAGCTTAGCTGGTGAGGATGCTCAACACACAAATCATGCAAGAGGTACTTCAACCAAGTAAGTTCGGAAGTGACAGCTTCCATTGCTTGATATTCTGCTTCGGCAGATGATCGTGACGCGATGGACTGTTTTTTACTTTTCCAAGAAATCAAAGAATTTTCCAAGAATATGCAATAGCCAATTAATGACCTTTGTGTGAATTGACAACTAGCCCAATCGGCATCATAATAACCTGTGAGTTTTTGTAACGCTCCAAAATTTTAGAATTTTATTTCGGCTAAGTAAAATTCTTAGCAAGTAATTGTGGTCACATGTCCGTCCAAAGTCCAAACGGGGTCCAATAATAATAAACAACCCGAGTCTACTAAAGAAAATATCCAACGGTTTTAAGATTAATTAATTAATTAATTAATTAAAATTAATTTTATATAAAAAGCAAGATTTGTAATATATTTTAAATTTATGGTAATTTCACCATATTCTAAACTTACCAAACTCCAAAAAGGTAAGTGCTTGGCTAAATTTAACTCATGTTTGGCTAAATTTAACTTATAATTTAAACTAGTTAAACATATTTTTTATTCATAAATTTAATAGAACTTACTAAAAAGATGGATATAAATTTGAATATATTGAATGAATGAGAGTAGCAATACAAGAAATTATATACATAACAAATAAGCATATTCTAGGTAACTACCGTCTATACAAAGTAAGAAATATTCTACTATGATATATATTATTTCCTATGATTTGTTGCCGTTAATACTCCACTCAAGTTGGTGAGTGAATGTAGGGATGGCAACGGGGATGGTCGGAGTCGGAGTCGGAGTCGGAGTCGGGTCGAGGCGGCCCTCCCCGCCGAGAATTTTTCACCCCCATACTCGCCCCATTCCCCACTTAAAGCGGGGCGGATCGGGTTGGGGGTCGGGGTCGGGGTCGGGCAACTTACTGCCCTGTTTAAATTTTTTTTTTTTTTTTGTAAACGTGATTTTCATTGAGGGCAATATATGAAATTATCAATTATGAAATGGGGAATTAAAGTTAATTCTAAATGGTATTGTTAGAATTAAAAAAACAAATTGTGAATAATATGTTTACTAAACAAAATTAAAAAAATTACAAATCAATATGTCTTGGTGTAGTGGTTAGGAATTATGAAAATGTTCACATACACCCATTTCATCAAAAAAAAAAAAAATTGAAAAGTTAAAAAATTAAAAAAAAAAAAAATTGAGGCGAGTCCGAGCAGAGTAGCTTTGCCCCGAACCCGCCTCGGGGCAATTATCCCCGCCCCATACCCACCACGAATACTCGATTATCAGGGGCAGGAGACGGGGCGGGGGACAGGGTCGGGGCGGGGAGCGGGACAAATTGAAATCCCTACGTGAATGTCCATCACACCTAACTTGCTAGCATGTGAATGAAATGCTTCTTGTTCCAATGATTTTGTAAAAGTGTCTACAATTTGATTTCCAGTGTGCACATATGTGGTTTTGACTTCCCTTTCTGTTTTCATTCTAGAACGGTGTGGCAATCTAGTTCTATGTGCTTTGTTTGCTCATGGAATACCAGATTTGCAACAATGTGAATTTCCACTTGATTATCACAAAATAGCTTAGCTGGTGAGGATGCTCAACACACAAATCATGCAAGAGGTACTTCAACCAAGTAAGTTCGGAAGTGACAGCTTCCATTGCTTGATATTCTGCTTCGGCAGATGATCGTGACGCGATGGACTGTTTTTTACTTTTCCAAGAAATCAAAGAATTTTCCAAGAATATGCAATAGCCAATTAATGACCTTTGTGTGAATTGACAACTAGCCCAATCGGCATCATAATAACCTGTGAGTTTTTGTAACGCTCCAAAATTTTAGAATTTTATTTCGGCTAAGTAAAATTCTTAGCAAGTAATTGTGGTCACATGTCCGTCCAAAGTCCAAACGGGGTCCAATAATAATAAACAACCCGAGTCTACTAAAGAAAATATCCAACGGTTTTAAGATTAATTAATTAATTAATTAAAATTAATTTTATATAAAAAGCAAGATTTGTAATATATTTTAAATTTATGGTAATTTCACCATATTCTAAACTTACCAAACTCCAAAAAGGTAAGTGCTTGGAAGATGATGGAATAAACACCAAAAATCTTAAATTTTTTCCTTCCTCCTTTCTTTTTCCTCCTCAAATTCAGCCCCCTCTCCCTTCCCTTCAAAAAAATGCCCCCCCCCCCCCCCCTCTCTCCAATACACACACTTAAACCATTTTTTTTACAAATAAAGAAAAGAAGAAGAAAAGAGAAGAAGAAGAAAAAAAGTAGATAGAATGGAGGTTTTGATTTCAAAAGCTTTTAACCCTTTTTTTCAAAGCAGCAAGGTAGAAATATTTATATGCAAGTAATCTAAAATCCCTTTTATGTATTGTAGTTATGTGTATGCTATGCTAAATGATTTAATGTTTATGGCCATCCGGCTATGAATGTAGTTTATTCCTTTGAAATGAACAAGAAATGATGTTTATCCTACTTTGGATGTAAATAAAGAATGTTTATCGTTTAAATCCCTTGGGATTAAGCCTAAGAAAGAAAGAATGTTATTGGTTTTTAAATATTTCAAGATTAAACCTAAGAATGAATTTGGGGTTTCGACCCTTGAGCTCACCGAAAATTGATGTTTGCATGGTACTTACATTTAATTGCAGTATATAAAATTGGGGTTTGCATATTTATAAATGATTATATTTCTATTGAATTTTCACCAAACTCACCATTCTCCCATTCATAGATTGATTGTAGGGTTGGATAGAGGCTCGGTGATGAAGGGATTGAGCCAGAAAAGAGATTTCGGTCAATAAGACGAATAAATGAAAATTGTTTTATGATGTTATGATTTCTGAATTTTATATGTTATAAGATAATTTTGATATGAATGTTAATTGCTAATTTGGCATAAACTTGCTCGGAACTCTATGAAATGATATTTTTAATCTTGATGAGTGTTAGAGGATGTTTAAATGGTATAATGTTGATCGAAATGTAAACTGTTCAGAATTTTCAGCTTGCAAATTCAGTTTCAAATAGACGTCCTGAATGGAAGACTTCAGGTTTTGGGATGAAATTTGGTGGGAATGTTTGAAACGTGGAATCACTTCGTTCAGATGTCTGTAAATCAAGATATGCAAGTTTTGGTAATGACGAACAGTTCCACTCAAGAATCATCCTTTCATGTTTTAGAGGTTAATTTGGAGACTTTACATATTTTATTAAATTCTGACTTTTAGATATGAGTTAATACATTATGTGATATTTTATCTCTGAATATATTATAATTTTTCAAGGTATTTTAATAGGGAAAATTTGGGATTAAAAGTAAGTTTGAAAGCTATCTAGTTTCTATTTTTCGTATACTTTGTATTCTCTTTTGATGATCTTAACTATTTCCTAAAATCGTGAAATTTTAGTATGTATTAGAAGGATAAGTTATGATTATTTGGTTAAAGCTTCATAAGTTTTTGTGACCTTTGAGTTGCTCGTTTCTATACATAAGTGATAAAAGGGCAGGAAACTTATATCACAATTAAGTTAACTAGAAGTTTCGACTTTAAGGAAAAACCATTAATGTTTCTTAACCTCAACTTTAAAGTTCTTATAGTTGATTTTGGTTTTACTCTTACTTCTCCTACCCCCAGCCTCCCTAATTTGGTTTATTGGCGTGCCCCATTGGCTGGATCTACCAAGATCAATACTGATGGATGCGTCAGGGATGGATTTGCGAGTGGTGGGGGTGTTATCAGAGATCACACTGGGCGTTGTATCAGGGCCTTCTCTACTGGCTATGGAGACATACTTATTTTACAGGCAGAGTTGAGAGCCATTTTACAGGGCATTGAGCTTGCCCGACGGATGGGTATTGTGGACTTATGGATTGAGACTGACTCTACACTCGCTGTTCATTGCATTTCACGTGGTGGGGGGCCGTGGGTGATTCAGTCAATACTCAGACGCATCCGACATCTTCTTTCATTCGATCGAGACACAATTTCCCATATTTTTCGAGAGGGAAACCAGGTCGCTGACTCTTTAGCTTTTGAGGGGTGGGACCAACGACATTATCAGGAGTATGGATCTTCAGACTTGCCTCGTCGTTCGCGTGGACTACTTCATACTGACAGATATGGCCTTCCATCAGTTAGAGGTCTTTAGTTTTTTGTTAGTTTGGTTTTCATTTGCTTTTGCTTTTGCTTTTCAGAATTATGCACCAGAAGTAGTATCTCTTTATTTGCTGTAGTTTGAGGAATTTTTCCATTCGTTGTATGCTTGGAGGTCAAGTTCATATCCCCCTCCTGTGTACTACCATTTTTATATAAATACAGTGGTAGGGGCATCCAAACCCCCACCAGCCTGTCCTGGTAGAGGCCTAAAAACCATACTGGAACTGTGCTGGTGCTTCGAGGAAAAAAAAAGTTCTTATAGTTGATAAGTCACATTTGTAAACTTTTTAAAAAATATTTAAAATTCTGCATTTTTAGTTTACTTTCAGACTTTAAAAGGTAAGAATAGAAGAGACGTGTCGGGGCCTCGTAGAGGAGGTTTTGGGGCATCATAGTTTTAATGAGCCATGTGAAGGGAATAGAATACCTTGGCCAAGTGTATTCTTTATGTAACGGAGAAAACGAAAAGCTGCAGCAAGGTGGGGTCTTCTTGGAAGTTGCAGGAATTGGCTGAGAGTGACAACTGAGTATGTGATTTCAGGTCGCGTAATTGTGAGATAAATCAGTTTTCCAACAAGTCTTTGGTATTGTATTGGGTCTTAAAGGGCATCGCCATCTATTAGGTTAAGTCTCAATGTTTGTTCCATCGAAAATTTTGTGGGTTTGGCACCAAGTAAACTGGCCTCTTCCACTAAGTCCAAAGTATACTTTCTTTGACAAATGGTGGTGCCTAACTTGGATCGAGCAACCTCAACAAATAAAAAGTATTTCAATGGTCCAAGGTCCTTGATTTTGAAGCATGTACTAAGAAAGTGTTTGAGGTCACGGATTGCTGCCTCATCATTCCATGCAATTATCATGTCATCTACATAAAGTAAAATGGCAATACAAGACGTATTTTCAACTTTAACAAACAAGGAATAATCGGCTTTTGACTGTTGAAAACCAATGTTAGCAGTTGCCGAAGAAAACTTGTGAAACCAGCTTCGGGAGGCCTGTTTGAGTCTATATAAAGACTTGTTTAGTTGACACACATCCTACTCTCCCTGTCGACTAAAATCGAGAGGTGGTTGCATACAAACTTCCTTAGTCAAATCCCCGTGGAGAAAAGTATTCTGCACATCCATATGGTAGAGATGCCAATGTTGATCAGTGTAGATGTGGCAAAATTAGCTCGGCCCACGGGCTGGCCCATATAACCCAGTTTTTTGGGTTGGACTAGCCCTAGCCCAAATAAAACTGACCAATATAGCCCGGCCTATCTAGCACGCGGGCTAGTTGGTCCAGCCCGATTTTGAATTTTTTTAACACTAATTACTCATTTTATAAATAGTCCCAATGCATAATTCAAATAATATCAATTTAAAATGATCTAAGCGCAAGTCACCAATAAACATTAGTCCAAAAATCTCAAGATCCAACATAAAATTGTTTAGATTTAATTAAAATATAGTTTAATTTAAGTTTCAATCTAAAATATATTTGGTATGACAAGTAAATTATTTATTTTAAATTTACTTATAAGTAAATTTTTTAATTTAAGTCAAACATGCTTATATCTCAAAATAATAAGTCTAGCATACTTTTAATAATTGTATTTTTTTTAAGTGTCTACAAATATTTTACAATTTAAAAAATTATTATTTTGAAAGAAAATTGACGTCTATCTATTGACTAATACATGAGAGCCCTAATTTTATAAATTAATATCTTTAAAAATCTCAAAATATATAGTCTAAATTTATCTAAGATTGTATTTGATGTAATGTATTAGATTATATAAAAAAATTATTTAAAAAAAAAAGAAAAAAAAAAGAAATTTAAGACCAAGTTGGGCCAAAGGACAGGACTGGACTGGACTGGACTAGCATATTTCTGGCCCATACAAAATTGAACTGGGTGTTTTATGTGTGGCCCTACTCTGGCGGGCTGGCCTGGCCAACCAGCCCATTTGCCAGCTCTAGATTAGTGGCAATAGCTAAGAGGCATCGAATGGTGATGAGTTTGGCAACAGGGGTGAAATCTCTTTGTAATCTATTCTCTCACGTTGTGTATAGCCTTTGGCAACCAGACGAGTTTTGTAACGTTCAATTGATCCATCCGACTTATATTTGATTTTGTATACCCAACGACAGTCAGTGGGCCGATGGCCAGCTGGTAGGGCATCATTGTCCATGTATTGTTGTCCTCAAGTGCTTGGATTTCGACTTACATAGCAGCAATCCATTTGGGATCTATACATGCCTATTCATAACATGCTGGTTCGTCCAAGTGAGATATATTATGCACACATTTCTGATAATAATTGAAACATACCGATTCAACGGATACCATGTGTGGATCGTGGTTGAAGAGGAGACGGAATTGGGAGCAAGAAGAACAGCATGATATGTTCGACAGTCTTGGAATTTGGTTAGAAGTTGGGTGATGTGAATAGAATGATGTAAGAGAGGTGATGATGCAGGTAGAGTGGGTAAAGAGACCTGCGCTTGGTAAGAATTGGGGTCGACAAGTGGTGTGGAGAGTTGGGGTTCGAGAACAATGATTGGCGAACCTATGGTAATGCCCAAGGATAATGGGCTTGGGTCCATGGATGGATGAAAATATCTTTATACCATCTGAAATCTTGTAATTTTGGACAAGTAAGATTCATTAGGAGTTCTGAGGCTTTTTCCATGAAGGAAGAAGGTTTTCCTATGAAATGTTTGATTATGGTAAAAAGGAGGGTATAAACCGCATCTTGTTTGGTTGGATCTAAAGGGTTATCTCCTTCGTTTTTGACTGCATTAGTAACCTTTTCTCTTTTCTGTTGAGAGAGATAATTGAACCACCAGTTTTTAAGTTGTCGTTGAAATCCATTCATTATGTTGATAGCAGCATCTTTATCAGTGTTTCCTCTTGCTGCATAAGCACTAGATGCCATGGATATTTCACCTATGACATTAAGGATTTGTTGTTCGGTCAATCCATCAATATCCCATGCTATGATTTCGAGACCAGTAAAAGTTTTTTGAGGTCTTTGAGGTTCTTCACTAAGCATATTAGGGAAGAATGGCCTGGGATAATAATGAGGAATCTTATGAGACTCATATTTTCCCTGTTTGAGTTTATTGATTTTTAAGTCTTCGAATTATTCTTGAATTTTTTCAATAGAATCGATGACATTGATCTTACTGGTAGATTCTCTATTTTGGAGCTTTTTGACAATTTCATTAAGGACATCAGAAGAATTGGAACCAAACTGAACTTTCCCTTCAGTAGGTTTGAAAAGAGTTTTGGTAGTAGGGAGAGATTCCTTTTCCTTTCCCTTTTATTTTTCTTCTAATTTTGGTTTGACAGGTTGATCTAATTGATTTAATTGGGTAGCGACAGAATGAAAAAGAACATTTGTATAATTATTTTGTTGCTAGATATTTTTAATGTCTTTGACTGTAGGGTTATCATTTTCTGGTCTATCAGAAAAGATTTGTTTGAGAGAGCGACAACTTTGACATCTCCTTTGGGGATAAGAATTTCCTCAAAAAGAGGATGGGTTGATTGGAAGGTATATCCCGAGGGAGTTTTCCAAAGTTTTGACTTACTTTGATAAGTATTAATAGTTGGCATTTGTTTAAAAACTTTGATATGTGCCCATTCGAAGAAACTAATATCTTCGAGATAATCATAAAATTCTTTCAAATATTTCTTCATTTCTTCTTTTTAAAGCAATCTTTTTAAAGTTTTCCTAAAGGATTGAACAATTTGATCTTTGTCTTTTTTGAATTCTCTTTTCCTATCGATTGTTGAAGAGATAACATTTAATTGGTTTCTTTGAGATCTCATGTCAGAGAAGGTAGGAGATTCAAAACCATGACAGGTTGAATCATCTTCTTCTTCAACATAATGAGTACGAGGGATATTTGGAGATAAATCAACGCCTTTGAATTTCTTAGAGGGTTGTTTTTCGGCTTGTTTGAAAGTTTGAAAAAGTTCGGAACGAGAGAAACGAGCTGTTGAAGATGAAGGGGCAAATTGAACTTGCACACTTCTATCTGGCAACTCAGTAATCTCCTTCAGTTTTGTCCTCAGGACTTTTCTAATTGGAGTTTGTTCATTTTCAAATGTCCGAAAAGGGTTTCTAGTAACTTTGTCCCAAGATAATCTCATTGGGATTGCAACATTTGATTGTAAGAGATTGACTTCTATAAGAAGAGTTTCATTTTTTGGAGAGGACCTAAGGGCCTTAGAACTCATATTTGTATTTATAACTTTGTAATAAATGTGATATATTGCATATACATAGTAACAGAAATGATCTCTTAAGCACCAGTGCTTAGCTTATGCTAAGCACCGGTGATGTGGCATATAAATTATCATGTTAATTACATTGCACATTTATTACCGAAACTCTTCTATTGCATCAGGTGCAGGAAAATAGGTGCTGACTTGAAGGTCCAGGTGGAAGTAGTAAAAAATGCTGACAAGCGGAGCTCTACTGAACCTACTTTCTAAATGCTGAAGCGCCTTTACCATTAGTCTCATCTGAAGCAATTCCCGAATAAGAGAGATGAAACCTCCTACTCACTCTATTCCCAAGCCGCTGCCCACGGGACACTCCATACAGAGCAAGCAAGTCTTAGGGATGAGACGCCAGCGCAAGGACCTCAATTCTCATTAGGAGATTCCGTCGGAGGTGGGAAGTTAGCAAAAGGAAATGAACTCTTTCTAAGCTACAGAGTAAGAAAGCAGCAAATCCTTATCAGAAAACAGAGAGAGATTCAACAACTAAAAGAAAGATCGATTCTTTGGAATCCTTCCTTTCTTCAAACGGAAGGAAGAGAGATAGAATCAGACCGATTTCCGAACAAATATAATCAATATGGTAATAAATATGCTACGTCACCGGTGCTTAGGAGATCATTTTTGTACGTAGTAATATGTGTAATTTCTACTTTCTTAAAAGAATTTTACAGGGCTACGGGCCGGCTTTTTAACGGGCCAGCAATTTTAACCCTGGATCCGACCCGACCCTACTCATGGAACTGGAAGGCAGCCCTACACAACCTCGCATTGTTTCCAGTAAATTCGAGCTCCTACAGAGAAAAGCACAACTAGGGTTTTCCACTCATTCCTTTAGAAGAAAAGAGAAAAAAGTGAGATTAAGTTGATTTTGCATTAATACTTGATCGAAGATGAGGCCAATATTGATGAAGGGTCACGAGAGGCCATTGACGTTTTTGAAGTATAACAGGGATGGAGATCTGCTCTTCTCGTGCGCCAAAGACCACACTCCGACGGTTTGGTTCGCAGATAACGGCGAGCGCCTTGGCACCTACCGTGGCCATAATGGGGCCGTTTGGTCCTGCGATGTCTCCAGTAATTGATTTTCCTATATCTTTTTTATATTCATGATACGAATGTGTTATATGGGGTGTCTATAGAAGGAGAGGCTATGAAATTGAACTGTTTTATGGTAAAAATGAACTGTTTTATAATCAGAATGAGAAGATAACTGGATATTCAAGAATTGGAAAATTTTGGTGTTTAATTTTACATGCCAATTTAGGAGAAATATGTGAATTGTATATTTTTTTATGAAAAAAATTTAATATTTGTTCATATGTAATTGCAGAAAGTACAAATTTGTGCATACTTTTGTATTTGTTGATATAGAAAGTGGAAAGAGTCTGCTACCTTGAAGTGTGTATTTTAGAGAGGAATGGGAAAGGAAACACGAAACTGGAAGAAAATGATTTTGTAGTTGACACTCGTAAAATATATCATGTCTGACATCTTTCAAAACATTTTGGTGGTGTCCCTTTTACTGACATGTTATATTGAACACCAGTGAAATAAAAAGATGTGCAAGAACTACCCTGTATGCAATGTTACCCATTCTGTTTACAAGTAAGATGTGTTTCCACGTTCTAGTGGATAAAATTTGGGGGTCCTAATACACATTTCGGCTATGGGAACACTTGCATACAAGAGGTGGAATGGGGTGGATGGAATGCGAAAGAATTACAAAAAATGAAATCCAAAATTTATAGTACAAAAGAGGAGAGGGGAGAAATGGAGTAGGAGTAATATTTACTGTGTTTTTGACAGACTGAGGGACTAGAAGTTAAACAGTTTGGCCGGCCGGCCTTGGATATGATTATATTACTAGACGTGTGTTAGATGAAGAGTCAATTTGTGTTATACACATGTATGCGCACAACAAATAGGATTAGATATAAGAACATACAAGTGATCTTGGGAAGTCATGGGTACCGAATGCATCTCCAGTCACCTTCAATGTAGGAGATTTGAATATGTCACATGGAGATTGGTAATTACAATATAAAAGAGGACATAAAAATTTTGGCAGTGGAGATTTGAACAAAGAACATAGCATAATTTTGGATTTCAGGATGGCATTACTTGGTGTTGAAATATAGGCTCTTGATTAAAAACTTGTCAAACACATTTTGTCCGGAACCAGAAGGTGGATATGTTGTTCGGTAAGGATTGTAAGGTTATTCCTAGAGCCTTATTATAAAAAACGAAAACCAAAGGTGAGTCTCGTAGGTAGACGCATCGAACCGAAATAAGTTCTCAAAGTGACATCTTAATACAATGATTTACCTTAGAAAATAAATGTTAAAGAAAATCTATAGAATGAAAGAGTATAACTACTCGTACAGTGAATTGCAAGTGACTTTTAAGGATATAGTTCTGAATGAAAGAAATGAATATATATGGAGATAAAAACTTGAGCGGCATGAGGTTGTTAACTGTATTAGGTGTGACACCCGGATTCTAAAACCTGAGGGCTATAATTACATATCATGAATATACCAAAAGATAATGCTTAATAAAATTTGAAAATCTATAATTAAAAGATAATTAAGTAGTAT
The DNA here is from genome assembly GCA_030279155.1 of Forsythia viridissima. Classification (NCBI taxonomy): domain Eukaryota; kingdom Viridiplantae; phylum Streptophyta; class Magnoliopsida; order Lamiales; family Oleaceae; genus Forsythia; species Forsythia viridissima. The sequence continues at coordinate 9,502,083 of CM059038.1, forward strand.
TTTATTTAAAACGTAATAAATCTGTAAAACACTCTTAATTAAATAGAAACTCTTAAATTAATCGTTCTACCACGTATGCAGTCTATATTTCGATCTTCACAAGTTCTAATTACTTGAAAGTGAAAATAATGGAAGGGTGAGAAAAATTTCAATATGTGTGTACGTGTTAATATATTAACAACTTATAGAATCTTGAAACTTGGACTTTAAACTTTAAACTCGCATAGAAGAGACACAAAAACTATATTAAACTTAGATGGTAATAGTTGTTTGTACATAGCGCTACTAAAACTCTGGTATGATCTTATAACAAATATGTGGTCTCATGATGATATTCCATAAGAGTAACATAAAAACATATGTATACTTACGTTACTTGAATGATTGAAGAAAGTTGATTTGCTAGACTTTCATCTTAATAATTCTTGAATTGTGTGTTTATTATAAATATATATAAATCTACGTGTATAATATAAATCGAGAGAGAGAGAGGGAGATAATATATGTTGTGGAATAAAATGTTGAACCTAAGGGTTGCATTTATAGGTTTACCAAGACACGTAATTGAATCCAACTGAGAGTCTTTAAAAGATAAATATTATCTCGGGCTTTTATCTATAAGAAAACAATCAGATTCATCGATAATAACCCAATCTCATTTGAACTTTATCTTAAGAGTTCATTCAAATTTTAAACGATGTAAACTACTCTAATTATCACAATTAAATTAATTGATTAAATAATATGCAAGATTATATCTAACTATCTATTTAAAACAAAATCTGTAATACGTGAAAAATAAAGTTGCGCTGTGGTCCCAAATTATTGCTTTACATCCAAATCGGTCCCTAATATTTCAAATAATAAATCTTACCCATATATTCAAATTTAACCGCTACCTATGTTGGTTCCGGGTCATATATTAGGAACCTAACAAAGGAAGTATTAGGAGAGTTCCAAGGGTAGAACCCATCTAATGAAGAGATGTGGTGATGAATTGAGGAGGTGTGAATTTAAGGCTAAAAGAGAATGTTATAGAAACTAACGAAGCAAGTGTATTTAAGGATGAAACCCATGGATTATTATTTCATGGCGATGGAATCATAAAAACTTGGTAGAAATATGTTGACAAGAATGTTGTAGAAACTAACGAAGCAAGTGTAAATAAGGATGAAAACCATGGATTATTATTTCATGGCGATGGAATCATAAAAACTTGGTAGAAATATGTTGACAAGTTATTTAGTGAAAGGCATAGATCTTATCTATCAAATTCCACTGGTAATAGAAATGGTACCAAAATAATCTATATTAGACACATTCAGGTGGCGTAAGTGAGGGATGCTATGAGGAGAATGCAAATGTGAAATATAATTGGTTTGGATGGATGTGTCTTGGTGAGCTGGGTATTTTGTAGTTGATGGAATTATTTAATGAGAACTTAAATTAAGAAAAAAAAAGGTTGATAAATGGAGAGAGTGTTATAATGCATATTTTGGAGGATTAAAAAAAAATTCAAGATTGTATATGCTATAGAGGTATTCCAAAGGTTTGATTGGGGTGTTATTCAGAGTTGTTCGAGAATTGGTTTGGTTTATTCTAAAAAGATCTAGTGCGGAAGCCATCTAAGTAGTTTGGGTATTGATGAAAAAGTATAGAGTAAGGGTTCAAATTTTGCATTACATTTGGAAAAACTATCGAATTGCTATGGTGAGTGTTGTTGGGGAAAAAAGTGCCTCCGTAGGATATATCAATGTTAGCGTAAATATGTATGATGGAGAAGTCTCAAGTGTGAGATCCAGACATCCAGTGTGGTATTAGTATCAATTGTCTTGAGTCCTTATTTTGCTGCATAAAATTAGTAAAGATTTGATTCCATTTTTTGGGAGAATTATAGCTGTAAAATATGTGTCTGGTCACGTAATGTGTTGCATCTGATTACAATTCAATTAAATGACTGGTTCTTACTATTGTGCCTAGGGGATTCAACGAGGCTTATAACTGGAAGTGCAGACCAGTCAGCAAAGCTATGGGATGTTCAAACTGGAAGTCAGCTTTTCACCTTCAATTTTGATTCCCCAGCTAGGTCTGTTGATTTTGCAGTTGGTGATAAGCTGGCAGTAATCACCACTGACCCTTTTATGGGATTAACTTCTGCTATTCACATCAAACACATAGCCAGAGACCCCAGTGACCGTAAGTATTAAGTACTGTACTTGTGTGCATCTGCAAAATTGCCCAATATATATTTTGTGCTGCCCTTTCTGCTCTCTTTGGGCGGGGTCAAGGTACCTGATCATGGTTAGAGATGCTCATAATGTCCCACTTAAGGTGGATTATGCTCATGTTTTTTTTCTTCAAATCTCTCCTTCCCAATTCTCTCTATTTACCATTCTTCTCCAAATCTTTCATTCTCAAACTTTTTCCTCCTATCAATCTCCATTTATTTTTCTACAGTCGAATTCTACCGATAAGCGGTATACTAGTATATTCTTTTAGGATGTTGATTTTATGTGGTTTTTTTGTTTTTATTGTATATGCTGGCTGAGGTATCATTTATCCAATCATAAGCTATGTTAAGTCAATACGTTGTGTTCCCTTTGGGTTGCATATACATATTAAATTCAAACGCCGTTGTCAGAATCTTTTGATGCTTGTCTTCCTAATATATATTGCCAAATTACTTAGTAGGCAGTAAATTCTGAACGTTGACTGCATGCAGAGACTGGTGAATCTGTTGCCGTTCTCAAGGGGCCCCAGGGAAGAATCAACAGAGCAGTTTGGGGGCCTCTGAATAAGACAATAATAAGTGGCGGTGAAGATGCTGTGATTCGTATCTGGGATTCCGAGGTTGTAAACTATATTTTATCTTGTCTAATCTGATAATTTTTGCAAGAAAAAGTTAGTTACTGAGACTAGATAGGTAAATTTTTACTTGTGAAATTTCTGGATATTCAGTCACTTAACTAGAGCTTAGAATTTATTATGTAGCCTCTTGTTTCTTTATACATTCACCTTTATATGGATGCTAATTTTTATGCATTTATTGATATGAAATTTTTATGTTATGCGTTTTGAACTGACAGACGGGGAAATTACTGAAAGAGTCTGACAAGGAAGATGGCCACAAAAAGCCCATTACATCACTTTCAAAATCTACTGACGGTTCACATTTCCTCACTGGTTCCCTAGATAAATCTGCTAAGGTATGTTTTTTTTTTTTCCTTAAAATTTGTGATATCGTCTTAACCCTTTTGTTTTTATGGTTATGCCTCCCTTTTCACTTTCTTATTGACTGACTCCTGGGCATGTTTACTAGCTTTGGGATACGAGAACTTTGACTCTCATCAAGACCTATGTAACTGAACGCCCAGTGAATGCCGTTACAATGTCTCCACTCCTCGACCATGTATGTTCTGACGGAGAACTTAACTGTAAAAAATTCATGATGTTTCTTTTCTGCTTTAGTTCATAGATGTTTTGTCGATGCATTTAATTTTCTTGCCTTCGTATTTATTTGAAATCTTTCTCTTGTCCTTTTCATTGGTGAACTAAGTGGCAACTTACTCAGACTGCCTTCAGAGCTACCTTATGTAACTTGTGAGGATATAAGCTTAACATGTTTTGATCTAGAACCATTTACATCCATCTAATATTTGAACTAGGATAAGGGATATTCAGACTTGGCTGATTTAGTCAAAGGTTGGTGAAGTAGTTTTGTATTTGACGAGCAATCAACATGGTAGATAAATTAAGTTACTCAAGATAGCAATCTTCTTAATCCTGAATTCTGAAAAGTAACATGTTACACATTTATGGAGGGCAGATGTGACTAAGCTTAGAAGTTGGAGAAAGGCTTTCAAACTCTCCCCCCAACCACACCACTTTATCCCAGGTGTGCAAGGTGTAGATGCTTACCTTTATGCCTCATAGAATCAGCTATTCATCTTATTATATATTTTGGCCCCTTGGAGGACTTGATGAAATAGTCCAGTTGACCATCTTATATTTATTTGATGGAGTTAATAATTTCTGTTAATTAACAATCTCTAAAAAAACTATGTTTTACATTGCAACATTGTAAACTTTTTGAGGAATTCTTTTGCAGTATTTATCATGGGAGGAACAAAAAAACAGTCAATGTACTATGGCAATTAACTTTTTTTCAATTGGCAAGATAATTACAAAATTATGGATAATTATAATCAAGTATTTACTGTCAAATTCAAAAATTTGAATCCCGAAAGCCAAATCAAAAACGGAAAAAATGTATAAAAACTTTTGAGGGCCTGGGTCAATCAAACACGTAACTTGCACACCTTATATTAGGAGTTCAACACCATATTAGTTATGTTGAGACATTATCCTTATTTTTTTATTGCCGGGAAATGTGAATGTACATAAATATTTTATGCCAGCAGTATCATACATATGTTATACATGATATGTATAAAGTTTTCATCACGGGGATAAATTGTAATCAATAAAAATTGATTTTCAATATCCCATGATTATTGATTATTAGAGGGCTGACTCTACCTGAAATACACCTGCATGTGCGTGCATGTGGAAGTGCTTGTCTCCGCTTGTTTATGTCCAGTTTTATAGTTTTTACGTCTATTCATCGCATATAATTCTTTCCTTCTATAAGTTTTCTTACGTTGATTTTTTAACTTTTATGATTTGCAGGTGGTTCTTGGAGGTGGTCAGGATGCATCAGCTGTCACCACCACTGATCACCGTGCTGGAAAGTTTGAAGCCAAATTTTATGACAAGGTAAATATCATTGTTTTCTTAGGAGTGAAGTTGAAATCAAAATAAGTCAATGATGAATACTATAATATGGAATTTTATGAACATTTAGTTCTCTAACAATTTGTATATACTGCTTTTGTGTATGGTTAGATCCTTCAAGAAGAAATAGGTGGTGTCAAAGGCCACTTTGGACCGATAAATGCATTGGCATTTAATCCTGATGGAAAAAGGTGATATTTTGTTTATTGCCTTTGCATCTCAGTTGAAGTTAGAAATGTTTAGGCCATCATGAATAAAATTTTATTTCGAGTTCACATCCTTGTTCATTCATACTGGTAGTTATACTTTTGACATCTCCTGCTCTAATATGTTTGCAAGAGTTCTCACCTTTGTAGTTAAGTAACCTGCGTTCCTGTGTTGTAAGAGTCCTGTGGTTGAAGTTCTTTATATGATTGTGCATTTCTTCAGTAAACATTAAACAGGAAAAAGGGGTATTTTTTATAGGCATTCTGGTCAAATGTGATATCTGGTTCAGAGATTTGATGGTGTGAGATACAATGACCCTCCTCAACCTAAGTCAGAGTAGGTCTTCCATGTCAAGCCAAACTTGGGGGGTAGTAGAAAGTAGTAGTTACTATTTACTTTTTGTTCTTAATTTTGAGCATATGGATTAGTATATTACTATGCTGTTGCTGCAGCAGCAGTAGTTCCTTAGAGTGTACGGAGAAGTTCAAATGCTTTTCTCTACCGTGCCAATTAACTAACGGGAATGAGATCACACCAGTTTGGAAGATACGAACGAAGCAGTGTTAGAATGAGTTGGTGCATCTTTTTACTCTTCAAATTGTCAAAGAATATCTTGGGTGCTTGGGGTTGTAGATACACAATCTAGAGTTTCTTATGAAGTGGGCTTGAGAATTGTCTATTTTGGTGAGCGTTACATTTTACAATTTTTCAGTTTTCTCTTCAGTGTATTTCTCTATGCGTAGTTATTTTTTTGGTTAATCTTTTTAAAATAATTTATAATCTTTTTCATTTTTTTGTACAGTTTCTCGAGTGGAGGTGAAGATGGATATGTGCGATTGCATCACTTTGATCCAGATTATTTCAACATTAAGCTTTAGGCATACGGTGAAAGATTGCAGAAATTGTCTTTTAGTTGTTTATTTATGTTGTAATGGATTTTTGCTTTGTCATTGATTTCATCGGAGCAGAAGTGCTGTGTAGGATAGGGATAGGGCCCTGCCACATTTTATACAAGTTCTTAAATGAAGTTGATATGATTTGGATTCTGTTTTTGACTAATAATAGTTAATACTTCTCTTCCGCTTTTATTTGTTTCTCACCAACTAGGTATCAACTCCTTTCTTAGTCAAATACATCCCAAATCTTTAAACAATGACAGCCAAGTCCTCAACTTTTTGTGGATGTGGCAGACTTGGTCCTTGGTGATGAAACTGTTCAAGGGACGATAAATGGCACGTGACAAGACTTGATACTTCAATTCGTTTTAGAATTTGGAACTTCCCTCGAAGCTGATGCCTCATTTACTGCAGCAATAATCTTCTTGAAAACAATCTGAGCAGAGGCTTGTTCTGAAGATCCTGTTATTTCTTTCTTTCCTTCCAAATCAAATGAATTAAACAGATTTCATTTAAGGGAATACATACTTCATTCAATCAAGAACAATCACATCTTACAATGGTAGAAGCAAATTTAGGTGGCTATCGACCCATAACCTATCACTACAAGAGAGCTGTAGAAATATAAATAGTTTCTGAAATAAGGGGGGCTTAAAAGGTACAAGAGAGATCTGCCGAAGAAGATTCTTCTCATTCCTTTTTTTCTTCTCATTCCTTTTTTTGGGGAAAAAAAGGAGAATTCGAACAAAATTGATGAAACGGAAGAAATCTGAGTGAATGGAAGGGAAAAAACACAAGATGAATTCTACTCCCGATTTACAGAGAAATGTTCTAAAAATAGCTCAGTTTTTGAAGATTCTTATATGATGTATATCAATAAAAATTACTGACAATTCAAAATTCAAAATACATGTCAAAAAACCAGAAAATAAAGACCTTTTATGGTTTTGGTTTGAATAACCTCACAAAAAATGTTAACATAAACTATTGATATCTTCACACAACAACTGCTGGCACGGAGAAGTACATCCCTTATTGGAAGAAGCTCGCTGTTAATTACGGAGAAGTGGTGTAACGTTTCAATTTTCTTAATTTAGAAGATTACTAAAAATCTGAAAACAATATTTGCCGACTCCAAATTTAAATTTTTTCACGGACTTTTGAATGGTTTTAATTTTATCTACAGCGAAAAACGTCAAGGGTGCAAGAAACTTACAACCTAGAAATTCAAAATTTCGGGATTTACTGGTGATACCCAGTGGCGGATCTAGGATTTGTAAGTCGTGGGGGCCAAAAAAAAAAAATTTGGAGGGGGGAGACTTTGATGGGGGTTCGGGGGCAACGCCCCCGAAAATTTTTTTTTGGACAATCTAATAAATCTACAAGTAAAATATAATAACCAAATTTAATTTACAAATTCACATCACAAATATCAATATACAAAGCAACCAAACAATCATTCATCTATTGACCACCCATCTCTATTTCAAAAACAAAAAAAATATAGCAAAGTTACGACGTAACATTAATGTATTATATCAAAAAATATCGCAAAGTTACGAATAAATTAGAAATATTTATTTCATTAAAAAAAAGAGTAGTCTTTCACACTTGTTAAGATGAATTTTGTGAGACTTCAATTTGATGATTTTGTGATTTCTTCCACTATTTTTAATTTTTCATTTTTTGACAATGAGAGACGCAAAGGGCTAAAGGAAATGAAATTGAAAAAATAAAAAAGAAAGTGTAAAAATCAAATGTGGACCATTTACTATAAAAAAAAAAAAAAATCATAAAAAGGTCAAAAAAAAAAATTCTGTCAAATGGGTGTGGGGGCCATGGACCCCATGGCCCCCATGCCAAATCCGCCCCTGGTGATACCCAATGACACCGCAAATTATTTGACCAATCAAACGTACTTATGATTTTTGACCATAGGTTACCTAACACCTTAAAAACAACGTATCGAAATTTCAGAATTTTATCAAGTCATTTGCTACTTGAAACAAGTGAACAAAGTCACCTTAAAAGTGTGTCTCTGATATAACCAGCGCAGCCCGGGAAAAACAGTCATGAAGACAAGATTTTAAGGTGATTCCAAAATTTCCAAACAGAAAACTCGTAAACCCATCCAACCCCGTTGATTTCACTCAAAAATTCGCAGTACATAAGAAATTAGAGTATTTTGAATATAGAGGCACATTCTGGAAAAATTCAATAATACGGCAGTTTCTGAAATTTGAATTTTCGACCAACATAATTAACAATGTTACCATTGTCACTCGATTTTACGCAACTTTCGATATAAATAAAAATGGACAAATAATTTACATATAAAAGCTCGATTATATCGACACCTAAAGTCATGACTAGGTACAAAATTTCAGTTACATACGTGCATGTTTGTATATAAATTTCTCAACTAAAAATCGTAGTCACGTATACGGGAATAATAACATATACTACCTTAAGTTTTAGATTTATTCTAGAGTGGATTCGAAGATATATGCTTTAGAGAATCTCCAATGCATTGAATGAATTGGAAGAAAATGTGTGCCACATCATCAAATAGACAACGTCTATTAAAAATACTTTTTCAATGCACAATGTGGAATACTATGTGAAGTTGACGTGGCATTATAAAAAATAGAAGATGTGAAGCACTCCTTATACATCTAGATGCTATGTGAGAATGGTGAGTCAGCAATTGTTTAATTTTTGACTTAATTTTTTAAAATTGTGTTAAGTAAATTAGTTTTATTATTTTTAATTTAAAAAAATAAATGCCACATAATCAATATTATTAGATTGTAGAATGAACCCATTGAAGAGAATTTTTGGACTTCACCGTCTATTCATTCCACATATCTAAAAGTCTATCTATTTAATTTCCACGTCAACCACAACCCATTTACTGCATTGGAGATGCTCTTACTGCACTTATGTGGAATAAAATCCCGCATGCTTGCCTTTTTATTGTTTGTAGGATTGTGTAAGATGGTGTGTTTTGGGTGAATATTGAGTATGGACAAAAGAGAGGAAAGGGAGGCCGAGTGAGGGGAAGAGAAAGGGAGAGTAAGGACCAAAAAATAAGAGGAAATGGGGAAAGAGTTGAAAAATAAAGAGGGAAAATAAGAAGTGGGGGGAAAAGAGAGTGAATGAGGACAAATTGGAGAGGTAAGAAGGGGATAAAAGCTGAGAATTTGGGACGAAGTTGTAAGGGGAAGAGGGGAGTGTGCAGGGCAGAATTAGAGAGAGAATAGGAGGGAAAATTCTAGAAATTTGGGGTTGAACTTGTGAGGGCAAAAGGGAGTTGGTTATGGTCGAAAATGCGAAGGGAGAGAGAGGGAAAAATGTGAGTTGGTTATAGAGTAAAGGGAGTAGTTATTTAGATGATCACGGAGAGTGGTGTTGGCCATTTTTGAATAGAAAAAATAGAGGGAAAAAGGAGTGAGGAGAGGGCCGAATATGGGGAAGGAAATCGAGAAAAATGGTAGGGATGACAATTGGGTTGAGTCGTCCGTGGGCCTGACGACTCTGCCTAACAAGGCTCTGCCCATTATGGAAAAAGGAAAAAAAGTGAGGAAGAAAAAAGTTCGGGCCAGCATAAACAGGGGGTGAGGGTGAGGAATAAGACCCTTTTTCTTTTTCTTTTAATTTTTAAAAATAAAATATTTATGATTTATTTATAAAAAGGTTAGGGACTTCAAATGTATTTTTTTATTTTATCTTTCTCTCTAATTTTAAGTTAGGGGTAAAATTGTCAAAAAAAAATTTTGAGTACCATCTGTACAAATTAATGAAAGGATGTGGATGATATTTGCGAATAAAATTGAATGACGATGATATTATTACAAAACTGAAAAAATGAGGACTGTGGATGTGATCAACCCTTTCATTTACTACGGTGTCGCAATCGTTCCACACACCATCTCTCGAATATCAGCATCGATACCCAAAGCTGTAGCTTACACCCTTTGATCCAAAATAGATGGAACAAAATGTTCGGAATTTCCTCAATCTCCATGGCCGGAGATGGTCCCACAACTTTCCCGTTGCCATGAGCGGATCCACATGTGGTCAATTTATCCCACAGATTTTTCACCGATTTTTTTTTTTTAAAAACTTTTTTCTAATTTGTTATTAACTTAGGTCCAATGAAAATAAAAATAGATTCTCATTATGAATTCTCAATGAAAATGAGTCAATTCAGACAGAGTAATAGAATTGATCAATCCTTTGTTAAGAATCCCCAAACCAGACACAAATTCCACTTTGTGTCCATCCAATTATTATTATTATTATTTTTTATCTCATCTCATCTATTCACTATGATCTTCCCCAATTTCTTTTTTCCTCTTTCAAATTTGTTAATTGGCTTGCTGCTTTCTTTCTGCTCCGAGCTCTAGCTGCAACATTTGAGGTCAGATGACAGACACAATTGAATCAATTTTTTAAATGGAAACCTAACTCTATACCGATTTATTTGTATTTTTTTGCATATTTGAAAATTAGTTTATGGTTTATGATAAAATTAATTCAATTATTTGTTGAATTAAGAACTGCTGATCTTTCTACCTATTAGAATTGCTGCGAATTTTTTTGTGAAAATTATTTGTCAAATTTTTTAATTTTTTTTAAAGTTGGGAGATATGATAGCTAATACTATAATTATGAATGGTAGTAATGTCGGCGACTGAATTTACTGAATTTTATGGTAACAGTAAGATAAATAGAGAAATATTAGTTTAATAAGTATTAGTATTATCAATCTAGTTTCCATCTAAATTATACATTTGTGGTGCAAAAGACGAAGACATATAATGCTTAAACATCTTTAACTTGTATCTGATTGATTGATTTATAATAGCTTCATTTATTTTTATTTACAAGAAAAATTGGATAGTCTTTTTCTTCTATTAACTATCTTTAATCATTTCAAAGTTTATTATATACTCAATCTGGCATGTTCTGTTTATTCATTTTTTAAATTTGTGTTCGACTCTAATTTATTTTTCTTATTTGTTTGACTTCATTTGTGATTTCATAGGTGCTATATAATCAATTGGTTTAGCTATCTTCAATTATTTTACCACTTTCTTCATCTTCAGAATTGAGAAATTTGATATAATTGTATTTGTGTCTTTAATGTGTTCTCAACTAGTTCATGAACTGATTCTTAATTCATGGACAAAATCAATAACGTTTTCAAAGTATAAAAATGTGTACGCGACTATTGTAGTAATGTATTAACTTATTTTTATTTATGTTATACTATTTAAAAAAATTATTACATTTATATTTTTTATCTCACAATAAAAAAAATATTTGACTCTGCCACACTAGGCGCCACATTATTTTGGTATATAATGCATATATCTTAGTAACTCCTCTCAATATGAAATGATTGATCCTAAGAAAAGAATACATCCAATAAGTAACACATGTTGTTATTACACAATTTGTTATATTATAACACGTGTTGTTTTACACACCTTGTTATTATGTAACACATAGAACACAATTGAGAATTATTACACGGGAATACAAATTATGTTACACAATTTGTTATTATGTAACACATGTTATACAATTAGTTATTATGTAACACTGATTGCTAAAAATATTACAATTTGTTATTGGCTTAATTGATGTTTAATACGATGTTTTGATTTTTAATGCAGATTATGTTACTCTCAATTGATATTTTGTGTATATCATGAGTTTTTTGTGTGAAAACTGATATTATATCTTACACCTCAATTTGTAACACAGATTGTTACAAATGTTGAAATTGAAGGGATTTGTTTGTGTTTTTTATAGCTATTTATGATACAAATAATATATATTTGACAGTTATAACAATAAAAGATTATATAATATATATTTCAATCAATTTCGATTTTTAAGGATTCGGTTACTATAACAATATAAGATTTTGTAATATAATATAAGTATTTCCATCAAATCCGTTTTTAATGATTCAGTTACTAAATTGAATATATATTATAATAAATTAAAATAATAGTTTTTAAAAAACAATTTTTTTAGAATATATAGAACAAGAATAGATTTTTGTAATTCTTTTCAAAAAGTGGCTTATTTGTGAAAAAAATCCATTCTTTTTATCACATAAAGAAGCATCGTACGGCAATAGTCTATTCTACTAGACTATCTTCTGCTTGTTCTCGATTGATTAAATAATGAAAGACAATTTAAATAAAGCTTTGCAACAGAAGATTTGAATGCATTAAAAATAATTTGTTCATTGATTGATTAAAACAGAAAATTACAATAGCTGGCGCACGGATGAACACAGTGAGCTTAACAAGATTTCGAACACCAACTACTCCCTATAATAGCTTAAGTAAGAAAAACCTAACTTACATGAATATACATTTAAAAATTAAAGAATCATAATAAACATTTACAAATAGCATAGTTGTTTTACAACTGAAAAAAACTATTACAAATGAAAAAAAAATTAATAATTGAAACTAATATTTACAAGGTGCAATCGAAATTGAGTAAACTACGACTACAAGTAGTGTCAGGGGACTAAATATAGTTGCAGGTCCTGACATTCCAAACTATCACTCACAAAGTAATTATAGATTCACAAAGAATCAAAAGCACAAGAGGACCACAAGAAAAACAGCCGCCAGCTTTACTAAAGAAAAGGGGGCAAAATGTATCAAATACCAAATTGGGGGGGGAGGGGAGGGGGGGGGGGGGGGTTTATATAGTAATAAATCACCGTTATATCGTGATGAACTTATAGATATAATGGTCAATAATGAATGTAGATAAACATAGTGAATGCAAATAAATATACTGAATGTGGTTAATCTAAACTGGGTCATTGAGCAACAATCAAAAAGCTGTTAAATCCTCTAAGTGACCCACTAAATTATTTGAACTAACACATTGTAAATTGGACTCTACTTTATTCAATTATAGGCTCAAAGCCTAAAAAGATATAAAAGTAACTTGATGTCAAATTTTAAATAACTCGCAATTGTATAAATTTATTGGAATATAGAAAAGTAGTAACAAGGTTGATCCCACAGACTGCAATAAAGAAAATCTAATTTAATCTGAATTAACTATTATTCTAAGTTAGTTGGGTTGAAATGATTTTAGTTGAAAGAATTTAACTTAAAGGCTAATTAATTATGCTAAAACAATTAAGTTGAATATTCAAGTTGTTTAAAGTACCAAGGTTTTATAATCCACCACTGTTTAACTTAGCAATTATCCAATTATTGATTAATTCTAAAAAAACAAATGACAACTCGAAATCATTCTATTGTTGTCTTAAAATATTTATCAATTAAATCCAAAAGAAGAAAATCTAATATCGGCTCCCATTTGCTTCAATATTAAATTACTTAAGCGTTTCCCGTATCAAACTCAATTAAAAGAATACAAAGAATCAAAGATTTTCTAAATATTCTATGTATCCCAAATCGATAACAAGATAATGAAAAATCAAAAGAAATTAATAGAACACATTTAAATACAAATTAATTAAATTAATTTCTAATTATTAAAAATACATGATATTTAAGATGAAATTTTTTTTATTTAATTAATTCAACAAGAACGAACTATGAAAGTTAAAGCTCTAAAACAGAATTAAACGGATAACAAAATAATCACTTTGTTAAACAAGATTTTATCGTCTACATTTGCTAAAGAAAATTAGAAGAACATAATTAAATTAAAAGCAAAATAATTGATAGAACCCGGCATGGATTGAAAGAAAAGAAATCTTCCAAAATTTCTTCATCGCCATGTGATTCTTCTCTCTTGTTTTTAGCCGTCTTCCTCTCCTAATTTGACATAAATTCGATCTTTGTATAGTGTTTTGCTAGGTTTGAAACCCGTGTACGTGAAAAGACGAAAAAAAACCACGACTAAAATTAAAAATAAGCCAAAAAATATCTAGACGCACAAATAGCGCATTGCCGCGGTCAAATAGAATCAATTGCTGCCAAAATTGGTTCCAATCCCTTATTTGCACACTTGGTCCTCTAAGTTTTGATGTATATTTTATTTGATCCCCACTTCATGTTTTAATTGCTAGTTCAATCCTTTTTCTCCAAAGTTTTAAGTTTGGTCCCATACTTTCAAAAACTTCCATCTTGATCCCCAAATCTTCATAGTTGTTCACAATATGTCCTAATTCAAATAAGACATTAATTAGTACTTTTATCAATGAATAATTAATAACAAAATAAGATAAGCGAGTAACATGTATATTAAAATTGCGCTTATCAAATCATCATAGCTCCGATGTTTATTTAGGATCAAAACCCAACATCATGCTTGCCTGAATGCGCCGTCCACATGCCATGCCAACAACCTATGCCTTGTATGTTGCTCCATCTGCCCGTGTCCTCCACCATATTCCAAGTCTTGCCCACAAAGGTGTAACCAATGTTGTCTTGCACTGAAATTAAAGAAATGCACCCATTCTACACAATCCAACTAAGGTTGCGACATGAGAGCAAGATAGTGCCCATAATAGACATTACATCCACTCAAAATCACAACATAGGTTACGATAAAAAAAAAAAAAAAAAAAATCACAACATAGGCTCGGCCAATACATGATGTCTCGGGATCCAAATAATCAAAAAATGTAACCACAATTACAATAGGAACATAACCTAGATTTGATTAGCTGATTATCCGATCCTCCCTATATGTTAGTACTCATGATGTGCAAAAATAAGCATGCTCCCACCAAATAGCTGTCCAAAATTATTGACAAGTTCTTTATCATGCTTTTATCCCAAGATCTGATTGAAGCTCACATTTTTCATCTGTAAGGGATCTAAGAAACAATTTTTGAAGGGACAAAATGTTCATACATTGCCTGTGATTGAAACAGTGGGTGAAGAATCTCAGTGGATGTGAAACCTGAGAAACGAAAGAGGAAGGCAGCATCAGAAATCAAGGCCAGATCCTTATCATTTGCCTGATGTAAACAGATAAGAAAAATATCAGTCCACAGAAATAAAGAAATAGAAGAGAATCAAAAGCTTACTTATCTGGGGAATTAGGATTTTCTATGACCCATCCCTTGCATTGCGCAAGAGAACCCATGATTGTGAGTCGGAGAGAAAATATTGAACTCCATTCTTTCAGGAGTGAACAAAATAATTTATTCACCAATAGTCATTGCAAGAGCAAGCCCCGTCCTTAAAATGATGGAAACGATTTGCATCCCTTACAATGATCTCCCTCTGAACAAGCTTTGATGCCAATCTCATAAAGGTATGGCAGTCTAAACAGATGCGTATATTCTTCATTATCCTAATAACGCCCCTATTGCAGTTCGAATCACTGCCATTCATCAAACAAAAGACCAAAGCCAGCTTCTCACTGTGGTGATATAGTTGCTCCTCCTTTTGTTCTTCTTCTACATCATGTAAAACCAAATTTGTCTCCGGAACATAGCCTATTTTCTTCAGTTGTCCCAATAGGTCCTCCAGATTGACACATATTGCCTCTCGCTGTGGATGTTGCCGCCCACCAGAAGCAAACTCGTGTACTTTATGGCCTACTTCAGTCCAGCTTAAACCAGGTTCTTTTCTGACCCCCACTCCATCCATTTTCTTCCTTATAATACCGGCTTCATCAAAACTACCAGTCGAGCAACATATATTGGATAATAGAACATATCCCAATGAATTTTTTGGATCCAATTCCTTTAACTTTGATGATGCTAAGTTGGCAAGATGCGCATCACCATGTTTCCTACATGCTCCAAGCAAAGAACTCCAAACTACATAATCTGGTTGCATGGGCATTTGTCTAATAATCTTCTCAGCCTGGCGAACTTGCCCAGCTCTCCCTAAAATATCGACTATACAAGCATAGTGATCGAGTTGAGGAAAAATACTGTGTTTCTCATACATGGTATCAAAGATCTTAGTTCCTTCATCCACCAGTCCAGCATGGCTGCAAGCTGAAAGCAATGCAACGAAGGTTGCCTCGTCCGCTTTGACATCCATTTGATCAAAAAGTTTCAATGCTTCCCCGGCCATCCCATGCATTGCATAAGCCTTCAACATAGAGTTCCAAGAAACAATATCCCTCAATTCCATTTCATCAAAAACTGACTTCGCTTTATCTATTGAGCCACACCTTGCATAAGCATGAACCAGCACATTTTCAAGCGCTATAACATCCACGAAACCTGCTTTAATCACTTGACTATGCAAGGCTGAGGCATGCCTCTCTGTAACAAACCCAACACAAGCTTTCAATATAGTCGAATATACATAACAGTCTGGAAATATACCCTCCCTGCGTGACTGATTAAAGAGGAAAAGAGCTTGTCCGGGATCCCTTTCAACGAATGCTGTCATAATTCCAGTCCATAAAACAACATCCCGGTGCAACCCACTTGTCTCCAGAAACAATTTATTGCAATCATCTACCTCTCCTCCAAGAGTAGAATAAGCTTTCACTAAAGTAGTCACCAGTCTGACATCCAAAGCCAACCCTGTTTTAATACCAACACAATGTAATTGCAAACAACACTGAAGCCCCACGAGATAACCGCTGCCCTCATCACCTCCATGTAAAGAAGAAAGTAAACTCAAAAGTGTAGCAAGGTCTAATCCAAAACCATCACGACACATTGTTACGAAAAAGCTCATAGCTTTATACCCCTGTTCATGCATACAGAACCCCGCAATCATCGAATTATACGTAACAAGATTGCGAAACTCCATGTTATCGAACACCTTCCAAGCCTCAACTCTGGCATCACTACTGTTTTTCCAGTACATTGTGATCAAAGCATTAGCCACATAAACCCACGAGTAAAAACCGGATTTCAAAGCAAGTGAATGCACTTGCACGCCACGTGAGTAATCACAAGCAGAGAGCACGCTCGCGTAACCAAAATCATTGGGTCTGTAATGGGATAACATTTCAGAGAACATGCTGAAGCATTGGTCTGCCTTTCCATGCTGGGCATAGCCCGAAACAAGTGAAGTCCAAGTAACAATGTTTTTCTGAGGCATTTGTTCAAACAGTTGGCGGGCGTCCTCTAATTGGCCACACCTCGCGTGCTTGGTGATCAAGTGATTGTCAGTGTAGAGTCTGTCTGGTGCGGAGGTGGTGTCGTGGAGGGCCTGCGCAGAATGGGTTATCTTCGGGTTGAGCTGGACGACTTGGTTTCGTACAAACCTACTGATTTGGAAGCACTTTTCATACCTGGTCATAGTTTGTAAGTTAATCTAGCATTAAAGAATCGTGTGTCCTACTTCTTTCAAAAAATAGTAGTTGTCCTTTAGTATTTTCGGTTTCCATTTTCATTCGACCTGGCTTTGCTCTATCTGCTGCATGTTTCATGCAAGGAGAGTTCAGGTCTGTATCCACAATTGCAAGATTTCCAGTGGTTCTCGATATATTTCGGTTATCTTCAGAACTTAATCAAACCAAACCAAACCGCAGCAAATTCAGTGACAATCTCATCTTGAGGTGCAATTTTTTTATTTTATTTTATTTTATTTTTTAATTTCAGCAGCAATTCAGTCTCCAAAATATTCTGGTTCCACCCTTGACTACTTCAACATGACTCGAGTTTCTCTTTTAGTTTATTTATTTTACTGACTAGTTTTGTTCACCATTTTATCAAAGTGAAACAAGTTCATTATACGGTTGGTAAATATAGGTAATTGCGATTGTGTCATCTTATTCAATGTTTGTTATTATTTCAACTTTTCAAGTAGCATATCAATATTGAACAAATATGTAACCCATGTGGTACTCAAAGTAATTCTCAAATAATGTCTTTTTCAACATCTTTCGACACGGCGAAGGAGACATAGTTCCTTAAATGGTACTATAAACTTGGAAGTGGGCAACTAATGTAGGCATTTATACTATATAATGAATCAATTTATAGTTATTGATGCATTTGCTAACATTCTTTTTTTAGTGTTGCTCTTCAATTGGAGAAAGTTCGAATCACCGACGCCAATGAATGGTTTAGTGTCTGTTTGGTGGAGTTTAAAAGTAGTTTTTTATGATATTTTGAAAACATTGGTGAAATATGTGGTTGAAAAATTAATAAAAGTTGATGGTCCCATGAAATATATGGTTGAAAATGAGTTTGAGAAAAAAAAAAGAGTTAAAAAAAAGTATACTAAACATGCTCTTAATGATGTATTGACCGACGGGAAGTGGCTCCCAGACTATATATGCACAATTTAATGTTAAGTATGTTCATATGTTGTATATTGTTATTTACGCTCTATTTTCCATTATTGTAACATGTGGACCTGGCGACGTACCTATTGCGTCTTCGAGTTTATACACATCTAATATCATTTAGCAGTCGGAGAATTATTCTAGACTTCGCGTTCAAAAATGCTCTGGACTTCGCGCAGATGAGTAAAGACACGGAGCATGATCATTTCAAGATGCCAGCTTATCTCTTCGACTTTTTTCAAGATGCCAGCTTATCTCTTCGACTTTGTGCAGGGAAAGTCATCATCATTAGGTCAAAAGTGGAATGGTGTACATATCTATACATTCTAGTGTTAGTAAATGGACACTAGTATGCAGCTAAGGTCGATTTTGCCAAATGTACTATGTATACGACCCCGATAAAAGCTGTCTTACCCAAGGTCAACTTTAGAAGACTTTAGAGTCTGTGCGGTTCTAAGTTCATAATTATAAATATGAATTTTACTTGCAGTTAAATTTATTTAAATTTTAATTGATATTGTACTATTTCTCGTATGGGTGATTATGGTTTATTCACAATCAAGTATATTGAAATCCTAAGCATTAGATAGTCGATATTCCTCATAGACAACCTTTACATGTCCGTGTGGAGAAATAGGCTAACTTCCAACTTGTATACACTTAACTATGACCCACCCATAGTGTTTTGTTATTCGACTTTGTAAATATGTTAAATTTTTGTACTAAGTAATCTCCATTATAATTTATGTTACATGTTATGAATTTTTCATTGTTGTTAAGTCTACATTAACAGACACGTCTAATGCTTAGGATTTCATGAAATAATAATGTATCTTACAAGTTTATCCAATTGAGACATTTAAAACTTAGTTGTTATTTTATCTCTAAACATTTTACCAAATGTCGAGTCAATGTTCGTTAAGCACTATTTACGAAAATTTCACACCAGTCTAAACTTCTTGAAATAATGATGTATCTTACAAGTTTATCCAATTGTGACATTGGAAACTTAGTTTTTATTTTCTCTCCAAACATTTTAGCATGTGTCTAAAAGGAATTCAATAAATACAGACGTCGAGTTAACGTTCGTTAAGAACTATTTACAAAAACGTCAGATTAGTCTAAACTTTGTGAGATAATGATGTATCTTACAAGTTTATCTAGTTGTGACATGTGAAACTTAGTTGTTATTTTCTTTCTGAACATTTTAGCATATGTCTAAATGGAATACAATAAATCCAGAAGCCGAGTTAACATTCGTTAAGCACTGTTTACAAAAACGTCGGATTAGTCTAAACTTTGTGAAATAATGACATATCTTACAAGGTTATCCAATTGTGACATTTTACACTTAGTTTTTATTTTCTCTTTAAACATTACCATGTCTAAGGGAGTGCCGATGGGGTGACGGATGGGATGAAGGAGGCAACGGAGGGGGTTTTGGTTAAGCAGATGTGGGGGTGGAGGTAGGGGTGGGGTGGGGTGGGGACGGGGCGGGTGGGGGTGGAAGAGATTTGTTTTGGTTGAGGGGATGGATGACTTGTTGGTTGAAGGGACGAATGAGACGACGGGGACATTGGTTGAGGAGACGGATGTGGTGACTAAGGGGACGGAGAATGTCTTGGTTGAGGGGGCAGATGAGGTTTTGGTTGAGGGGATAGAGAGGGTGATGAAGGGGTGGAAAGGTTGACGAATGAGACAGATAAGGTGTGGTTGAGGTGACAAAGAGGGTGGATAAGGTTTTGGTTGAAGGGACAAATGGGGGGTCACTTATTATCAATAAGGTCGACTTTCGCTTTGGATTGTGACAAACCACATTCTGTTAGAATGACCAAAGTCTGTTGACAAAATGTACAAAATTGATCACAATCTGTTAATAGACCATGGTCGGTTAGGAAAAGTCTGGGCATGTTCTGTTAAATCTGTTATAGACTGTGCGTAACATACTTTATTAGACTCTAGTTATAACCAATCAATTGTTAACGGAGGGTTCTACGTAAATTGATCAACATTACAAAGAAATAAATTCATAAACGAAATACAATAAATCCATAGCAAACATAAGTTACAAAAAACGATAATACAATTCTCGTTAATTCTTAAATGTTCTAATTGTATTATAAACATTCATTTCTTAAATATACATGTAGCATCCCATTTTCATCCTTATATGCTAACGTATATATGTACTTGTGGAGAAACATTTTCATAATCAGGTGTAACCGTGTGTAAACATTTTTTTTTCCACTACGAAAGATAATAACCAACTTTACACACATAACTTAGCATAATATATTGCATGAAGATCACACCATACTTAATTACAATAAGGTTACAAAAGTAATATATTATAATATCTCCGTTTAAAATCATAAAATAAAATACTTTAATAACCAAAACCACAACCCACAAAAGTCACCCAACAGGTCATCATCCATGTACATTGAGCCTCGAAAACATTCAAGAGTTCCAACAGCCACCCAAATTATTTACAAGGCACTAGGCTTCCCATGATCACGTACAATGCAAGAACTACATGAGCTAATGTCCAATAAGTAAAAATTATGTATGCGGTGATTGTGAATGTAGGATGTACTATTATTTCTGTTTAAAACATCTAATAGAAATGTAACATATTCACGTATGGATAAAATAATCTTGAGAGCATTTCTTTCAAAATATTTTCATTTGTTGGGCCCTTGACCCAACACTATGCACCAGAAAAGAGCTCTGCGCAATATAAATAATCAAATGACCAATATCATATCAATGCAGTCGAGTGGACCATTCTCTTGGACCACCAGAAGCTCCTCCTATCTCCCCCAGTGATCACCCAAAAAGTATCCCACCCACGACACCAACACTCAATCACAAGGATACCGTCAAGTGGACCATCCCCCCATGATCATCAAAGACTCCTCATATCTCTCTTTGTGATCACTTGAGAAGTCTCCCACTTGTGGTACTAGAAAATATCACATAAGCACGCCTCGCATGCCTCAGTGCCCTATTAGTGGTCAATAAAATATTTTTATCATGTAAATTCATTTCTCAATTTACATCGTGCATGCAATATTCTCAACTATGCACATATGACGTGCATGCATGTGTAAATTCTCATGAATGGCATGCTCAATCAAAATGATAGGCAATGTGCTTTAGAAACAACTTCTCAATTATTGTGACCAATGTCAAATGCATAATAAACTCATAAAAAAGATATAGAAAGTGTCATGAAAAGGATCAATAGAAATTACTTCAAGACAAATTGTGTCCTTGCATTGTAGTTGTAAATGGATACACAACATGTAATACCATCCAACATCAAACGTTTCCCTCAACTTGGTAAGCTTAATACACACAATCCCATATGAAGACCTTTAGTACCAAGATACACTAACTAGAAATCAAGCTTTTCAAGTTACAAAGTAGATCCTAAAACAACACCATAACTCTAACAATTTCCCATAACATTGATGTACTAGGACCCCAAAGGATAGCCAAGTCAATTCTTCAAACATTAAAGTTCAATAACAACATGAAAAGGTTGGAAAAATGCCACATTTCTACTTGGGCAGGTTCAGGTTTTTGGCATTCAGTTGCTGTCAAGTCACACCCTTTTCCACATTCAGTCACTCCCAAACTTTCACCATACTTATATAACATATATATGAAGATAATCATGTCATAACTTGTCTAAAATAATGTAATTACAGCAGAAAGATCAGCCCCTAAACAGAACATAGAACACATGATACCTCTAAATAACAGAACATAGAACACATGATACCTCTAAATGACTGTTATTGAGTTCCTATTGAATTAACACATCTAACTTAGGTATTTTCCCGTGGAAGCTCATATCCAAATCTTTAACTCTTATATAAAATCATCTATGTTGATAAATATAGGTTTCTTTTAAGATATTACCCAAAATTAAAGAATGAACAGCTTAAATTCAGCAATC
Organism: Forsythia viridissima; assembly: GCA_030279155.1. Lineage (NCBI taxonomy): Eukaryota > Viridiplantae > Streptophyta > Magnoliopsida > Lamiales > Oleaceae > Forsythia > Forsythia viridissima. The sequence continues at coordinate 9,524,184 of CM059038.1, forward strand.
ATCCAATATCTGCCTTTGGTGTTTCATTCAAGTTCTTACAGCTATATATTCAATTTTTAATCATGATAACACCATCAACAGCACCCCCAACATGTTTATAAAGATTACTAGGGGTTTAATAAATCATAAATTCCCGAAAACACCCAAAGTTTTGCACAAAAACCTGAACTATACTCACTTGTCCACAATTCAGCTTCAGTTTCTTGGCACTAATGGTCTTTACTTCCTTTTATTTCTCTTTCACTTGGAGACAATTTGAGGAGGTCAAGATGAGAGTTAAGAGGGTGAGATAAGGTCTAGAAGTAGTTTATGGTCTTGAGAATGACTTAGAAGTTAAGAAAAGGACTGCAAGATAAATGTTGGACAAGTATGAGATGTCAACTTGTAGTAAAAATATGATTTTAAATCAACCTTGACAAGCAAAAATCCGGTGTACTCATATTATTTTGATCCAAATACAACCTGTATTAATTGCAAATAGATCTTATTTTAATTCCAAATAATAGATTTTATCCCCTCGTTTAACTTTCTTACCCGATTGCACCCTACTATACTTGATTCTCGCTCGGGTGGCAAAATTGCACCTTCATCATCTCAAGTACCTATTATCCTTATCCTATAACCAAAAAAATCATTCATATAATAAAATATATTCAAAAATATATTGATTATCCACCTAGGGTTTTGAGCCAATTTGATCGAACCGAGTTAAAAGCTTGTAAGATTACCTATTATGCTTGTGGCATCTCCAAAACTGCCGACACTAATCCAAACAGTATCCAACACTTATCCAATACCTTAGTCCCCACACATTCTTCAATATTCTAATACAAAATCATCACCTAAGTTGGGGAAGATTGACAACTAACACCATACAATAATATATATAAAATCCACTTATCATACTTGTGATAAGTAAGAATGAGTCATGGTATGATGATGCAATGAAAATAACACATGAATGGCATGTAACGCGTAAATTATATTGGCCAAGTGAGCAGTGTGAAACTTGAGTATTACATCTTTCCCTCCTTATAAAAATTTCATCCTCGAAATTTTCTTACCGAAAAAGTTCTGGATATTTATTCCACATTTGACCTTTCCTTTCCCAAGTTGCTTTTTCTGTTGGCTAATTGCGCCACAGTACTTTAACTAATAGAATTTTCTTGCTTCTGAGTTGCTTTACTTCTCTTTGAACAATTTCAACAGGCTTTTCTTCATAGCTCAAATATGGCTTTAACTCCATAGGTTTACTCTTTAGTACATGTGAAAGACTTGCAATGTATTTTCTTAACATAGATACATGAAATACATTGTGTACTTGTGACAATGATGAAGGTAGGTCCAATTTATACACAACATCTCCAATTCTCTCAACAATCTGAAATGATCCAATGTACATCGGGCTAAGTTTTCACTTTTTTCCAAATCTCATAATGCCTTTTATTGGTGCTACTTTTAAAAACATTTTATCCCATACTGAAAATTCCAACATTCTTCTCATTCAATTTGCATAGCTTTGTCGACTTTGGGTAGTTTGCATACGTTGACGTATTTTAGTTACAACTTTTGTCATTTCTTGGACCATATCCAGGCCTAATAATCTATTTTCTCCAACCTCATCCCATTGAACTGGAGATCAACATTTTCTACCATATAATGCTTCATAAGGAGCCATTCTAATTGTAACATGATAGCTGTTGTTGTATGAAAATTCGAACAAAGGAAAAAATTTACTCTATTGACCTTGGAAATCCAATACACAAGCCCTAAGCATATATTCCAATGTTTTTATTGTTTGCTCTGATTTCCCATCAGTTTGGGGATTGTATGTTGTGCTAAAAGATAATTGTGTTCCCAAAGCCTTATGTAAACTCTTCCAAAAAGAAGATAGGAATCTAGAATCTCTATCGGATACAATAGATAATGGCACCCATGAAGTCTATCAACTTCTTGTATATATTGTTTTGCATATCGATCCATTGAATAAGTGGAGCAGATTGGAAAGAAATGAGCAGATTTAGTCAACCTATCAACAATAATCCAAATGGCATCATATCCCTTAACAGTCTTTGATAACCCTACTATAAAATCCATTGTAATTCTTTTCCATTTCCACCTTGGGATAAGCAATGGTTGTAAAGTTCTCGCGGATTTTTGATGTTCTGCTTTGATTTGTTAACAAGTTTAACATTGTTCCACATATTTAGCTATGTCACCTTTTATGTTCAACCACCAATAATGCATTTTCAAATCTCTGTACATCATGGAAGCTCATGGATGTACTGAATAAGGTGTCGCATTGCTTCAGGTAGAATATAATTTAAAATGTTTTCCAGATTTGGCACATACAATCGCCCTCTAAATCGTAAACTATTGTTATTGGATAGCTAAAAATCTACAGATTTTCCAGAATTTATATCTTTCTCCACCTTTGACAAATATTCATCCACTTGTTGACCTTGTTGAATTTTATTAATCAATGTTGGCTGAAGTGTAAGGGCCACAAATTTGGCCTCCAACGATCTTGGCGGTGCAATTTATATACTCATTCTCTGTAAATCAACTAATACTGATTTTTGAGTCACAGTTATAGTTGCAGCACTTAATGTTGATTTTATACTCAATGCATTAGCTACGACATTACCTTTCCAGAATGATAGTTGATAACACAATCATAGTCTTTTACCAACTCTGACCATCTCCGCTGTCATATATTCAACTCTTTTGGTGTAAAGAAGTACTTTAAACTCTTATGATTAGTGTATATCTCACATCGTTCTCCATATAGATAATGTCTCCATATTTTAAGTGCAAACACTACTACAGCAAGTTCTAGATCATGTGTAGGGTAGTTTTTCTCATACTTTTTGAGTTGCCTAGATGCATATGCAATCGCTTTACCATTTTGCATCAATACACATCCCAAACCATGCTTTGAAGCATCAATATAGACCACAAAACCTCTTGTACCTGATGGTATTGAAAGGATTGGAGCTGATGTTAACTTCTTCTTTAATTCTTGAAAACTTTGTTCACAAGCATATGTCCATCTAAATGTCACATCCTTCCGCATCAAAAATATCAAAAGAGTAGCTATTTTAGAGAACCCTTCAATAAATCTACGATAATATCTAGCTAAGCCCATAAAATTTCGTTATTCTGAACGGTTTGTGGGTTGTGGTCAATTATTGACAGCTTGTACTTTACTTGGATCTACTGATATTCATTCTCCTGATATCACATGCTCCACGAATACTACTCGATCGAGCCAAAATTCACATTTCTTAAATTTAGCTTATAACTGCTTCTCTTTCAAGATTTGAAGTAACATTCTCAAATGTTCAATATGCTCTTCTTTAGTACGAGAATAAATTAGGATATCACTGATAAATACAATGACAAACATATCAAGAAAATCCTTAAATACCTGATTCATCAAATACATAAAAGCTGCTGGGGCATTTGTTAACCCAAATGGCATCACCAAAAATTCATAATGTTCATATCTCGTACTAAAGGCTGTCTTGGGAATGTCCACTTATTTTATTTTTAATTGATGATACCCTGATCGCAAATCAATCTTAGAAAATATAGATGCACCTTGCAGTTGATCAAACAAGTCATCAATCCTCCGCAATGGATACTTATTTTTTATTGTGACCTTGTTCAATTCTCGATAATCAATACACAACCTCATCGTACCATCCTTGTTTCGAACAAAGAGTAGCAGTGCACCCCACAAAGAAAAACTTGGTCTAATAAAATATTTATCCAACAATTCTTGTAATTGTATCTTTAACTCTTTTAGCTTAGCTGGGCCATTCTATATGGAGCTTTAGATATTGGTGAGGTATCTGGAACTAAGTCAATCACAAATTCTATCTCACGTTCAGGTGGTATACCAGGTAGATCATCAGGGAATACCTCTGAGAATTCTTGTACCGCTAGTACATCACTAAGGAACGGGCTATGTTGTACTTCAATATTCATAACACTAACCAAATATCTATCACAACCACTATCTAATAAACGTTGTAATTTTAGTACTGATATGATTGGAACTTAAAGTCCTTTCTAATCCCAATAAATGTGAAAATTTTCTTCCATGTAGGTTGAAATGTTACCGACTTTTCTTTACATTTTATAGTAGCCTCATATTTTGATAATGAATCCATGCCCAAAATCACGTCATAATCCTTCATTTTTAATACAATTAAATCAATATAGAGTTCTAGATTTTCTATTCAGATAACACAAGCTCTCAATATTTTATTAGTTTGCTGCATATCTCCAGATCGAATAGTCACGTAATAATTAATTTCTTCAATATCAGGCGTCCTACCCAGCCTCTTCACAATAACACAAGCTCTCAATATTTGATTAGTTTGCTGCATATCTCCAATTGAATAGTCACATAATAATTAATTTCTTCAATATTAGGCGTCCTACCCAGCCTTTTCACATACTCAGTGGATGCAAATGAATGCGTAGCTTCATAATCAAATAGTACAAATGCTGGGATGCCAGAGACAGAAAATTTACCTATTACCACTCCCGGATTTATCTCATCATCTGCTCTAGTGATAGTGAACACTCTAGATGGTACTGTCTTCTATCCTGTAGTATTGGAATTATTGGGGTATGCTCTGGCCAGATGTCCTACCTTTTCACATACATAACATGTCTTGGTCTCAGTAGGGCAAGCTCCAGTATGCTGACCTCCACATCTAGGGCAAGAAGATTGTGTCAGTACTTTACCTTGGTTAGTCTTAGGACATTTGTCTAATCCCACTGTTGTTGTCCTTGTCTTGGCTGAAATTTAGGTTTTTGAACCTGGTCTTGAAATGCTCTCTTCTTTTCATTTCTATCCCAACGTTGTCCCTGAACCTGCCTAAATTGTTGCTGATTCTCTCGAGCATGAATGATTCTTTGTTCAGCTTGTTCTGCTACTAGCGCCTTTTCAGCTATTTGAGAATAAGATACACCTTGGATTCCAGCCATGTTCACGTCTCGATATAATTCAGGCCTTAACCCCTCGAGAAATCTTTCAACTTTCAATACATCACTTTTGACCATATGTGCAGCAAACCTAGATAGCTGTTCAAATTTGCAAATATATTCTCCAACTACTTCTCTGTCGCAACAATATGAATTCATTCATTTTCATAGCACGGATTGGGGGTGTGAAATACTTATTGCAGAACAACTCCTTAAATCTTTCCCAAGTCATAGCATTTGTGTCTTCTATACTCTTTATAGTATCCCACCAGTGTCCAGCATTATATCTAAGCATAAAAGATGCACATATTACTTTTTATTCCTCTGAAAATCTGCTATATCTGAACATGTTCTCCAAAGTTCTCAACAAATCATCTGCTTATGTAGGGTCTAATGTATCCACGAATATATGTGGATTCAGTTTTTGAAATCTTTAACCAACTGTTTCTAACTGCCATTCTCTTTGTTGTGGTTGTACAAATCCAGCCCTGTGTTGTTCTTCCATATCCATTTGCTACATAAATTATTGGATCTGTTGTGATTGACGCTCAACAAGCTCTGTAAGTCTAATAACTACAACATCACGATTATTATCTGAGATAGGTGCCTCTTGAGGTTCTAGATACACTACTAGTATTGCCTCATGTCCTCACCATGGCAACAATAGTTTTTGTACAAATTGTAACAAAATTTAGCTTATATTCTTCATGAGACATGCAATAAATAATTTAACAAATAAAACTTAATGGCATGGTTGTGCTCTTTTATTTTCTGAGCTCATGTACATAGATAGTGTAAAGAACCATTCAAACTATGCTCTGATACCACTCTCTATAACACTCCATTTTCATCCTTATGTTCTAACATGTATATGTACTTGTGGAGAAACATTTTCATAATCAGGTGTACCCATGTGTAGAGGTGCCAAGAAAGACAGGTACGCTGAACCCGCATCGGCCTACCCGTCTCGACCTAAAACCGCGGGCCGACTCGTAAACCAGGTGGGCTATCCACGGGCTAAACCACGGGCCATTCACGGACCGAAGAGACCAAACTGTAGATCAGCCCGTGAACCAGACGAGCTGTTAACGGCTCAGGTGGTTCAGCCTTTAACCGCTAGCCTGCTTTGATTTTTTTTAAAAAAAAAAAAGACAGAAAATTCAAACTTTCACATTTGAAATGATATTTAAAAAAAATAAAAAAACAAATGGCAGAGAGCTATTTAAAGTGAAAGATATGACAAATACGTAATGTTTTAATCTTTAAATATATATAAAAAAACAAATTGAATTAAAAAAATTAACAAATATGATTTTATCATTGTTATTTATTTTTTATTTAGTAATTTAACACATTTTTTGCTAATTATGTAAACATTTTTTTTTTTGAATTACAGTAAGTAACTAAAATTTTTTTTAGTAATTTAAAAAAAATATTCATACTGGCCGAACCTGGTCGAACTGCAGCCCACATAGGCTAGACCCAGATGGGCCGACAGTGGGCTGGGCTCGTTTTTAATTTTTGTGGGCTGGGTTGACCCGGCCCACAACCCCCCGTAGAGCGGATTTTTTCTAATGCGGGCCGTCACTGGGCTTCATCTGAAGCAGGCCGACCAGGCCCGCCTGACCCGGATTGACATATCTACTCATGTGTGAACATTTTTTTCCCACTATGAAAGATAATAGCCAACTTTACACACATAACTTAGTATATTTTAAAAATCATACTAAGCATAATATATTGTATGAAGTATACATCACACCATACTTATTTACAAAAAGGTTACAAAATTAATATACTATAATAACGCCTGTAGTGCGATTTAAATCCCGCAAGTTGACGGATTATTCACAAGTAATAAAGTGATAAATAAAGTGTCGAACCCACGAGAACTAGATACTAATTTAACTAATTAATTTCACAACTTAAATTTTAACAACGTAAAGAAACACAGATTTAATTTTGATGTTTGACTCTAAACTAATTTAACTATTTTAAGTAAATTGAAATTAACAATAAGCAACTGTGAAAGATGAGAACGAATTAAAGTTTTCCAATACTAGGATTCACAAATCCACCTACACGTTTTATAATCAATTATCTGTTAATCACTTTTTAGCTTTTAATTACTTTAGATTGAAAATCGGTGTTACTAAATTAATCGAAAGCCTCTCTCGATGGTCAATCAATTCTATATGTTATGCGAACCTAATTATTTCTAATTAAGCTTTGAACATAAACACATGCATTAAAATCTCAATAACACCTAAATAGATTTCATAAAGCATAATAGTAATCTCTATCTATTATTGGACCCTATGTTATTCAATACCATGTGCTAAATCTATATTGAATCTCTCGACTTCAATATAGATCACAATATATTCTAATGGTGATCAAGCATTAAAATAATATAAAAACTGAATAAAGAATAATCAACCCACGAGCAATTAATTACTAAAAAGGAAAAACTTCTAATTAATTAAAAACGCGAGGTTTCATCGTTCATCCTAGATAAAGTAAATTAGCCGGACATGATTTTGTCAATTATTGCACTAATTGAGTTCATCATGATCCGGAGAAAGAAAAATAAAAAGTAAAATAAAACCCGTGATCTCGGCTCGATGATCTTCGATTCCGTGCCTTGATCTTCGTTCTTGCTTTGTATATTGTTCTCCCAAAATTCGTCCCCCCGCGAGATGTCTATTCCCCGCCTTTTATACTCTTCTCACAACTCTCCAAAACGTGGTTGAAGAAGTTGGATCAATATGGGTTTGATAGTGTTTCAATTCTATCAGGAAACTACCTAAATTCTGCCGTGTTTGGTCCATGCGATCGCATGGAGTAATACCTTGCGATCGCATGGTATTCATGATAGACATTCTGTAGAAATTTTAACCGTCTTGCGATCGCACCAAAATCATGCCATGCGATCGCATAGTTGATTTTGGTGCTGAATTTGAATTTCCCTCCTTGGTAATTGCACGTCAAGCCCCTGAAGTCTCTTTTCTTAGCAATTAGGTCCCATTGTCTTCATTTTGCTCTCTTTTCATACGAGTGATACTTGACTTTGATTATTTCCTAAATTGACAAGAAAACAACATGCAATTAAACTGAAAACAACTAAAAGAACTCATAATCGTCTATTTTTGTGAGCCCAGATAAGTACAAAATTGTACTTATCAACGCCTTTTAAAATCATAAAAAAAATACTTTAATAACATAAACCACAACCTACAAAAATAACCCAACAGGTCATCATCCATGTACATTAAGCCTCGAAAACATTCAGGAGCTCCAACAGCCAGCCAAATTATCTACAAGTCACTAGGCTTCCCATGATCACCTACAATGCAAGAACTACATGAGTTAATACCCAATAAGTAAAAACCATATATGCAGTTTGTGTGAATGTATAATGTACTGTTATTTCTATTTAAAACATCAAATAGAAATATAACATATTCAAATATGCATAAAATGATCTTGAGAACATTTATTTTAAAATACTTTCTTTTCTTTGGACCACCCTTGACCCAACTATTATGCACCGAAAAAGAGCTATCCGCAATATCAACATTAATAATCAATAATCAAATGGTCAATATCATATCAACGCAGTCGAGTGGACTATCATCTTGAGACCACCAGAAGCTCCATCTATCTCTCCATGTGATCACCCAAGAAGTATCCCACCCGCGGCACCAATACTCACTCACAAGGATACCGTCAAGTGCACCAAAACCTGAACTATACTCACCTGTCCAGAATTCAGCTTCAGTTTCTTGGTTCTAATGGTCTTTACTTCATTTTCCTTCTCTTTCACTTAGGGCCACTTGGAGATAATTTGAGGAGGTCAAGATGAGAGTTAAGAGGGTGAGATAAGGTTTGTAAGTAGTTTATGGTCGTGAGAATGACTTAGAAAAGGGATGTAAGATAAATGTTAGACAAGCATAAGGTGGTTTTTAAGCTTAAGGTGTCAACTTGCAGTAAAAATATGACTTTTATTCAGCATTTGCAAGCTAAAATCCAGTGTAGTCATATTATTTTGATCCAAATACAAAATTTATTAATTGCAAATAGATCCTATTTTAATTCCAAACAATAGATTTGATACACTCGTTTAACTTTCTTATTGCACTCGAATATACTTGATTCTCTCTCATTTGGCAAAATTGCACTTTCATCATAACAAGTACCTATTATCCTTATCCTATAACCAAAAAAAAATTGATTCATATAACAAAATATCTCCAAAAACATATTGATTATCCACCTAGGGTTTTGAGCCAATTTGATCGAACTGAGTTAAAAGCGTGTAAGATTACCGATTATGCTTGTAGCATCTCCAAAACTGCCAACACTTATCCAATCAGTATCCAACAATTATCCAATACCTTAATTCCCACACATTCTTCAATATTCCAATACAAAATCATCACCTAAGTTGGGGAAGATTGACAACTAACAACATACAAGAATATATATAAAATCCATGTGTCATACTCGTGATAAGTAAGAATGAGTGGCATGATGATGCAATGAAAATAACTTATGAATGGCATGTGATGTATGAATTATATTGGCCAAGTGACTAGTGAGTAGTGTGAAGCTTGAGTATTACAGTACATATATTGTAAATTTGTCAATCTTCTATTAGTCAATGGTATCTGATTTGTACATGTTAGTCGATGTTGTACCCAGTTGATCCGCACCTACTATATTTATGTATCTTGGGAAACTCTCTAGTTGATGGTATCCTTATTGTTTGTTTACGTCCATCATGTCATTTAATTTTATGCAGAAACACATTGAGAAACTTAACATGTTTAGAAACTTTCCAATCAACGTCATTTGACACATGAAAAATAGTGTTAGCATACGCTACTCTACAATAATCAACAGTATAATATGGAGAGCACAACGTGTAGACTGAATACCTATGTTCTTTTGCCACTGCGACTGCATGCTTGCACGGTAAATGTTCTAATATTAACCACCTACATGTACAAGTTTTTCCATCCAATTTAACAGTACAAGTCATGATTATGTTGCTCACGGCATATGGAACTTGATCGATGGGATCTACAACAAACTTTTTGGCTCTATCATGATTCTTGCGAAGTTTCTCTTCCATTGTTGGAGTTAGAGTGCTTGTACATCCACATGCCACTGCTAAAACCATTTTTGCAACTTTTTCTAATACTCCCAACCAATGCAAGTATTGGAAACTCCCGATCTTTCTTAAACAACGAGTTCAGTGACTCTACATTGTTTGATGTCATGATATTGTAATGGTTCTTTTCGAAATGTAACCTGGTCCAACTTTTAAGATTTTTCTTGTCTAAATAATCTCCAATGTTCATATCTATACTGTTAATTTGGCTCAATATAATTCCCAACCTCTTCTACAATATAAGTCACCGCCGCTTTCTTAAACAATGACAAAATCTCAATTTTTCGAGCATTGGTCCTTATGTTGCATTTTATATGATAAATGCAAGGCCACGATGTGCATTAGGATAAACATTTTGAACGTCATTCATAATACTTTAATGTCGGTCATATATCAAAATAAGATCTTCATTATCACGTGTTAATTCTTTCAACTTCGTAAAAAACCAAATCCAGGACGTATCATTCTCGGAATCAACTATGCCAAAGAGATATATTTAAATATTTGCATCTTTACAAGTAGCAACAATCAAGGTAACTTTATATATTTTTTCTTTCAGAAATGTTCCATCCACAATAATTACCGACTATATTGAAGAGTGAAATCTGTAAATGAAAGGTCTGAGAGCCCTAAAAAAGAACTTGAAGCAATTGTTAGTGTCAATCTCTAGAGATAATGATATGCCATGATTAGTTCTAACCAAGTTATGGCCATATGAGGCCAATTTAGCATAACTATCCTCATGTAAACCCCTTAGATATTTTAAAGCACGTTCTCATGCACCTTCTGATAACTAATATCCACTCTGAAGTCCCGACGGATGTTATTAATGACATCTTCATGTCTATATACAGTGTTAGAGTTTTGAAACTTTGGCATGATTTGTTTTCCAATAACCCACGAACTTGCCTGTCTATGATCATTGTGTCGAATAATCAAAGAGCGAGTATGTTCACATATATATTCGCGAACATGAAAATAATCATGTTGTTTGAACTTTTTTACTTGCAAACACCATTTGCGATTGACATCTATGCAAAGAATTGTGTATGTCTCCTTAATTGATTTCTTTACTATGAATTCAAAGTTGTACTTCAATGCAAGCACGTGTACGAAAATTTTAAGATCTTTTTTTTGTGCTAAAAACATGGTAGTCTTCAAATCTTCATCCTCAGGAATCACATGTGATGTACGAGTTGAAGCGACAATGTACTCATTTTTAAAGTGATTTTCTTCTCCGTTGTCTCGAACCATCTCGAGTCCATGTATAGAGAAAGAAACATTGTTACAATTCAGTGAGAATATCTACATTGTTATCTCCAATCCATCCCAATAATCGTTCTCATTTCGGTCCACTTCATTGTCATCATTTGTTTACATTTCACAATGAAGATTACTACATTCCATTTGTATTCACGATCTACTCCATCTTTGGCATCAATTTGAAACTCAAATGGAACATTAACTACTATGTGTGTATGCTCAATTAGACCTTTGCTCACGAGTGTTACGCAAATGGGATAATAATGGCCTTGCTCATTAAAAGATACAAACCACTGCACTTGCTTGTCTGAAGAAATCTTGATTGAAACTGAAAACTATATATTTCTAGGGAGAAAAAATCCCAACTATATTTTATGTAAATAGGAATCAACCTCGCAGAGATCTAGTACTTTCTAATATAGCTCTTTATATGAAATATTAGCAGATATAGACAATCCTTCCACAACTTTCCCATCACTCTCACTCCGTTTTCATGTCCATTTGTCTTCATCATCTTTAACAAACTCACCAAAATAAAAAGCAGCAATCTATATAGTCGAATCCATATCTACAATTCAATAAATTAAAATTAAAATGTTAACTAAACAATCTCAATTGCTTTATATGCATAAAATGGGCAGGGTTAGTTTAACAGACAAGGACATGGATTTGTTAATAGACAACAGTTTATTAATAGGCACATGGATAAGAATGGCAATTGGGCTGAGCCACCCATAAAAGCTCAACCGATTATGGTCTCGAGCTCGTCGAATAAAGAGCTTAGGCCTGTGCCGAATCAAGGGAAAAAATGAGCCGGCCAGTTGGATCGACTCGTGGGTCAGTCCACGGCCCAGCTCATGGGCCACAAACCCCAGCTTTTCAAAAGCTGGGGACAAAAAGTGGCCATTAGAGCCCAACAGTCACTTTTGTGACCTTTTTAGTCCCTGTTTTTAATTTTTTATTTTATTTCCAACAGCTAATTTTTTTCCGTACAAATACCCTCCTAAACTTCTAAATTGTTCACAAATTCACAACTCTCTCAACCTACACAATCTAGAACAAAAATTATATTGTCAACATTAGCTCTTTTATTGTGCAATTTATAGTTGAATTTCTACATTTCTAGTTTTCTACATTTCTAATTTTCTACAATTTATTCTACTTCTACATTTCTATTTTCTACATGGATCAATACAACACACAAGAAAGTACCAGCCACCAAATGCATGATAATTTTAGTATACTAAATGATGTTTCAATTCTTGAATTTGATGATGATTATGGGATTGTGAACACTGATCTCATTGTCCATTTAGAGGATATCGATGAAGAATTAAAAACGACCAACACTACAACAACGACTAGTTCGACTACTGATAAGTGTGGTTTTACACTTATCTGAACCATCAAAACTGGACGATTGTAAGTACTTTTAAGTAATTTTCTACTTAATTGTGTGTTGATTTAATTGTTTTAGGTCAAACCCGAGATCGGATGGAATTGGAGAAAAACAAAGCAAAATAGGCAAAAAAAAAACTAAAGGCATACGAAGACTTGAATATGGGGATCAACTTGCAAATATCTAAAAGTTTAAGGATATGAGTTGTAAATAAAAGAGGACTAAATTGAGATGAAAGAAGAAATTAAAGGACTAAAGAAGACAAAATCCAAAGTTTAAGGAATTGGGCTGCAAATAAAAGGACTAAAGTGGACAAAAGGACAAATTATGAAGAAGGACCAAATCGTATATATGTTGAACCATGGAGGACCAAGTGTGCAAATATGGATTGAGATTGAAATTGAAATTGGCACAATTGTCTTCTGTTTGCCGTGGTGTGACATCGGTTTGCGATGTTCGCGCGTCTAGGCGTTTTTTGCTTATTTTTAATTTCAGTTAGAGTCTTTTTCGTCTTTTCATGTACATGAGTTGTAAAATTAGTAAAACACTATATAAAGACCTAACCTAGGTCAAAATAAGGTGATTAATTCTTTGGAGAACACAAGAGAAGACGGAGAAAAGAACGGCGAAAAAAACGAAGAACGACCAAGATCAAGAAAATTGGAACGTGAAGATCAAGATATCTTGGTGCAAGATAATCAACATCTTTTCATCTTTTCTTTAGAACCTGATTATGTATTCAAATCTTCTAATGTTTTCTTCTTCCCGAATCATTACTAGCTAAATTCATAGTTTGAATGAACGATGTAGCCTAACTTAATTCTTTAATTTCAAAATCTCAAGTTTTGACTTATAAATTGTTTAAGTATTTGATTTTACTTCTTATCTTAATGCTTGGAATAACTAACCATTATTTCATTGATCTTGTGGATTGTAATGAACTGAGAAGCAAATTATTAATCTAGACCACGTAGTAAAATTCGACAATTGGATAAAAAGTAGAGACACATTTTTATTATTGCTGCGGTCTGAATTGAATTCTTAGGAGAATTAATGCATCTAATTAAGGAGTATTATGACTGCCTAAGTTGACTTAATTAGATAGGTCTAATTTGAACTCGAGAGAGGTAAATTAGGTTAAATTCGTTAATTCGACCGAATACAACTTTAGGAACAAATCTTGAGAGTAGTAATTAGAGATGACAACTAGGTGAATTCGTTTGTCTAAACGCTTTAACCATCATTATTCTCTAAATTGTTGATTTCGCTTTCACATAAGTTATTGTATTGTTTTTCTTATTTTGAAAAATCTAAAGTTCTAGTTTAAAATCTCTCAAAACTGTTATTTTATAGTGCATTATACAGATTGATCACTAAAGATTAATTAAACTAATACATAAATAAGATAGTATTCGTGGGAACGATAATCCGGACTCAATAGGTCCACTTTATTACCTTTGTGCGATATTGTATACTTGCAATTACATTATTTTCACAACAAATTTTTGGCACCGTTGCCAGGGACTATTCTTATTTAATATTAGTTTAGATTAATCGTTAGTGTTAGTTTTATTTATTTATTTTTATTATTGTTATTGTTATTAGTTTTATTTATTTATTATTCTTTATTTATTTATTTTTATTATTGTTATTATTACTATTTTCTTTCTTCTTGTTTATTTCTTTCAAATGGCAGATGCTACTAATGCACAACTTGTTGCATTGATAAAGCAGGTGGAGCTCTTGGTCATAACACAGATGCAAGGAGTGAATTCCATTCAAGCAACCATTATGTGCGAAAATTGTGGGACTAACTACTCGACATCAGATTGTATGTTATTGGTCTCTATAGAACAGATCAATTTTGTGCTATGTAATACACATCAGCATTATAATCTAGCGACTGTCCGAGATTTTGAAATTGATGAGGACAACATGAATTTTGGAGATTTCATCGCAATACACCAAGCTAATACAGCGAGATATGATGTGTTTTTTGGAATTGATGAAGACAACATGAATTTTGGAGATTTCATCGCAATGCACCAAGCTAATACAACAAGATATGATGCGACTTCTGAAATTGATGAGGACAACATGAATTTTAGAGATTTCATCGCAATGCACCAAGCTAATATAGTGAGATATGATGAAACTTCTGAAATTTATGAGGACAACATGAATTTTGGAGATTTCTTCGCAATGCACCAAGCTAACATAGTGAGATATGAGAAACTTATGAAATTGATGGGGACAACATGAATTTTGGAGATTTCATCGCAATGCATCAGACTAATACAGCTATATATGATGAAACTTCTGAAATTGATGACGATGACTTGATCTTAGAAAGCTATATGGAAATTATCGGTCACACAAAATTTTTGTCCCTACTCCTACACGTTCTCAAGTGAAGTTGAAGCCAACCAAATGGAACACATGCCAAGCATTACAACAATGAGTGAAGAGCAAATGTCCGAGATTTTGGATAATAGACATGTCATCTAACCCGATTAAGCACCAGCTAAAGAAGAAGAGTATGGGAAAAAAGAGAAGTTGATCCTAAATGAGTAAAATAAAAAAGTGACATTCAATGATGTTGCACTTATCTAGCAATTCTTCGACTCCCGTATATATTCTAAAATTGATTTTGTGATTAAGGCCGATGAGGAAGTTGAAATTTTCGTAGTGTTGTTCGAGCAAAGTGTTAAACTACAATTATATTTATTTGAGAAGCACAAGTTAAATTTTTGGAGGATAAAAGAAAAATAGTGCAAAGTCAATAGATGTAAGCAAAGCAAGTCCTCCAAAGCACTATTTAAAGTGCCATAAAGCAACTAGACAATAAGTCGAGCTCTAGACTATAAATCGAGCGCTTAATGGGAGGCAACCCATTTTTTCTATCACATATATGTTTATTGCATTGCTTGTAGAATTCTAGAACTGCATTAGGAATTAGAGCACGTTTCCCAATTTTTAGTAAATGAGTACATTTAATTTTTTTTTTCCATTTCAGGCTACACATCGGCAATCCAATCACAATGCATACATATCAGCTGAAAGTCCGACGTTGTCTCCACGCCTTTTGATTCGGGTTAACTCTTTCCTCTTTTATTTATTTTACTTTCTTTTGTCACATTGAGGACAATGTGGATTTTAAGTTTGGAGTGAGACTTAATTATTTTCATTATTGTTATGTGTGTTGTGAAAAAAAATTTGTGTGCTTGTATGTTGGATAGCCTTACCGGCTTATGATGATATTATTTGAAACTGTTATCAATTCATGAATTATGACTAGGTGATGCTGCTTAAGCTGTTTTTATAAACTATACTTATCCATGTGAGATATGATTAAGTGTGAGCATAATAGTCATAAATATCACTACCTTTGGTTGGTATATTAAATATAATACAATGAAAGAATAGTGAACATAAGTTGTTAAACCAAGACCACTAATTAACAACTCAATTACCTAACCAGTTGAAAGGATAGTTTGGAGTGGTTAAATCATTGCAAAAGCTGTTTAGATAGGTGTTGATTTCGTGCTTGAGTAATAGTTGTGTGGAGTGTATTTGGCTACTAGGTGGAATCTAGGTATTGACTGGATGCTAGGAATCTAATCTACGCTTATTTATCTTGCAAAAAAGAAAAAAGAAAAAATAAAGAAAGGCATTGCACTTGCATTATCTTATACCTCTCTTCGTAGTCTAGTTGACTTGAGTGATAACGCCCATTGGAGTTCTCAAAACTCGGTACCCTAAAGTCTATCAGACCTGGGAGTCATCGGCCTAAAGCTCGCTACAAGAGTCATCTAGAAAGCTTAAGGGAGTGAGGTCTTACACATAAGATATATATCTATATATAGCCTTTGTGAGCAAAACTTGGGGATTTAGATTACTAGTGGGTTTGACTTACCTAGTGGAAGTTTGATGGTCAAAGCATTCAATAAAATGAGAATCTTCACAGATCTATATAGTAGCTGTTTTGGCTATACCTAACCAAATTTTAAGCGGTAAAAGAATAAGTGTTTCGAGGACAACTTTAGAGTTAACACCCAGGGTGAACGATTGAATATCAATATGAGAGTGTGTATTATTACGAGAGAGAAATGAAATATTTGACCATTGGAGAACGGAATATTACCAACTTAAAAGTTTGTGTTGATTAGATTGACTATGCGCACACACATATATCAATCAAGCATCGAATAAGTAAAAATTAATTTTGGTAGCATAATTTAGAAATTTGTTGTTTCAAAAATATGAGGCAAATACGGCAAGCTATCTATTATAGTATATTTTAATATTATTTGTTTGATTGTTTAAGTAAATAGTCATGTTCGAGGACAAACAAATGTTCAAGTTTGGGGGTATTTGATAAGTGTGGTTTTACACTTATCTGAATCATCAAAAGTGGACGATTGTAAGTACTTTTAAGTGATTTTCTACTTAATTGTGTGTTAATTTAATTATTTTAGGTCAAAACCCGAGATCAGATGGAATTGGAGAAAAACAAAGCAAAATAGGCAAAAAATAACTAAAGGCGTACGAAGATTTGAATATGGGGATCAACTTGCAAATATCCAAAAGTTTAAAGACTTGAGTTGCAAATAAAAGAGGACTAAATTGAGATGAAAAAAGAAATTAGAGGACTAAATAAGACAAAATCCAAAGTTTAAGGACTTGGGCTGCAAATGAAAGGGCTAAAGTGGACAAAATGACAAATTATGAAGAACCTTGGAGGACCAAGTGTGCAAACATGGATTGAAATTGAAATTGGCACAATTGTCTTCTGTTTTCCGCGGTGTGACATCGGTTTGCAAACCGCGGTCTGACTGCGGCAATGCGATGTTCGCGTGTCTGGGCGTTTTTGGCTTATTTTTAATTCCAGTTCGGGTCTTTTTCGTCTTTTCATGTACATGAGTTGTAAAATTAGTAAAACAATATATAAATACCTAACCTAGATCAAAATAAGGTGGTTAATTCTTTGGAGAACACAAGAGAAGACGGAGAAAAGAACGGCGAAGAAAACGAAGAACCACCAAGATCAACAAGAGTGGAATGTGAAGATCAAGATATCTTGGTGCAAGATAATCAACATCTTTTCATCTTTTCTTCAGAACCCGGTTATGTATTCAAATCTTCTAATGTTTTATTCTTCCCGAATCATGACTAGCTAAATTCATAGTTTGGATGAATGATGTAGCCTAGCTTAATTCTTTAATTTCGAATCTCAAGTTTTGACTTATAAATTGTTTAAGTATTTGATTTTACTTCTTCTCTTAATGCTTGGAATAACTGGCCATTATTTCATTGATCTTGTGGATTGTAATAAACTGAGAAGCAAATTATTAATTTAGATCACGTAGTAAAATCCGGCAATTGTATAAAAGGTAGAGATACACTTTTATTATTGCTGCGGTCTGAATTAAATTATTAGGAGAATTAATGCATCTAATTAAGGAGTATTATGACTGCCTAAGTTGACTTAATTAGATAGGTCTAATTTGAACTCGAGAGAGGTAAATTAGGTTAAATTCGTGAATTCGACCAAATACAACTTTAGGAACAAATCTTGAGAGAAGGAATTAAAGATAACAACTAGGTGAATTCGTTTGTCCAAAACGCTTTAACCATCATTCTTCTCTAAATTGTTGATTTTCGCTTTCACATAAGTTATTGTATTGTTTTTCTTATTTTGAAAAATCTAAAGTTCTAGTTTAAAATCTCTCAAAGCTGTTTATTTTATAGTGCATTCTACAGATTAATTGAACTAATATATAAATAAGATAGTTTTTGTGGGAACGATAATTCAGACTCAATCCACTTTATTACTTTTGTACAATATTGTACACTTTCAATCACATTATTTTCACAACAACTACTAAACAAAGAGCTGTAAAAAAAAAGGCTCGATACTGGGATTATTTCAAATTAGTGCAGACCGATGCAACCGCAGATGAACAACCAATCTTCAAAGCAATGTATAAATATTGTAAAAAAAAAATTTGCATGACAAAAAGGTGGTGGCACGAGCCATCTAAACCGACATTTTTCTCAGTGTATACAAAAGCGCGAGAGAGTTGATACCAATCAAGCTCAACTTTAGTTCAGATTTTTCGGTGAATCTTCTAGTTCTAGTCTGAATCTTAACAACTGAGTGTATTCACAAGACTTTATGCGATGGAAAGACATGGCAAGTGGTGAGTTCCCGCTTACCATAGTGGAAAGTCATCACTTCACCAAATTCGTACAAAGATATTCTCAACTGAAGTATGTACCCTTTGCTAGAAACACTCTTCGTACCGATACTATTGCTTTATATAACAAAAATAGAGAAAATATAATAAATGATTTAACTAAATATTCTAGTATTGTATCATTCACTTCGGACTTATAGTCTGGTATAAATCATAAATGATATATTGCTGCCACTTTACATTATATTGATAAACTATGGATTTACATAAAAAAATAATTGCTTTTAAAGTAATTGACTACCCTCACAATGGGATACACATTTTTACTTATTTAATGAATATTATAAGAGAATTTAACTGCAAATCTAGAATTTGCAATTTCACATTTGATAATGCTTCGCCTAATAACATAGTAATAGATATATTATTTTGAGAATTAAATCCTGATTTTGATAGAATTTTATTTTATGTTCGATATATTTGTCATATTTTTAATTTTATTGTCCACGACGGTTTAAAGTATATAGGCCAGCAATTAGAAAAAATTAGGTATGCCCTAAATTATATTATTGCTTCACCTTCTCGAAAACAAGTATTTGATAAATTATGTATAGAAAATTCTCTTCCAACAAAATGTTTGTGTACATATATATGCAATAGATGGAACTCTACTTATTTAATACTTCAAACATGTAAAGGTTGTGAAAATTTTATAACTGCATATTATAATAGCCAACACTCACACGGTCTAGAATATGATTTGCAAACATATGATTGGAAAATCACGATTCTTATGAGAAAATTTTTAAAAGTTTTTTTCGACGTCACAAATGCATGTGCTGGTGTATATTGCACTAACATTCTATTAGTTTTAAATTATTTTTATTTTGTTGCAAATAATTTTAATAGGTATAAGACATTTGCAATTTTTTTTGATATTGTAGTAGCATTGGAGATTAAGTTTAGAAAATATTGGGAACAATTACCTATGTTGTTTCCGTTAGCGTTAATTATGGACCCTATAGTAAATTTAGAAGGTACAAAACATACTAGTTCGACAATTTCTAATAAGTTAAGTTACAGAAATCTAATAATTTATGGTAATTTAGAAAAAAATATTATGTTAAATTTACGAATTTTATGCAGCAAAAAACGGTAGGAACGTTAGAAAACCTCTTGTAGCAATCCCTTCTTTGTCATCAAATGACGATAACAGAGTTTCCTTAGTTCTGTTAGGAGAACTCAACAATCTAGTTCTTCTTATTCGCTATCCCGTGCCACGAATGTAGAAACAAGCATTAGAGATACACCTTTAGAGTTAGCTAGATATTTTGGTTACGATATGCTTAATATGTTAGATGAAGATGTGAGAAATAATTTTGATATACTTAGGTGGTGGAGACAAAACGTGCATCAATACTCAATTGTTTCTATTATAGCACGCGATCTACAAACACATCTAGTATCAACTGTAGCATCGGAGTCTGATTTTAATACAGGTAGAAAGATTATGAATGATATGAGATCAAAACTAAAACTAGACATATTAGAGAGTTTAATGTGTTTAAAAGATAGTGGAATGCAGAACTTTGAATCCAAGATAAAGTAGACCTGATATTGGCCGAATATGTGCAAGAGCTGGCTGGCTACATAAAATGTGTAAGTATAGTTTGTGACTTTGTGTAAACTTATTTAATTTTTCTTAATTTAAGTGTTGAAGTTTAAGTTTACCAAAAATTGTACACGTAACAACTTGTTTATGTACAATTTTAACTCCGCCTACACTAAAAGTAGTTGGCTCCAAGCCTGAAAAAGAGGATGAGGGTTTTAAATGTCAATTTTATCATAACTTATTTTATTTTAAGTTTTTAAATTAAAAAAAAAAACCTTAAAAATTTTAAATAATAAGTTCACGTGCGGACCGTAGCTCGGCCCGTGTGGCCCACGAGCCACGGGCGAGTCTGGGCTCATGAATTTGGAAGTCCCTTAGACTGGGCAAGGCCAGCTCGGCCCATTGCCATCCTACACATGGGTGAGAGGTCTATTATCATACTGCAGTCGATTAAAAGGAAAGAAGTCTGTTAACAGACTTAGAGGCCAATTAACAGACCTCTTTGTTTGTTAATAGATATCGAATAGTTAACAGACCAATAATTTTAATTGCAGCATAATAATACTAGTCTAACCTAACTGGATTCTACTTTTCAGCATCATTGTAGTCCAAACATTAGTTAAGCACACACTAAAATAAACAGAAAGTGCAATGGATATGTACAAAAAAAAAACAAAATCGAAATGCATAAAAATGAGAAGAATATCTTACCAATACAATATCTATAAAAATCTAGTGTTGTTGACTTTCAATTCTTTTTTATACTTCGATTTAATCTATAGAAGAATAATGGAAAGAGAAAGAAAAATGTTATTTTTTTCAAATTTTCAATGGAAAAAAAATGCCGAATGTTATTTATAATAGTAAATGGCATTTTAGACATGTAAGGGTGGTATTGTCATTTTTTGTCAAGGTATTTAAAACATTTTCACGATATAGAAAAGGGTAGTTTAAATCTTTTAACATAAAAGATACATCAAAAAGACTTTTGGAATAAGTTAGATCTCAAATCATTTTCATATGCCCTGAGTAGGTCTTCTTTTAAAAATACTCTACTAATATCCCGCTCCCAGATAAAAAAGCACAACTATGGGTTCTCGCTCATTCTTTCAGAAGAAAAGAGAAAATGAGATTTATTTGATTTTGTATTAATAATTGATCAAAGATGAGGCCAACATTGATGAAAGGGCACGAGGCTATTGACGTTTTTATATTATAATATAATAGGGATGGAGAACTTCTCTTCTCGTGCACTAAAGACCACACTCCGATGGCTTGGTTCGCAGATAACGGCGAGTGCCTGGGCACCTACCGTGACCATAACTAGGGGTGACAAATGGGCTGAGCGGCTCGTAGGCTCACCAGTTCGGTCCATCTTGTCTAAGGACAAACCCGAGCTAGGGCCGATTCCAAGAAAAAAAAAGGGCTGAGCTCTTTCAGCTCGGCAAAAATACGAGCCGACTCGTGGCTCGTGCCCAACGGTCACAAAAATGTGACCGTTGAGCAGATTTTTATTTTTTTAAAAAAAAAAATTCAATTGTTTTCCTATATATACTCCATTCTAAGCTCATTTTTTTAACACTTCAATCTCTCAATCAATAATATACTCAATTCAATAACAATTCACAAATTTCAATCTTTTAATATTAGTTTATAATATTAATTTCAATCTTTTAATATTAGTTTATAATTAGTATCTCATATCTCATTATCTAGATATTACTCTATAATTGTAAGTTTTAATTTTCTACTTCTTCTAGCAATTCTCTACTATTTTTATTTTCTACTACATCTTTATCTTCTACTTTTCTCTTTATTATTTTATTCCAAATAGTCTACAATCGAAGTTATGATGATTTCAGTGGTTTTAATGACATTCCAATTCTAAACGATATTATTGATGAGTTTGGAGGTAGCACTGATCCAATTGATTTGGATGACGTTCAAGAATATGCCAACACACATACATCCACCGGTTCTAACAATAAACGAAAAGCCACCAAACAAAAGGCTAGGTACTGGTAGTATTTTGAGTTGGTGATGACTGGTAAACTAATAGACGGAGTCCCTGAACACAAAGCATGGGTGTAAATAATGTAAAAATTTGATAGTTATGTGTTTATAATTAAGCAACGCCAAAGGGGGAGATTGTTGAAAAACTATGTGTCATATTTTTCACTTTTTATATCTTGGCTAACTTAATGAATATAACTGATTTTTAATGATAAAAGAGCAGGTCAACATTTGTGTTTTTGACTGGTCTGATTAATGCCAGTTCTGACTGACTGGCTTGATAAGCGGATTATTTTTTCAGATCAGCAAAAGCTACAATTTTATTCTGTTTCTATATTTGATATATTCTGATCTTATGAATATTATTGACAGCTCCTTTTGTAGGTTAAAGAATATTTTCTTATTCTTTTAGATTTGTTTAGGAAGGAACTATTTAGTTTCCTGAATTCTTTCCTACTACAAATCTAAGAATATCTTTCTATATTCTTTACTACTAATTCTCTTATCATCCTTATTGCATATTCTTAGGTAAGAAATAATTCCTAAATTGATTTCTATTTTAACTATAAGTAAGAGTGGAAATCAATAAGGAATTAATGCTTTAAAAATATTTTTTGTGTTCTTGTTCCATAAGCTTCAAACTAGCCGAATCCATTCAAGGTTAATAAGACATGGCGCTTCATTGATTCAACTTTCAAAGCAAAAAAGTTTTCTTCAAACTCATTGAAAAATCAAGAACTTATTGGTACTCAACGAACAATTTCATATCTTGTTCAAGCTACTTGGCGTGAAGTTAAGAACGAGAGTTCTTAATCCAAGTGGTGGTTGCGGTCAAGTACAATAGAAAAGTGGCGATAAAGTCAAGACCGGTGGGTTTGATTCTACTTCATCAACAAGTCAGAAGAAGAAGTATCACAGGGAGTTGATCTATTTTCTTTTGATTGTTATTTTGTTAATTTTATGAAATTACAAAAACCGATACTATTATATTTTTGAACAAGATTATTAGTGGATTATTTTTACCCATGGTATGGGGGCCCGTGGATGTTTCCCTTAGGGGTTTACCACGTTACATCTTGTGTTCGTATTTAATCCTTTAATTTTTGCACTAGACAAGATTACGTAAACGAACACGGTTGTGCGAGTCAGAACTGTTATCTCTAAATCTTGCCAGTTCTAACTACATTATGTCCACTGCTTGTTTAATTAAGATTAAAATTTATTTTTAATTTAATTAATCTATGTTTTAGAACTTTCAATTGGTATCAGAGAGGGTACACTTTTTAAGTGCGATCCATATAAACCTAGTTATGGACGGAGCTCTATTTAGACCACCTGTTTTAGATGGTACTAATTATGCCTATTGGAAAATTAGAATCAAGTGTATATCCAATCCCTTGATGAAAAAGCTTAGCACTCAATTGTCTATGGCTATAAAAATTCCCACCATTACTGAAAATGGTGTAGAAAGAGAGAAAAAGGCAGACGAGTGGGTTACAACTGATTTCAATTATACTAATTGGAATTCCAAAGCTTTAAATGCCATATTTTCTTTTGTAGACTCTAATCAATTTCGTTTAATATCTACTTGTCAGGTTGCAAAAGATGCTTGGGACATCTTACAAATTGCTCATGAAGGAACCAATATGGTCAAGTCATCCAAGCTTCAAATTCTTACTCTAGAGTTTGAACAACTAACCATAAGAGACGATGAACAATTCAAGGACTTCTATGCAAAACTTAGTGACATCACCAATACTTCTTATACCTTGGGAAAGAAATATTCGGAGAGCAAAATTGTAAAGAAAATTCTCAGATCCTTGCCTGATCGTTTTCATTCTAAAGTAACTGCAATTGAAAAAAGTAAGGAGATTGAGAATATGAAGGTTGAAGAATTGGTGGGATCATTGATGACATATGAGCTACATCTACAAAGGAGAAAGAAAGAAAAAGGATCCAGTATTGCCTTCAAAATTAACAACCATGAAGACGAGGTTGATTGTGAGGAGAGTGAAACACATGAAAACATGGCCATGCTAACCAAACAATTCAAAAAAATTCTAAAAGGAAATCAAAAGGGAAAGAACTTGAATACCTCTCTCCAACAAAAGAAGAGATTTCTGACTAACACTAAACAAAATCCCACTACCTCTATGAATAGATCTGACAATCGAATTCAATGCCATGAGTGTGAGGGTTTTGGTCACATAGCCTCTGAATGTGCAAATACTTTAAAGAAATCTCATACCAAGAAGGCCATGAATATCACTTGAAGTGAAGATGATGAAAAAGATTCAGATGAGGACGAGGATGACAGAACCACTGCTGATCAGGTAACATCCTTAACTGTGAACTTAACCTCTCGTACTGATTCCGTGCAAAACTTGATTGCAGGTTCTGACTTCTTGGCGACAATTTCTGAAGAACCAGTCTGTGTCTGTCATAACTGCAGCAGCATGAATAAAAAATTACAAGATGAACAGGAGAAAACCTTGTCCACTCAAGTCATGATAGAATTTTTGGAAGATGACAAGGCTGAAATTGATTCTCAAAATAATACTCTTACCAACATCTTAAAAGAGAATGATGATCAAATTGCTAATCTTCTAGATGAATTAAAAGTCTCAAAAGAAAGGATCAAGCAATTAACAATTTGGGATATGTTGGAAAAGGTGAAAGAAAAGTTGGGAATCAGATCAACTTCATCAAAGAAACAAAGTCTACTGTATTTTCAGACAAAACTGCTCCCATCACCGTCAGAACTAAGGCTGACCTGCCTATGCAAGTTCTGACCAATGTCAAGACTCAAAAACAGTCACGACCATCAGGTATACAACCAATACAGAGAGATAAATCAAAGTACTTTGTAAAATGTTGCATCTGTGGTAATTTAGGAAACGACTCCTTTCATTGTTTGTTTAGTAAAAACCTGGCTAATAGACAAATGAGACACCTTAGCAACACTAAAGTAAGACAAATTTAGGTCAAAAAGGGTGAATTAAATTGTTATATGATTGATTTTGCCTATAGATCCAATGATAAATGTTATCTTCTTGACACCAAAATTACTTGTCATATTTCAAAAACTGACTCAACCGAGTTGTGGCACAAACGATTGGGACATTTAAACTATAGTGATCTGTTGAGACTGACAAAGTTGAATGTAGTACGAGGTGTTCCTAATCTTACTGAAAAATCTGAAGGATTGTGTGGTTCGTGCCTAAAAGGTAAGCAAACCAAAAGCACTCACAAGCAAGGTAAGTTTCTTACTTCAACTCATGTATTAGAATTACTTCACATGGATTTGATGGGACCTATTCAAACTGAAAGTATTGGGGGCAAGAAATATTTTTTTTTTTGTGTTAATGATTTTTGTAAATATACTTGGGTAGATTTCTTGAGAGAAAAATCTGATATTTTTGAAAGATTCAAATTTTTGCACCTAAAATTAACAACAGAAAAATATTTTGAGGGAATAAAAATATTAAGGATTAGAAGTGATCATGGGAGAGAGTTTGAAAATGCTACTTTCTCTACTTTCTGTGATCAAAATGGTATTTTTCATGAATTCTCTGTACCCAAAACTCCTGAACAAAATGGTGTTGTGGAAAGGAAAAATAGGTCTCTACAAGAGATGGCTAGAGTTATGCTAAATAGTAAAAAGCTCCCTGTTAAATTATGGGCTGAAACTATTAATACTGATTGTTATATTTTGAATCGTGTGTCTTTAAGAACAGGACCCACTCAAACTCCTTATGAAATCTGGAAAGAAAGAAAACCGAATCTCAAATATTTCCATACCTTTGGTAGCAAATGCTATGTGTTAAATGATCGGGAATACTTGGGTAAATTCGATTCAAAAAGTGATGAGCGAGTGTTTATTGGTTATTCTGAGAACAGCCGTGCTTACAGAATTTATAACATGCATACTCAGACTATCATTGAATCAATCAATGTAAAAATTGATGATACTGATGACTTTTCATCTTATTCACAGGAGCCTAATATTCAGATTTTGGAAGAACAGGTTGCTGGACGTCAACCTACTCAAGACCATCATGTACCTGCACCAGACAGTAATATACAAAAGGAACATCCAGCATCAAGTTCTGATATCTCTGCCCCTGCTCCTGGAAGTTCTGACGCACCATATACAAATAACGAACAGGACATGAGAAGGCAACCTCCTTCTTGGATTTAGAAAGCACACCCACTAGACAATGTTCTCTCAGATTCCAGAAACGGCATGATGACTCGGAGGAGGCTTGCTAATGAACTTGGAAATATTTGCTACACTTCACAAATTGAACCCAAAAATATAAATGAAGCCATTATTGATGAAAATTGGGTTCTACCCATGCATGAAGAGCTAGCTCAATTTGATAGAAATGAAGTGTGGGATCTTGTACCTCGGCCAAAGGACACAAATGTGATCGGAACAAAGTGGATATTCAAAAATAAATCAGATGAACATGGCAACATAGTCAGAAACAAGGCACGCTTGGTTGCACAGGGATACACTCAACTAGAAGGAGTGGATTTTGATGAAACATTTGCACATGTGGCTCGGCTTGAATCCATTAGACTCTTACTATCAGTGGCATGTCAAATGAGATTCAAGCTGTACCAAATGGATGTCAAAAGTGCATTTCTGAATAGAATTCTTAATGAAGAAGTCTATGTTGAGCAGCCTAAGAGATTTGTTGATCCTTATTCTTCCGACCATATGTTCAGACTCAAAAAGGCTCTGTACGGACTAAAGCAAGCCCCACGAGCTTGGTATGAAAGATTAACCATGTTCTTGTTGGAACAGGGATACAAGCGAGGAGGAGCTGACAAAACGTTATTCATCAAACATTTTAAAACTGGATTAATTGTTACACAAATCTACGTCGATAACATTGTATTTGGTTCTTCACTAGAAACAAAATCCAAGGAATTTGCTACACTTATGCAAAATGAATTCGAAATGAATATGGTTGGTGAACTAAATTTCTTTTTAGGTTTGCAGATCAAATAGGTTGGATCAGGGATTTTTATCTCCCAGGCCAAGTATACTAAAAATCTTGTGAAGAAGTTCGGTCTTGAACAGACCAAGTCAGTTAGAACTCCCATGGCCACGTCCTTAAAAATTTCCAGAGATGACCAGGGAAAGGAGGTTGACTCCAGCTTGTACAGAAGCATGATAGGCAGTTTGCTGTACCTGACTGCAAGCCGTCCTGACATATCATTCAGTGTTGGAGTTTGTGCACGTTATCAAGCTAAACCAAAAGAATTACATCTTGCAGAAGTGAAGCAAATTATTCGTTATATTAATTGTACTTCTGATTATGGTTTATGGTATACTAATGATACTAACTCTCATCTTGCAGGATACACTGATGCTGACTGGGCTGGAAACATGGATGATAGGAAAAGCACGAGTGGAAGATGTTTCTACATTGGTAACAATCTCATTGCATGCTTAAGTAAGAAACAAAACTCTATTTCCTTATCTACTGCAGAAGCTGAATACATTGCAGCGGGTAGTTGTTGCACTCAACTACTTTGGATGAAACAAATGATATGTGATTATGGTATTGATCAGGACTCTGTTACTATATTCTGTGATAACACTAGTGCTATCAATATTTCTAAAAATCCTGTTCAGCGCTCTAGGACCAAACATATTGATATTAGACATCATTTTATTAGGAATTTGGTCGAAGAAAAAGTTATTACTTTGGAACATATTCAGACTGAGTATCAATTGGCTGATTTGTTTACCAAATCCTTAGATTCTGCTAGATTTGAGACTCTACGGAAGGCCGTGGGCATTTGCTTGATGCATTAGTTTTTATTTTAAAAAAAATTAGAAGTAGTATTTTTCTTTTTTTTTTTTGATTTTATCATGTGTTTGTTTGTATTTGCTCATTTTTTTTATTTATTTAAAAAAAAGGGGGGGAAGAATGAATTTTCTTTCAAATAGCATATGATATAATTGTATGATTGGTCTATGAATTTTGAGATTTACTTGGATTAACCAATCAATATGGTATGCTCATTATACTTAAGGTAAAATATGTTCAGATAAGCACACTTTGAGGACATATTGACTTGGTTGATTGGACTTTACTACTAACTAGATTGTTATCTTTAAAGTAGTTTCGTACTTTGTTATGACCCATGGTCAGTATCTATGTCTCTCGGCACCATAGTATGTTGTTGTGTTAAACAGACAATTTTATGGAGGAGGGGGCTACTACCATAAATGTGTGCAGCCGTCCTTGATAATGAACATAAATCATGTAGAAAATGGCTACCTTTATGGATGTGAGAAAGTCAACTCCATGATCTTATAAATTCAATGCTTTGACAATATATATATATATATATATATATATGCAAATAAAGTCAACACTTTGAGTACTCAAAAAAAAAATTGCTATGGTACTCCTGTCTGGCACGCTCATATTTTTTTATTCAAAGAGATATGTTCAGATGATGACTAGTTTGAAATACATCTCAGTACTGATCTTCTTGACTAAGTTCAATTTGGCTTAGTGGGACAGGTTATAATTGATTAATCTAGTATGTCCTATCACACACTCACGTTATAAATCTGACCAATTAATTGAATCTAATTATGCGCATATATCTGATTGGAAGATTTTGGTTGATTTTGATATTCTTGGACTGATTGTATAATTTGTAGAACTATGAAATTTGCCCATAAATAAACCATTCAATCTTATCCCATAAAATATTCTCATTATTTGTGTGTGAGTATCTTGTATGGGCCTTTTCGTAGAAATTTTAATCAACAGTCTAATTTTGGCAACACAATCAGTTTTAACTGAGAAAAATCTGGACAAATTCTTGGTTTATGGAATCCAATCGCATTTTGTTCCTAATTTAAAAAATTCTGTTTTCCATAAATTAGCATCTTAGGTGGTTTAATTCAAATTTGACTTATCTGATTAAGGAAGATTTCGTGGTCATTAACTGCCATTTATCAGTTTATTTTTGGTAACTGTCTTCCACACGTCCCAAATTAACTGCTCCCTTCTTGTGCAATTTTGAATAAATTAAAAAGTTTCTCCTTTTTAAACCGTGATCTAGGCTTTTCTTATTCACCTTCTCACACTCAATCTTCAATTCCTAACTCCAAAGCCCCCTCATACTTGATCTCAAAGGTGTGTTTGAGTTTTCTTTTTCAGATTCAAACAATGTTAATTTTAAATCTTGAATATTTTTGTGCAATGACTTCTTGTAAGCTTTTAAAGATTATGACTTATTTGAAAATATTATATTCATATTAAAATGGGCTAAAAAAATTTAAGGGGGCAGCACCACCGTGTGGTTGCCCCTTCCCCAACCCACCCCTTTGTCATATCATGGCTCCGTCCCTGCTGCACACTACATTAGTAGTAATTGGATAATGAATAAAAATAATAATAGTGTTTAGACAAATTGACTATTTTCATAATGGATTTTATATTTTTCATGTTTTATTGGGTGTGTTACGTGAATTAAAATATAATTCTAAAATTTGTAGTTTTACATTTGATAATGCATGCCCCAACAATATAGTAATTGAAAAATTAATTCAACATTTTAGTTTAGAATTTGATAACATTTTGTTTCACATTCGTTGTGTATGTTATATGTTTAATTTAATTATGAAAGATGGATTAAAATTTATACAAGAACAATTAGAAAAAACTTAGATATGTTATTAATTATATTACGACTTCACTAGCAAGAAAACAAATTTTTGCTGCTCTATGTGTTGAAAATGGGCTGCAAGAAAAATATTTTTGCACTAATGTTGGTCATAGATGGAATTCAACATATCTCATACTTGAATCTTGTAAAGGTTACAAATATTGCATTACTGCATATTATAATGGCCGACACTCACATAGCCCAGAATATAATTTGCAAGCATATGACTGGAAAATAGTTGCTCATGTTCAAAAATTTTTGAAAGTTTTTTTTGACACAACAAATGCATGGTCTGGTATATATTATTCGACTACTCCACTTGTTTTAAATCATTTATATTATATTGCTAACAATTTAATATGTATAAGAATTTTGCTCTTTTTTCTAATATTATACATGTCATAGAAGCTAAATTTAGAAAATATTGAGAATAGTTGCATATGTTATTTCCATTAGCATGTATTATGGATCATAAACTGAACTTAAAGGGTACGGAAGTAACAATAATGACAATTTCACAAAAATCAACTTACGAGAATCCAATAGCAAGTGGTAATTTAGAACAAGTTTTATGTCAAATGTATGAGGTATACGCTGAAAAAGTCGGTACGAACGTTATACGACTCCATGTTCCAACATATACTTCGTCATCAACTAATAGCTGAAAAGGCCGGTAGGAACGTTATACGACCCCCTGTTCCAACATATACTTCGTCGTCAACTAATGACATTGACTTATGGAGTTACGTTAGTTCACATAGATGTGGTCAACATTTAGTTGGTTCGTTTAGTTGGTTCTACTTTTTCTTCCATTTCTCGTTTTAGTGATATACCTGTAGAGTTAGTTAGGTATTTCACGCACGACATGCTTAGTATTTTAGATGACGAAGAAAAAAAATTGATATACTATGATGATAGAGACAATGTCAATACCCAATTCTTTCAAAAATTGCACGTAATCTATTAACACCTCTGGTATCAACTGTAGCATCGAATTCTGTTTTTAGTACAGATGGCAGGGTTCTGTCTGATTTCAGGTCAAGACTCAAAGCCGACATTTTATAAAACTTACTATGTCTGAAGGATTGGGACAATGCCGAACTTCGAATCCAAGACAGTGGATAGAATAATGTCCGAATAACTTGAAGATTTGAATATAGATTATTTGGATTTGTAGTAGGTATTATTTTGTATAAGTATTTGATATTTTTTTGTTTTATTTTAATAAAAATTGTACACGTAACAACTTGTTCGTATACAATTTTAACTACGCCTACGTTTAAAATAGCCAGTCCCATGCCCGGAAAAATGAGAAGGATTTTCAACCTTGAATTTTTAACATGAAACATTTCCGAAACTTTCTTTCTTTTTTATTTTAAAATTATCCATAAAAAAAGAATTCAGGGCAGGGTCGAGCCGAGCTTATGGGCAGCTCGACTTGTTTAGCCCACGAGCTCGTGAATCGAACCGAACCCACAATTTTAGGACTAGTCGAGCTCATTTTCAATGGGCCGAGCTGACCACCCCTAGCCATAACAGCGCCGTATGGTCCTGATATGTCTCCATAATTGATTTTCTTGTATCTTTTTTATATTGATGTTACGAATCTGATATAGGTTATCTATAGATAGAAAGAGAGGCTATGAAATTGATCTCTTTTAGGGTAAAATTTAATTGGTTTTTATTCATAATGAGAAAATAACTGAATTTTCAAGGTATAGAGTAATAAAATTTTTTTAAAAAAAAAGAATTATTTAATGTGATATTCTACCGATAATTTAATAATAATTAAAATATAATTTAAGATTACAAATAAATTTTTAGTTAGTAATATTATAAAAATAAATAGTTTAATAATAGTATATTTAGACCAGTTTTTTCTAAACTTTTTTTTTTTCTCGAACTTGTTTTTAACTATAAGATTTACAACTTTTATTAATTTTTCATCCACACATTTTACCAACTTTTTTCAAAATCTACTAAAAAACTACTTTTAAACCCTACCAAACATACATTAAATTTAATTTGTCGACAAAAATTAAATTTAGTTGGTTCTACTTCTTATGGAGTTACGTTAGTTCACATTCAGGTGGTCAACATTTAGTTGGTTCTACTTCTTATTCCATTTCTCGTTTTAGTGATATACATATAGAGTTAGTTAAGTATTTCACGCACGACATGCTTAGTATTTTAGATGACGAAGAAAAAAAAATTGATATACTACAATGATAGAGACAACGTCAATACCCAATTCTTTCAAAAATTACACGTGATCTATTAACACCTCTGGTATCAACTGTAATTTGTCAACAGAAATTTGTCATCCAACTAAGTAATAACATATGAGAATGAAATGCCGACAATGAAAAATTCCATTGAGAATTAAAATTTAGCTTATCCATTGATAATATTGCTTTTCTTTTTAAGTTGACTTTTTAAGATAAAATTTCAAATCTTAATACAATTGATCGACAAAAAAATGGTGCTACATGAACAATGCATCCCAATTGGAATCTAAAGATTTTACATCCACTTAAGTCAGATCATGTTTCATCTAATTATATTTTTTGCTAAAAAATTAGTTAAACTTCATTTTTTATCACATATTTCATTCCACTTACAACTTATATCCACTTTTTAACCACGCATTTCATGAAATCCACCAACTTTTATCAATTTTATTTGCTACAAATCTACATCAAACAAGCACTCAATATCAAATGTGTCTGAAAGCATTTTATCTTCTACAAAACACGCTTCAAGATTTGTGAGAAAAGATATATAACCACTTGCTTTTCACTACCTTTTTACCTTGCAACTTTGACATTAATTCATTCGATCGTTATTAATACTATACAGAAAGTATTTTATACTATGAATATTATGAAGAATGTCTATAGCGTCGATTTGGAAATCGATAAATGAACAACATGATTTTCTGTATTGAAAAAGATGTACTAAATGATATTAATAATGAGTCGGGACTTGAAACATATCTTGAAACCAATTAACATTACTTGAAGCCATCCAGTATAATCAATCCCACGTATTCAACGCATCATTAGAACCCACAAACCATCATTTAATCTGTAGCAAAACATTTGGAAAGAGTTAGTATAAACAATACATAATGCACTCAAATTGAACTAATATAATGATCAAATATTTAACCAAATTATATACTTTTAACATTGAAACTTTCAAGGACTACAGACAAAATTCATGTTCCGACTTTCGAAAAATGAAAATTTCATTATAAGAAATAACTAAACATAAGAATTTAACCGAAAATGAGTAAAGAATCTAGTGTGCGTATTCCTATTTTGTTATTGATATGGACAAATTATAATCTTTTTCCTTGAAGCACAAAAACAGATTTTTTTTCCCCAACCAAAACAAGCAAAAATTAATTGATCTTCCTTCTTGAAACAAGCTAATTTAAAAAACAAAATCAAGAGAGAAGTGACGCTTTTCATTGAAAGAAATGGAGAGAAAATAACTGGCTTTCTTTGAAATCACAGATCCAAATTAATGAGGGATTATTGCAAGATTTTTAACATGGTTTAATAAACTTTAAGATGGAAGTTGAAGAGTTCTCTCAAAAGACTCAAAATAAAATTCATTTAATAGTGATTCTAACTTGTGTTGTTTACGAAGTTAAGAGCATCTCCAATACATTCTATACATTGATATCTAGGTGGCACAAATATTGAAAAACTTCTAATCTACATGACATTGATGCCTAATTAATAAACATTTATGTTCAAATTTGGTCTCTAATGGATTGTTATATATGTGAGTTTTATTTTATTAAAATAAATACAACATTACATTTAAATATGCACAGTAAATTTAAACATTGTTGAGTCAACATGTCCAATAGAACGTCTGAAACTAGACAGGACGTTAGATATTGTCTATTTTTTTTCCTGCCACATCCATTTGACAATGCGCAAAGAGAATTTTTTTTTTTTTTTTTTTTTTTTTGACAATCCACGAAGGGATGGCAATTTAACCTGCCAATCCGAACCGCGTCACACCCCCATTATTTGGGTAATAGAGGCAGGTCCGAATCAGAGATACATGCCCCGCCCCAGACCCGTCCCTCAAATTTTATTTTTATTTATTTTTCTCAAAAATCATGTCATTTTTGCTAGAAATAAGTTGAATGTGATTCAAACCCGAGTTGAAACTATGAAATTATAAATCCTAACCAGTACACCACAACCTCAATCTTGTATTTTGTTTGCAACAAATATTATAACAAATTCTTATTTTGTTAATCTGAACATTTTACATTCATAATCTTTCCCATATCAATTTTCCCACCCAAATTTATTTAAATGCCCGTTTTAGGTTTATTAAAAAAATTAATAGGGGCAATTGGCGCGGAAGCCCCGCACTCCACCCCGTGAATTGGCAAGTTGTGAGATTCCCAAGGTGGGCGGCACGTCAAATTTTTTGCGGGGCAGGGGCAAGGGCAAGGGCAAGGGCAGGGGCGGGGCGAGGCCAAGCCAACCCACCCCAAACATACCCCCATTGCCATCCATATATCCACAATTATAGATGTGTAAAGATGGGCGGGCGGGCCGGCCAAAACCCACATCAGCCCACCTGTCTCGACTCGAAACTGCGGACCGACCGATAAACTGAGCCAGCTGTTCACGGGCAGAGGAAGTCAAACCGTAGGCCATTTACAGGTCGAGGAGACCAAACCGTGGACCGACCCGTGAACCAGAAGGGCTGTTCACGGCCCGGGCGGTTCAACTTTTAACCGCTGGCCTATTTTAATTTTTTTTTTTTTTAATAAATAGCATATAACTGTTTAAAGTGAAAGATGTAACAAATGTGTGTTGTTTTAGTCTTCAAATATATAACAAAAAATAGAAATTGAATTAAAAAATTAACAAATGTGAATTTATTATTGTTATTTATTTTTTATTTAGTAATTTAACATATTTTTTGCTATATATGTAAATATTTTATTTTTTAATTACAATAGGTAACTAAATTTTTTTAGTAAATTAAAAAAAATTAATTTTTTATTCATACGAACCAAACTAAGATTAAACTGTGACCCACATGGGCTCAACCCAGATGGATCGACGGGTTAACCGGGCTCATATTCAATTTTTGTGGGTTGACCCAATCCACAGCCCACAATGGCACAAGTTTTTTCTAATGCCGGCCATCACCAAGCTTCATCGAAGACGGACCAACCCAGCCCGCCAAACCCGAATTGACACCTCTACACAGTTACGTGGAGTTGCAAAGAAAATCTCTATTTATAAATAACATTTTTGACATTTTAGAAAACATAAAATTTTTAAAATAAACAGCGTCTTTTATCTGTAACACTTTATTTTATTTCTCCCAATACATATTTATTAATTTTTTTCTTTATTTCCTTTTGACATGCTTCCTTATTATGAGTATGTTTGTGTACTTATAAGCACTTATAAACCAATCAAACATCATTTTCATCTAGAAATTTTATAAGAACTACAATTTTTATCAATTTTTTATCCACACATTTCATAAGACCTATTGTTTATAATCTACAAAAAAAATTAACCAAACATACTCTACATAATTTTCCTCTATTTTATCTAATTTATTTTGTATACACTATTTAATTCAATTATTATATGGAGTATTGAAAATTGAAATTATTTAAATACATTTAATTATAGATAGTAAATTTGGATCTCCAAATTTACCCACTATCTATTTTAAAAAATTAATTTAGACTCTCTTAGATAATAATTTTAAAAATGGACTCTCTAATAGAAAATATCTTATGTTTAAAAAGACTCTTGAAAATGCTCTAAAATGTAAATTAACATTATGCTAAACTACATTACTTGCAAAAATTAAAAATAAAACCCTTATAAACTTGAAACAGCTTAAACTTCTAAGCTTAAACCAAAATTATACTTCGGGCTATTATTCCTTGGATCAAACCTCAAGAATTCGTCTCCACTAGGCCAAACACTCCAAGCTAAGAAATAAAATTCTAGAATATTACATCTTAGCCTCCAAGATAGTCCACGACTATCTCAGAAATTGGAATTCTCAAAAGTACAAAAGGGGTTTCTATACATGAAAGAGAACAAAAGAATTAGCTAACCATCCCTCTTCAATACAGGATGGTGATTGTTAACAATCAATTTCATCATCTTCAGTTGGGACAACGGCAAAAGAAGTCGTAGCCCAGATATGTAATGAAGAATCTAATCTAATAATGTAAACAAGAAGTGGAAAAAGTATCTCCAATGGAATACAGAGAAGTGGATAGACAACATTGCACGTTTGGAATACTGGTAGCTTAGCATCAAAGAATTCTAATAAAGCAGCAGCAGTTTCCACATAAACTTAAGGGCGTAGAAACATGTGAAGATGCAATAAGAGAAAATTGTGTCTACGCTAATGACAAAGGAAGAAATGCACAATCTCACTGACACCAATCACGACCAACATTCAAAAATAAACAAATAAAATGAATCAAGAAGCATGTATGGTGGCGGCACGACATTTGGAAGCTACGGATCAAGGCTTCGACAGTTTACAATGGAGGGGCAACAATGTATTGTTGCTACACTGCAGGATTTTTCATTTTCGACTTTTCTGTCTTCGATTTCCAGACTACTAGGCCTACTTTTGATCTTCAATTGGCAAAATGGTGTTGTTTGATGGATTGATCTTGTTGCTACCCAACCAAAACAAACCTACAGACAATAATTTCTTTTTGCTATGACAATCTTAGGAGTACTGTTAGATGAACACTAGACGTAAATAGTTACCCACAAACAGTAAATATTTGATGAAAAGAACACAAATTTTAGCTTGTGACAGAGGTTTGGTCAGAGGAACACCAGTACCAATTGATACAGAACTACCAGACCAAAAAAAAAAAAGACAAGTGAGATAGAGGTAAGGAAAGAGAGGAGAATTTGGTCGACAAATTTTAATAGCAATGATCAATCAATTCAATATCTAAATTGAAGCCCTAGCTCTCCTTTAATAGTGTACCATTTGGGTGAACTTTTTCAAGCTTATAAGTTGATCAAACATCATTTTTATCACACGTTCTGTAGGACCTACTGCTTATAATATACAAAAAAACTTTACCATACAAGCACGTAGGGAAACTTCTAACAGATCAGAAACTTACCAAATATGAAATCCTAGTTAACCAAACATAGTCTAATCAACTCTGTTTTAATCATATTTCTCCTAGAACCCCCATCATTACCCAACTTTATACATTGTCAGCTTCAAAGATGAAGAATTTGCGCACAAGGATACAAGTCTGCATAAGAGGCTGGAAAAGGGAATAAATTTCCACCCTCTACCAAGAGCAAGAAAAGAAGCTTATTTCTAAGTCCTCTAAATTGGGCCCAAAAATTTAATAGTGATGGAGCATCCACGGTTGTAGAAAGGAAAAGAAACCAGCAGAGAAGTATAAAATAAATGCTGCTCCACTTATCATATAAATTCAGCATTGTGTTCACAACATAAATTCATTCCTACCTTAATCACGCGTCTATATTGCCACTGTTTGCACATGGAAAATATCCCCGGCAGTAACCTTATACAAGAAAAGTAGCATTTAAAATTTCAAAACAATAATAAAAAATAAAAAATACATTGTCTTTAAGCAGCCAAATATTTTGTGACTGAGATTATTCTCATCAACGGGGCACAATGAAACTCTTTGAACATGGTGTAAGACTGACAAGATAGGGTGATGGTGGATGTGTGATTGAACATAAAGAATTATTCATGCAATGTAAATATGTAAAACTGTCAAAATAAACATTATATTCAGCACACCAAAAATCTCTGTTTAAACTTCAATGATTAACTGAAGTGGACACGTGATTGAACATAAGAACTAATCATGCAAAGTAAATATGTAAAACTGTCAAAACAAATTATCTTCAACACGCCAGAAATCTCTATTTAAACTTCAACACCTAACTGAAGAAGAAGAAACCTTTCTTCATACCAGACCTAATAACTGTGTGTGCACGTTAAGATATGCTTGGCACCAAGAAGTAGGAAATTCAGAAGCATAAATTAACCAGAAGACTAACTTAGAAACAAACACAAGATATAAGATAACCAAACTATTGAGTTACGCCATCTGAAACAACAGGTTAGACTGCTAGAGGTGGCGTCTATTCCAGTCCTTGGAAAAATCAATAAGGATAATAATTGGTCGAATTACGCCTATCATCATAGCGTCCCGGTCTAGCGTGACTAATACTATCCAACGCTGCCCCAAATACTCTTCGTCCGTAATCATAATTGGTGTTGTCATATTTTGATCTATATCCATTAGGTTGGTGTACAGATACACCAGATGGAACTGGCACTGAATAGAAAAGAACATTGTCAAAAAGTTAAGAATGGATTCAAAAGAAAAGGTGAAATAACCAAAGTAAATCCAAATAAGAGTTGCATAATAGAAAAAAATGAAAATGGCTCCACAAAAAAGCATTCATCACCTTGTGCATAATTTATTTGGTGCTCTGAAAACCGGCACGATGTTGATAACCTTGCAGATTGTGGAGAAAATTCCCCACTGTCATATGGTTCAGGGTAAGGCCTTGGTTTGGGAGAAGAATTAACCGCAGGTGGGGTTGCGATAGACAAATTTACTGAGGGTTTGTCTTGCCCGGAAATCTGTTTTCCAAAATTGATTTCATCACTATTTACTTAAAAAAATGAAGAAAAAAGCTCCTATTTAGTTTTTCAACCCTCAACAGGAGATCAAGCTGCCAGCCCACAACCATCAGCAGAAGAACACCAAGCAAATTCCTGCTATCACTTGCAAGCAGAAGCCAATAAAGATTCACATGTCTATCAACGCTCCATTCATAGGATCCTTGATGAAGACTGTATAGGGGCTGACTTAATTGATAACCCATTGAGGAGTAAAAACTAAGCCTGAATAAAGCCACAATAAAAAAACTATACAAGCAGCATACATTAATTTATACTAA
The DNA here is from genome assembly GCA_030279155.1 of Forsythia viridissima. Taxonomy (NCBI): domain Eukaryota; kingdom Viridiplantae; phylum Streptophyta; class Magnoliopsida; order Lamiales; family Oleaceae; genus Forsythia; species Forsythia viridissima. Next base: position 9,563,566 of record CM059038.1, read on the forward strand.
GACAGAAGAGTAAAGTCAAATTCAAATGGAACAGCTGGCCAATATTTGAAGCATCCAACTGACAAAGGTGATCAACGCCATCAATAAATTGAGCTAGTTTAGGATTTGACTTACCGCAAATTTCAATGTCCGATTGTACAGTGTAACAAGGCCAGTGAAAAGCTTGACAGCATACTCTGCTATCTCCTCTGATTCATATTGTGCAAAAGCATAACCTTTTGTCTTATCAGTTTCCTTATCACGAGGAATATACAAGTCCACAACACGCCCAGCTTGAATTAGAATATCATACAATACCCTCTCGCTCACTCTCTCATCCAAATTACCTGTATAAAAAGCATATCAAACCCAAAGTCGACAATACAATCCTCTCGATGAATTGACCAATGGGAGAATAACGATCAACATTCAGATAGTTTCCCCATGGGAAGCAAATAGTGAAAAATCTGAAGGCAAAGCTTATAATGGGAAATCGAAGATAATCTCCGAAAATCATGATTAAATAAAGAGTACGATTTAAAATAACTTTTATTAGTTTTGGTTAACTAGGATTTTTAACTTTTATTAGTTTTCATTAACTAGGATTTTGATATTTTGATTAGCTTTGATATATTAGAATTTCATTTATACTTAAGATATTTACCCTGCCAAAGGGACCCTGGTATTTCATTGTATTCAGGTTATTGATTATTGAATATTGATTTATTGAAATCTTCTTCCCCAAATTCTATTCTTCTTCTTCCCTCTCTCTGTCTATTCTTCTCTATTTCTCTCTTGTTCTATCTCTTTCTTCTCTTATTCTCTTTCTTTGTCGAGTTCTGCATCAGCTAGTATTGCTTCTTTTCCCTCAAACATATTTTCAAAATCATTATTTTTCATCTTTAAAATACCAAAAAAAAAAAAAAATGCTTAAACTTATTTGTACCAGTCATACATAATGGCTTAAAACCAAAAAAAAAATTCCCGCGCACTTCAAATTCGAGATTGTACAGTAACATTACAATGAAATTCCGAAAGATCCCCGCTTAAAAGGATATATAGATTGCACAACTAGCAAATCGTGACATATAAAAAAAATAAAGAATAAAAAAACCTAAGTGCTTCGTGTCTCAATAGATCCCAAGAGAAACAATTAAAATAGAATATATTCGGAATCAATTCGCGCAAATAAAAGGAATTCACTTATATGATGAGAAAATATTCAAATCTAATTGAAGGAAGCCAAAAAAAATGCTTAAACTAAACTTCTAAAGAGAGACATTAAACAAAGAATTGAGAAAAACTTACCAATGTAAACGGAGGACTTGGGATTTTCAGCCATTACTGGGGGGAAAAAATTTTTTAATCCTAATCCTCGTCGAAATATATAACCGGGAATTTGGAGGTTTTATCATCACCGACTTTGACTTGTCAAAGTATTCCCATAATTGGCTGATCTTAAAAAGTTGACTTATAAGTAAATAAGATAAACGCATGGGATTTTGGCGCAAATGGTCCCTAACGTATGTACTCAGTGTGGTTTTGGTCCCTAACCTTTCATTTTTGGCTAGGAGGTCCCTAACGTATGCATTTGGTTGCAAAACTGGTCCCTGTGGACGGAATCCGTCCAATTGCGCCGTTAGTCATTAATTTGTTTTGAGATTTTGGCGCAAATGGTCCCTAACCTATGTGTTTTGGTGCGAAATTGGTCCTTATGAGGTAAAAAGACAAATATACCCTTAGTTAATTGAAAAAATTATATGTAGATTCCTAATCATTACAAAATGTGCAAATAGGTCCAATACTTTTATTTTTCATAAAGAATTAAAGAAAATTAATGATTTTTTTATTTGGAATTAACACTTTAGTAATAAACATGTCAAATAAAATTATTATTTTTATTATTAAGTAATTATATTATATAAAATTTAAACTTTTATTTTATTATTGTATAAAAAAAATAACTTTGTCACAAATTTGATGTACAAATACTTTTATTTAAATGAGTTATATGTTTATTAACTACAAATATTAGAGATTCAACTATATTCTTCATATTTTAATTTATCGTTTTCTTTTCGTTCAAAAATAAAAGACATAACGTGTAAATTAACTTTTATTAGTATTTTTATATTAAATAAAATAATAATAAGATTAGTTCAAGTTATGTAATAATTTTTATTTAATAAAAAATTTATTTTTATTTGACATGTCGTGTATAATTTTTATTTGACATGTCGTGTGATTGTGGGTATATAATTTTCTCAATGGAGTGTGTACATACTATTGAATATATTTTTTTTGAATGCTCACGTTCCAAATTATTTTATTTACCAGATTTAATAGTTTGGCAGCAGCATGATGGCATGTGGTAGTGACTGATAAAAATTAGTATTTTTATTTACCAGATTTTATTTTATTATTATTTAACATAAAAATACTAATAAAAGTTAATTTACACATTATGTGTTTTATTTTTGAAACGAAAATAAAACGATAAATTAAAATATGAAAAATATAGTTGGATCTCTAATATTTGTAGTTAATAAACATATAACTCAATCAAATAAAAGTATTTGTACATCAAGTTTGTGATAAAATTATCTTTTTATACAACAATAAAATAAAAGTTTAAATTTTATATAATATAATTACTTAATAATAAAAATAATAATTTTATTTGACATGTTTATTACTAAAGTGTTAATTCCAAATAAAAAAATCATTAATTTTCTTTAATTCTTTATGAAAAATAAAAGTATTGGACCTATTTGCACATTTTGTAATGATTAGGAATCTACATATAATTTCTTCAATTAACTAAGGGCATATTTGTCTTTTTACCTCATAAGGACCAATTTCGCACCAAAACACATAGGTTAGGGACCATTTGCGCCAAAATCCCAAAACAAATTAATGACTAACGGTGCAATTGGACGGATTCCGTCCACAGGGACCAGTTTTGCAACCAAATGCATACGTTAGGGACCCCCTAGCCAAAAATGAAAGGTTAGGGACCAAAACCACACTGAGTGCATACGTTAGGGACCATTTGCGCCAAAATCCCTAAACGCATATTTGGTGAAGGTATTAAATTATATTTTAATTGTTTATAAATTATGGACAGTGATCTCCTGCCCCTAGTGGGCAGGAAATCCTTGCCCACATGCTGATTTGTCAGCATGTGGATTTGATGCAAATCCACATGCTGACAAATCAGCATGTGGGCAAGGATTTCCTGCCCACTAGGGGCAGGAGATCAGGACTCTATAAATTATAACTCATAAAAATTTTAATTAATAAGTAAATAGTAAATTGTAGATTTTATAAAATATATAGATAAAAAATATATTTGATCAATTTAACTAATTAAAATTATAATTTAAACAATAGCAAACAAACACTAAATAAATTTTATTCTACGTGTACATAAAACTAACTAAATTGCTTATTTCGGCATAAAAGTAGTAATTATTTTGAACTTGATAATGCTTAAAACGATGTAATTTTCGTCTCACGAGGCCAAAAATGAACAATATAATATCGGATTGATTTTGCTAAAAATCATTTTTTTCATATATATATTGATAAAAGTTAATGAAATGTGCGTTTGAAAAATTTGTTCACGTCGGAACCTGCACCAGTCCACGTGCCAACAGATCTCCAGTCACTCCTCTGCCAACTCGTATGTTACCTGCACACTAGGACGACCGTTAGGCACCAAAATCTCCGGATGAAAAGGGTCCGGCGATCGTTAGCACTCCGACGATCAAGTCAACTGCCGTTATATGAGAGATACACGGGGGCGGAAACAAAGGGGGTGTGGGAGAGACAAGCAGGCAGAGATTTGAGCAGAGTTTAGGGTGGGATTCTTAAGCAAAAAGAGTGCGTACCTTGGGACAACCGGAGATATTGCATTTATAGCGCAAGAGTTCCGATTGATTTAGGAGACAAATCAATTTGATACTCAATCGGATCTTCCTTCCTTGTGTGATAAAGATATCCGAGATTATCTTCCTTCCTTGAGCTTATCACGTTGCATGATTTTAAGAGATTATGATTTCGTTTCCTTGTGAGGATTCATGCGCCAAATCAACACAATCTTTCCTTAGTTACTTCTCTGGTCGTCCCGGTATGTCGAGCTGCTTGTTGTTTACGAATAATACGAAGCCCGACGAGGCCTTGTGGATCGCGCGCGAGTGCCGAGGCCCTCCACAAGCCTCGCGGATTTCTGGCTGGGCCTTCCCGGGCTCTAGCAGGGTCCATATAAGCTTCTTGATGGATCTTGAACTGGGCCCTTAATGGGCTTGGATGGGGCCCCTGCTGATGTGGCAGCCATATCGTAATCGTGTGATAACAATAGTCCCCCCAAGTCCAAGCCTATTATTTATAATAGGCGTGGGACTTTTGAGAATCAACAGAATGTTGATGTGCCTCGCAGAAACGGGATGCTGATGCGCTTCGCGGGAAATATGGTCCCACGGTGGTTCGGCAGGAAGTGATTCAACCTACCCAGTATAGTCCCCCAAGTCCGAAGCCGAACATTCATGACGGGTGAGGGCTTCAAGGGGCCAAGTGGTGGAGAGCATCATGGAGGTCTATCCGGAGTGGGACCTTTCCTTTCTTCGGCAGGACTCATCCGAGGCTCAAGTTCCCGATGCTGGGCCTAGTTCAGTAGGTGATCGAACACCTCATCCAACTGAGGAAGGCCCGCAATGTGCCGACCCTTGAAGAGGCGGCGAGGCACTCATACTTTGTAATCCTTATCTAGTTTTGCCTAAATTAATTGAAACATAATTGAAATTGATTTTTTGCTATCCCGACGTTTCAATTTTGTGTGCGCGTGGGGAGAAAAAACGCTCCAAATTTGAGAATCATCATCCCTTTAGTATTAATGACGCAGACACCTGGGGGAATCTAGAGAGTTGACGTTTTCAATGCCTTGGGAGGTGGAACGTCCGTGTGTCGTTCCAAACCCCCTGTTATGACCGTATTCATTGCATTGCACCTCTTTCCAACGTAGTCCCTTATAAATAGGATGCAAGCCTAACAAAACTCTTCCATCGTGAGCCTGTTGTATCTAACCTGTCATTATCGTGTGATCGAGATAGATATAGCAAACGTGTGATGGTGATGCGGCTGGAGGGCTGGCATCCAAGATGCTTGTTAATCTGAGAATCAACATTCAGAGGACCAAAGGCCTGGCCAATCAACGTTTAGGGGACCAAACGTCCGGGGTGGGGATTTAGGCTTAGCAGCCTTAGCCCGGCCCTCTCTTGAACGGTTGATGGGGCTGGGGGGGTCTCCCACTGCCAAAAAAGGCATCAACGGCCTTTTTTGAACAGTATGGTCTAATCAGCCATCAAATTAACTCAGGTTGGCTTGGAAGACTCCCAATCATGGTGAAGTCAGGTCCCCCAACCAGGACGATGCCAGCGTAAACCAGGGGATAGGTTTAGTAGATCTTGTTACCCCATTCATGTGCCGGCCCAATGAGGCGGCGGGGTTTTAGAACATATTGTAGTCGTAACTGTTTCTGTACTGTATTCCGTATTTAATAAAATCGTGCCGAGTTACCTTCTTATTCGTGTACGTGCCCTTATCGTGTTTGTTATACCCATGTTTTATACGCTTGCTTCGGGCCTCGCCGATGTTTAGTGTTGCTTACGAAATCACTGACACAAGTCTGAGGTCACCAAATACGCCCCCGGTGGCGTGGAGTGGATCGCAAGTCATGGCCAATACTTCTTCGCTATGCAGAAATTATGACGAGGTTTGGGACGGACGTTTAACAAATTTGACCGAGCGCGGGCGGGTGTGGGTGATATTGCTATCACGCTTTGGCGTTCGCATACTCACGTCCCCTGCGTCCCCACGCGCTTAGACGTATCCTCCTAGGGTTTACCAAATGTGCTTTTAATTTCACGCCACGTGCCGGCTATCCGACTGCTGGTATCCTGTTGGACTTATATAATGTGATAGGGCATTCCTAAAAGACCATTTTTCTGCTATTTTGCCGTCATACCCGGACTCTTGATTATTGCCGGTCATGTCGGGCTTCCATTTTTCCAAAGTCCCCAAATTCAAGATAAGGCGTGGGAGAATAGTAGAGGATGTCTCCCCTCCCCATTTGGCGTCATCTGCGGTGTCTGGTTTTAGGCCCACAGTGTTGCAGGGGCCGGAGACGGTGGTAGGTAACCCTCCTACTCCCCCTGCGCCGGAGGTGAGAGCGGACATCCCGTCTCCGACGAATCTTGCTAGACACGGGTCTCCTCTCAAGAACGTTAGGCCGTCCGCGAGAAAGAAACCAAAGGTCGAGAGTGGAGAACAGGCGTCCCGGACGCCTGTTTCTCCCCCTCCCGGAAGGCGTGAGTACATCAACATTGGGGCCCGCCAAGACAAGCTGGATCCATCAATCGTAGAGAAGCTGCCTTCAGCGGTTGCCCTTACGGCTACCTCGGTCCACAAATATTGGACATCTTCCTTCGGGAAGGCGGTGGATACCGTGGAGGTGACAGAGTTGATGAAGCTAGCCGAAATGTACACCTCTCGCAGTCACGTTTTGAATTGTGAGCTGTACAAAATGCTGGAGATGAAGGTTGACGAGATACAGTCTGCCCTTGGAGAGGACGAAAATGTCGAAGCGATGAGGGCTGAAATCAAATGCCTTCGGGCACGACTCGTGTTTTCAAAAGACGCGTGGAGTCGTGCCACGTACGACGTTACAAAGGCCCAGACAATCCAGAAGGCGTGTATCGTTGCCCAGAAGAAGGCCGAATCGCAGTTGAAGTCTTGTCAGAATATGATACATGCCAAAGATAGAGAACTGACCGAAGTTTTGAACGAGCTAGCGAGGGCTAAAATCCTGCTAGCCAAACTAGGGGTCCCTGATTATACTGAAACGTAGGATTACGTGCATAGGTCACATTTCCTTAGCCATGCTGTTGCATGATTAGTTTATGTAATCAAGTAATGAGATTCTAGTGGAAGCCTTTACGTTTGTTCCAAATGTTTGTGTACTTGATACCCTACCAAGCGAGCTTAGTAGAGTTGGTCGCGAACCACACTCCCTCGCCATTCAATGAACCACAATTGCACACATGCGCGCTGAATATTTACCCAGCGAGTTGATAGAATTGGCCGCGAACCACACTCCCTCGCTGCCGAGTTGATTATACTTGCTTACTTACACCTAAAATGTTTACCCAGCGAGTTGATAGAGTTGGTCGTGAACCACACTCCCTCGCTGTCGATTTGATTATACTTGCTTACTTACGCGTAAAATATTTAACCAACGAGTTGATTATACTTGCTTACTTATGCGTAAAATGTTTACCTATCTAGTTGATAGAGTTGGCCGTGAACCACACTCGCTCGCTGCCGAGTTGATTATACTTGCTTACTTACGCGTAAAATGTTTACCCAGCGAGTTGATAGAGTTGGCCGCGAACCACACTCCTTCGCTGTCGAGTTGATTATACTTGCTTTCTTACGCGTAAAATGTTTACCCAGCGAGTTGATAGAGTTGGCCGCAAACCACACTCCCTCGCTGCTGAATTGGTACTTTCCGCATGGGGAACACTTTGGTTTCATAAACGACAAATATTATTAAACGGCGTCGAATTTCTTGGCGTCCGTCAAATAATTATAAGAAGACCAAAACAATGCAAAAACGGTATTACTGGTGATATGGCCTCAGGTGGGCGATGTTCCAAGGGTGTCTTGTCTCTCGTCCCTTGGGATCTTCTAGTCTGTAAGTTCCAGGGCGAATTTCTTCGATGACCTTATGGCCCCTAGGGTTCCGGCCCCCACTTCCCTATTAGCTTGAAATATCTTTTTCAGGACAAAATCGTTGACACGAAAACTTCTGCTTTTGACCTTCGAGTTGTAATATCGGACCATCTTCCGTTGGTAGACCGCGAGGCAAAGTTACGACTCCGTATGTTTCTCATCTAGCAGGTCGAGGCCCGCTCTCTGTAAATCCTCGTTTGCCACTTCGTTGAAGTGCCGGCGTCTGGGCGAGGGTATCCCTATCTCGACAGGGATCATTGTCTCTGCCCCATATGCCATGGAAAACAGGGTTTCACCTGTGGCCGTGCTAGAGGTGGTTTGGTAGGACCACAGGGTCTCGGGTAGTTCTTCGGCCCAATCCTCCTTTTGCGAACTCTAGTTTCCACTTAAGGGTGTGTTTAATGATTTTATTCACGGCTTTCACCTGGCCGTTGGTAAGGGTGGCAAAACAGCTCGTCGGCTCGACTCGTAAAAGCTCGGCCCAGCTCGGACTCGGGCTCGTCGAACCACGAACACGAGCTAGGGCCGAACTGGAGAAAAAAAAAACAAGCCGAGCTCGCTCGGCTCGTCAAAAAAATGAGCCGGCACGAGCCCAGCTCGTTGGGCTCGTGGACACGAGCCCACGAGCCTGCTCGTCGATCTGGCTCGTGGGCTCGTGCCCACGAGCCGGCTCGGCTCGTGGCTCGTCCACAACGGTCACATTTGTGACCGTTGGCAACGGTCATTTTCCTATTTTTTTTTTTTTTTCCTTTCATGATTTTCCTATAAATACCCTATTTCTAAACTCATTTTTTCACACTTCAATCTTTTATCTCTCATTCAATTACATACTCAATCTATTATAAATTCTCAAATCTCAATATTAGTGTTCTAAGTAATTAGTATCTAGTATTTTATTATCTAGATATTACGCTATAATTTTCTAGTTCTACTAATTTTCTACATTTCTATTTTCTAATTTCTACGTTCTACTAAATCTTCATCTTCTCCTATTTTATTTCTCTATTATTCCAAATGGCATACAACCGAAGTGATGATGATTTCAGTGGTCTTAATGACATTATAATTCCAGAAGATATTATTGATCAGTTTGGTGGTAGCACTGATCCAATTGATTTGGAAGACATTCATGACGACGCCAATACACATGAAACTACCATTGGCTCTACCACTAAACGAAAAGCCACCAAACAAAAGGCTAAATGCTGGGAGCATTTTCAGTTGGTGCCGACTGGTAAACTAGTGAACGGAGTCCCTGAGTTCAAAGCAAAGTGTAAACACTGTCAGGAGAAGTTTGCTTGGCAGAAGAGGATTGGCACGACCCATCTAAACAGACACTTTAAAAAGTGTCAATACAAACATGGAGGTGTGGATACAAATCATGCACATCTCCAGTTTGGATCTCCGGGGGCCGGGTCTAGTAGTCATACTCTCAACAACTGGATATACTCACAAGAACGTATGTGACACGAAGGACTACCGAAATTGATAGCAAATGTCGAGTTTCCACTATGCTTGTATCTTTTACTAAAAAAGAAGCTATTATTAATGATATTAATAATAGCTTACAATGATATTAATAATTACAATGATATAATACTAAAAAAGAAGCTATTATTAATGATATTAATAATTACAATGGTGTTGTATCTTTTACATCAAACTTATGGACAAGTTGTAACCAAAAAGGATACATGGTAGCAACTGCACAATACATTGATAATAATTGGTTAATGCATAAAAAAGTAATAGCATTTAAACAAATATACTATCCTCATAATTGAAATAATATTTATCAAGTTTTATTAAGTGTGTTACATGAATTTAAATGTGATTCTAAAGCTCGTAGTTTTACATTTGATAATGTAGGCCCAAATAATATAGTAATTGAAAAATTAATACAACATTGTAATCCACAATTTGATAGTATTTTATTTCATATTCGTTGTGTGTGCGATGTGTTTAATTTTATTGTACAAGATGGATTACAATTTATACGCCCACAATTAGAAAAAATTAGATTTGCTATTAATTATATTTTGGTTTCACTATCAAGAAAACAAGTTTTTGCTGCTTTATGTATAGAAAATGGGCTGCAATCAAAATGTTTGGCAACTGATGTTGGCAATAGGTGGAATTCAACATATCTTATGCTTGAATCGTGTGAAGGTTATGAAAATTGCATTACTGTATATTATAATGGCCGACACTCACACGGCTCAGAATATGATTTAGAATTACATGATTGGGAAATATGTGGTCATGTTAGAAAATTTTTAAAAGTTTTTTACGACGCAACAAATGCATGTTCTGGTGTTTATTACCCAACTACTCCACTTGTTTTAAATCATTTCTATTATATTGCTAACAATTTTTATAAGTATAAGAATTTTGCTCTTTTTACTAGTATTATACATGTCATGGAAGCTAAATTTAGAAAATATTGGGAACAATTACCTATGTTATTTCCATTAGCTTGTATCATGGATCATTGACTTAACTTAGAGGGTACAAAAGTAACAATAATGGCAATTTCAGATAAATTAACTTTTGGAAATCCAGTCACGTGTTCTAATTTAGAACAAACTTTATGTTCTATGTATGAGATTTATGCTGAAAAGGTCAGTACAAACGTTGTACGACCCCCTAATCCAACATATACTTCGTCATCAACTGATGACATTGACTTATGGAGTTACGTCAGTACACATAGGACCACTCAAAGTCAACAATTAGTTGGTTCTTCTTCTAGTTCTTCCCTTCCCTATTCTAATGATACACCTGTAGATTTAGGTAGGTATTTTGGACATGATGTGCTTAGTATGTTAGATGAAGAGGAGAGAAAAAATTTTGATATACTTAAATGGTGGAGACAACATCAACGTAGTTACCCAATTCTTTCCAAAATGGCACATAATCTACTAACACCTCCGGTGTCAACTGTAGCATCAGAGGCTGCATTTAGTATAAGTGGCAGGGTTTTATCTGATATCAGGTCAAGACTCAAAGTCGACATTTTAGAAAGTTTATTGTGTCTAAAGGATTGGGATGATGACAAACTTCGAATTCAAGACAAAGTGGACAGAATAATGTCTGAAAAACTTGAAGATTTGAATATGGATTAATCATATTCGTAGAATCGTAGTAAGTATTATTTTGCATTAATATTTCTGTATTTAAAGAATTTTTCTTATTTTAATAAAAAATTGTACACGTAACATCTTGTTCGTGTATAATTTTAACTCCGCCTACTTTTAAAGTATCCGGTCCCAAGCCCAGAAAAAGGAGGAGGGTTTTTAATTTTACATTTTTAACATAAACGATTTTCGATTATGTATTCTTTTTTATTTTCAAATTTAAAAAAATGTAAAACACAAAAAAATAGAGGTGGATTTTAAATCTTTAATTTTTAACATAAATGATTTTTTATTTCTACTTTCTTTTTTATTTTCAAATTCAAAACAAAAACTTAATCAAATATGAGGATTTTAAAAAACATAATCAAGATGATTCAATAAAAATTTTAACATAAAGATAAAGATAAATAAATGATTCATTTTAAATATTTACATTTTGTTCTTTAATAAAATAAATAGAAATTAGAATATAATGATTTATTTTCAAATTTTAAACCAAAAAAAAAATTAAAAAAACAGGGCCGGCTCAGAGCCGTGGGCCGAACCGAGCCCACGGATTGGAGACGAGCCGAGCTCATGATTTATGCCGGCTCGGCCCATTGCCATGGCTAGCCGTTGGATTGTGGGTAATAAGGAGTGGAGAAATCCCTTCGGATACCAAGATTCTCACAGTTCGCGTTAAAATTCATCCCAGCGAATTGCGTGCCGTTGTCGGAGACGAGAGAATGGAGAATGCCGAAGCGGCAGACAATATTTTTCCATACAAATTTCCAGGCATTCTCCTCTGTGATTTTGGCCAGAGGCTCAGCTTCACACCACTTTGTGAAGTAATCCACTGCTACAATCGTGAACTTGACCCCACCTCTCCTTGTCGGGAGGGGACCGATGAAGTCGGTTCTCCATTTGGCGAAGGGCCAAGGACTAGTGACTGGGGTAAGGTTCTGAGCGGGGAGCTTCGGTACTGCTGCGAATTTTTTACACCTGTTGCACCTCCTCGCGAAATTGTGGGAATCTTTCTTTATGGTCGGCCAATAGTACCCCTGTTTCAAGGCTTTCTGTTCCAAGGCCATTCCTCCCAAGTGATTGCCGCAGATCCCCTCGTGTATTTCTTTCATCACGTATACTGCTTCCTCCTGCGTCAGACAGCGTAAGAGAGGGTGGCTGAACCCCCTTTTATATAGAATTCCGTCATGTAGTACGAACTTTGTGGCCCTTCTGCGGAGTTTCTGTCTTCTAGTTTGTCTTCGGGCGACATCTGGCTAGTTAGATATTCGGCAATCTCCTTCATCCATTTCGGAGAATCAGAGATGGTTAGGACGGAGGGTGCGGTAACTTCTTCGGTTGAAGGTCGGTTAAGATTATCAACAGGGATGGCCTTCATTAAGACGGAGTCCCTACTGCTTGCCAGCTTTGAGAGGGCGTCTGTATAGCCATTTTTTGTTCGTGGGATCTGGAGAAGTTCGTATTTCTCAAAGTAGGACAATTGGTCCTTAGCTTTTGTTAGGTAGGACACCATGGATTGTTCGCGCGCCGCGAAGGCCCCATTAACCTGACTTACGACAAGCTGTGAATCGCTATAAATTCGGAGCTTCCTTGCCTTCATCTCGCGTGCCAGTCTCAAGCCTGCTAGTAGGGCCTCGTATTCTGCTGCGTTGTTGGAGGCTTTAAATTCCAGGCGAAGCGCGCAGTTGAGATTATGGCCATCTGTGCTGACTAGCAGGATCCCGGCTCCAGCCCCGGCCTCTCCCGAGGATCCATCGACATATAACTTCCATGTCGGTACCTCAAAGGGTCGGGCCTCAAGCAGACCATCGAGGATATGAGCGAATTCAGCCACAAAATCCGCTAAAGCCTGTCCTTTTATCAAAGGCCGTGGCTTGTAACTGATGTCGAATTGACTAAGTTCCACCGACCATTTCATCAATCGTCCTGACGTGGGTTTCTGGAGTATCTGCCGTAAAGGGAGGTTCGTCAAAACATCTATGCTGTGGGACTAGAAGTATGGTCGAAGCTTCCTGGATGCGATGATCAATGACAGAGCGAGCTTTTCCATGTCTGGATATCTTATTTCTGAGTCCTGCGAGGCTTTGCTTACATAATAGACAGGGAATTGTGCTGGGCCCTCTTCTCGGATTAGCACCGAGCTAACTGCCTTTTCTGATACGGTGAGGTAAATGAGTAATGTTTTCCCATTCTTGGGTTTGGATAGCAGTGGGGATTTTCCGATGAGGACCTTGAGGTCTTGGAAGGCCTTTTCGCACTACTCGGTCCACTCGAACCGCTTTCTCCCTTTTATGGTCTAAAAGAAAGGTTGGCAACGATCAGTCGCCTTGGATATAAACCGATTCAGAGCCACTAACCTCCCTGTCAGACTTTGGACTTCCTTGGGAGAGGATGGTGACCGCATCTCAATGAGCGCTCTAATCTTTTCGGGATTAGCCTCTATTCCTCGCTGATTGACCATGTAGCCGAGGAACTTTCCGGACGCAACTTCAAACGCACACTTCAAGGGGTTAAGCTTCATGCGATATTTGCGAAGGACTTCGAACATTCCCCTTAAGTAATCTATGTGGTCCTCCGCGTTGACGCTCTTCACCAGCATATCGTCAACATATACCTCCATCGTGTTCTCAATCTGTCCAGCGAACATGCGATTTACCAGCCGTTGATATGTGGCTCCCGCGTTCTTCAAGCCGAATGGCATCATCTTATAGCAGTACAACCCTCGGTTCGTAATAAACGAAGTGTGGTCCTCGTCCCCTGTGAACATCAGGATCTGGTTGTAGCCCGAATATGCGTCTATGAAGCTAAGCAACTGGTGGCCGGCGGTCGCATCGACGAGCTGGTCGATGCACGGTAATGGGAAGCTATCTTTAGGGCACGCTTGGTTCAGATTAGAGAAGTCGATGCATACCCTCCACTTCTTGGTACTCTTCCAAACCAACACCGGGTTAGATACCCATTGGGGGTAAATTGCTTCTCTGATGAACCCGCTGGCCAGTAGCTTGTCAACTTCTTCTTTCAACGCCTTGTACCTCTCGGCACTTAAAGACCTCCTTTTTTGAATCCTGGGGCGTACTTTTGGATCTACTTTCAAAACGTGGCACGCAACCGATGGGTCGATCCCGACCATGTCGCTGTGTTTCCATGCGAAGACGTCTGAGTTCTCCCGGAGAAACTGCTTCAGCTCTTCCTTCATCCTTTCCTCGAGCTTCTCTCCCACCTGCAACACCTGGGTTGGTTCCAAGGGGTTCGCCGGAAATGTTTCCAGCTCCACGGCCGGGGAAGCGAGAGAATCGAAGCTATGATTCGGGGATCTAGACCTTCGTCCAGTATTAACTCCTCATCCAATCCTTTGCCGTCAACGTCCATCGACTCTGAGTGCATGGTCATTACCATTGGAGAGACGTCCTCGCGTTTGGCAGCCTTCTGTAATGCGTTCGTGTCATGGAAGCGGCGGCAGTCCAATGAACCAGGTTGTGAAGGGCTTCTCCGGGTACAACTGCGCTTGGGTCCATGCTGGAGGGGTTGATCATCCAACAGTCCAAGCGCAGCCTTCATCCGGGCGTCATCCAACTATAGGTCCTGGTTCCCCTGTCCCACCATTCGTGTCTGTCGATATTCTGATGTCATGCTCATTCGGGTAGAAGACACGTTTTACCACAAGCACTTGGTCGTGTAATGTTTTTCGTTCCTACAGACGGTGCCAATCTGTTGACGTCGGAACCTGCACCAGTCCACGTGCCAACAGATCTCCAGTCACTCCTCTGCTAACTCGTATGTTATCTGCACACTAGGACGACCGTTAGGCACCAAGATCTCTGGATGAAAAAGGTCCGGCGATCGTTGGCACTCTGACGATCAAGTCAACTGCCGGTATATGAGAGATACACAGGGGTGGGAACAAATGGGGTGTGGGAGAGACAAGTAGGCAGAGATTTGAGCAGAGTTTAGGGTGGGATTCTTAAGCATAAAGAGTGCGTACCTTGGGACAACCGGAGATGTTGCATTTATAGCGCAAGAGTTCCGATTGATTTAGGACACAAATCAATTTGATACTCAATCTGATCCTCTTTCCTTGTGTGATAAAGATATCTGAGATTATCTTCATTATTTGAGCTTATCACGTTGCATGATTTTAGGAGATTATGATTTCGTTTCCTTGTGAGGATTCGTGCGCCAAATCAACGCAATCTTTCCTTAGTTACTTCTCTGGTCGTCCCGGTATGTCGAGCTGCTTGTTGGTTACGAATAATATGAAGCCCGACGAGGCCTTGTAGATCGCGCGCGAGTGCCGAGGCCCTCCACAAGCCTCGCGAATTTCTGGCTGTCGAAGGCCCAAGCGTGCGATAGGCCTTCCCGGGCTCTAGCAGGGTCCATATAGGGTTATTGATGGATCTTGAACTGGGCCCTTAATGGGCTTGGATGGGCCCCTGCTGATGTGGCAGCCATATCGTAATCGTGTGGTAACAAAATTAATAAAAGATGTTAGTCCCATAAAATGTATGATTAAAATTAATTGTTAACTTTGAAATCAACTTTTTAATAAAATGTTAAGCAAAATCAAACAACAAAACGTCTCCAACGTATGAACATGCTGCAGAAATCATTCTTATTTTTCAAATCTTGACAGTTTACCCCTTCATCTATCTATTTAGTACACAAATCATCATTTTTAACAGAATTCATCCACTATTGCTGTTAAACATGCACATCGCGGTCGCTTGAAATTAAATAAAATATAATAAAATTCGAGGACTAAATGGTATATCCAATATCATTAACTATGTGCATAGACTATTTTCGTCGAAATTCATTAAGTAACAAATGATTGCTAGCAAGAATAATATAAATATAAGAACCAATTGCGTCAAAAATATATTACATTAAGGTATTTCGTAAATATAATCATTCGAGTCCACGTAATTGTTGGAACCGAACCCGAATCGACTGATCTAGTTCTGGTTTGGTTATCCCCATTACATCTCAAAAAAAAAACCCATAAGATAACTTGTTTCGGACAAAATAGTCTATATATTGACACCATAATTTTTTTAAGTACATCATATTTTAATTGCATGGAAGATTTATAATCTTTACTCATTAACCCACTTGTGTCCTTAAACTTTTTTTTCATTGCATTCTTATTTTTAACCTTCTATTAATTAGCACATGATCTTATCTATGATGACAGTTTGCCTAAAAATTCCATTAAGATGGGATTCAAAGACTTATTTATTTATCGTATTTTTAAATAAGTAAAAAAATAATAAATACAAAATTACGATTAAATAGTTGTATCTCATATTAAAGTATGTTAATACCATTATTATAGACAAGATGTGCTAATTAATGTAATGTTAAAAATAATAATTCGATAAAATAAAGTTAAAGACATAAATGTAATAATGAATAAATAATATAGACTTTTAATCTATATCTATACTAATTCTAAAAGTCCCTTAAAGGGAGAAACATTTTTGGACGATATTGCCCTTCAAATAATTTATAATTCCTAAAATTATTTTTCAATTAATATAATTTATTTTAGCTTTAATTTAAACTATTTGATACTATATAAATATTGCATCTTGATCATTGAAAGTGATTTGTCTCTTTAAATTCCATTATATATATTGTAATTAATGAAAATAAACAAAAATATACTAATAAAATTTTTAATATATTGAAATTATTATCTTTAATTGTAAATAATTAAAGAGTCAATCTTATTATGAACGAGAATTTAAGCAAATTCCATCATCAACATAACAAAACAAGATGAATTTGGCTTTTCATTTCGACTTTCTTATTATTGATTCATACTTTCTTCCTTTGTTATTCGACTTTGTTTTTTATTATGCCAAAAATATTTTTTTTTCTCGTAATGACGATTTTTAATCTTTGATATGATAGTAATGTGGTAATAATGGATGTGTTAATTTTTCATGAATGATTCACTAATTTTAATAATATATATGATGGTAACATTGATTTTAAATTTTGATTTCTATATCTTTTTTTCTTGATTTAGAATATTTGTTCGATGTAAAAATATTAATTATTGTGGTAGTCTTGATAACAAAGGGATTTAAGCTCGAATGATGTTTTATGTCATTTTGTAAGCAATTAAACGTATATTTATTGTAAAAGAACGAGTTATAACAAGGAGAATTGGTGTTACTCTAACTCTTTCAAGCACGCGGCTGAGGAAGACATAACTTGGATAAAGTGAGTCATGTTATGTATAAGGTGAATGTAAATTTCGCATAATAAGTGGTTTTATATGATGAGTTAAAATCATTGTCTAAATACCTTGTTGTTTTGAATTTTCTTGAAATTTAATAATATTTCAGATGGAATTACGGTAAAAAATGCATTAAGAGAACAAAAAAAAAATACCTCTTGATTTATTGGTGCATTAAAACTGAATGGATATTGCAATAGAAAATTATTCTTTATCCTATGTCAAAGAATTTTGAGATTCTTTTTTCTGAGAAATAATTACCTAAAAAGGCTAAATATTTTGTTTTCGTGTGCTTTTTATAATGATATAAATATAGAAAATCAATAAAAAAATTGGGTTATACTTATATCTACTATTTTCATGTATTTTAGAATTTGATACTAATTTTCATAAAAGAAAATTGCCTTTTCCGATATGCCATTAGATATATGATTTAAAATATAATTAAAAGAGTATCAATAATCTTTCAAACTTAATATTCACGTAGGCCATGTATTTTTTAATGAACCACATGTTTTACCAAGAAGTTTGAATATAATTCCTTAGTTGGTCATAATCATTGATTAACTTATGATTGAAAATGAGTTTTATTTAAGTGTTATATTCATTGATAATTTTAAAATAAAAAAATCATATTATTATTACAAAATCACGTGCAACGCACGTATTCTTAACTAATACAATAAAAATGTAGTGCATTTATTAAAAAATATAATTTCAATATAACGGCCCATTTTGTTATTAGATGTTAAAATTTCGTCCAATAGTGATCTTAAATATCCCTCACAACTTAATTTTCCTTTTAGATACTCGAATTTATAATTATTTGGACAAAATTTGTTATCTTTAACTATTAGTCGACTGTTAGTTTATTACATATTAATATTTTTTGTAATTTACTTATTCTGTATTTTAAGATGTAATTTATGTTTGAAATAGTCTTATGTGGTTATTTATTTTTTTATTATTTTTAGGAGATCGTGGTTAGATGGAGGAAAAAAGAATGGGAGAGAGTGCAAGAGAGATGATATTATTTGTATTGTGTATATAAATGAATATCAATTGAAAATTTGAGATTTGAGTATTTGAAATTGGGTTAATTGTGTTTGGATTTTGGAGGTGGTGGGTTTTGGACTTTTGGTTTGGGTCTTAAACAGTTGGACTCTTGTATTTGGTTCCGTGGTGTTTGGTCAGGTTATTGGATCGGGGTGAATAAATTGTAAAAAATAAAAACTTATCAAAAGAAAGACAAATTCTATTCCAAGATGGGTATCCACAGTTTTGATTCTTAATTTTTCTTTTCTAGAATCGGACTGAAACCTTCGGTTTCAGTTCGGGAGTTTCGATTCTGGTTAAAATACTCATCTTAATTTCAATAAAACCGAGGCACATTGGTGGGTCGAACCAGAAAAACTACCCATGTCCACCTAATTCACATAAAAACAGAAGAAAATGGTAAATTGAAAAGACAGTATATGAGGGAAAATTTGTTAAGTAGAAGTACTCAAATTGATCATTATGTTTATATTATTGAGAAGACATTTGGTCATTATGTTTATATTATTCTTGGCAGCAATCATCCCTTACCTATTGAATTTCGACGAAAATTGCCCAAGCACATAGTTGATGACATTGGATGGACCATTTTGTCCATAAATTTTATTTTGTTTAATTTCATGTGATTGCCACTTGTATATTTAATGGCAATAGTGGACGGATTCTGTTAAAAGTGATGATTTGTGCACTAGATGGATAAGTGAGAGGTGCAATTGTCAAGATTTAAAAACTAAGAATAATTTGCGCAACGGATCTATATGTTAGGAAAGTTTTGTGCCATTTTTCCATCAAACAAAGCAATTGTTAGAAATAAAGGGATTTTGGCGAAAATGGTCTCTAATATATACTTTTAGTGCATTTTTTGTTCTTAACTTTTTATTTTTGGTCAGGAGACCTCGACCTTACATCATTAGGTCCCTATGGATGGATTCCATCCAAATTCTCCATTAGTTGTGTGCGTGATTTTCCTTCTGTTTTGATTTGTCTTTATTGCAAGGGAAAATTGGTCGAATCATTTTTTTTCTTTCATTCTTACCTATATAACATAAACCATACCCACTAATTCTATGATTTCAGATAAAACTACCAAAATTAGAAGAAAGTATTTTTACACGAATTGCGAAGAATAAATTAACTCAATCTTTGCTGTTGTGGGCTACCATTGGGAATGAAGAAAAAACATGTACCTTAAGAGCAGCAATTAAAAAGAATTTCATTGGAGGATTTGGTTTTTGGACTTTATTACGGAGTTGCTATAATGTGGATCAATGATGTGTGGAATGTGTGGAGATGGTGCATAGACCATCCGTAACTATTAAATGTGGAGCATGACGTAGAATGTGTGGAGATTATGCATAGACCATCCATAAATATTAAATGTGGAGCATAAATCGTCATAAACGTTTGTAGGTAGGTGTGAATACAATCCCAAACCTTTTATGTGTTGGTGCGCAGATGGTTGTAATTTTTTCAATTAAGGTGCGCAAATGGTCCTAACGTACGTAAATTGGTGTTCAGTTAGTCCATAACCTATTAAAAAAGTTGCACGAATATTACTCTCTATTCGATGAGTCCTAATATTTACCTGCAATTTATCATGACAATAATGTACATTTATACACCAGCCACAATCTGTCAACCATACCAACAATCTCCCAACTCAAACCATCCAAGTGCAAACCTAGAAACTAAAAATGTATTGAAACTAAAACAATGATAAGTATATATATATAGCCACCAAAAAAGATATTTACATTACATTTCAAACATCAACCATGAAAACAATTAGATAATTGAGGAATACAAAAAATCTGATATTTAAATTACATTTCATATACCAACCACCTACAACACATTTGTAACAACATATATTGTTGGGTTGTATGCCCAAATAATATAATTTTGCTGTGATGAAATGACAATTTTATATTGAATAAAACTTTAGTTTGTATTCATTTGTTATTATTGCATTTGTTTAATATTGAGTATGTAAATAAAGTGCCAATGATCACTTGTGATAATATAAGTTGGATGCTTGCGTTGAGAAGTATAGTGTGACACAACTTATATTTTGATCATCAATAAAATTGTTCACAACTAATGTATAAGGGTTGGCGCTTTGTACTGGAAGGTTGTAGTGTTGACTATTTAATCATTCGAGTTTGTGATTTGTCCTTATCGTAGAAATGGATTAATGGTGACACTAATACACTTGGAGTGTATTGAACGGACCACGTGTCGAATTTAATTATATAGCATGACTGTACGAATAATTAAGTTCCACTTGATCACCGGATATTTCATCTAAATCTTTTGACAGGATTGTGTATATCTTTTCGTTAGTTTGATGGTTATTTGATTTACAATGGGTGAGATCATTTTAGTTGATCAAATATCTCGGTGAGTTGGGAGCTTGAGAATGAGGGAAGTAGAGAACACGAATTCGTGTCGGGAACTGTCGCCCTGAAAAATGGGTCGAGTGACAACTTAAGTATTTTCTGTTGAACGGTTATAAATCTGAGCTCAGTGTTTAGCGACGGCTAAACTTCGACATCTGTGATTAGTTCACAGGATCGTTGAAGAAAATGTAACTTAAAGTTAGTGAGAATAATTAGAAGGGCAACACAGTCATTTATGCTCATACCTAATTATCGGATCTCAGACAGAGATGAAATATATATATATATATACGGTAGGTCAGAGTAAAGTATTACAACTTCTGTAATTTTATATATTCTGAGAGTACAGTCTATTGCCTTTAGTGGAAAAAGCAAAAGACAAATGATTAGATTGAGGGGTCTAGGATCGACTAGACGGAATCTAATTATTGAAGTTTGGAAAATATATGTCCGATCAAGTCCCTGTGGTAGCTCTATAAAGTTTTGGACTTAATCATAATTACTATAAAAGTTTTGGACTTAATTGTAATTGTGATATAAGTTCAGGGATTACATGTGTAATTAAATCAATTCTAAACTGATTGGACTTGGATGCAATCAGGACTCTTGTCGTTGTTTGCAATCAGATCACTTGCCCTTATTTATATCACATTGCTTGTGATGTAAATTAATTCGAATCAGAATTCCAATTGATTCAATCAAGAAAAGAAAAGAAATTTAGCTTCTCAGTTTTCTAGATCTGACCAGTTCAGAAATTAGTTTTGTTTTTTATTAAAATTAAAAGGTGTCCACACGCCGGTGTAATCCAGACTTGGGAGAATACCATAGAAGATTTGAACGTTGGAAGCACCAAGTTCGTGAATCAAAAGCAGCAAGTTCATGAATCAGATCCAGATCAATATCGATTATCGATTCAGGTATAATACTAATCCATTAGTATTTTAATTATAATAAATACGTGAACGCCTAGCAAAGATCCTGGTTTTATTGAATTAAAGAAAATTTTTATTTTCTGGCTAATTCTCGTGCTAGTTTCCAACAATATACAACATTTTTCAGACAATATTTGTGTATCATAGACAAGTGAAAAGGCATAAAAGTTATAAACTGATCAACAAAACAAACAAAAAAGTGTCTTAACCAATTTGCCCCTACTGTAAAGACATTAAAAGAGAGTTAAAACCACGCACACAACTAACGGAGATTTTGGAAGGAATCCGTCCATAGGGATCACTTTCGTACCCAATGGCATGGGTTTGGGACCTCCAAGCCAAAAATAAAATGCTAGAAACCAAAAATGTACTACGAACATACATTAGATATTATTTGTGCCAAAATCCCTAGAAATAAATTGATTATTTTATTTTGTTAATTTAACTCTCCCTTTTATATG
Source organism: Forsythia viridissima (assembly GCA_030279155.1). NCBI lineage: Eukaryota > Viridiplantae > Streptophyta > Magnoliopsida > Lamiales > Oleaceae > Forsythia > Forsythia viridissima. The sequence continues at coordinate 9,585,568 of CM059038.1, forward strand.
AAATTAAAAAATGTAACATTTAAAATTCAATAAAAATTAATAACTGAGAGTATTTAATTAAAAAATTTTAAGTTTAGAATATAGAAATAAGTAATTTGGAAAATGCATGAAATTGGTAATTATTTTGAAATAAATAACGCTTATAAATAAATGAATATATAACATAGCAAATACTATTTATGTGCTTTTATTACTAGTATTTAATTATAAATTTTTATAAAGAAATAGATAACTGAGAAATACAAAAAAATTAATAGTATTAAGTACATAATTTTATAAATTTTATATGACTAAAGAAATAAGTAAACTGAAAAATGCACGAGAAAGTGTTCTTTTATTAATTTTAGTTGGGCACAACCAACTTATAAACTTATGAGGACGTTGGACAGTATAAATACTTAAAATTTCAAAATTAATTGTATTAAAATTAATTCTAAAATGTAATTTTTTAATAATTGAGAATATTTCATTATAATTTTTTTAATTTGGAATAGAGATATAAGTTAATTAGAAAATGCACATTTCGTGAGAGAGTGTTGTTCGTTTATTAATTTAAGTATTTGTTCGGTAAAGTTTTTAACAGATTATAAGTTGTTGGTCTTCGTAAGTTTTAAAAAATATGTGAATAAAAATGACGTTGTTTAAATTGTAATCCCAAACATGTTCTTAGTTGGACACCACCAACTTATAACTTATTGAAATCAAACAAATATTGTTAGATGTTTACACCCCTATAATTTTTTAATAATTGAGAATATTATCAAGCAAGCCAATATAAAATATATCATACCATTCAAATAATATTTCATCGTGATGAAATAATATAATGAAGTTGTCAATTTTATTTTAAATAAAGTACATAGAATAGGTACAACAATCCTAGTGTAATAATAAATATATCATTGTGCGATTATGATATATGTATGCATATTTATGTTTTATTTTTTGATGAGTTGTTTGTAGAGTATTATGAACGTGTGAATTTTTGTGGCTTCGTGGACTCGTGAAGAATGCATAATAAAAATTGATATCGATACATATAATATTGTAGAGTATAGGATTCGATTTCTATACTTAGTCGAATCAAAGTTCTATTATCTAACTTCATGTACTTCTACACAGTAATTGGTTGGTTACGAAGATAGATAATCGATTGGTTGTGGGCACTTGTTGGGAATTAGGTTCAATTATTTTTCTTTGTATTTTCACGTAGTAATTTTAGTATTAAACATTATTTTGAAATTAAAAAAAAAAAAACATTATTTGTAAATAGTAGTATTTTATTTTTTTTTTTTTTTGCATGTATTGACAAAATTTACTAGTTATATCATAGTTTTGTATTCCATAAAAGAGATATCGATATTTTCATACTACTAATTTTTCCAACAAGAATATATTTAGTTTCAACATTCAGGTTGGACAACCGTGGAAATTTTCCCCTATTGAGTTACTTAAACTATTTTTAAGTACCTCATAATATTTTTAAGAACATGCGAATAATATCAAAACGGTAGTTTTAAGAAGCATTGATGGATGATTTATTCTATCAAATTATTTGTTCTCTTAAAAATGGTACTTGGTTGACCAAAAATCAAAATGGTAAGTGTTCAATTGAACATTAATTGTTAATGTGAGAGAAATTCATCATTCTCTTTCCTTTTTTCACCCTTGTGTTGTCACTCCCGAGGCCCGACGGGGTGGGAGGGGGGTTGGGGGGAGATGAGGACGTAAAAAAACGAGAACCGCACGTCGCGTAGTGTCCGGTGCGTCCCTGGCGGCCCTTGAAAATCCGGAGGATCGAGTACCGTCTGCGCCCAATCGTACTCATAACCGCATTAGGTCTCCAAGATGAATAGCCTATGGTCATGGAACAATATAAGCAAGAGAAGTCGGTAAAATGGATCCGTAATCTCGAAAAAATGATTGGCTCTGAGGGCTAGGCATGTGGGTCCCAGTCCCGAACCCGTTGGCATGAGGACGTAAAAAAAAGAATCCTATCAACTTGTTTCGATCTCTTACTTCAAAATCAAGAAACGAAAAAGACTTCAATTTAGTATTTAATTAGCACGATAATGTATCAAAATGAAACACTTCATTGATGAAATAACAAAATATTTGAAAATCAAATTTCTGGTACTTCATTTTTATTTATTAGAATTAAAGTAGAAAATAATGAGATTAAAATACTTAATAGCTCTGGCTATTCAGTATTCACTATACCTAACTTTTTGCTTTATTTTTAAATTTTTTTGACAAACTAATTTAAAGGGGTTTCTCGGTTCATCTTGAAGAAATGAATTATGAGACAACAGTGGAACATGAAATGGTACTAACATTTTCTCTTCTTCAAGTTTAATTTTCTCGAAGCATTTAATAGGTACTCTTGTCCTATTTCTTCAGTGGCAGCACAAGAAAAGGCTCGGGGAATGACTCATTTGCTTCGTGTTTGTAATTCAAAATTTTATTTTGAGTTTCAATATTATTAAGATAAATTAATGATGGTGATTGGGCTGAGTTGTCTGTGGGCTGATAGTTGGGCCCATAATGGCCCATTATGGACCCGAACTAAACCAAGAAAATTTTTCAAGGCCGAGCTTGAAAAAAATTGGCCGGCTTGTTAGACGGTGCGAGGGCCTGTCCACGGGCCGGCTAGTCACTTTGCCTGTGGACCTGGCCATGAACCTAGGAATGGCAATTGGGCAGAACCGTATATGGGTTTGACGGCCAAGCTCGTAAAAGCTCGGTTTGGGCCGAGCCGGCAAAAAAAAAAAAACCAAGGGCCGAACCAACTCGGTCCTTGGAAATGACGGGCCAATCCCTTAGACCTGCTCGTGGGCCATGATCCCTAGCTTTTAAAAAATTGGAGACCAATTTCAACGGTCACAAAAGTGACCATTACAGCCCAATTTGGTCCCTTTTTTTTTTCGACTAAATTTTTTTTCCTATAAATACTTCCTAAACTTTCATGTCCTTTACAAATTCACAACCCTCTCAACCTACACAATTCGAAAAAATTATATTGTCAATATTAACTCTTTTATTGTACAATTTATAGTTGAATTTCTACATTTCTACATTCCTAGTTTTCTACAATTCTACATTCTACATTTTTATTTTTTACATGGATCAATACAACACACAAGGAAGTGCCGACCACCAAATTCATAATAATTTTAGTAGATTTAATGATATTCCAACTCCTGAATTAGGTGATGATTATGGGATTGGGAGCACTGATCTCATTGTTGATTTAGAGAATATCGATGAAGAATTAGAAACGACCAACACTACTATAACGACTGGATCAACTACTAAACGAAGAGCTGCAAAACAAAATGCTCGGTGTTGGGATTAATTCAAATTAGTGTAGACCGGTGCAACAACAGACGGACAACCAATCTTCAAGACAATATATAAATATTGTAAACAAAAATTTGCATGGCAAAAAGGTGGTGGCATGAGCTATCTAAACCGACGTTTTCCTAAGTATATGCAAAACTATGGAGAAATTGATTCCAATCAAGCCCAAATTCAATTCGGATCTCCTGGTGGATCATCTAGACATGACTCAGTTGGTGGCCAGTTGTGAGTTCCACTTAGCATAGTGAAAAGCTCTCACTTCACCAAATTCGTACAAAGATATCTTCAACAAAGGTATGCGTCCTTTGCTAGAAACACTCTTTGTGCGGATACTATTGCTTTATATAATAAAAAGAAAAAAAATATAATAAATGATTTACTAAATATTATAGTGTCGTATCATTCACTTAGAACTTATGATCCGATATAAATTATAAAAGATATATTGATGCTACTTTACGATATATTGATAAATTATAGATTATGTATAAATGAATAATTTCTTTTAAAGTAATTGACTACCCTCATAATGGGATACAAATTTTTACTTATTTAATGAATATTATTAGAGAATTTAACTACGAATCTAAAATTTGCAACTTCACATTTGGTAATGCTGCGTTTAATAACATAGTAATAGATTGATTAGTTCTAGAATTAAACATGGATTTTGGTAGAATATTATTTCATGTTCGAAGTGTATGTCACATTTTTAATTTAATTGTCCAATATGATTTAAAATTTTTAGATTCACAATTAGAAAAAATTAGGTATGTCATAAATTATATTATTGTCTCACGTTTTAGGAAATAGGTATTTGATGAATTATATATAGAAAATTCACTTCCAACAAAATTTTTATGTACAAACATAGGCAATAGATAAAACTCTACTTATTTAATGCTTCAATCATGTGAAGGTAATAAAAATTATATAAATACTTATTATAATGGCCGACACTCACACATTCTAGAATATGATTTACAAACATATGATTGGAAAATTGCATTCCATGTAAGAAAATTTTTAAAATTTTTTTTCGATACCACAAATGCATGTGCTGGAGTATATTATCCCACCAGTCCATTAGTTTTAAATCATGTTTATTTTATTGCCAATAATTTTATAAGTATAAGACATTTTCAATTTTTTCTAATATTGTATTAGCAATGGAAATTAAGTTTAGAAAATATTGGGAACAATTGCCTATGTTATTCTCGTTAGTGTCAATTATGGACCCTTGAGTAAATTTAGAAGGTAAAAATATACTATTTCGATGATTTCTAATAAGTTAAGTTACGAGAATCCAATTAACTTACGGTAATTTAGAAAAAAAACATTATGTGAAATGTACAACTTTTATGCGGCAAAAATCAGTAGAAACGTTAGAAGACCTCATGTAGCAATTCTTTCTTCGTCATCAAATGATGATAACGATTATTCGAATTTCCTTAATTCCGTTAGGAGAGCTCAACAATCTAGTTCTTCTTCTTCTTCGCTTTTCCATGCCATGGATATAAAAACAAGTAGTATAGGCATACGTTTAGATTTAGCTAAATATTTAGGTCACGACATATGTTAGATGAAGATGAGAGAAATAATTAATATACATAGGTGGTGGAGACAAAATGAGCGTCATTATCCAATTGTTTCTATTATAGTACGTAATCTACTGACACCTCCGATATCAACTGTAGCATCGGAGTCTCTTTTTAGTACAGATGACAGGATTCTGAATAATATGAAGTCAAGACTAAAACTCGACATATTACAGAGTTTAATGTGTCTAAAAAATTGGAAAGATGCACAACTTCAAATTCAAGATAAAGAAGACCTCATATTAGTCGAAGAGGTACAAGAGCTGGCTATATAAAATGTAACTATAGTTTGTGTAAATTTAACTATTTTTTTCTTAATTTTAAGTGTTGAAATTTAAGTTTACCAAAAATTGTAAACGTAACAACTTGTTCATGTACAAATTTAATTTCGTCTACACTAAAAGTAGCCGGTCCCAAGCCCAGAAAAAAGAAGAGGATTTTAATGGTCAATTTTATCATAACTTATTTTATTTTAAGTTTTTAACTCCATGAAAAAAAAACTTTTAAAAAAAAGTTCACATGCATCGGCTCGTAGCTCGGCCAGTGTGGCCAATGAGCCACATGCTAGTGATTTTGGGACGAGTCCCTTTAAGGACCAAGCTGGGCTGTTCTTGGCATGGACTGAGCCGGCCTAGCTCGGCCCATTACCATCATTAAAATAAATCTTCGCAAAATCTTTTAACTCTTTACGAATAATTTCTTTATGCATCATCAATGTATGTTTCAAATCTCAGTTTTGAACCTCAAACATTTTGTAAAACAATTGGATGTAACAATCTCGTTATTCTGTCTATGATGAATAGGAATTATTGTGCCCACCGCTGATACAGCTGATGTGGCCCTTCCACGTCAGTAATTTAGCTCACATAAGGAAATTCCAAATATGCTATTAATTGTGTACAATTAATTCACTCTCTTCTCCACAACTACTAGCCCACCATCCCATCATTTGTACCCTAAACTGATCCCAAACTTTATCCTCGAACAATGCCCAAGTATCACATGACACCTTTCTTTCTAACATATAAAGGGACACCGTACAGCAGTAGTCTACTCCGATAGACTACATTTTTCCAATTCTTAGTCGATTCAATGATGAAAGATAATTTAAAGAAAGTTTTGTAACAGAATATTTGAATGTATTGAAAATAGCGTGTTCATTGAATGATGAAAGCCAAAAATTACAATTGTTGGTGCATGTGGTAAACAATAGTGAGCTTAATAAGACTTCGAATACCAATTACCCTCTATTATAGCTTAAGTAAAAAAAAAAAAAAACTTAACTTACAAGAATAAATGTTTAAAAGCTGATAAATCATAATAAATATTTACAAACATCATAGTTCTTTTACAACTGAAAATAAACTATTACAACTGAAAATAACTAACAACTTAAAACTAATATTTACAAGGTGCAGTCAAAGTTGGAAAACCTGCAGCTGCGAGTGGTCAGGGAGCTAAGTATAACTGTGGGCCCTAACATTCTCCCCCATTTGTTTTGGCGACGTCATCAGCGCCATTATTGTATAATATTCTTCAAGTAGAGGTTTGAAGGCTCCAATGTCTTTAACTCTTTCCCAAATGTTCTCCTCACTGCTGCAACCTCTCCATTTCACTAAGTACCCCTGATAATCTTTCTTGGAAGTCCAGGTAACTCGGTGATCAAGAATTGCTTCAGCAATCCTCTTACCTTTTTTCTTCAATTCAAATTCAGGTCGCTTTAGCTTATTTTTGGATGCGGACTCCTCCTTATCAAAAAATATGGTTTGAATACACTAACATGAAGGACATTGTAGATTTTACACCATGAATGAAGTTCGATTCTGTAAGAGACTTTTCCAATCTACTTCATGATAGGTAATGACCTGATATATTTTAGCATCAATCGAGAATATTTCTCTCTTGTTGACTTATACTGGTTTTTTTCAGAGAGTTTCATCATCACCAGATCTCCCACTTTGAATTCTAAGAAACGATATTTTTTATCAGTAGCCTTTTTGTACCATTTATGTGCTTTCTCAAGATAACTTCAAGTAATTTCAATATTTTGTTTCCATTCATAAGAGAAGCTCTTAGTTTGAAGAGACTTAGTACTTTGATCAATATCTATAGTATGAGGAAGTAACGGTTGCTGGGCCAGTAACAACCTCAAAAGGACTCTTATTGGTGGAGAGCTCTTTTGGACATTGAAGCAAATATGAGCCGTATCCAAAAGTTGCACTCAGTTTTTTTGCAAAGTAGAGATAAAGTGCAGAGATATTCTTCCAGCATATAATTAAAACAATTCGTCTGTCCTTCAGATTGTGGGTGAAAATAAGAACTCATGCTGAATGTTGAACTAAGAAGATTGAACAACTCAGTCCAAAACATAATTTTTATCCACAAATATCGTAAGATTCACAACTTATTATCCACACATTCAGCACTTTAAAAATATCAATAGGACCCACAATTTATTAGCATTAAAAAAAATCATCACTATCAAATATGCACTTAATGTCACATAACACACTACATAGATCGATAATTATCAGATGATGTGCAATGTGACGGAAACGTGAAATCTAAAAACTAAATTATAATTCAGAGCCCGTTTGACACAGATTAAAAACTCATTTTGATTTTTTTCAGCCGTAATTTTTGACTTTTCAACCTATTTTTAACATAAAAAGTCAACAATTTCAACTCAAATAAACTAATATTGGTCAAATAAATCAAAAATTAGTTTATAAATTAATTTATAATCTCTATCAAACGGACTCTCATTAACATAATTAATACAGAATAAATTTTAAATTTTAAGTAACTCAATCGAGATTTGAAATTTACCAACAAAATGATCCTTAAAAGAATGCATATCTTGGGATTGGAACACAAGGCTGTACCGAGGCTGTACAACACTTTTTACTACATCATAATTCATTCACTAACCGACGCGGACGGCCTACAATATTCTACAGCGTACACACACCTCAATTCCTACCAGCCACTCGATCATATCCCTCCACGCATATAATACACGTCCGTCTCGGACTCTGTCGACTGTCTCTTCTCATATTAATTAATAATTAAACTTCCCTGATTAAATAATTAAATTATTAATTACTACACCTCTCTTACAAGTAACGACTACTGGAATTGAAATCAATCCAATCAAAATTTTCAAATTCCCTCTTTTTTTCATTTTTCTTTCTCTATAAGTAGAATCAAGAACTGGGATTTTGTTATGTTTTCGGTTTTGCAGAGACTGAACTGAATTTTTCTAAGGTTTGTCTTTTTCTTTGTTTTCTTCACTGAATTTAACCGTCATCGTGTTTCAGGTTTTCTTTTTCTTTTCCTTTTTCTTTTTCATTAGACTTTACCCCACATCTGTTTGCCGGTTAATTCAATAAACAAAGAAGTAATTCTTTTTCAAATTCAATTGTTTAAACATATAGAGAGAGGGACAAAAACAAGAAAAGAGCCGCAGATTCGGTGGAAGCCAGCACAGAAAGCCGTTACAATTGCGTAGAGAGAGGGAGTGGGGTGGGGGAGTAGACTTTACTTTTTATATTACTATGTATATATGTATCCAAGATCTGTTACTTGATAAAGAAGGAGAGAAATTTAACATTAGTATATATAGGCTTTCCTAATTCCAAGACCTGTTTCTAGATACGAAATTCAGGTGATCTTCTTTCTTCTAGATTCAGATCGTGTTCTTTCATTTGAATTCTTTATAAGAATTCTGGGATCTCGGTGTTGAACCCTTTCTTGGTCAATCAAATTTGATTTTCTTGATTCTGATCAAGATTTATTCAGGTTATTTTCTTGAAATTCATAAAAATTTGCCTGGAAATTTATCTAATTGATTTTTTGTTGAAATTTAACTGGAATAAATTTTCGAGTATGTATATTCAGTATGTACCATTTCAATCTGTTGACTGTTACATGAATGCAAGCTTTAATAAGAAGCAAAATTCATGGTCTTTGTTTTGGCAATTTAATTCATTTTCTTATCGATTTGATTATTTACAGGTCATCTTTAAGTCATGATCTGATGTGTGATTCATAATGTTTTATTCCTGGCTTAGTTATCTTTTAGTTATTTAATTATTTATATCTCCATTCAATGTTAGGGACTAGGAAATTCTTTCAATCAAAGAATTGTTGTTGCTTGATAATAATGAAGATCCAATTGAGTAGCTGCTATATTTCGCTGACTAGCATGTCATTTTGACCTCTTATATGGAAATTAGATGTCTGTTTTGCTTGTATAATGCCAACAACTGTAATGCATAAAAGTTTGTCTTTTATTTTTCGTGTAGGCTATTCCTATTGTTTCCTTTCATCAGAGCTGTTGTTGTAGCATTGGATTGGATTGATGTGCAATGCAGAGATCACGCAGAGCTCTTCTGCAAAGAAGAGCTTTAGAGAAGGCAATTGGTGGAAGGATTCACTTGTATAAAGTTTCTCTTTCTCTTGTTGTTGTTCTTTGGGGCCTTGTGTTCCTCATGAATATATGGTTTGGCCATGGTGATGGACACAAAGGTTAGTCCACTTTTTCCGTTTTGGCCTCCATTATATTTCGTATTGGATTATATTTCTCTTGCAGTTTTAATTTTGCGTCGCATCAGTTTATATGACAATGCTTTTGGATAATAGTTGTGCACACTGGTGGTTCTATGGTGGCTAGCTCTTTGGTAAATTAGTTCTTTAATGCAAAGCATACGTGTATAATGAGCCAGGTTGAGCTGAGTTTTAGGGTGCTCAAGCTGGACTTGTTATTGTAAAAGGGTCTTAAAAATGTTAAAGCTTGGCTGGCTTAATATTGAAGAGGAGCTTGAATGCAGTCCTCTAGGCTGAGCTCGAAAAGTTGGGATTGTAAAGAAATATTCATTTCCAGCTTGCTTTGTTCTTGAGCTGATCTTGAACCCGCTCTAAATTTGCTGATCCCTATTTGCCTGATCATATTTACATACCTAATTGGATGTTGGGTCACAAGGTTGGACAGTTGCTGTAATTGAGATGATTGCATCTGCTTTTTAGTCTTGTGGCTGTTCTTAAAATGATTCTTATCCAACATAATCTGCCCTTCATTGATGAAATCACCTTCTGTATTCATGCTTTTTTTTTCCCACTCACCTGCTAAATTTTGAATGCTTTAATGGATACAGATGAATCTGGTGAATTCCTTTTGGGTACAAGAACGGGGGTTGAAGGTCAAATGGGGTCCGATAGGAGTTCCATATTACAGGTGGATGAAAATCGTGTAGTGGGAATGCATCCTGAAGAATCTATTATTAATTTGGATACAGAGGGTGAATCAAAAATCAAGTCAGCAAATGTTAAGTCTGAACCAGCCATTGCAGAGAAAACTGGGGCCAACAGATTGGACTCACTGGAGAATCCGAAGGACACTTCTAAAACTGACAGGTTGTCTCGTTCAGTGCCTCCAGGTCTAGATGAATTCAAGAACAAGGCATTAAATTCTAGAAGTAGACATTTAAGTGGTGAGGCTGGAAGCATTATTCACAGAGTGGAGCCTGGAGGAGCGGAGTACAATTACGCTTCTGCTTCAAAAGGAGCGAAGGTCTTGGCGTACAACAAGGAAGCGAAGGGTGCTTCTAATATCTTAAGTCGAGATAAGGACAAGTACCTTCGAAATCCTTGCTCAGCCGAGGAAAAGTTTGTTGTCATAGAACTTTCCGAAGAAACATTAGTGGATACAATTGAAATAGCAAATTTTGAACACTACTCATCTAATCCCAAAGATTTTGAGCTACATGGGAGTCCTGTTTATCCAACTGAATCATGGGTTAAACTTGGAAATTTCACTGCTGGGAATGTGAAGCATGCACATAGATTTGTTCTTACGGAGCCAAAATGGGTGAGATATGTTAAACTGAATTTACTGAATCATTATGGTTCAGAGTTCTACTGTACACTGAGTATTCTGGAAGTGTATGGAGTGGATGCTGTTGAGAAAATGCTTGAGGATCTGGTCTCTGTTCAAGATAAGTTAGCAGTATCTGAGGAACTGGTTAACGAACAGAAACCCACATCTAACCAGCACGTGACTACAGAGAGTGATCTTTGTCAAGATGCTGTTGATGAACCTGTTACTGAACTTGGAAACTCTAACGGGAAACATGGAGCCACTGGAATTGATGTGCCGGACCCAGTTGAAGAAATTCGTCGTCAGCAGGTTAACAGGATGCCTGGGGATAGTGTTCTTAAAATTCTAATGAAAAAAGTTAGATCCCTGGATTTGAATTTATTGGTTCTGGAGCGATACTTGGAGGAGTTAAATTCCAGATATGGTAACATTTTCATAGAATTTGATAAAGAAATTGGAGAAAAAGATGTCCTTTTGGAGAAGATCAAGTTAGACATGAGGAGTTTCTCTGACAGCAAGGAGGTCATGGTATGTAAATCTTTGCCGTGATTATCGCTATATTTGTATTTTCAGTAGTCAATTGTTGTACGTGTATTCTAATATTACTACTTTTGCAGAGTAAGGAGATTAACGATCTTTTATCTTGGAAATATCTTATTTCCACACGACTAGATGATATAATCAGAGACAATGCTGATCTCAGGTTTCCTTACTTCCTTAATAATATGTGTTTTCTCACTTACATTGTGGTAGTTCTTTGTGCTGAACTCTACTGGGTGCATTATTTCTTTTTGACTAAATTTGTTCCTTCACAGGTTACCTAAAAACCAGATAATTCTGAGATTAAACTGTTTTCTCTGTCTCTCCCGCCCGCACCCCCCCCCCCCCCCTCCTCCAACCACCACACACACACACAAAAAAAAAAACTTCCTGCTGTTCTAATACAGAAAGATTCTGTGTAGAAATCAAATCATTTTCCTTAATTATTTAAAAAGGATTTGGCATAATTGTGCTGAAGTTTTGTGATGACTTGCCGAGAAAATGAAATTCGGACTTACCTAAGTATAACAACAGACCTAAACAATGCAATTTTCTGGGCTTCGGTTTATCTCATTCAACCAGATGGGTATGTCCTAGTCTTTAGAAAAGAAAAAAACCAGAAATTGTTTGGTTCCTAAGCGAAGTGGGACGAGTAATCCAAAAGAACAAATGCATACCGGTCCTTAAGGTATTGTAGAAGATTCGATTCATCCTTGCCTCATAAGCGTGCATGAATAAACATTTTATGGAAGCTTCTATTCATCCACTTATTGAAAAAAAAAATCTCTCTATTATCTACACGTACACATTTGGCGTCTCAATTCATTGCTTCTAAGTAGTTTATCTGATTATGTCGACAATCTGTTTGCTTTCCCACTTTGAATAACTTCCTTGTTTGGTGACTAATATGGTGAGTCTCTGTGTATTTAATTGCAGATTGGATGTCGAAAGGGTTCAGGAGAATCAGTTACACATGGAGAATAAAGGAATTGTTATATTTGTTTTATGTATGTCTTTTGCATTCTTAGCTCTTCTGAGGCTATTGACGGATATGATTTTCAGTGTTTATGGGTCGAATTCCGGGAAATTTTGTTCGAATGGGTCTTCCTGGTTTTACCTATTAGCGAGCAGTACCGTTACTATGATCATCCTATCCTTATAAACATTCCAATTTATTAATTCTTTTGCATATTACAGGTCTATTTTTTCAGTACCTTCATTGTTATCGACTTAATGCAAAATACTTTTGCTCATTTTCTGGAATACATTTTCGAGTAGCATTGAACAAGACTTTTTCGCGTAGGTTATGATTCCTCAGCCACTGGACTCCCAACATGTAGAGAAGGCAATATTTGTAACTAATCAAGAAAGTTATTGAAAATTTTGTTAAAAAATTAAAGTCAAAAGTCAATAATTAATTTTAATTACATATGTTATTGGAATACAATTTTTATCAATATTTTTAAATCACATATTTCATCAATTTTTATCAAAATTTAAAATTAAAAAAAAATCTGAATTTTAGCAAAATTAAAAACATCCTACACAGACAAATCATATAGATCAACATTAATAACTACTATTAAGTTTCATGTACGAAATTTTTCAACATCGAAACAAATGAGCAGTTTTAGCACTGTTCTCTTGCATTGCACATTTACCTTGTAATCTCCTGTTGAACAATTGTATTAACATTTCCCATTCGATTTCTGCTTTTGCCTCCTTAAATCTCATACACAATGATCCAATTCTACACTGTATTCCTCTCCGCAACAACATCTAACAATACGGGAAATTTCCTGAAAGGAAAAAAAATAAATAAATAAATAACGAACAATCAATCATCCTTGTATTGAAGTAGTGATAAAATTGTATTCTCAGGTAGCTTATCTTATTTTTTTCATTAATCACAACTTCTATGTCTGTGATTGCCAAAAATGTAGGTGATCAAATTGAGATGTATCAGAGAGTTTCTCAAGCCAACTCTTATGCCTAGAACATTTGGGAATTTCATGCACTTATATAATAGATGACTAAGAGCACGTTTGGCTGTACTTTTGTAGAAATTAAGTTGAGACGTATATTTTCAAAAAAGTACGTTTTGTTAGTAAAATGAGTAATTTTGCAAAATCATGTTTGACAAAATTAACTAACTTCAATGATATTTACTTGTGAGCACAACTAATCATGCTAAGTAACAATGCAAAGCAAGAATTGGAAAGATTCACCTTTAATTTCATAATTTGGAGTTGCAGAGACTGCATATACTCAGTTTCTCCAGCTTTGTCTGATAAGAACGCTTGAAGCTCCTCTTCCAAGCTTTTCACACCCATCTCCCTAAGTTCAGGCTGTATTCATTCTCCACCGTGGTAGAATAGCATGAGAGGATAATTGATTAGACTTCGAGATTATTATTTTCATTTCTACATTTAGAGCTTGACAAATTAAAGTCGACTACTTTAAGCTTAACACTTTCCATTCAATAAATATTAATCTGCTCTGATGATGCATTAGGTAGTAAATCATCATAAATCCATTTTTATAGAGCAAAAAATATATATAAAAAATCCAAAAGCAAGACAATCCAGCAACTTCATCATGTAGTGCTGTTGAGTTCAGCATATTTCGTTGGATCAGTAAAAAACATTCTATGCACTAATAAACCATAAAAAAAAAAAGGAGAAAAAAATGATGAATAGATAGCAATGTACCTTAAAATCATTTACTTTACTCTTCACTAGGTCAACAGACTCCCTCAGCTGTGGCAGCAAAATAGCAAATGAATAATATCTTAAAGGTCAAATTTCAGATTGAAATTCACCAATTTCTATCGAGGCACTTTAGAGAAGAAAAGAAGGGTATGTCATCTGCAACAAATCTCCGTCAAGAAACAATAGCCTAAGATGTAAAGATCACAGATTCAATTGCTCCAAAGGTTTAAAATCAAAACTTCAAAGGGAAAACAAAGGGCAAAGAGTAAAGAAGATCTCATGATTACATATATACACATCTGAACTTAAAACAAAATAGATGACCGACGAGGAAACAAATGTCCCACTAATCAGTGCTAGTGAAACACATTTTTCTTTCTGTGTGCATGCACGGGGGAGGGGGGAGGGGGAAGGGAGGGAGGGAGGGTAAGATTTTAACATGGTATTTGTTTATTATGTAATAGTTCAACAAAATATGATGAAAATTTTAATTGCCGCGTGCAGTTAGAGCATCCAGTTGGCAAATGAAGACCTTTCTATTCTCCACAACAAGATTGAATTTCAGTTGTGTCAGCTGATCAAACTTAGCTTTAGCAGCATCCAAATTCACCATTATGCTTTTAGCCACATCATTTTGAGACTCTGCAGATTAGCAATAGTTTGTTACTTTGCATCTTACATTTGATAACATGCAGAGATGTTAAAAAAACAGTTATTTCTAGTGTAGTCTTACCAAAAGCATATAAATACCATAAATTAGAAACATCAGTTCTCCAATTAGATAAAATTTGGAAACTCACCCCGCCTGCATATATGCATCAAAACTACTTATTTTTGCATAGTTCTTCTAAATTCATCATTACAGTATTAGCCCCATCTCTCCCTAAGTTCTCAGGATTAGCAAGTGTTTTCTATTTTACATCGAAATGTTTAATATCACGCAGCAATGCTGTAAAAAAAATAGTTATTAATAATGTTGCTCACTGAAAGCATATGATGTTGCTCATTGAAAGCATATGAGAACCATAAATTAGAGACAGAGATCCTCCGATAAGTAAAATTTGGAAACTATATCCTGCCCCACATATATGCACAAAATCATAATTTTGGGCCATTTTTCAAGAAGCCTATACCATTTTCCTTGTGCTAAAGTAATAAAATTATATGCTTTAGACAGAGGCACTTTAATACTAGTTACACATTACTTTCTGCTTATTAAACTTATAGATGCTAATACTGTGACTTTCTATGGCTTTGTTCAGTATCCAAGGGATTTGGAAATTGTACTAGTCTACGGTGAAATTGCATGACTTGAAGCTGAAGGAAGTGAATGGTTCTTCCAGATCTATAAATATTTTCCAGCATGAAAATCTGGCCACAGGACAGAAGGAAAAACTGGGTTCATGATGCACTTGTTTCCATTCATAAAATAGGACATTGAACCAATGAAATGGAAATTATTATTTTTATTGCAATAGCATAATGGCAGGAATCTATTAGTTGTACCATCGGTGCCGCCTGCTTTCTCCTTTACCTGCATTCATCAGAAATTAGATATAAAATATCTCCATCGAGAAAGAGTATGAAGTAAATATGACAAGAATACTGAAAAATTGAAGTAGCACAAATTTAGCATCTCACTCAGGAAACAGCCAGCTAAAAAATTCGGTGCAAGTTTAACTTAAGTTAACCAGATGGTTTAAAGCAAATTTTCATATACATATATTTGTAGTTCTTGATGAGAACTATAAATCACAAACATTTAGGCATATATTTCACATCACATCAACATATGTTGAAGTGTCAGAGAAGATGAATCATTCAGGTAAGGATGTTAAGAATGAAAAATTGACATATGATTATATGTCAATGAAGGATCAAAAAGGGAATAAAATACCAAATTCCACGATATAGAGCAACTGGCGGCAAGAACAATGTAGAGACCTGATAACCGGCATTATTATTTAGTGCCCATGGATTTGAACAAACAAACTTGAAGAAGATCAGGGGAACATAAAACATGTAATACATTTAACAGTTAAGAACGGTAATTTAGGTAGTACAGGTTCTACATTATGTGCCATTGAAGTCGAAATATATAAAGGATAACATACTTGGGCAATTTACTGTAATTAAAACATCTAAGTTTCTGCCAGATTCATCTGGCACCTGAGTACAATTTGATTTATTAAAAATCTGTTACATGCCTAGATTAGTGAAATATTTGTTTACTAACTAATATCATTGTAAACCTCATACAAGTGGGTATGTGCATGTAATTAATTAGTTAATAGTACATGTTTTGACTGGAAAGATGAAGTACTTAGAGAATTACTGAGTCAGTCTCTCCAATCGGTGAGCTAAAGTTGTGAGCATTTATCCACTCCTACGCAGTAAAAAGTTGTCCAGAAATCAGAATAACATAATACAGCATGCATAATCTAGATAATGCAGCAGAAGATTCAAACCTTCTGTTGTTTTAATTGCATAGTGATGTCCTCGGCAACATTGGCATAATATGCACTGTTATGATAATCAAATATGTCTACCATTATACAATATTCCGCAACATCTTGTGATATATGCTCTTCAAATTACCTTCTTTCTACAATTTTTGCTGACAGGCTTAGTCTTTCTTGTTGCATAAGTTCAAATGTCTGCATGTCAAAGAAGCAAGAAGAGAGTAAATCTAATTCATCCATGAGTTGGATAGAGTTCTTTGTAGCTTTGCTTAGTCCTGTCTCGGTTGTGAAGTGCGTTGGCAAGTCAGTTAAAATTAGTTGCATAAAATAGCATGCTCATCTATGTTTGCCTTCACAATGTCTGTGACAACTGACAAGAATTACTTATCGAATTTCAGGTAGAAGCACTTCCCCAGTTGTGTTACATCGTCTAAGCACAAAAAAAAAATCATTTTTCTTTCTTTATCATGTTTCGTTCTTTTCACTAGTCTATAGTCTCTCATAAGTCTCAAGTATCAAGTGATACTTTCTCTCTTCAAAAACCTATAGATAAATTGCTGTTCGAATTGCTAATGCATGCAGCGAGACCCCTAATATTTGCGATTCAAGGCTTGATTTTTGAAAGGTGAATGACCTCAAGGACAGGTGAGGATGACAAATATCTAAAAAAGTACTATCAGTGATTTTTTAACGTATATTTAATAGATGAAATACTAAAAGAAGAAAGCAATAGGTAATATGATTAACCAACTGAAGTGAAAATATAAGAAGGAATCAGAAGATGGCAAAAATTAGCACAAAATTAGTTTGAAATTAAGAAACATGAAACTAACATGTATTTAAAATATGTCTGTTCAGGAAGAAAGAGCCTAAAAAGTCAAATGATAAAATCTGGATCCAACTTCGTCCAACTTATGATAGAATGAAGAGAAAGCACAAATATGACTAGAATGTACACCATGGAAATCCACTTTTCACATCATTAAACCACCAGTCAGTCTTGTTCTTTACAAATCATATAACAGCACATCAACAAGCATGGTAGGCCCAAGGATGCGAATGAGAATATGTGGCCTGCAGATGTCTATGACAGCTTTGGCCAACCTCTTTCTTTATGTTGATATTATTATTAGTTTATTACAATACTAAATCATAGCAAGATGAACAAGTCAACTTTCAAGTTTCTGTTCCATTGCAGTGTGGGGGAGAATATAGGTTTAGAAATACTTGACAATAATTGTATCTCCGTTGAATACTAAAAAGTTGAACATAAGTAAACCAAAAACATAGTACCTGACCAAGGGTAGAAGAATCGCATTCCAAATAAGCAATTTTCTTCTGCTTTTCCAGAATCTGCAAACAGATCTGTCCTTTAGCTTTTGCCATCTGGTCATTTTCCTCTTTCAGTCGCCTCGTTTCATTCTTTGCTGAATCATTTCAACATCAATAAAGGAAAAGAAAACTAAATATTAAAAAGAAAAGCTATTATATTTACGCTTAATTTAAAAATAGAAAAGCTAATTCTTAAACCACAAGTTCTAATTGAACACCTAATTCAGTGAAACAATTACCTAATGGATCGGAATGAAAGGGAAGAATCTATGTAAATTCCAAAGAAGAAATCTAAATGCCCGTGACTTGAATCAAAATTGCAAAAATAATTCAGAGAAAAAGAGAAAAGAACGAAAAAAATTCAAAAGCCTGATACCAATTACTGAAGATTAGCACAAAGCTAGTCTTAAAGCTAAGGGAATCTCGGTTAGAAATTTGATCGGTGGATTCAGAGTCAATGTATGAATATTTACCAAAACAGATTCAAATTAAAAATTTTAAAAATCAAAAGAAAAAAGTAGAAAAATAAACGAATAACTAGCAATTATTACATCATCTATAAGAGTCTCTTTTAGAATAGTAATACTTGTTGATACTGCCAAATTTCTTAGATTAACAAAAAGGTAGATAACGTAAAAATAGAAATTCCAAGACACAACCTAACTCGAGATCCTTTTCCAGAGTTTGAATAGTGGTGCTGAACATTTGCTCTTCGACTGAAATCTTGGCCGCTTGATCCTCAACATCTGCAATTCCTTGTATTATTATAATCATTTCTATTTGAATTTCGCATAAGAACTTAATTAAACATATTTAGATTCACTTCATTTAAATGTAACATAAAATTAACCACAAAATATCAAACAATTTGAAAAATTAAACAACCGAGAAGAAAATTTTCTTACCGTTCATTTGGTAGCGGAGAGTCTTCATGTACTGCAGGTAGTCCTCCATCGCGTTCGCTGATACCTACACGTAAAATCACACGATACATAACATTCGGATCAATTACCGGTAAGGTTTTTGGGAAATTTTATCTATATGCACATGTATTTCAAAATTTACCGGATTTTGAGAAAGAAAAATAATAGCGAGAATAGTGCGTGAAAAAGTGAAAGCTTTGGCGGGAACGGAGATATGTTGGAGTGTGATTAAGAAGTTTGTAGATAGATAATGGATAAATTTAACAAATATTTACTGAATTTAAATTTGCGCATGCCACATCAGTAAATTTCAAGTGCCACCTCATAACAAATGGTAAATGTGATTTCACGACTTATGAATTTCTAAATTGATCTCAATCCCTAAACTTCAATGGAAAATTCCCAAATTTCCAAATCAAAGTGAAAGGAAGTTGTGGTTTCGGACGTTGTTGGTGGACAAAGGAGACCCACTTGCTTGAAATGAACCACGTGGTAGTGAAGGAAGCTGTGTTGGATACACACGAACAGGACCACAAGAAGGTATGGGTTTTTTAATTGATTGATCAACTTCTCATTTAATAAATTATTCGATTATAACTTTACATTCCTGTTTTAATTTGTTAATTGTGAAAGGATACTCAAAACTCTAACCCTATAAAATCACATTGTAGAAGACGAGGAACATGATGGGAAGAGCCAAGTGAAAATTTTACGGACTTCGAAGATAATGTGAACGACGATGATTTTCTGTATGATCGTAATGATCTAGACTACATCAAAGTAGCTCTAAACTCCGACCCAGTTGTGGAAGAGCAACACACAGATGCAATTGTCAAAGACACTCACTCAGATCATTCATATGATCCAACGGCGGAGGAATTGAACACCAATTACTCATTTGACGAGGAAAATCCAGTAAGATATCCTATATTTAATGAAAAGAATGAGTTGTGGGATCCTCAATTTGAAGTGGGTAAGAAATTCACAGATGTACCTCAATTTAGGAAAGCAATACAGAACCATGGAGTAGCAACATGGTGCAATTTGAGGTTGAAAACGAATGATGATAAAAGAGCACAAGCAGTGTGTAAACTAGGGTGCAATTGGAGGATATGGGATTCTGAGAATAAGAAGTTGAATTGCATCCAAATAAAGTCATACAATCCAAACTACAATTGCATTAGAGAAGGCACAAATAGGCATTGTACAACAAAGTATGTTGCCGAGAGATATTTGAAAACATTTAGGGTAGATCCTAGATGGAAACCTAGTGCAAGTAGGCTAAGAGTTTTGCAGGATTTGAAAATAAATATTGTTAGACAAACTGGGTGGAGGGCAACGAGAATTGCTAGGATAATGATTGAAGAAAATGATGACCATCGATTTGGTTTGCTTTGGAGTTTTGCCGAGGAGTTGTTGATGACAAATCCAGGTTCCACTTGCAAGATTGATGTCCATGAGTCAAAATTTTAGAGAATATACGTATGTTTAGATGCTTGCAAGAAGTGATTTGTGTCAGGTTGTAAACAACTCGTAGGACTTGATGGTTGCTTCTTGAAGGGTACATTTGGGGTCAAATGTTGGTTGCAGTAGCGCTTGATGCCAATGACTACATTCACCATCTTGCATTTGCTATTGTGGAAAGGGAGAACACATCAAGTTGGAAATGGTTCACGAGGCACTTGGGTGGTGACTTGAAGATTGTAAATTGCAATGAGTGGACCTTTATGAGTAACAAACAAAAGGGATTGCAGAATGTGATAGAGGTTATGTATCCAAATGTTTAGCATAGATTTTTGTGTTAGGCATATGTATACTAATTTCTTTAGAGCAGAGTTTAGGATATTTACTCTTAAGGAAATTATTTGGAAAGTGGCTAAATCTACTACTTGAGTAGATCACATGTTCTGGATGAAAGAGTTGGAAAAGCAATCTGAGCCTCCTTATCAGTGGTTATTGAAGAGGGATCATAGGAAATGGAGTAAGTCTCATTTTCATGACGAGGGTGAAAAATGACATATTGTTGAACAATTTGTGTGAGTGCTTCAATAAAGTAGTTTTGGATGACAGGGAGAAATCCATTGTTACAATGTTGAAAGATATGCACATTAGTTGCATAAAGAAGATCCAATGTTGAAGGGATAAAACACGGAGAGTAGTAAGACATGTGTCCAAAAATCCATACCAAGTTAGTCAACAATATGGAAATGGCTTCAGGCAGTCAAGTTGATTGGTCGGGGGGACCCCAGTGGTATGTACGGAGTAGAGATGGTGAGTTTGTTGTTGATATTGACTTCCGAACTTGCATTTGTAGAAAATTGGACCTAATAGGCATACCATGTGGTCATGCTTGTGCTGCAATCGTAGAGAAAATAGACCAACCCGTTCATTATGTACATGATTGTTACAAGGTGACCACATATCTTAGTTGCTACGAATATCTTGTGATGCCTTTAAATGGGAAGAACCTATGGACCCTGGTAGACAGAGAACCTATTACCTCACCTTGTTGGAATGTGGCCCGAAAATGTAGAGACAACAAAAAGAGAGGCTCCAAGCCGAAGAGGTTATGGTTAAGTAGAAAGGTGGGACGAGCAAGATGAAGAGAGTTGGGACATTTACAATGACATGTAGTTTATGTGGTCTATCCGATCATAATAAGCGCTATCACGACATAAGTAATGCATCAAATGAGGTAGTTCTCTATTCCCTATGGAATCACCAATGTCCACCTTTTATTTTACTGTCACTTTAATATTAGGAATATGATCTTTAAGTGGGAATATATATATATATATATAAAGTGAAACCATTCTTTGTGCTTATTCAAGTTTCAAGTTGTTCCACTTTACAAAACTGGGGAAAAGTTTCCACAATTATTATTCCCATATTGGTTAAAAAAGTTGTGATTAAAAAGTCTACAATTTTAGGTAAGAAAAAGGTCTCCTGAAAAGCATAAGTAGATTGCAAAATAATCTAAAGTGAGTTAAACCACCTCTACCTCGTATATATGTACAGTACACACAACCCCACCCCACAAGATTGTCTCGTTTTCTTCTCCCTTATAAGAGTGAGTAGCTGGTTTTTATTTCATTTCTTGATAATCTACAGTCTTAGTCTATTCTGATATGGCCCATATGATTTTTCAAGAAATTTTTGCCCAAGAAATGGATCGATCTATACAGGATTGTGGGAGCCAAATTGTAATCAAAACATCACAGTCCAGGGTAATATTTTACCTATACATAATTGATTATTTGTTGATCACTCACAAGTGCTTAACGTATTTGTCTCTCGCTCGTAAGCTAAACTTCAATTAAGAAGATCTAATAAATCAGCTTCAAGTCAGTCTCACGAGCCATAACAATCAGAGTTCCAATTTATGCATACTCTAGGCATCATTGAACAACACAACATCAAACCAGATGCAGTTGTGCCTGTAAATGATTTGCATACAAACTTCTCGTTTAACAATATGGTGGATGATTTGCAGCTCATGGAACATGAACAACAATCGATTATGAAAGCTCAAAGGGTAAAAAATAGAAACATTGTGAGAGACTCGGCTCGTTTTCATGCTCCGCGGAATAGGAAGCCAAATTGAAAGGCGTATTGTCTACGCAATTAGAAGTTAAATTAGGAGCTTTAGTGACATGTTGATATTTTGAGTTCATGTTTATGTGAATTGTAAGGGGTTATATGTTCACAAATAGGAATGCTAATTTTTTGGATGGAACAGTTGGGTAACAAATCTTTCTGATATCCCTTTTGTAAGGTTAAATGTTTAAATCAATGGAATGAGCTCTCATGTTTAAATCAATGTATGAGTTTTAATGTTTAAATCAATGAAATATTCATTATTTATGATGTTTACATGTATCAAATTTTAAGTTCTTGTCTGAACATGAATGACATATTTCTGTAATTGCTTCATTACACTGATGCACAACAATGAAAATTGAACACGAATGACACAATTGTAACTGCCCCATTTTCATTCCAAAACCAAAACACATTACATTGCAATTCCACTGATGCATCTTACTAGTATTGAATACAATCTAACATTGGATGAAGAGACTAACACTGATACATCATACTAATACTGAATACAGTCCAAAACAAGATGAAGAAACTACCACTGATACATCCTATCATAAATACGACTTGCCAGACATTTTGCACAAACAAAATTGCAAAACATCACAGTTTAAATACACATACTACTGAACCAAAAAAACAAAAACGATCAACAAGCTAACCCACAACTTCAATTCCCATCTCATCACAATACGCAGTGAACCAAAACCACCAACACAACCATTGCCAACACAATCCGATGATATAATACAATTCGCTACCACTTCTTCTCCAAAACAGCTTCCCAGTTAACATTCCGCAACAGCCCATCGATCACGCTCTTATAATGTGGGTAGACAAGATGATCCACCCATTCGAAGTAGTCACAAGCATCTGGACGTCGGTAATAGCTACACCCTAAGAACCTCATTCCCGAGTTGTTCTCCGTCCAAGTTGTCATTGCAGCAATCTAGCCACACATATACATTGTCTGCTTATTTATTTGAGTAGGAGCATCATTTTCCATCGCCATTTGTAGCAACTATAGTCGGATTATCAACAACTGAATGAAAATTTACGAAAGTTAGAGTTTATGGGATTTCAATTTGGGGAAAATCTAAGAGTTCTTGACCAATTTATGGTGTCGAGAAATCGGAAATCGTATTTCACTTTCACAATTTACTGATGTGGCATGCACTTTTGTCTACAATGGTGAATTGGACAAATGCCAACATCTGATTGGTGCCACATGTTTGTAGACACGCAGGCGTTTCCCGTCATCATTTTCAAACGATTATTTAATGGGTGATGAATGGTGGACAAAATTCTAAGTTGAGTGAGTTATTAGTGACACTTCAAAATATAATGAGTAAGTATTAACAAATTGAAAGTTCAGTGAGTATTTGTTAAATTTACTCGATGGATCATAGATGCATTAGATTGGATGTAAAAGAATCGCTGGATGAAACTATCAACTATGAACCACGGTTTTTAGAACTGGTCCGACCTTGGATCTGGAGTAGGCAAACCGGTTGAAGGTTGAATCAGAATTCAATCAAGTTGTGAAAAATACTAAAAAGATTAAAAAGAAAAAAAAAACATTTTTTGAGTTAACCAGTCGATTGTTTTTTTGAGAAAAAAATTCACGTTTTTTCACAATAATTGGATCAGATCGATCTACTGGTTGGTTTTTAATTATTTCGGTTGAACCCTTTAATTTGATTCAATTTTCAGAGCTGTGCCAACAAAATTTTAGATGGTTTGTGTCACTAATGACTAACGATTTTGATCTAATGCCTACGGTGGGCATTGTTATAATACCCACCGTGACACATGTTTTGCACTCATTGGATGAGTACAAATGCCCACTTTACACTCATCCAATACGTGTAGAACAAGTGTCCCGATGGGTATTATAACAATGCCCACCATAGACATTAAATCAAAGCCATAATGACTAATTGTACAATAATAACAATATGCACCACTGCTTCTTTATAAATGTTCAATATCAGGAATAGTATTGTTGTTTTAAGTGATTGTTATTGATTTTATAAATTTTAATAGACATTTTCATTTTAGAAGGTTTTTTTGGAATTTCAAATATTTTATAGATTTTTATAGATTTTTATTTTTTTAATTAAATTTTAAAGGGTTAACTTCACTAATGGTCACTGAAGTTTCATTGAAATTACAAAATTGTCAATGAAGTAACAAGGTTTTAGCGATGGTCACTGAAGTTTACTAAAACTTGCACCAAATGTCACTCGCTGAAATTCTCCAATTAACTTGATGACGTGTCACTTTTAAATATCCATGTGGCGCACATTTGGATGACACGTGATAAAATTATTGACATGTGGACTTTACCCACTAATTATAATAAATTTGGACCTCAATAAATATCTCTATAATATAAGGACTTAGCTGAAAATATTTCAAAATAAATTTTATAATAAATACCTCAAAAATTGTATATAAGGTCCTTCAAATTTTTATATCTTTAAATTTTGGTCTCCAAATTTTCAATTATTTTTCAGTTAAGTCCTTCAAAAATTGCACCTTAGGTCCTTCAATTTCTTACATCTTTACACTTTGGTCTCTAAATTTTCAATTATCTTTTAGTTAAGTCCTTCAAAAATTGTATCTTTGGTCTTTCAATTTTTACATATTTACACTTTGGTCTCCAAATTTTCAATTATCTTTCATTTTAGTCCTCCAAAAATTGCATCTTGGGTTCTTCAACTTTTTACATCTATACACTTTGGTCCCCAAATTTTTAATTATCTTTCAGTTAAGCCCTCCAAAAATTGCATCTTAGGTCCTTCAACTTTATACACCTTCAAATTTTGATCCCTTAAATCCTTGATTTTAGTGGTCAAAATAAGTACAATTTTAGTGGTCAAAATTATTATTTACAATTAAATCCTTGACTTTACACTCGAATTTTCACCTAAACGAACAAAATAATATAGTTAAATAATAATTGTACTAAAATAATATAATTAAATAATAATTTTGACCACTAAAATTGTACTTATTTTGACCACTTAAATCAATGATTTAGGGGACCAAAGTTTGAAGGTGTATAAAGTTGAAAGACCTAAGATACAATTTTTGGAGGGCTTAATTGAAAGATAATTAAAATTTTGGAAACCAAAGTGTATAGATGTAAAAAGTTGTGGACCCAAGATACAATTTTGGGGGACTAAAATGAAAGATAATTGAAAATTTGGGGACCAAAGTGTAACGATGTAAAAGGTTGAAGGACCTAAAATACAATTTTTGAATGACTTAACTAAAAGATAATTGAAAATTTAGAGACCAAAATTTGAAGATATAAAAAGTTGAAGGACCTTAGATGCAATTTTTGAGGTATTTATTATAAAATTTATTTTAAAATATTTCAGCTAGGTCCTTATATTATAGAAGTATTCATTAAGGTCCAAATTTATTATAATTAGTGGATAAATTCCACATGTCAATAATTTTGCCACGTGTCATCCAAATGTGCGCTATATGGACATTTACAAGTGACACATCATTAAGTTAATTGGAGAATTTCAGCGAGTGACATTTGGTGCAAGTTTTAGTAAACTTCAGTGACCTCCGCTGAAATTTTGTTACTTCAGTGACGATTTTATAATTTCAATGAAACTTCAGTGACCATCAGTGAAATTAACCCAATTTTAAATATAAAAATATAATGTCTCATAGTTAAAAAAAAATTGTCGTGGAAAAAAAGTTTAGTAATAATTTATTTAATTTTATTAATATTATTAAATTCATAAAAAAAACTTTGAATTTATAATGTTATATTTATTTGATAAACTACGTCAAAAGTTAATAGCATAAATTATTAATCCACTCTTTTTTTCTTTTGAGGGGGGGGGGGACTGTGAATTTTCAAATGGCATGTGAATAAATTAAAAAAAAATGGTAGGTGATTGTTTTTAAAAATATTTTCTAACAAAATTAATAGAAATAAAAAAATATTAAGGTTATTTTTCATAAAAAAATATTGGTAATTAATCATGACTATAGTTATCATATAAGGAAAAAGAAGAAAGATAAAAAAAAATGGTTATGAGAATATTGAAGAGAAAAAAACACATTGAAGTAAGAGAAAAATATTAATCTTTTTCGCTTTTCAAAAAAAATATTGGTCATTAATTTTGACTCTAGATTTTCGTAGAAGGAAAAAGATAAGCGAAATATTGCATAAAGAAAAAAAATTAAAATATGAAAGACTTAGAAAGGTGTATTTAATTAAACCTTTATAAAACTTTTGTGAAGTTTCAAAATTTAAGTGTATTTAATATAGACTTTTTAAACTCTATAAAAGTCTTGGGGTATTCAATATAAACTTTTAAATACTTAACTTTTAATTTTTTTTAAAAAAAGTCATGCGATATTGAATTAACTTTTTAAAATCTTATGAAATTCAGGGATATTCAAAATGTCAATGTCTCTCTTAAAAAAATATATGTACTAACTTTAAAGCACAATGTATAAATAAAAGATATCATAATTTTTTTTAATTTATCCAAAGACTTTCGAAAAAAATAATAATAAATTTTTTCAATGTTCCTAAAAATTGTAAAGCACAGTTAGGCGTGGAGGCTGAGTTTCAAGCTTTTCGGTCCTAGGCGAGAGCAAGATAAGTACAAGGTGAGATGAGAGCACATGAGACGTAGCTAAACGTGAAAGTCACCCCTCACACCTAAGCGTAGTCTAAGTGATAAGGATAGCAAAAAATCCGCCGACTCGGACTCGCCCCGCGCCCCGTGCCCCGTGCCCCGTGCCCCGGACTTCCCGTCCCAACTATTCGAATAATAGGGACGAGTCTGAGACAAAAAAATCTACCCCGAGAAGAATCTGAGGTGGGTCTGGAGCAACCCTGCCCCACTCCATGACTCGCCACTTTATTTTATTTTTTTGAAAAATCCTAAAATAGAATTACAATTTACAAATCACTTTTTTTGTTTTTTTTTCAAAAAATGGGTTGATTAAGAATCAAACTCGGGTTGAAGTTATGAAACTATAACTCTTAGCCACCACACCACAATCCTAATCTTATATACGGCCATGATCTGCTGCCCACCAGATCGGTTCCCATCTTTTATATATATATAATTTAATTTTTACCTAATATCAATTTAATAGATGATAATTGAAATTCAGAGCTTGTTTGATATAATTTATAAATTAGTTTATTTGACCAAAATAGTTTATTCGACAAAAAATAGTAAAAAATGTCATGCTACTAAAGTATATTTTTTAGTCAAATAAACCATATTTTTATCAAATAAGTCATTTTTATCAAATAAACTAGTTCATAAATGAGACCAAACGGGCTCTTAATGTAAGGCAATTGGACATACTGTCATAATAAAACTAATAATACAAAATTACAAATGATTGTCTTATTCCTCAAATGATGATACAAAATTAATAAATGTAATTTACTTGTTAATGCATATCGTGTTCAAATAATAATTGTATATAACACTATTAAAAGGGTTTGAATTTTTGTCCATCGACACATAGCTTTGTTTTAGATAAAATAGATATAGATTCTATTTTGGTACAATTACTTCTTGTAAGATTTTTAAAGCCTATGACTTATAAAAAAATATTATATTTTTTCTCATAAAAATGGGCTCAATAATTATGGTTTGAGGAAAAAAAAATTTGGGGGCGCCCCGAACCCCTGCAAGAGGATTCCTCCCTCCCTCCGGTCCACCTCTATTTGGGACCCTCTCCCCTCTCCCAACTTAGAATGTTCAACTCCGCCATTACATATGGCTTATTTTTTTGAGGTTATTTTAGCCAACAAATTATTATTTTAAAAAGATAACTAAAAAGGAATAGAAAAAAAAGTTAATTTCTTCTACATTCAACCATCACTACTTTTGCGACGAGGGGGATTTTTGTAAAAATTGGATATGAAATTAGGGGTTACTTCTCCCCCCACATAGGGTGATTATATTCATACAATATTTTATTATAAATGTATTACATTTTAATTTTATAAAAAAAAAATTTACTTTTATTTATTGTCACATTGATGTCTTTAATTTTTTTGTCAAATTCTTATATTTAACATTCTATTAATTAACACATTTTGTTTCTACTAATAATTTTCGTCCAAAAATCTTATTAGTGTGCTTTAAAATGAGAGACAAATAGTTAATCAAAAAATTGTATTTATTTATTTTTTTTTACTTATTTAAAAATACGAGGAGAAAATAAGTCTTTTTGTTCTTTGTTAATGAAATTTTTGGACGGAATCGTTATCAAAGATAATATGTGATAATTATAGAAGATTAATAATAAGAATGTGATGAAAAAATATTAGGGTCATAAATGTAATAATAAGTAAATATTATGGACCTTTTATAAAATTTAGTTGTAGTACACTTATAAAAAAATATAGTGTGAATATATTTAGCCTCTCCCATAACGTGAAAACTAAGAGTTATTTTATTTATTTATTATTTATTTTGCAGGGGTGAGGATAAGAATGAGAGTGACAATTGTCTAGATTAGAAATGAATACGTATGTTGATTCATATCAATTAATTTATAATTGAGAGAGTCATACAAATAAATCATGACCCCCAATGGCGTGGAAATGCGGATACCTCACACTTGACCCCCGATTCCAACCTTCTTGTCATTTTCCGTCCCCTTTACGTTTCCTCACGTAAACAAATTTATCAGTAAAAAAGGAAAAATGCAAGTACACACATGAACGACATCGTTTTCTCGTCGATAACTCTTCACAAATCCTCGCTCTGTCAAATTCAATAATCTGAATTTTTAGTTAACAAAATTCAACTCTGTCAGAATCCACTGCTATATAAATATATTTAATTACAAATTATCAAGAATTTAATTCAATTTTCAGCATTTTCAGTAGTGCATCAATCTGGGTGATCTACCTGCCAACCGAATTAAATTAGCAAGCTCCCCAGGATAATTTAAGTTGTACATATATAAATATAAAATCAAATCTCCGATTGAGTTCCTGAAAAAAAAAATCAATTTAAACTGAAAGATCAAGATCAATACTTGGAGAGATGACGAGCGTGCTGAAACGGTTCGGATTCGCGATAGGACCATGGCTCCGGAAAAGGATCGTCGACCCGCTTCTCCAAATACTCCGCAGGTAATTTTCGTTTAGGTTTATGAATGTGATTTTAAAGATTACTTTATTTATTTAGTGGAAATAGGATCGGTTGATTGTGTTTTAGTGAATTATTTCATGAATTTGTTGTTTCTATTAAAAAATAATAATAGGGGGGCGGAGCCGAAGCAATTGGCATTTTCAGGGGCTTTAGGGATCACCTTGGGCGTCTTCCCCATCTGTGGTATGTTGACGTTTAATTGAATTGTTACTGAAAACTCGAGAATGGATTGAGCTGCAAATTTTGTTTCTTTTAGGGCATTCTCCATTAAATTCTCCGGTTTTTCAAGCAGAAATGGAAAAGGTTCTTGAGTTCATTTCCCCTGTAACTCAGTAGCTCATTAGCTCATAGACTCTTTGAGAAAATTACTTCTCCGCAAATAGTGTTTAATTTGTAAGATCAGCTGGAATAGCTAATAGTATCTGTAATATAAGCAGCTGCATTTTCTAGCACTTAGAAAAGAATAGAGATGTAAGGAATGGTGATATTAGTTCTGGGTAATAAAAGTGGACTCCGATGCACTGCTATTTAAATGAGAAAAATGAATTGATTGGCAAAGTAGATCCAAAGAAATGCACAAGATATATCTTGATTTATAGGGATAGAGCTGCATTAATGCCATGAAATTTATGGAATACAAAAGTAGATTTCCTCGTATCTCTCCACCGAACACAAAGGTAGATTTCCATTTATTTTTTGGTTCTGTTTCTGATAATTAGAATGCACACATCCATTCAATTTGGTTTTTATTTCACCTTTATCTATGCACCTGAAATAATTCATTGTTCTCGAAGTTCACTTACTCTAAATTACAATGTCAGGCTCTAAAGCTGCTTGGATGTATTCAATTTTCACCCTCCTAAACAAGGAAGTTATAATTGCTGTATTTCTCATTGACATTGCGTTTTTCATTTAAAAAATTGACGCATCTATTAGTGGTGCAGCCTTTAAGTCAGATTGTAATATTTCTGGAAGTGTCATGATCTCATTAATTAGGTTCCTGTTCAGAGTGATGTACTAGTATTTTTTCTATTTCTTTTTTCGATTTAGTTTCTGATTTGGGTGATTTACATTGTTCCCTAAATACGATTTTTATTATGTTGGTTTATTTGCTGATTTTACTTGGATACTGTAGGGAGCATTAAAACGTAGTTTGTCTTGTCGAGTACATGGGGTTTTCACAGATAATTTGAATGACCACCTTATGTTTGCGTTTAATCATCTTTGCTAGGGGTTACTGTGTTTCTATGCGGGATGGCAATTGCAGTGCTGGGATCTTTTTGTCATGCTCCAACTGTAATGCTGACTAATTTTATTGCTACTCCAGTTGAGTTGAGGTAACTTTTCGCTAAGCACAAGTCAGAGGTTATCCACTCATGCTTTCTTGAATTGAGAATGACTTAATGATTGACATACAGTTCCACACAGAACACTTTGGTATCAATAATCAAATTTTTAATTCATTAGTCTACCTTGTGTCAGAATTTCACCTTGTGTCAGAATTGAGAAATTCTATGGCTCGGATCTTTAGTACTCTCTTATTTCTTACCTGTGTCTACTACATAGGCAGAATACCGTCACCCATTCTTACTAAAAAATGGAAAGAAACCTCAAAAATGGAAGAAAAGGTGGAATTTGAGGAAGAAAGATGTAGAAATAGAAACAAATTCCGAAATAAATGGGACTAAACAGGAACAAGAGAGATCACATGCTACTAGGATTTCTTGATAGAGTTTCCAGGATGCAGAATCCTGGTCTGGATGATTAATGTTCTTTTTATCCGAGTTAATAGGCTAGCTATTGATGTAACTGATAGAAAACAGGACATTTACTGGGATAATTTTTGTGTGTAACTTCTGTTTGAAATAGTAGAAGTAATGACTTCCTTTTTGGGGTCAATTCTTTTTCAGCACTGATTTTCCAGCTAACATACTCATCTAATCCCTGATTGTTTCTTCACAAATGTCTTGAGTCTTAAGATCCTAATTTGTTTCTTTTCGCTTTTCATGTTGTAGTCTGGTGGTTCCATTTTTACGCTTTGGTGAATTCATTGCTGGTGGGCCTCATTTTCCTTTAACGTCTGATGCTTTCAAGAAGGTGTTGACTGGCCAAGCTTCACGAGAAGTCTTGCAGAGCATTTTCCATGCAGTATGTAACCAATTTTATCTCTCTAATCTTTTTCATCTCCCCCCCCCCCCCAACCCCACCTCACCTCAGGCACCTCTCTAAAGTCTGCCAGGGAATATATATTGATTGCTTTATTTTATACTTGGCTACAAATCATGTTTGTGAATCACGAGGGTTGGAGGTTTTACCACTTCTATTTACAAGTGCAAATACAGAAAGCATGTGAGGATTAATAGGTATACCGAAAAACTCTTCACATGCTTAGAAGAATTTAATGAAGATAATAATATTAACCCCATCCAAATAAGCCTTAACCAGATTGGCTTGGTTTTCTATCTAAGAAACATCATAGGTAGTCCGTCATTTTTACATATATGAATTGCTGCACAGAGTTCTAGGAATGCCGTATTGCAGTAGCAGCAACACAATTCAGACATAGAATGTCTTAGAATGGAGAGGGTATTAAGGTTGAGGGAGAGACATATTGTATGTGACCTGAATTTTGCACATCAAGCAGCTTTCTACAATTTCTCAGAAAGTTCCATGAAGCGATATCATACTCTCCCATCTTATTTTCAGTAAATATTAAGCTTTTAAGATGGTGAACATTATAAATATAGCGTTCTAACGTAGTTGATGTGGTTTTATTTTTTGTACTGTTTTCTGTGTCTCTCATTAGAAATTTTTGAAGTTCAACATTTGCTTAACCTGATGTCTAATCTCCATTTATTTAGCCTCCGTTTGGTATAGATTATAAACTGGTTTATGGTTTATTTGACTACTTTTTGGTCAAAAATGTCATGCTCTACACACAAAAATTTTGGTCAAATAAACCGTTTTTGGTCAAATAAACTCTTTTGGTCAAATAAACCAGTTTATAATCTATACCAAACGGAGGCTTACTATACTCTAGTCTATTCATAGAGTAATTTCTTAAAAAATATATGCAGTTGTTGGGATGGGTTGTTGCTGCACCATTTATCTTGGGAACACTCTATATACTGTTATTGCCATGTTTCAAGATCTTGGTTCGTAAATTCAGCACCAATCCTTCAAGCCCAAAGAAACCGCTCCACTCCATCACAGAAGTCAAGCTAAAAGTGAGGGATGTATGAGCACAACACAGGTTATGAGCAATGACTACTTTTCTTTACCATAAAAGGAGCACAAATCTGTTGTTGGTAATACTGCTTGTACATAAAACTTTGGCAGACTTGTAGTATCAGTGTGTGTATATATGAATATTTGTTTCCAACTTGATCTATGAAGAAATGTTTATGGATTAAATGACCTTCTTCGTCTCTTATTGGATTTGGCCCAACTCTTCGACAGATTTGCCTATCCTTATGGTCTTACTAGGCCGGACGAAACTGATCTTAAACCACAAGACGATACTTTGATTATTTGGTGATGGATTCCAATCATAAGTTTTAGAGATGCAAGATATTTTTTAATTTTTTATTTACAAAATATTTTAATCTTGAAATATAGTATAGAAAAATGTATGGTCCAATCATTGTGCAAATATCATACTGACATTATCAATTGATATCTTTCGATTCAAGAAAGGTTTCGTATACAAACGGGAGTCCAACGTCACGTTAGGATGGCCGCGTACAGGTACAGCCGTTTACAAACAATCAACCTTCCAGTGGTAATTAGTATTGCAATTAAGGCTTGATTTAATATTTTTGTGAATTTAAGTTTTAATTGTGTTGAAGAAAGAATCAACGGTAAAATCAATATTAAATCGTTTGATAAACAAAAGGCACTTTATTTTTGTACACATATAAAATTTAATAAAATGAACACTAATTATAATGATTTTTTTGTATTACTATAATTATTATTAATATTTTAAAATTTATTTTTATTCCTATAATAATATATAATAATATCAAATATTTTCCGTAGTTAATATAAAAAGAACAAAAGTTAATATAAAAAGAACAAAATTGAGGGGGTGTATTTAATTTGAATTTTTAAACACTTTTATGGGAAATTGACGCAAATGGTTTAGTGTGACAATAGTTTTTAACTTTTGTTTTTTGGCACAACAGTCTTAATTTATGTGTTTGGTATACAATTAGTCTTCATTTGATGAAAAAGACAAATATGCCATTCTTTTAATTAAAGAAATTTTTAATTGGATTCCTAACCTTTGTAAAAATTGAAAATGAGTCCGATACTTTCATTTTTATTTTTATAAAAAATTAAAAGAAACTAATAAATTGATAATATATTAAATTATTTTGTATATTTTATGAACTATTATAAAATAACTAAAATTTAAGCTCATAATTATTAACAAATATGTTAATTAAAATTATTTTATTATTATTAAGTAATAATATTATTTAAAATTTTAATTTTAATTTTATCGTTACAACATAAAAAAAAAAAAAATAACTTTGTCACAAACTTGATGCTCAAATATTTTTATTTAATTGAGCTATTCGTTTATTAACTATAAATATTAGAGCTCAAATTGTGTTCTTCATAATTTAATTTATCGTTCAAAAATAAAGAACACATAATGTGTAATCAATTTTTTTTTAGTATTTTTATGCTAATAAAACATAATAAGATTGATTCAATGTCATAAAATTATATACGCCATTTTTTTTTTATTTTTTTAACTTAATTTTTATTCAATTTTATCAGATTACATAGCAATTACATATACCTAAAATGCAATAATTTTACATTTTTCTTTTATGAAAAATTTAATTGACACGGCTATAGTGATATATTTAATATACTAAATTAAATATTATTTAGTAAATGTATCGGACCTATTTGCACATTTAACAAATATTACAAATTCAATTGTAATTTTTTTTAATTAAAATTAAGAGTATTTTTGTCATTTTCTTCAAATAATGACCAATTGCGCCAAAAAACAAAGGTTATGAACCATTTCCACACTAAGGACAAATGTTAGGGATTATTTACGTCAATTTCTTCACTTTTATAGACTTTTATAGATTTATTAAGAATTAATAAAAATATTTTACAAATTTCTTTAGACTTTCATTAAATTTGTGTAAACTTTAATTAAAGGCTTTTAAAGATTTCCATTTTCAGAAAAAAAAAATGTTAAGCTAAATGCTTATATAATGTAATATTATTTTGAATTATAAATTTAACTAACACAAAACTATATAAACCCTTTCCTTGAGAGATCTGATTATGTTCTAGACATGTAATTTATTACACAATATCGACTCTAAATTTGATGAATTATATGTTGTAAACAAATCCACCTTACAAGATTGATGCATGATCATATAATACTTTCGAATTAAGTAAGGGTTTTGTGGAAAATTATCACTTCAATGCAAAGTATTTTACAAGGAGACTGATGATAAATATGATTACATTTTGGTAGATGATTGCTGCTCTCAATTGGACGCCTGTCTTAAGTAATCTGCCCGTCTCATCGGTCTACCCGCCTCATCGGTCCGCCCGCCTCATTGTTCTCATATGCTCGCCTACAGTAGATAGACAACCGTAACCCAGCTGCCATCCAATTAATCAGACAGGCGATCTATATAACAACAGTCACCCACATCTATTGGGAATATGAAACACCAGCAGTTGAAGAAAACAAAACGTCCCTCATTAAATCTTAATTATGAAGAAGATAAAAAGGCACCCACCATTCATGACCATTGAAGATACAGCTGCGGGTCATCCCTATAAATAGGAGATCAATCCTCCAGGTAAAAATACAACATACATACTCAATATTGTTATTCTGCATATTTGAGTTTATCCCATACTAATTATCACGCCAGAGTGGAAACGGTGGACAAAGCCCCACTATATTTTGTAGGTCTCCACCACTGCTGTCGTCGCACTTGGAGGAGAAGAAGACATATAATCATCAATTGGCGCCGTCTGTGGGAAACTGTATAAGAAATCATGGCTCGAACTAGAAAAACTAAGAATGCAACAGCCCCGGCAGCCTCTGTCAGGGATGCAGATACAGAGTCTAATGCCGCCACTAATCATCCACAGCAAGAGTTTGCTTCTGCTACTCAACTTACGGCGTTGCAAGCTCAAGTGGCGACCTTAACGGCTTTGCTCCAGGGTCGTAACACTACAGTTTCTCAGTCGTCGTAAGGTCCCGACCCTTCGCAGGCAGGACCTTCACCGCTGGACGTTCCATCCCAGGGTCCCAAACCTTCGCCTTTAGGGCCCTCGCCACCAGAGGCTCCTCCCCAGACTCATAATTTTCCGGCAACGGAAGCACCGCCGCTAGCTCCTCCGTTGGCTCATAATTTTCCAGTGATGGAAACACCGCCAACAACAGCTCCACCGTTGGTTCCAAGTTTATTAGCTCCATTTTTTGCACCTCACCTCAATTCACTGGCATCTGGTCCAAATCCACTTTGGGGACAACCGTCATGGGTACCAACGCCTACTCTGGTTGAGACACATGTGTTAACCCTAGAATAGCGACTGGAGGACATGATGAGTCGCAAAATAGCTATGGCTATGTTAAAAAAAAGGCAGTAGACAACAATTTATGGTGTTGGAAGAATATCATTTTTCCCCAAAAGTGATGGCAGTTCCATTGCCACGGGATTTTGAACAGCCGAAGATGGAGAAATACGACGGATCATCTGACCTTGTCGATCACCTCAGAGCTTTGGTCAATTTGATGAGGTTGAGGGCTACCCCTGACGCAATCATGTGCAGGGCCTTCCCGCCCACACTCAATCGTGAAGCCAGGGATTGGATAGCTACTCTCCCCCCAAAGTCAATTCGTACGTTTGATGATTTTTTTAAAAAGTTTGCTGCATACTTTGCCAGTAGCAAACGTTCTAAGAAAGCTTCTATTGGCCTGATGCAATTGACCCAGGACAAAGTTGTTAAAAGATTTTATAGCCCGGTTCAATAGGGCCACTTTGGAAATTAAGGATCTACAAATGTCTGCTGTAGTTACCGCTATGATGAATGGAACCCGCAGTCATGCCTTTAAAATGTCACTCTCTAAAAACTCACCAGATACGATGCATGAGTTGTTAAGAAGATGTGATAAATATGTGGATGCAGAAGAGGCTTTTTTCATTACTAAGGGCATGAAGGATCGAAAAGAGCCGGAGTCTAACAAAAGGAAGGCCCGAGATGAACCAATGCCCCGTGAAGATAGAAGCAAGCAAAAAATAATTCATCCAGGCCCTAATAGGCCTAGTACTGGAAAGGAGGCGTATAGTACACCACTGCACACCTCCAGGGCTAATGTTTTGATATAAATCCGAAATATAATAGAGCTCGTATGGCCCAAAAAGATGTGGAAGCCACCACATAGGAGAGATGAGACTAAATATTGTAAATTCCATCGAGATCATGGATATGATACGGAGGATTGCCAGCAGCTGAAGGAAGAAATAGAAAGACTTATAAAAAAAAGGACACCTGTCCAAATTTGTAAAAACAGATAAAGAGAAGGGAAAAGAGGCTGAATATCGACAACAACCACCTCATCGCGCTGGAGTTATAAATGTCATCGTGGGTGGCATTGCTGCAGGAGGTGACTCAAATTCAGCACGGAAGAACTATGCTCAAGTCAATAGATCTACTTCGGTAGATAAGAATGAAAGGTTCAGCCAGAATATCACCTTTAGTGATGAGGATTTGGATGGTGTTACCTGTTCACATGATGATGCTCTAGTAATAGTCGCTGATATTGCAGATTTCGACGTGAAAAGAGTGTTGGTGGACAATGGTAGTGCAGCTGATGTTATGTCCTGGGAAGTTTTCCTAGGATTGAAGATATCACTTAGCAAGATCAAACCTGTCACCACTCTCCTCCATGGTTTTGGAGGAGCTACAGTTATACCAGAGGGAACAATTGAATTACCGGTGACTTTGGGTACTTACCCAACTAGTGTGGTGAAAATGACTAACTTTTTGTTGGTAAAAGCTCATATGACCCACAATGCAATTTATGGTCGCCCACTTTTGAATGCGGCTAGGGCTGTGGTTTCCACATACCATCAGGTGATGAAATTCTCCACTAGTCGGGAAGTAGGGTATGTAAGAGGTGATTAGCCCTGGAATAAAGCCAGTAAAACAAAAGAAAAGACAATTTGTTCCAGAACGACAACTGGCTATTTCTACGGAGATAAAAAAAAAATTGTTAGAAGCTGGTTTTATTCAAGAAGTACACTACCCTGAATGGTTGGCAAATGTGGTTTTAGTAAAGAAATCAAACGGAGAATGGCAGATGTGTGTAGATTACACCGATTTGAATAAAGCTTGTCTCAAAGATTCTTATCCTCTTCCAAGAATAGACCATTTGGTGGACGCAACTTCAGAGCATGAAAGGCTAAGCTTTCTGGATGCTTTTTCTGGTTACCATAAGATCTCTATGGCTGAAGGTGATCAGGAGAAAACTTCTTTCATAACTGACAGTGGAACTTTTTGCTACACCGCTATGCCTTTTGGGCTAAAAAATGCAGGGGCCACCTGTCAAAGGATGGTAAATAGGGGATTTCATGGGCTCATTGGTCGTAATGTTGAAGCCT
This sequence comes from Forsythia viridissima, assembly GCA_030279155.1. Classification (NCBI taxonomy): domain Eukaryota; kingdom Viridiplantae; phylum Streptophyta; class Magnoliopsida; order Lamiales; family Oleaceae; genus Forsythia; species Forsythia viridissima. Next base: position 9,623,810 of record CM059038.1, read on the forward strand.
ATGTGGATGACATGGTGGTCAAAATCCGATTATCAAAAGATCACGTAACGGATCTCGAAGAAGTCTTCGGTGTTGCTCGAAAACTTAAACTGAAGTTAAATCCTAAAAAATGCGTGTTTGGCACATCGGGTGGAAAATTCTTAGGATTAATGATTACACACCGAGGTATTGAAGTAAATCCTGACAAAATACAAGCTATCTTAGACATGAAAAGCCTGACTACCAAGAAAGAAGTTCAACAGTTGACTGGAAGGGTGGCAGCTCTCAATCGTTTTATGTCGCGAGCTGTCGATAAATGTCATCATTTCTTCAAGGCTGTAGGAAGGTCCAAAAATTTTGAATGGACAAAAGAATGCGAGGAGTCTTTTGAACAGTTAAAGAAATCACTGCAATAACTACCAGTGTTGGCGCGTCCCAACCCTGGTGACAAGCTAAGTCTCTACTTAGCAGTATCTTTTCACGCGGTCAGTGCGGTATTGGTGAAAGACCTTTCGAAGGGGTAGAAACCTGTTTATTATGTAAGCTAAGTATTGAGAGGGGCAAAAACACGCTACAGCTTAGTTGAGCAATTGGTTCTAACTTTGATTGTGGCTGCCAGAAAGTTAAGACCGTATTTCTAGGCTCATCAGATACAGGTGATGACTGATCAACCAATTAAACAGATACTGCATAGGCCGGAGACATCTGGGTGTCTCTTGAAATGGGCTATTGAACTAAATGAGTTTGATATTGATTTTAAACCACGCACAGCTATAAAAGCATAGGCTTTGGCAGATTTTATTACAGAACTCACTCTTCCTGAAGAACCACCTATAAGTGACAAAGCAACCTGGGTAATATATGTAGATGGATCTTCCAACAAAGAGGGTTCAGGAGCAGGAGTCATAATTCTCTCACCAGATGCTGAAGAACTTGAATACTCACTTCGCTTTGAATTTCCAGCCACTAACAATGATACAGAATATGAAGCGATCATAACAGGGCTGGGACTCGCCACATAGTTAAGAGTGACAGTTGTAGAAATTCGCAGCGACTCGCAATTGGTCGTTGGACAAATTTTGGGAGAATACGAAGCCAAAGATGGTCACATGACTGCTTATCTGATGAAAGTAAGAGATCTGTAGAAAAAATTCGAAAAGTTCAAGATTACAAAGGTTCCAAGAAAAGAGAATGAACGGGCTGACGCTCTCGCCAAGTTAGCATCAGCCAATCACAAACATCTTCCAGCCACTGCTAGTGTTCAAGTGCTAAGTGAGCCTAGCACGGTGTCGTTAATTGATGTCTTGGAATTGAATAATGGACCTTCGTGGATAAACCCCATCTTGGACTATCTTATGAAAGGTACTCTACCAACAGACCAAATTGAAGCAAAACGGTTGAGAGTATGAGCTATTATGTATTCTGTGATTGATGAAAAACTATACGGAAGAAGATTCTCTGTACCTTATCAGAAGTGCCTCTGGCCAACAGAAGCAGCTGAGGTCTTATTTGAAATACACAATGGTTTGTGTGGAAATCATTTGGGTGGATACGCCCTTGCTTTTAAAGCTTTAAGGCAAGGGTACTATTGGCCGTCAATGAAACAGGAAGCCAAGCAACTGGTCAGGAAATGCGACACTTGTCAAACGTTTGGCAACATAATTCATCAGCCAGCCGAGCCACAATCAGCAATTTACGCAGTACGTCCATTTTATCAATGGGGGATGGACATTCTAGGTTCTTTACCACTTGCTAGAGGTCAAAGAAAATTTCTGTTGGTGGCCATAGATTATTTCACAAAATGGGTTGAAACTGAACCACTAGCTGTTATAACTACAGCCAAGATACATAGTTTCATATGGAAATATATAATATGCCGTTTATGGATACCACGAGTGATGGTCACAGATAACGGAAGGCAATTCGATAACCACAACTTTAAGAATTTTTGTGACAGTTATAAAATTTCGCACCGACTCACTTCAGTAGCACATCCTCAGAGTAATGGCCAAACTGAAGCCACTAGCTGTATCATACTTTGGGATCTAAAAACGAGGCTAGAAAAAGAAAAAGGATCTTGGACAGATGAATTACCAAATGTACTATGGGCGTATTACACCACTCCTAGGGGACCAGCAGGAGAGACACCATTCAAATTATTGTTTGGTATGGAAGCAGTGGTACCCGCTGAAATTGTAAATCCAACTTTGAGAATGCAAGTTGAACAGACAAATGACGACATAACAAGGGCAGAAGTTGACCTACTTGAAGAAGTCAGAGAAAGAGCCGCTATCAAGACAATGGCTTACAAACGTAAGGCTGCTAAATATTTCGATCGCCAAGTTAAGCCCAGAAGTTTCCAACCACATGATCTAATGTTAAGGAGCAATGCAGTTGCCGGACATCCACTATCTAAACTGGAGCCTAATTGGCATGGTCCCTTCGAGATCATCAAGAAGATAGGGAAAGGAGAATACAGTCTAAAAGATGCGAATGGCAAACCTTTGGGAAGACCATAGAATGCAGAGCACTTGAAGAAATATTATCAGTAATTTATCAGTTTTTTATGAAGTTGTATTACATAAGTATTCCTACGTTTAATTCTCAAGTCAATAAAATGCCAAGGCGGATGAATGATGAGGGTGCTACAGAAGGATCAGCCTAGCTGGGAAGTCCTGGTGCACCTACTGAACTCGACTTACGGCAATCATTTATTATTTGACATAGTCTCTATCAACGTTTAATCGAGCAATACAAATATCTCTTCAACTGCTACTACAATCAAACTAGAACGAGGTGATGAGCCTATATCTTATAAATTAAGGTGATGAACCTTAATCAAAAGAACAAGGCGATAAGCCTATAACTCGACGAGTAAGGCGATGAGCCTATATCTTATAAATTAAGGTGATGAACCTTAATCAAAAGAACAAAGCGATAAGCCTATAACTCGACGAACAAGGCAATGAGCATATATCTTATAAATTAAGGTGATGAACCTCAATGAAATGAACAAAGGCGATAAGCTTACGTCTTAAAAATTAAGGTGATGAACCTTATTCAAAAGACCAAGGCGATAAGCCTATGACTCTAAGAGTAAGGCGATAAGCCTATGACTCGAAAAGTAAGGTGATTAGCCTATGTCTTAAAAATTCAGGTAATGAACTTTAATCAAAAGTTCACTCCGATAGACAACAAAAAAAAAAGGGTGCCCGCGGCTGGGCGCCCGAAAACCCACCCTCCCAAATGCCCCGCCCCGACTCGACCTTGGTCCCTAGCCATTCGATTATTTTCAACTTTTTCAACATGTTTTTCACTTTCTTATTTTGTTTGGGGGAGGGTATAATATATTATACATTGCAACCAACAAATTATAAAGTGAAAAATAATTTATTAATGATGTATGTTTTATGACGAACATACAAAACTGAAATTCGCAGTAATCAATAGTGTTTGAAAGGAAATAGACTGAATATTAAAATTTTCATGATTAAGCGGGACAACCGCCATGAAACTAAAATAAATAAAACTACTGTTTAATCATCATGAGAGCCAGCAGGTTGAGATCCAACCCCTCCACGGTTAGTCACTTTGACCTTCTGAGCAGCTAAATCTGCAGCTCGACGTTTCCTCAGATACCTATCAAATTCATCTGGTTCTATCTCTGGATGATCATCAATTAGCCACTCTTTGGTCATTTTGATAGCGGTCTTCAAAGATTCCGCGCTATACATGTGTAAGTTACCTTTGTATTCGGCAGACAACTTGTACCTTGCTATGGCCTCATCATCTGCAATCTCCAACTTTTTGTGAAGCTGGTCTACCTCTTTTTGAAGGAGAGAATTCTCATTATCTTTTTTCTTAGAAGCAGCTGTTGCCTTGTCCAACAAAGACTGCATCTCTGCTACAACTTTTTTCTTGTCGTGGTCTCTGTCGGCTGCACACTTTTCAAATTTCTCCAAATCACGCAATACTTTCTCATCCATAACAAGCATCTGTACAACATAAGAAATCGAAATTAAATAGAGGATAAAAGTTAAATGAGAAAGCAATTGAGTGTTATCAAAATATAACAACTTACCCTGCCGTGGTTGGTATACATAATACGACGCATGGCAGCTGCTTCTTTATTTTTTAAATTCTCAATGAGCTTCTCATTCACACAGCCTAACATGATCTCAGCTTTAATAGTCGAATCAACAGGAAGAAATCCAAACTCCTTGAAAGCATGGGCATCATTACCCCTGGTAGTGCGCGACGCGGAGCGAGGGGCAACAGTTATCTCAGCAGTAGCTTTTCCTTTATCAGCCCGCCTTTTCTTTTTGTTTAAAGGAGATAAAGACGGCCTTCAGCATCAGTAGCAAATCCTGCCACATTCATCACGCCTCCAAAGTCAAAATTATCCATATCTGTAAGAAAAATAGAAGTTGATGAAACAAATACAGGCAAAAATGAAGAGTCCAAAAAGAATAAAGACATAAAAGTAGCCTACTCTCAGGTGATCCAATGTGAACCCGCCTCAAGTTCTCATTATATAACACCTCGCTCATTTGTGATCCCGGAGGCGTCAAGCGTAAAAGCTTATCTAATCGTGTTTTCAATTTATGATCAAGATCCAGGGGCTCGTTAAAATGTTTGCAAAAAGGAGTTCTCCAACAAGTTCTAAAAAGGAACTGTCCTACCTCAGGTCGAGCAAAAAAGAAACGTCTCCTCCAACCGCTATTTGAACTGAAAAAGTGAGGTAATAACAATTTTACCTTAAGTTGAATATACGCATAACAGTTACTCCCAAGCACATGATACATATCAAATACACTTCTAAAAATCCTTAAACACAGCTCGATATTATTTGTAAGGCACAAATATAAGAAGTAAGTTGATATGCGCCAAGACTTAGGGTTAAGTGGCCAGGAGTGACATGAAATTCGTTGAGGAAAGAAACAAATAAAGGATGAAGAGGAAATTTTAAACCAGCTGTCATGCTACCACAGTAAACTACCACTTCCAAAGGGTCTGATCCTGGAATTCTTTCACTAGGATGGAGAACTCGGTATAAATGACCGGGAGGTAATTCATATTTTTTCAACATTTTCATAAAACTTTTTGAATTATAAACACTGGCATCTTTTGGTGTATCTAATTCTATCAAATTGCCACTTGGAGAATGTTCAGTTTGAATATTGAGTGGGCGGAATACTGTAGAAGAATCGGCATCGGAATCTACCAATCCATTGGAGGATGAAAAGTCAATTATAGGGTCAGTGTCAGGTAAAGGTAGGCGAAGCCGACCGTCCCTAGTAGGGGGCGAGCCTGGCCACCCGCCCCCAACAGGGGGCGGGCATGGCCGCCCGCCCCTAGCTGGGGGCGGGCATGGCAGCCCTTCTCTAGCAGGGGGCGGGTTCGGCCGCCTGCCTCCGGCAGGGGGTGAACTCGACTGCCGTCCCGGGTGGAATAATTTCGAACTATAAATAAATTTTATTCGTCTGGACCTGCGTCAAATTCATCAACAGGATCATTCAAATATCAAGGTCCACCACGTCCTAAAGAACTAACAAATGTCCATTCTTCAATTGGCAGAAAATTATCATTTATTCCCATAGATAGGGCGCGATAAGAGGGACTGCTGTTAGAGTTATTGGTTGAAGAACTACTACTAGAGGTGACCACCGTCTTATACATCTAAGAAGAAGACCGAAATTTTTTCGAAGAAAAAGGTACAAGAATGAAAATATTACCTTAGATGACGAAAGAGGAAAAAACCTCTATGATTTAGATAGAAAAGAGGAAACCAGTATGAAAAGAGTTCCAGCTAAACTGTGAGATATAAGAATACAACAAATAATATCCCATCTACCTCTCTTATATATATAAAAAAAATCTTCTAAATGGGGCTAAGATTTAAGTCCATACCAATTTTAAATTAGGCCGAAAATATTTATTCTATATTTGGTTAGTTAATTACCATATATTTTTTATTATAAATAAATAATGAATTATTTATTACATAAATTATTTTTTAAAATTTTGGTCAAAGGTAGATGATTAAAAGACAATATTTCTACTTCTCATTGACAATAGTCCATGAAAAGTAGAGGGGCTTATGATGATAAATATGATTACACTTTGGTAGATGACTGCTGCTCTCCTTTGGACGCCTGTCTTAAGTAATCTGCCCGTCTCATCGGTCCACCCGCCTCATTGTTCTCATATGCCCGCCTACAGTAGATAGACAACCGTAATCCAGCTGCCATCCAATTAATCAGACAGGCGATCTATAGAACAACAGTCACCCACATCCATTGAGAATATGAAACACCAGCAGTTGAAGAAGACGAAACGTCCCTCATTAAATTCTAATTATGAAGAAGATGAAAAGGCACCAGTCATTAATGACCATTAAAGATACAGCTACGGGTCATTCCTATAAATAGGAGATCAACCTTCCAGGTAAAAATACAACATATATACTCAATATTGTTATTCTGCATATTTGAGTTTATCTCATACTAATTATCACGCCGGAGTGGAAACGGGGGACAAAGCCCCACCACTTTTTACGCGTCTCCACCACTGCTGTCGTCGCACTTAAAGGAGAAGAATACATATAATCATCAGAGACCAATATTCTCGGTTGGCATTTTCAAGAATTGAAATGAAAAAGAGAATGTTTTAAAATTTCAATTAAAATGATTTCCTTCTTACATAAATACAAGATGCAAAGTATATCTACAATCGGTCAAATTATTGTGAATCATATTAGATTATATGTTTTATTTTCTTTTCCGTCCTTCTCTGTCTTTAATTAGACCCAAAAAAACAAAAAAAAAAAAAAAAAACTCACCAAGTCAAACTTCAAAAATTCTTCTTTTACTTTCACTTTCTTTAAAAACAGTCATTTACAAAAACTTATCCTTTAAAATTTTTAATTTTACAAATCTTTTATTTAGTTGGAAATGTAATGGGAACTGAATTAAAGAAAATTCCAAGAATACAACTCTAATAGCATTTCCAATGTATCCTGTCTATTTTTTTTAGACGTGTTAAATAAGTATAAATATATGGAGTTATAAAAAAACTCCCATCCGTCTAACTGATGTGACACACAAAAAATAGACTCCATTTGGAAGTTCGTCTAAATTTAAATCCAACTTTACATTTTATTTTTTTAAAAAAAAAGTCAGATGAGAGAAATAAAAATTGAAAACTCGCCAATTTTAAAAAAAAAATTATTGTCCACATAAGCAATAATATTAGTTATAGACAGAAGCTATTAGAGATGAATTTTTAATTTACCCATCTATTCAATAAATATAATATCATATAGATTAAAAATCCATCTATTTTACTTGAGACATATACTTCAATAGACACATCACATTGAATGTGCTTTTAATAATGATACACTAATCTCAAAAAGTTGTGTGTGTATTTTTTTTCCCAGCAAGCATGCTTGTATTGACATGCAGTAATGCAGTAATGCAGTAATGCAGAAAAGCAAAACAACCCAACAAATAAAGTTAATTGAATTTAACGCCCTTGATCACCTGCCCCGCGTGGGCAGAAAGTTTCTGCCCATCTGCTGAGGTGTCAGCAGGTGGACAGAAAGTTTCTGCCCACGCGGGGGCAGGTGATCGCCCCCGTTTAATTTAAATCTACGCAACAAGCAAAAGCTTGGATTATCGGTGGCTTTTGATCAAACATATTAATTAATTAATTAATTAATGAAACCTAATTATATGAAGGGGAATGAATAGGTGGTGGGTGCCGGTAAAAATTGGAAAGTGACGTTTTTTTATATATTATTGAAAAGAGGCTTTTCATTTTACCTAATCTAATATGAGTATTAAAAACAAGGCCACCGATCTCCTGCTCTTTTGGAGGGCAGGATAAGGTGCTTACCTGTTGAGGTGTCGGTAAGTAGACAGTTGATGATAATTTTTATCATCAATTATCCACCTACTGAAACCTCAGCAAGTGAACACCTTATCTTACCCCCTTGTGGTTGGAGATCAACCCTCTTAAAAACAATCCCAAACAAATCTAAGACTGTGTTTGATTGCAAGTGGAAAATTTGGGTGGAAAGAAATATTTTCCATAGAAATGAATTATCAAAAAATTATGGGTTGGAAAAGGTTAACAAATTTTCCATGGAAAATAAATTCTCCTATCCCACAAAGAAAATATTTTCCTTGAAAACAAGGAAAATGTGGCAAAAAGTGGGAAAATGAGAAAAAAAATTTCATGGAAAAAAAAAAGTTTGCAATCAAACAAAACAAGGAAAATAGGTAGGAAAATGCATTTTCTATGAAAAATTTTTGCCAATCAAACATACAAGTTGAAAAATAGGCGGAAAAAAGACATTTTCCATGGAAAATAAATGCCAATCAAACACACCCTAAGTTTCTTATTCTAAATAGGGAGCGTATGCACTTAATACGGTTTTGGTCCCTAACATTTCATTTTTGGCTAGAAGGTCCAATGGTCCATAACCTATGCATTTGGTTGCAAAACTGGTCTCTATGGACGGAATCCGTTCAATTGTGCCGTTAGTTGGGTGCGTTCACTACAATCTCCATTAATTTGTTTTGGGATTTTTGTGCAAATGGTCCCTAACCTTTACCCTTAGTGTAGAATTGGTCCCTAACGTTTATTTTTAGCATAGATGTCCCTAACTTATATATTTTGGTGTGAAATTGGTCCTTATGGGATTAAAAAGACAAATATACCCTTAGTTAATTAGAAAAAATTGTATGTGGATTCCTAATCATTATAAAATGTGCAAATATGTTCAATACTTTAATTTTTTATAAAAAATTAAAGAAAACTTGAGTTTTTTTTTTTGAATTAACACTTTAGTAATAAACATGTCAAATAAAATTATTATTTTTATTAATAAGTAATTATATTATTTAAAATTTAAAATTTTATTTTATTGTTGTATAAAAAAATAACTTTGTCACAAACTTGATATACAAATACTTTTATTTAATTGAGTTATATGTTTATTAATTACAAATATTAGAGATCCAATATATTCTTTATATTTTAATTTATCATTTTATTTTCGTTCAAAAATAAAACACATAATGTGTAAATTAAATTTTATTAGTATTTTTATATTAAATGAAAATGTAGTAAGATTAGTTCAAGTTATGTAATAATTTTTATTTAATAAAAATGTAATAAAATTTTTATTTTTATTTGACATGTCGTGTGATTGTGGGTATATAATTTTCTCACTGGAGTGTGTATATACTATTGAATATTTTTTGTTTTGAATGCTCACGTTCTAAATTATTTTATTTACCAAATTTAATAGTTTGATAGCGGCATGATGGCAGGTGGTAGTGACTGATAAAAAATAGTATTTTTATTTACCATATTTTATTTTTTATTTTATTAGTATTTAACATAAAAATACTAATAAAAGTTAATTTACACATTATGTGTTTTATTTTTTAAACGATAAATAAAATATGAAGAATATAGTTGGATCTCTACTATTTGTAGTTAATAAACATATAACTCAATTAAATAAAAGTATTTGTACATCAAGTTTGTGACAAAGTTATTTTTTTATATAACAATAAAATAAAATTTTAAATTTAAATAATATAATTACTTAATAATAAAAATAATAATTTTATTTGACATGTTTATTACTAAAGTATTAATTCCAAAAAAAACTCTTTAGATTTCTTTAATTTTTTATAAAAATTAAAATTATTGGACCTATTTGCACATTTTGTAATGATTAGGAATCCACATACAATTTCTTCTAATTAATTAAGGGCATATTTTTCTTTTTCATCACATAAGGACCAATTTCGCACAAAAACACATAAATTAAGGACATGTATGTCAAAAATAAACGTTAGGGACCAATTCCACACTAAAGATAAAGGTTATGGATTATTTGTGCCAAAATCCCAAAACAAATTAATGGAGATTGCAGTGTATGCACCCAACTAACGGTACAATTGGACGGAATCCGTCCATAGGGACCAGTTTTGCAACTAAATACATATGTTAGGGACCAAACTGCACTAAATACATACGTCAGGGACTATTTGTGCCAAAATCCCTTCAAAATACTAAGTATTTAAGGGTGTGTTTGATTCGTATGATTTTCCATGGAAAATAAAAATTTTCCACCCATTTTCCAGCTTTGGTCTGTTTGATTGGCAAAATTTTCCATGGAAAATTTATTTTCCCACTTATTTTCCATCTTTTGTTTGATTCAAACTTTTGATTTTCCATGGAAAATATTTTCCATGTTTTCCACTTTTGGCCATATTTTCCTTGTTTTCAAGGAAAATATTTTCTTGGTGGGATAGGAGAATTTATTTTCCATGGAAAATTTGTTAACCTTTTCCAATCCATTTATTTTCCATGGAAAATTTGTTAACATTTTCCAATCCAAATTTTCTTGGTAATTCATTTCCATGGAAAATATTTTCTTTCCACCCAAATTTTCCACTTCCAATCAAACACAACCTAATATTCTAACTTTTTCGGACTTCTGAATGTACAAGTCACAACTTATTACAAAATTGTTCATCAAGGACCAAGGTGCTACATACTTGGAAGGTTGAGGATGTAAAAGTCAAGAAATAAATATTCTAAACTTATTTGCACAAGTTTAATAGGTTCTGCTATGAAACAAGTCGATACAATTATATTTTGTACTTAATATAGTGAGAAATAGCATTCAGGTGAGTTGAGCACAAATTGTGAACAAATTAAAAGTTCAAATTACTATTTTTCCTTTTTATGTGTCACATATACTAGTTTGAAACACGTGCATTGTATGTGATTTTACAATAACTTTTTTAATTTTTAATTTTTAATTTTTAATATTTTCAAAATTCTTATTTTTTTAATTGTTAAAAAGTTAAATATTAAAAGAGCAATTACAATAAAATAAAAAAATACGGTTCTTGATAATATGTTGTATTATATTATTTGATATTATAATGAATAATTTTGATAAAGGGTGGAAAATGAAAACATTTTCCATGTAAGGTGAAAAAAAAAAATCCACCAAATTGGTGAGAAAATATTTTCTAAGAAAGTGGCCAAAATCATGCTTTAAGTAATTGTATCTTGAAAATCATTTTCATTTTCCATGTGCAATCAAACAACCAAAGTTGAAAAATATTTTCTATGGATGTGACATTATTTTCCATGGAAAATTGGTTAATCAAACACAGCCTTATAGAAGTATAACTGTAATTAGAGATGAGTTTTATATTGTGGTAATACCAACAGTAACTTGAACTCAATTAATACATTTTGGTGATTTGAGTTTTGATGATTGATGAACTATTGATATCAAATCTTATGGAATTGATGCTATGAAGAATAATAATTTGTCAAACTTTTAATAATAGTTAAATTCCTAGATTTTCAATTTAATCTTTGTTTCACTAAATGTTGAATGAAGCCTCGCAAATAGCAAAATTAACTATTTTTTAATTAATAAAAAGAGAGGCGACTAAGAAAATTAGAAAGAAATAAATAAATTACATTATCATGCATAGCTAAAAATAAATTTTGTTGCATATTCTTTTTTGGTTGTATTCGTTATTAACATTAATGTATTATCCCAAGAACTTCAGCACATAAAACGCTTGGTAAACATCAAATACTCAATATTTCTGTAACGCCGCATGTTCACTTATATGATTATTATAGATTATGACGATATTTGTCCTAATATTATATTTAATCTTTGATTAATAAATTATTATTTTTGTGACTGACATGTTTTTGCAGTGGAATGTACCAGAGACGCCCTAGACGATTAATGTGCCACTGAGTTCAATTTAAATACGTATACAATTTAATTAAATTGGAACAAATTATATAGCATATTTAGTTGCTTGCCTGCTTTTAAATTTATAACTTGCCATTTTTATGTAAATTAAACTTAGACTTGTTTTTAAAAAACATTCATATTTTATATTAAATAAGCTTAAATTTTCCCCTTTATAATGGGGCCATATAATTAGAACTCAAAACTTTTTCCTAATTCTACTTATTCAATTTCAAAGAAAGAAATAAAAGCTTATAGCTATTCACGTGAATCTTCCACAATTCCAGTGTTTTAACTTCTTGGATCTTGAGGCTTGCACATAAGGTATTACAATGATTCTTTTAATTATCTTATCTCATGGTTGGATTCATGATGATGCCACTTATCTTTACTTGGAATATTTTAATTGGCTTTCATTGATTTATATGTATGCACGCATGTATATTTATATATATGCCCACAGATACGTATATACATTGCTATTGATAATATTTATTTTGCCTTATTCATTTTTAAAATCCCATAGTTATATGTTGAAATTGGGCATACTGCTTCATCTCCTGTTTTGTTCTTATAAAGACAATATATTAATATATATTGAGGTATGAAATTATAATAAAAGGGCAAGTTCTTTTTATCAACGTATTTAGTTTGAGAATCTGAGTTTTCTCACTTGCACACCCATGTATGCATATACCTGTATTGTATGTATATAAATATATAATTATATATACCTATGTATCCATTTAAATTTTTAAAGTATAATGGTGGATTTCTTCTTTTGCATATCCGTGAGTGCTTGTACTTATATTCTGTGTGTGTGTTTGTGTGTATATATTTATATACTTATTTATCGAAAGAAATTAATTACTTAATGCTAGTACTCTTTTAATTTATAATATTAAAGTAGTGCTTACGATAAGACAATATATAGTCAGCTATTATAACAATAGTAAAAATAAATGATATATATAGATTTTATTTTAATAAATAGAAATGACTTAGGATTTTTGGCACGTTGACTTCGTGGGCAGCTCGGGACATCTCCATTTGCTAATTAAAACGCGAATAAAGATCCAGGTAAGTAAACTCTCCTAGTATTCAATTATAGAATGTTATGTTAATTGTCTAAATGTGTTATATTATTATTTGAACATATTATTTTGTAATCGCTTTATATGTTATTAATATTCATATTCTTGCATGTGTAATTAAGTTAAATGCATCCATGAGCATGCATGAAGTAAAGTTGTCAATGGTAATATTTGTAAAGTGTATTTTATTCAAAATGTTATGTATCCCAAATTTTATAAATGAAATGGTGTTCGCCTATGCCATGAAAGGTGTGAGTGGGAAATGAGACGTGGGGGACCGGCTCACCCGACGAATGATAATATTGAATGTTGAATGTTGAATGTTGAATGTTGAATGTTTAACCGCTTTGCGGTACTACCGGTAGATGGAACGGGTTCCAAATAATAATGGCCCATTGCATACTGATTGGATAGGCGATACACAAAAGTGAGCTCACAATGTTAAAGTTTTTAAATGATAAGAAAAGACGGGATACATATTCTAGAAAACTAATTGAAACCAATGCATATCATAAGCATGCATCATGTGCATGAGGTTTATTTACTGGGCGTTAGCTCATCCCATATTTTCCACATTTCAGATGATGAGAGCTAAATAATTCGAGACGACTGCTTGGGGCGAGATGGACTAAATACTGTTTAAATTAAAGTTTTATTTTGTTATTATTTCAGAAATAAGATGCCTTAAGCCGATTAATGTTTTTGGAATACTATTTTTTTACTTATTTTAATTTAGTCAGACTATGAAATTTTCCGCAATTATTGTGTTTATTTCAATAATGGTTTTGTGCATAAAATTTATTATGCAAATTATGGTTTTTAATTAATATTGTTTAAAGCAATTGACATTTAGTTCGTATTTTCAAATAAAATAAAATAGAATGAATGTTCTATCTATTTTTCTGCATTTATATCTTGTTATTTAATGGAAATTAAATGATAACATTTCTAAATCTAGAGTTTCTAGATTTGGGGTGTTACAATTTTTCTCATGTTTTGAAATTGCAATTGAGTTTTTTTTTTGAACCCAACTAAATCTATAAGAACATAATTATAGAAACAATGCTTATATAACGTTTTTCACATACCGTCTTTTCTACTATTTGGTGAACTTTGTGCAATCTACTTCAATTGATAAAATTCCAATAAATTCACATTCTCATTTCTCTATGAACAAAATCTATTTTGATAGATACACATTATGATTATAGGAAAAGAAAATGTATGAAGATCATTTACTATTTATATGAAGGATACCTACAAATATTTAGGAACTAAAAATAAATAAATAATGACTTACTTTTTGTCTACTTTACGTCTTGAAAAATGAACTGGTAACTTGAATATCTCTTCTTCACAGCTAGCATGAGAGTCAAGCCCTTATTATACATACGCGTACTACAATATATGTCCATGAGGACTAAACAAGATAATAAAATATAGTGATATTTAAAAGAAAATAATAAAACTGGTAGATATAATGAAAAGGAAATAAAACGTGTCTTACATAGAAGAGGTCAAATGAGTAGAAAATGTCTGAAATTTTTTTAGTTTAAAATGTAGGCAATTAAATAATGATGATGCAAATATAAACTGAGATATTTATTAATGTCAGATATGTTACTTTCATGTTGATTATGTTGGTTACCCCTTCCCTCCAAAATTCTATTTTGTTTATATTAAAACTGATTTTTGTATGCTATTTTTTTTCTATTTTTTTCCCATTTGGATACATGTTTATACTGGCTTCAAACTAATAATAAGAACTTATGACCATTTTCAATTTTAGTTTGCTTAAACTATAGGGACATTTTTGCTACAATAAACTTGACTGACCAATAGACAAATGTTTGACATGTCATTGTTTATTAATCCTATTCAATTATCTTTAGTACTAAAAATGTCATCCAGCCTTCCAAAATTAATATAAAGTTCTATGCAATTCATACTATATTTCATAGTGAGCAACCATACCATGTCGAATGAAAAAACTTTTTACATTTCATAGTAAAAAGACCGAACCATATCAAATGAAAAGTTCTATACATTTCTTTATAACATTTCATAAGTGACCAAATGGAACCATATCAAACATAATAGTCTATTAACACATCGTGTAAGATTATGAAAAATATTATGTCAAGTTGAAATGTCCACTTGTACGTAGATCTCACCTTAGATTTATTGAATATGAAAACTGATTGAAAAATCTAAAATTTTTTGTTTGTTGTTTAACAATTTTGAATTATCATTTCATTTATTTTTCTTTCTTTTGTAAAACTGTTACCACCCGATTTTGATAAGGCTTCCACGTCAGGGAAAGCCCAACGAGCCCCCCCATATAGGCCTAGTAAGGGCCTCGTAAATTTTGAAAGGGGCCTCGAAAGCCCATTAGACATCTTAGCCTTCTGCAGCTAGAATATCGGAAAGCCCATGGAAGGCCTCGACACCTACGGCCGAGCCATAGGGCCTCGCAGGGCTTCGTATCAACCCTAACTAGCAAGCAACATGATATTCTGGGATGTCCGGAGAGGTAATTGAAGAGAGATTGCGTTGGATTGGCGCACGGATCCTCACAGGGAAACCGAATCATAATCTCCTAAAATCATGCAACGTGATAAGCTCAAAGAAGGAAAATAATCTTAGAGATTGCCTGGGTAATGAATAATCCTTATCCCATAAGGAAGGAGGATCCGATCGGGTATCTGATTGATTTGTTTCCTAAATTAATCAGGACTCATGCGTTATAAATACAACGTCTCCTGTTGTTCCAAGGTACGCTCTTTTTACGCTTAAAATCCCACCCTAAACTCTGCTCAAATCTCTGTCTGCTTGTCCCTCCCACACCCAATTACTTTCGCCCCCGTGTATTATTCTTATACCGGCAGTTGACTTGATCGTCGGAGTACCAATGATCGTCGGACCCTTTTTCTCTGGAGATCTTGGTACCTAACGATTGTTTGAGTGTGCAGGTAACATACGAGTTGACAGAGGAGTGACTGGAGATCTGTTGGCACATGAACGCTGCAGGTTCCGACGTCAACAAAAACCTCGAAGAAAAATGAGTTTTGTGTGTGTAATATGTTGTGAAAAGAAAAAGACAAAATAAGAGAATTTTGATATAAACTTTCTAATTCTAACTTGTAAAATTTATATATAAAATCTGAAAAGTTGATGTCAAAATAAAGAGGAGAAGAAGTCGACCATCACAAGGTTTTTCTAGAGAAAAAATAATAAATTTTGATGTCAATATTGACAATTGAAAGGTCTTTTAACTCTCCAATTCATAAATCTCATTTTTATGATCCTAAATACATATTTATGAATTACATAATCATCATATGACCATTTGTATTCCGTAGTTAAAAAAAAAAAAACTAAAAATAAGTTGTTCAAAGGCCCCAAACAACCCTTTATTTTGTTCAGTAATGGTGGGAGATGAAAAGTTTTTGGAATTTTTAACTTAATATGGAAGGGTAAAATACTCCAAAGATGTAATATAGAGGGATAAAATAGTCTAAAATTGTTTATTTCTTTTAGGATATTTTAGAAGTAGTATAGATTAGAGACACTTGCATTTGAGGGGCTAATTCGAGATAGAACACATTTTCTAGTAGCGGAGAAAAGGTTGGTTGAAGCGACTGTCCCTCATTTACTTTTATATTAGATGTTACTTGGTCAAATTATTGTAGTTGTATTTTAACAAAATCTTAGGACTGATTCATAATGGTATGCCTATGGGGAGGTAGAGTCCATTTGGAATATCCGAGGGTATGAACTTTGTTTGTGTCAACCCTTCTCCAATCAAGAGCTATCTACAGATGTTTTGACAAAATATCTCATGTAAATTCAACGATCTCTCTTTTAAGTTAATTGGTAGTGGATCAAAAATATTTTGTTGAAATGATTTTGTCATATGATGCATAGGAAGTGAAAGAAATATCGGATAGATTCAAAGACATGTTGAAATTTATCGAAAACTTGACAAGATTAGATAAGATCTCACTCAGTGCATTGAGATTCAATCTCATTTTACAATCAACCATCCTTCTAAGTTCGAAAACAAAAAAAGACCTAAAGCTTTCTAATTTAGCAAAAAATTAATCCTATTTATGGGTGGCAATGGACTGAGCAGAACTGACTCGACCTGTTGCCTACTAGGCTCGACTCGCCCCACCAAGGACTGTTCAGTTTGGCCATTGGCTCGTGGGTCAAACGAGCCGAGCCAAGTCGAGCTTAGCGGCCCACGAGCCTGGCTCTTTTTCTACTTTTTTGTTTGAACTTTGAATAATTTTTTGAGCGGCCAGAAAAGCCTTGCCCACAAGCCTAGACGAGCCAGTTCGTTGGGCAGAACCTACGAGCCAGCTCGTCCATGTGCCGAGCCCAAATGGCTCAGTCTTTATTTATTTTTTTGGGCTCGGTTCATGCTCAGGCTTGTCCCACTAAGAGCTCGAGCTCGAGCTCATATGGGTTGAGGCCAAAATGAGCCGAGCAGGGAAGTCCACGAGCTGCTCGGCCCATTTGACACCTCTGGTCCTACTTGTATTAAAACACACCATAAAAAGGGTAATCAATAATTTATTAAAATAAAATAATTAAAAAAATTCATAATTGCCTTGAAGAAAAGGCTTATCATTGACCGTAGATGCTAACTCCAGTGTGTTTACTTATAGCATCTCCAATACTATACTTTCTAAAAAAATATAAGTGGCAAGAGAGAGAAAAGAAATGAGTAGAGAGAGTGTAGAAAGAGGAAAGAGAAAGAAAAATAGATGAGAGAGATAGACACAATTTAATAAAAAATTGGTGAAAAGTGTCTAACAAGATATCTAAAACTAGACAGTTTGTTGGATGACCTTCTACAATAAATGCTGCCACGTCAATTTTGTCCCATCCACCTAATCGCCACATCAACTGGACATGTAATATTGAAAATGCTGTTAATAATAAATAAACACTTGCAAATGGAATCATTAAATGAAACTTGTCCAATGCACACTTGCCATCTCCACAGTGGGAATGAGTTATCTTGCCCATTGCACACTTGGCAAGTGTGCATTGGGCAAGTGAAATTCATTAAGGAGGGTGTATTCAGTTAAAACTTGATTGGATTTTTATGGAATTTAAAAATTTAAGTGTATTCAATTCAGACTTTTTAGACTTCATAAAAGTCTTGGGGTATTCAATATAGATTTTTAAAAACTTTTAAAAAGTCTTATAAAGTCATGCGATATTCAATTCAGACTTTTTAAAATCCTACGAAATTTAGAGATATTCAAAATGTCGATAACTTTTAATAAATTTATAGAGAATTTTATTTGTACTAACTTTAAAGTACAAGATATAAATAAAATATATTACAATTTCATTTCCATTCACCTTGAGATTTTGAAATACTTTAAAAGAAAAAACGTCTTTCATTCCCTTATTTTTTTTATATGCAACATTTTTCTTTTCTTTTTCTTCCAACAAACTGTATGGTCAAGATTAATATTCTTTTCTTTCTTCAATATAATTTTTTTCCCTCTTCTATATATTCTCCTAATTTTTTTTTCTCTATTTCTTCTTTAAATATTTTTTTCTCTATTCAATGTAATTTTTTTTTAAATATTTTCCTAACTATTTTTCCATTTTCTTCTATGAACTTTTTAGAGACAATGAAATTTTTTTTCCCTTCAATATTCCCATAACTATATCTTTACTATAATATAAGTGTCTTTCACCTGTTTACTATTCACCCTTCAACCAACGCGACGTCATTTTTTTGATTTAGTATTCCTAATTTCGTCCAAATCTCACCATTTTCTCTTAATCTTTTGACACTTTTTTTATATTAAATTAATATCTTTGGCCGCAATTTTTGACTTCTTCATCTTTTCTTTTCTTTTATTTATTTTAATATATATATATATATATATATATATATATATTAGTGCCTTTTAGCCGCATTTATTGACTTCTTATATATTATAGTAAAGATATATTCAATTTTCCCTTAATAAGTCATCAAATTTGGTGCTTTTTTATCCCCAGTTGCTATGGAGAACAAAGGACGAAATACAATCGATTCATAAAGGTTTTGGTAGATTTCGTTTTCTCTAAACTGCAGTTTTTGTTGTCCAACTTAAATATTTGCTGCAGCTTATACATTAAGTATTTTTACATAATTCCAGTTGGAGACGATATCCCTATGGGTTACCTAACCATTGGCTTTGGTTTCACATAATTTCATGTTATATAACTCAAGTTATGGACAATTTTGTAAATTGCGACAGCATAAATCCGAGAAACTGTCTTGGATGTTTCGGTGAGCATTTTAGTATGTCAAAACATGCCTTCGGATTATCAAATTTTTATATGTGGTAGCTACATGGGTATTCTACGTCCCGTGAAAATTTCATATTGTTCGGTGATCGTTTTCTATGTCAAAGAAATTTTTTTTACTCCATGACTGGGTGAATTGTTTCTCCAAACTGTACTTTCTGTTGACTAATTCAAAAATATGCTGCACCTTATATATTAAGTATTTTTACATAATTCCAGTTGGAGACGATATCTCTATGGGTTACCTAACCATTGGCTTTGGTTTCACATAATTTCATGTTATATAACTCAAGTTATGGACAATTTTGTAAACTGCGACCACATAAATCTGAAAAACTACCTAGGGTGTTTCGGCGAGCACTTTAATAAGCTGAAACAAGCCGTCGAACTATCAAATTTTGATATGTGGTAGCTAAATGAGTATTCTATATTCTTTGAAAATTTCATATTTTTCGGTGATCGTTTTCTATGTCAAACAAATTTTTGTTACTCTATGATCGGGTGAAAAAATTTTAGTAACACTGCCCTTATTTTGAAAATTTTATTCACTTGGTCATGGAGTAACAAAAAATTTTTTGACATAGAAAACGATCACCCAACAATATGAAATTTTCAGAAAACAAAGAATACTCAGGTAGCTACCACATATCAAAAATTGGTAGTCCGACGGCATGTTTAGGCATACTAAAATACTCACCGCGAAACCTCCTAGGCTGTTTTTCGGATTTATGCCGTCGGCGTGCCGGATTCGCTATTATAAACCAATCAAAAAACTTTAAGTAGTGTAAATATCTTCTTAAAATTTTGTGGACCTTGGTTTTGTGGTAGTTTTAGTAGATTCACATGTTTTGGTTACACATTAATGATGTGAACTTGAAAGGTTTTGCTAAACTTCATGTTTCTCTAAGATGCAGTTTCTGTTGTCCAACTCAAATATTTATTGCACCTTATATATTAAGTATTTTTATATAATTCCATTTGGAGACGATAGCCCTATGGGTTACCTAACCATTGGCTTTGGTTTCACATAATTTCATGTTATATAATTCAATTTATGGACAATTTTGTAAACTGTGACAGTATGAATCCGAAAAACTAACTAGGATGTTTCGGTTAGCATTTTAGTAAGCCGAAACATACCGTCGAATTATCAAATTTTGATATGTGGTAGCTACATGAGTATTCTATGTTCCCTGAAAATTTCATATTTTTCGGTGATCGTTTTTTATGTTAAATGAATTTTTGTTAATCTATGATTAAGTGAAGTTTTAAAATTTTTTTTTCCCTTTTTCCCCACTCTGCCTCATAATTCGGCAAAGTTAGTATAAAAAAAAAAAAAAAAAAATTCCCCAAATGACTTTCTCGTATTACTCTTAACTCGAGAAAGTAAAAAATATATATATATATATATATATATATATATTAAAATGCTTTCTCGAGTTACTTGAGAAAGTAAAAAAAAAGAAAAAAAAAAAAATTCAAAAGATTCGACAAAGTCATTACAAAAAAAAATTCAATCAAAAGATTAACTCGAAAAAGTCTTGATTTTATTCTTAATTTTTTTATTGTAACTCAACAAATTGTTGTCGAGTTGCCCGATAAAGATTTAAATTTTTTTTTGTAACTCGTAAAAATCTTAATTTTTTTAACAAAAAAATAAAATCAAATAAAAATCAAATGGTCAAAATAAGGTAGTGGTACTAAAATTTCTTCACTTAATCATGTATTAAAAAAAATTCTTTTGACATAGAAAACGATCACCGAACAAGATGAAATTTTCAGAGAACATAGAATACTCGTGTAGCTACCACATATCAAAATTTGATAGTCCGACGGCATGTTTCGACTTACTAAAATACTTACCGAAACATCCTATTGGAATAGGGAGGAAAAAAAAAATGGAAAAAGTCGACAAAAAAAATAAATAAAAAAATTGGGTCTTGTCGGAAATTTTTTTTTTAAACATTTGTCGAGTTACTCGACCAAAAAAGAAAAAAAATTAATTTTTTTTCCCTTTGTCGAGTTGTTCGACCAAAAAAATTAAAATTTTTTTTTACCAACCCAAAAAATTATATTTTTTTCCCCTTTATCCAGTAACTCGACAAAAAAAAGTTAAAAAATTGTCAAATTGGAATTTGTTGAGTAACTGGACAAAATGATATTAAACATTAATCTTATTTTAAAAAAAAATTTGTCGACTAATGCGACAAAAACCCAAAAAAAGGAAAAAAAATTTCCAAAATAAAAAACATATTTAGGAAAAAATTTAAAAAAATGTTGTCCAATAAAAATAAAACATTTATATTTGTACTTTATTTTGTTGCTATTAGTTTTTATTTTGTTTATTTAAAGAGGAAGACAAAACAAAATTTGAAACAAAATTCAAAGGTCGGGCATGATCAATGCAAAAAAAAAAAAAAAAAAAAAAAAGATTATGGGTAAATTTGTTATAAATTAAAAAGGTTGTGTACCAAAACTGTAAATTACAAAAAAAAAAAAAAAAAAAAAAAAAAAAACCAAAATGTCACACAACAAATAAAAAAAAAGGGAACATTTCAAAATCAAAAAAAGATTTTAAAAAATGACTTTGCCGAGTAACTCGACAAAGTGGGAAAAAAAAGAAAAAAAAAAAAAATTCAATCACTTTCCTACTTTGTCGAGTAACTCGACAAAGTGGCAAAATATATATATATATATTCAAACACTTTATATTCAAACACTTTACCATTTACAAAGTGGAAAAAAAAAATTAATTTCAAAAACTTTGTCCAGTTACTCGACAAAGTTCAAAAAAAAAAAAAAAAAAATTCAAAAACTTTGTCGAGTAACTCGACAAAGTCAAAAAAAATAAAATAAAATTCAAAAACTATGTCGAGTAACTCGATAAAGTAAAAAAAAAAAAAATTCAAAAGACTTTGTCGAATAACTCGACAAAGTCATTAAAAAAAAATTTAAAGATTCAAAAGACTTTGTCGAGCAACTCGACAAAGTCATAAAAAAAAAAAAAATTCAAAAATTCAAAAGACTTTGTCGAGCAACTCGACAAAGTCATAAAGAAAAAAAAATTTAATTCATTCTTAAGACTTTGTCGAGTTACTCGACAAAGTCATTAAAGTTACTAAAAAAAAAATTCAATCAAAAGACTAACTCGACAAAGTCTTAATTTTATTTTTTATTTTTTAATTGTAAATCGACAAAGATTTTTTTTTTTTTTTTTTTTTTTGTAACTCGACAAATTCTAAATTTTTTTTAACATAAAAATAAAATCAAATGGCCAAAATAAGGGTAGTGTTACTAAAATTTCTTCATTTGGTCATGAAATTTTCAGGGAACATAGAATACTCATGTAGGTACCACATATCAAAATTTGATAGTCCGACTGCATGTTTCGACTTACTAAAATGCTCACCGAAACTATTTAAACTATTTAATTTTTATTTTTTAAGATAATCTCTTTTATTTTTAAAAACCTGAGCTATTTTGACATTTTACTCTTGCTTCCTTTGTTATAGGTTCACACTCCTATGAGTGTTTTATCCTTTAACAATATAACATTCAATAATCTTAATAATTACTTTAAAGAATTTGCATTATATTATTGTTGAAAAATTAGTGGTATTATGCCATATTTGGACTTTGTCGAGTAAATTTGAATTTGACAATTTTTCTTTCTTTCTTTTTTTTTTAAAATTGTTCTTTTGGTCCTAACTTTTTAAAATTTTAACTAATTTACCCATAATTTTTATTTTTATGTCATTGGCCATCCCCAATATTTAAATTTTGTTGAAAGCCCAATTTGACCATTTTTTATCTTTTTGTGGGGGTTTTGTTTTCGAGTTAAGAAATTTTTTTCTTTTCTTTTTTTGGATTTTAGTCAAGTTACTTGACAAAAATTTTTTTTTTATAATAAAATTAATGTCTTTGGTTTGTGAAGTTATTCAACAATAATTTATTAAAAAATATTTGGTCGAGTTACTCGACATTAATTTTTGACACTTTTTTTTAAATTAGATTAATCTTTTTAGCCGCAATTTTTTCATTTTTGTCGAGTTTTTTCAAATTTTTTTTCTCCTTTTTTGTGCTTTGTACAATATTCATTTATTTGTCCTAAATTCTACAATGTCATAATTACTACACGTGCAATGCACGAACTTAAAACTAATGTGTGTATATATATATATATATATATATATCTCTCTCTCTCTCTCTCTCTCTCTCTCTCTCTCTCTTATTTATCATTTTATATTTTTCACTAAAAATAAGATAACTTTATAATTAAATTCTTATATAATTATCAATTGCAGTTTTTTAATCTAATAAATTTTATCAAGTTAAAAACTGTTTTTATTACTATATTTTTTATTTTTATTTTTATTCTTGTTTTTTCTATTTATCTTGATGAGCATTGTTGTATTTTTTTATTCTTCTAAATTGGTACTTTGGATATTTATTTATGCAATTGTAGTGACTAAAGACGTGTTACTGTTACCTATAGATTATTAAATAGAGTGGTGATATAGAACATACAGTTGGCACTAATTATGGTGCTCACTGTCCACGTAGTATCACTACATTGATCATTTTTTAAAAAGCTCAAAAAAATTGTTAACAATTTTTAAAAAGTGACCAATGTAGTGATGCCACGTGGACAGTGGACACCATAATTAGTGCCACTGTGAGTCCTATATCACCACTTTTATTAAATATAATAAGGGAGATAATGAACTAGATAAATTTTTTGTTGAAAAATATTTTAAAATGAGTTGCATGCCATAATTTTTTGAATTTATCAACAAACAATTTGAAAGTTTATAGTTTTACCCAAAATAAAAAATAAGCGAGTTATATCATTAACTTTTGATGAAGTTTAATTGCAGCAATTAAATAGAAAATTAATTTTTATGAATTTATTAATATTAATATAATTAAATAAATTATTATTAAAATTTTCTCTTACGACAATTTTTTTTTTTAAATGTAGGATATTAAAATTTTATATTCAAAAATTTAAACTAAAAAAACAAAGTTTATAAAAATCTATAAAATTCAGGGAAAGTCTTGAAAAATCTTTTAAAATAAAATTTATAAAAATTCATAAAAGTTTATAAAATTATATTAAAATCTATAAAAGTCAATAAAAGTTAATAAAATTCATTAAAATCAGTCATTTGAAAAATGTCAATCAACATCCTTAAAAATCTAGATTAAATACACCCACCTAAATGAAATTTGCCCAATATACACTTGCCCAAGATAACTCCTCTCCAATGTGTAGAGAAGATAATCCTATATATTAGCGTATGTTTGGTAATGTTGAAATTATTTTTTAATTGTTAAAATTATAAGTTATTGGTGAATGTATGGATAAAAAATAAATTGTAAATTGTAGATTTTATAAAATATATAAATAAAAATTATATTTGACCAATTTAACTGAAATTATAATTTAACCTATTCCAAACAATGCTTAATATATTGCGTGAGACAGCTTGTTTCATAAACACTGCGAATCGAAGTTTTTCATTCAATAAGATTGTTAATAAATTACAAGGAAGAAGCTCAGCTAATTGGGACCCGCCGACATATAAACTGTAATAAAAGACAAGGCTATGTCAAAAATTAATATAAAGAACAGTGCAGTGGCAGCCATTTTAAGCATAATTTATGAGTTGTTAGTTATTATCTTGGGTTAATTTAATAAATAGTCATTGAACTTTGAACAAGTAACTACTTACTCATTCAACTTTAAAATGTAACTCGTTACTCACTAAACTTTGAAATCGTCACTACTTACTTACTGAACTTTGAAATATAATCTGTTACTCACTAAACTTTGTAAATCGTCATCCATCCACCGTCCGTCAATTCTCCCGTTTGTAAAATTGGACGAAAAATACCACGTGGTGTAGTAATTAAAATAGCAATTAAAGCAATCCACCTAAGCCAAATAAGCAGTCCCAAACATGCCTAAGCATCCAAAAAATTTATTTTTCATTCCCGCGTTTGGTTGGTCGTCCGATGTAGTACGTAAAAATAGGTCAATAGGGAATGAATTTTTTTTTTCTTTTTGGTTGCTTAAGTTTGTTTGGGTTTGTTTATTTGGCTGAGGTTGATTGCTTTTAATGTGCCACATCTGATTTCGTTTGACACATGGTATTTTCTGTCCAATTTTACAAACAGAGAGTTGACGGATGGTGAATGGATGACAATTTATAAAGTTCAGTGAGTAATGTGTAATATTTTAAAGTTCAGTGAGTAAATAGTTACTTTTTCTAAGTTCAATGAGTTACATTTCAAAGTTAGTGAATAAGTTCTGACCATTTTTTAAATTAACCCTTATTATGTCTCCAAATTAAAATCTCAGATTTTTGTCATTCCGAAAAAAGCTCTAGAATCACTGTTTTTATTCACTTCTTTTCTACAAACATAAAATAATTTTAAGGTGTATTTTTTTATTTTTTGGGATTGGGCATTCCAAGAACCCATCTAATCAACCTTAAAATCCAATTTCGATTTGTTTTCTCATCTGGGTTTTCTACATTTTATCTGTGAAGTTCATTTCTTCAGAATAAATGTGATTTTTTTTTGGTTATTGACAAGCGGGATTTCAAGGAAAAGGAGGAAGTTTTTTTGTTGGGGATGTATCGTAATGTTAAAAACAGCATTTCAGGGCAAGAAACAACAGCAACAAATCAAAATGGTACTAGCAGTAATGGTGGTAATAATTGTTGCACAAAAGCTTTAGCTGAGTTGAAACTCTACCAAGCTTTTATATTTTCAGTGCCAATTTTCTTCACATTCATTCTTCTTCTCCTGTTTTACTTGGTCTATCTCCGCCGCCGGGGGGTTGACTGGGCTTCTTTGAGAATGAGGACAAGTAATTCATTGCCATCTTCTCAAAGTACTGATGAAATCTCCAGGGTAGGCAACATAAAAATCCCTTTAACTGATTTATTTATATATTTTGATTGAGGAAGAGAATCCAATCTGAATCTTGTTTTCCAATTTGGTGTTTTAATCGCCATAATTGTAAGCTTTTGTAGATGTTTTTGGATCAATATAGCATTTGTTTGTATGTATGATTAGTTTTGATTTTCTTATTGTTGTGTTGGCAGTGTGAAATGGGGTTGAAGAAGGAGTTGAGAGAGATGCTACCCATTATTGTATTCAAGGAGAGCTTTTCTGTCAAAGAGACACAGTGAGTGATCTTCCTTGCAGTTTTATTGTTAAATTTGATTTCCTTTGATGCGTCTAATGTTACATATTCTTTTCTTTTTGGTCCTAAATCTGTGTCTTAAAATAGCCTGTAGCTTCAAATGGTATATCTGAATGCCCACCACCTGAGAATATGATGGATGATGCAATGTTTTACAGTTTATTTTGGCTTAATAATCAATTTTCAGACTTTATATGGGGTGAAAAACCAAGAATGAAAGATTAGTGTTTCCTAATAAATAGATTTTCGCCCCAATATAAATGGTCTATAGTCTCTCATTCTTTGTTTTGAGTTGTGTTCTGTAAGACATTTGATGTTCTGTGATGAGGGTCCACCAACTGTGACACCCTTTCTAGTTTTCGAATTTCTGTACCATTTTTTTCATAAAGATACTGTGAACAGTGCAACTCTGGGTAAACATACCCTAATTGATAACTAATGGTAGTCGTACCTACTGAAGTATGGTACATGTACCCTTTAATGGGTATTTGTACCTGCCTCAAAATGGGTAGGCCTACCATAGAAACTGGGTACACTTACCTATATCGATAACATGTAGTTTTATTTTATTGCCAAATTTGACTTTTCACAAGTAAACAAAGGAAAATACTGAAGAAGCTAAGGTCAGTATTAATGGACATAAATTATGCTATATTTATTCTTCAACATATGAGGAGTTATTACATAAGTGCAGTCTAAAAGC
Source organism: Forsythia viridissima (assembly GCA_030279155.1). NCBI lineage: Eukaryota > Viridiplantae > Streptophyta > Magnoliopsida > Lamiales > Oleaceae > Forsythia > Forsythia viridissima. Next base: position 9,650,944 of record CM059038.1, read on the forward strand.
CATATCGAACACTAGACATAACTTGCTTCGCAAAACATAATGGGATACGTGTGTGAGAGTGTCCTTACAATGCTAAGTTGTACAAAACGAACAACACTTCCATTCACATCAAAAGATCCCATAAACCAAAAGAGGAAAGTGGCTTTCTCCTTTCTTCTTAAACCTTAGAGATAGATGTATCTATCATGTCTACTACTGTTATAACCGACCGTAAAAGAGGTTTTCATCCCCACTCACAAAAAAAAGTGATATATGTCTGTTTTCACCATTTCAAAAAAAAATTCTCAATCTCTTCAAATCTCTTCTTCCCAATTCTCTTTTTCTTCACCATAGTTCTCCAAATCTTTCCTTCCCAATCTTGTTTCTCCTCATTATTCGACCCTAGTTGCTCACCAACTTCTTTCAATCTCCAATTATTTTTTTACGTTCAGGTTCCACCGATAAGCGGTATACTAGTTTAGTGAATCTCTAAACCATCACAAGCCATTAAGATTTGAAAGTGGTAATAAACATGGAATGAGTATAACACATACCCAATAAATAGAATATGGCGCTCATGTGTAGTTCATATGCATAATTCATAAATATATATGAATGTGACGCGTATAACTGATCTAAAATGTGGCCCCCCACCCACGAAACACACCTTTGTACCACTTGAGCTCAAGTTATGGCACAAAGCCATTATGGACACTAAGCCTATATATATATATATATATACACACACACACACACACACACACACACACACTTCACATGACAATAATGCCTTGATTATCAAAAGGACACAATCACATGACATCTCAATTATTAAAAAAACACATTCACATGACTACAATACATCAAAAAGCAAACATTAGAGATTCTTGAAAAATGAAACAAGTCATATGGCAATAGTGCAGCAACTACCAAAAAGAATAATACCTCAACTACCAAAAAGCAAATATGAAAGATTCTTCAACTCCAATAAAGACTGAATTCAAATCCGAGATGAAGGCTCTATAAAAGGAGGAGATCAAACAATAAATGCAGAGCGAATTCTTCAGCTTCTCTTTTTAAGATTCTAATTGGAGTTGAAGAATCTTTCCTATTTTGCTTTTTGGTGGTTGAGGTACTGTTGCCATGTAATTTGCTTTTTGGTAGTTGCGGTACTATTGCCATGTGATTTGTTTCCTTTTTGAAGAATCTATACTATTTGCTTTTTGATGTATTATAGTCATGTGAGTGTTTTTTTGATAATTGAAATGCTATGTGATTGTAATCTTGTAGAATATTTGTTTAAAGTTTATATTTTAGCTTTACTCAAATATTGTAAGTTGTTTTTATCAAACATTGTAAGAGTTTATATTTTGTACTGTATGAGACCACCATAGTCTCTTAAATATTCAAAGTCTATCAAGATTCTAAATTTTTGTGAAGCCATATTATTTTATGGTTATATTTATTACAGATTTTTAACCAGTCTAGTTCAAAAAATATAAGTTTCAATGATAGTGATGAAGAACTAGATCAAAATGAATTAGACTCTTCCAACAAGCAAAAACTTCAAATAGCTAAAGATTACAAAACTGGTCAATTCCTAAAGTTGATCAAAAGGCTATATATGAAGTAGGTACTTTTGACTTCCGTTCAAAATATGTGAACAAACATTACTTGTTAAACAAGATCTAACTCAGATTAGGTTATTCTCAAAAGAAGCAATTATAAGCCATAAAAAGAAACATAACTTTCTTCATATTGGATTAGTTCAAGTAGCAATTAAACCTTTATCTCTAGGAATATATATATATATATATATATGAGACTGTTCATCCTATTCATCCTACCAATAAATTTGACAAATAATCACTAATCCTTAAATTAAGCTAATCTAACAGTCTACATTTATTAAAACCTTTATTAGAGTGTGTTTGGATGTGGGTATAGGAATTTTAAAAAGTTTTAGTAGATCTACACCGTTAGATTAGCTTAATTTAAAGACTGTGATTATTTGTCAAATTTATTGGTACGAGGAATTGCCCTCCCCCCCCCAAACACACACACACACACACACACACACATATATATAGTTGATTTGATTTGTGGTGACCTTGCGCCATCTGGATTACAACACATGGTCTGTACTATGCAATCCTAATGCCAATATGCTTCATGTAACTTATTTCACTTAAATCGTCTTAAGAACACGTGAATGGTACTTGAATATATATTTGCTACTGAAGTGTTCTTTAACATGCTTTTACCGTGCTCATAATGTCAATAAATATATTCATGTTGCACTGTGAAATTCAATAATAAGACTTTAATTGTATGTTATCATGCTATTTGATAGGACTTGAACCAGATCACTATTGCCATTAATCAGTGAGTGGAAAATATTATGTGAAGTTTAATTATCAAAATTATCATTAATCAATGAGTGGAAAATATTATGTGAAGTTTAATTATCAAAATTATTTGAGATTAGATATGGTTCAAGTCCTGTCAAGTAGCTTGATAAACATATAATTAATAACCTAATAAATTGTTTTCGGTTCTCATTCTAGGGTACGGGTACTTGCGGCATAGGTACGAGTACCTACGGTTAAGCAGTGGAAATTCTATTTCTCTTGGGTCAGCGTACCCTTTATGTTTTAAGTGTTAGGGTAAGGGTACCTGTAGAAAATGGGTATGGTTACCCCAGAGTTTGCAGTGAACACCATTAATAGCTGTTCATGTTTCGTTCCAGTTCAGCCTCTGATTTCTTTCTTTTCTTCTTGAAGTAAACGTGTTGTAAAGATCCTAAATCTTCATAATTAATTACCTCTAAAGTTAGGTAGAGATTCTTACCAAAAGGATGAGAATCTCACTTCCAACTTCTCTTTCTTCTTAAATTCTTCTTGGACAGCTTTTATTCTTCTTCTGCCACAGCTTTATGCATGAGTATATGGAGTGGGGGTAGTGAGTATTAAACTTCAACTCGTGGAGTATTTATTGGTGGAGGCTTAAGGATTATAACAATGGAAATAATTTCCTGTTGGTTCACATGGGAGGTGTTTAAACCTCCTTTAAATATTTTATTCTTTTGTTTAGGAGTAAGATTTTATTCCCATTGGTGGCTTAAAATGTAGAATTAAAATATTATTCTTCCATGTGGAAAACCTTAGGACACACAACCACAACTAAGCTCCTTAGTGTTCAATTCATATAGTGCCAAGTGTCAATCAATTAGGGAATATAATAATTGGTCTTAGCCGCCTTTTACTTTTCTTCAAACCCAATAATTTGGGGTTATGATCTAGTGTAATAAAGTCCCATAAGCTTGGCTACAATTACATTAAAGTTCCTCTATTTAATTCTTATACATTTTGGTCCCCACAAATTACATTTGAACTAATAAGAGTTTGTTTGGTAGGGTTTTTAATTTGAATTCCAGTTTTTTTTTTTTGTTTTGAGCAAAGGGCTCCACTGTCATATGCATACATTGAAAATAAAAGGTAGAATCTGACACACATGGGTATTGTGAACGAAAATTACAAAATTGTTCCTCAATTCACTATTAAAAAACATTTGCAAATACCAGATTGATGGGCCCACCTACAAATCAGGAGTACGTTTCACCCATTCCACCATACATCTGATATTTGCAAACGTTTTTTATCTGTGAGTTGAGGGGCAATTTTGTAATTTTTATTCACAGTACCCATGTGTGTCAGATTCAACATTTCATTTTCAATGTAAGCATGTGACCGTGGGGTCCTCTGGTCAAAAGAAAAAACTAGAAATCAGATTGAAAATTCTACCAAACGAATGCTAAATCCTTAAATTCACACCACTTTATGTTTTGGCCTTTAAGAATAAAACTTGAACTTCTAAATTGCTAAAAATAAGAATTTTGTTTAACTAATCTTGCAATCAAACGAGGTTCTATACCTAACTTGACTAAAAGTCAACATAGTCACTGAAATAAGATTAATTACAAGATTTTAAGTAATTAGGGAATTTTCTTACTTAGCAATTAGAAATTTTAAGTTCTTATTCTATAAGGACCGAGATAGAAAGGAAAGAAAGTTGAGGATTTAGTTTATAATTAAGTGGTAGGGATGGAAGTGTATACGAATTAAATAGAGGAACTTTTATGTAATTTTAGCTGAATGCAGGATTTTGTCACATTGGATTATAGCCCAAAAATCTTAGGTTTGAAGAAAGGAAAATGGCGGTTAAGACCAATTGCCTTATTCCCTAGTTGTTTGACACTTGGCATCACAAGAATTGGACACAAAATTACTTATAAGTAGCTTAGTCACGACTTTTGTGGCTTAAAGTTGACCACATATAAGAATCATATTTCATTTCCACCTCTTGAGGCACCAACACGAGTGAAGTCTTACTCCACAAGAAATGAATAAAATATGGCAAGGAGGTTCAAGACACCTCCATTAGCCTCCAATGGGAAATTAACTTTAGTATTTTATTCCCAAACCTCAACCTATAGATACCCCATCTGTTGACATTCATTTTCCCTCACCCCACTTATAATACACGCCTAGAAGCTGTAGAAAGGAAGGAAAAAGATCAAATTAAGTATAAAAACCAAAGTTGGAAGTTGAGATTCTCATCTTTTTGGGTAAGAATCTCTATCAAGGTTTTAGATAATTAAGTTGTGAGTTTTAAGATTCTTGGATTCTAATTATTGTGAAGAAACTCAATTGGCATTCACTGCTATATGGGTGTGTCTATACCCATTTCTCTAGGTACACGTACCCTGATCATTAAACAGAAACTGGGTATGTCTACCCAAGAAAAGTAGAACATTCAGTATGTACCCTTACTCGTCTAGTAGGTACTTGTACCTATATTTGAGGGTACCCAAACCTTAGAAACAGAACAGAAACATATTGTTTTAAATATTAAACATATGATTGTTATGTTATTGACATGAATTGTACCAGATCAGTATTGCCACTAAACTGTGACTGGGATATGTAGTTAGGAGTTATGATTATGTTTATGCAAGTTATTTATCAAAGTATATATATATCCAAACAGTTTTTTCTATTGAAATCCCACTTACGGTCATGTGATTTGTGACTGGATGATAATAAAGAAATTGTGGTTAAATTCCATGGTATGATCATCATGAATAAATTATTGAAATTTAGTACGTTAGAGAGCATAATGTAATCATTAAACTTCTCCAAGTACCATTCATGTGCTTCATGATGATAAAAATGATGTATGATCAGGAAGCATTGCATAGTACAATCCATGTGTTGTATCCTAGGTGGCAGAAGAGTCACCACATATGAGATCAGTTATATATATGTATTGGCTTAGTGCCTGAAATTGGCTTTCGTGCTATAATGACTTTGTGCCATAAATTGAGCTCAAGAGGTAACCACGAGGTTCAGAGGAAGGGGCTCACATGCATTAGAATTAATCAAATTGCATTCACGTATGTATGATTCATGCATACAGTTTGCACATGAGCCATGTTCCATTCACTGAATATGACGATATCCTCATCCCACATATTTTCTCACCTTTTAGATTATTATGCTTCATGACTCAATGGAAGAACAATTGGCTTTGATGCGTGATGGCCTGGAGTTTGATTGGATACCAGTATTAGATATACGGTTGTGCTATCCTCAAGGCTTAGGGTTAAATGTTTGAAGAAAGAAATATATTTTTGTGTCACTTTATACCCACTTCTCCTTTGATAAAGGTGTTGTAATACCATTATATTTATGATGAAATAAATGTACGACTTTATCTACTACAGTTTGACCTATAGCTTCTGCGATGTTTTATATTATAGCACAAAAATGGGATTTTAAGGTTAACTTAGTATTCTGCCAGTATGGGTAAGGATTGCCCACACCTTCCCTTACCTATAATTAATAAAGTCAGTGGTGTGGTACCCCTATCCAGGGCCAATCGTGTGATTTTCGGAGCCTTAGACGAATTCCATAAATTATGGCCTCCCAAATTGTAGTATGCATTCAAAATTCACAAGTCTTTTATGAAACTAGTTAACTTAAAACTAAAAAAAAGAAAACGTTAAACAAGATGTATTATACAAAATGTTTATATGGTTGAAAATGTTCCAAACTATCACTTAAATAATACCCGCCTTGCGGTTTTAGAAGCAAACATATCAATCAAATTTGAATAATCTAATTGTTCAACAATTTTTTTATCAATTGATAACATAGTCAATCCATTCAATCTTTCTTGTGACATAGTTGATCAGAGATAAGTATTGATCAACTTTAACTTGGAAAAACTACTTTTTGAATATACATTTGTAACCGGTATGGTTAGCATCTTATTTGAGACGGGCAAAATTACCCACCAATTTGGAAGCCTACCTACAAAATAAAACCTTACTTTTCCAAGTATACATGCTCATATTTGGATTAATATCTACCTCTACATAAAATTTAAAGGCTACGTTTCTTATCGGGTTGAACCAATCGTTTAAAACTTAAGTTGTCTCTCAATGTTACCTTTCTTACTTTTTCCCTCTCCCCGCCCATTCTCATTCTTCCTCCACAACCCCACCCCACCCCACCCCACCCCACCCCACCCCACCAGCTTAATTGTCATTGCTAAATACTTGTCCCTTTTTTCCTATCTCTCTCAAAAGAAAAAATGGCCCATTTGTACAAAAAAATCTTTCTCCTTCCATGCTTTCTTCTCTAACAAGGGAAAAAAAAAAAATCATCTTTTACTTCACTAGATCTGCTTAACAAGATTAAAGAATTGAAGAGATTTTGAGAATTTATGACTAGTAAGTAACAAATTAATTTTATTTTGACAAGTATTTGCTTAATTTATTATAAACAGAAGTTAAACTCCATTTTTCAGTGGAGATTATAATGCAAAAATGGTAAAAATTTGCTTCATTCTTCTTAAGCGCATTTTGATTATAATATATAATATAATCATTTAACACCAGAGTTTGCACTGCTAAAGGAATGATTATAAAATCTACACCGCTGGAAAACATAAAAAAATTGCCGCAGAGGGAAAAAGAAAAAAACCGCCAATGGAAAAAATTAAATTCTGCATTGCCACCATTGAGGGAAATAATAAAAAAAAAAAAACCCCCACCTTAACAATCTCTTATATTTCCTCCTCTTTCCTTTCTTCCATCTTCCTTCTTCTTTTTTCTTTGTTTCATGAAATGGGCTTCACATAATTTGCTGAGTCTGTCTGAGAGAGAAAAAACGGGCTTCACATAATTTTTTTTTTCAAATGGAAAAAAATAGGGCCTTCGATTTTGGGCCCGAGGCAATGGCCTCACTCGCCTCGGCCCAGAACTGGGCCTGCCCCTACCCACATTAAAACCTATCCATATCTATCTTTCTGGGTAAGCATGCTCACAAGTCATATTTTGTAAAGATGTTTTCTACAAAAATTTTATGTGCATATTATATAAAAATAGAAAATCAGAAAAGAGTGTCGCAGTTGTGGTATCCACCGTGGATATGCTAGACTGACTCCTTTAGAGTTACTTTTTCTTCTTCCTCTTTTTGTTCCCTATTTGAGTGGTTGAGGACTCGATTGTCGTGTATGTAGCATAGATTGGTGGTAAATTATATAATTAAATCCCCGTTCAAGGATATGGAATGACTGAAGGATAGAAGTCTTCCATGGATATATCATTTGGCGTGTATGTTGTGAAAAGGACTGTTTGTACCCACATGCCATCTGTGTGTCTGCATGTAGGTCTATGGGTTGAGGGGGAGAGAGTTGCAAAATTCTTATGGGATTGACTCTAAGCACTTAATCATGGTTAATGATAAATAATTTTCTCATCTTCTGAGCACGGCTGCGACAGTGGTGGAGACCTGCAAAAGGTGGCGGGGCTTTTTTCTCCGTGGCCACTCCGGTGTGATAATTAGTACATGATTAAAACATATGTACAGAATAACAATATGGAGTGTATGAGAATTGTGTCTTCTATTTTACCTGAGATGTTGGCTTCTATTTATAGGGATGGCTTGCAGTTATTGATGATGGGTGTCCCTTCATCTCTCTCATTTGATAACGGGTGTCTTTTCATCTCCCTCATTATTAAGAGTTAATGAGTAATGTTTCATCTTTTCAATTGTTGAGAGATGTTTCGTCTTCCTGATAATTGGTAGTAACTGTCATTCCATGGGTCGCCTGCCTGGCTAATCTAATGACAGTTGGGTTATTGCAGTCTTTCTGTTAGAAGCGTGCTCATGAGACCAACGAGGTGGACAAGCTGGTGAGGCGAGTGAATCGTTGAGGTAGGCGTGCCACCATAGCTAAATAACATACAACAACTGTCATTATTTATATCATCATAAGTCCCTCTACTTCCCATAGACTACTTTTCAGACTGTTGTCAATAGAAAGTAAAAATAATCTACTGCACCTGCTCTTTTCTAACTTTTTCAAACAAAAGCTTATCACCTTGATTTTTAAACAGAGGCTCATCGCCTTCTTTTTCTAACAGAGGCTCATCGCCTTATTTTTCTGACATAGGCTCATCGTCTTGATTTTTAAACATAGGCTTATCGCCTTGTTTTTCTAACTGAGGCTCATTGCCTTGTTTTTCGGATAGAGGCTTATCGTCTTGATTTTTAAACAAAGGCTCATCGCCTTATTTTTCAATGGTAGTTATCACTTTGATTTTTAAATATAAGTTCATTGCCTTGATTTTTGGATAGAGGCTCATTGGCTTTTGTTTTTCAGACAGTAGCAGCTGACCTTGTTTTTCAGACAGTGGCAGCTGTTATTATTTCAGTAGCAGCTGACTTTGTTTTTCAGATAGTAGCAGCTGACCTTGTTTTTCAGATAGTGGCAGTTGTTATTATTTTAGTAGCAGCTGGCTTTATTTTTCAAACATTGGTAGTTGTCATTATCTCAGTAGCAGCTGGTTTCGTTTTTCAGACAGTGGTAGCTGGCTTTCTTTTTCAGGTCTTATAAGCTCCTCTACTTTCCATAGACTATCGTTAATGAGAAGTAGAAGTAATTTAACATACCAGCTCATTTTTTTTTTGAGCTCGCCCGTCTCAAGTGACCTCGCCTTGAAATTTTTTTTTTTTTTTTTGCTCTCTGCTTGAGGTCGCCCGCCTCAAGTGACCTCTCTTAGAATTTTTTTTTTTTTTTTGCTCTCTGCGTGAGCTCGCCCGCCTCAAGTGACCTCGTCTTGAAATTGTTTTTTTTTTTTTAGCTCGACTCTCTGGGTGAGCTCGCCTGGTTGACTTACCTCAGGTTAGGTGAGGTCGCCTCATCTTGGGTGGGCTTGCCTCTATTATTTCGAGGTTTGGGCTCGTCCTGAATCTTTCTTTTGTTAGACTCATATTCATTTCGATCTTTCAT